>CM061750.1:260064702-260664702 GCA_030979885.1 Lolium multiflorum
AGTGTAGAAAAGTGCCAAAAACACAAAAAGAGCAAACGAGTGCAAGTGCCACCATAGACAAAAGAGTAAAAAAGATTTTAAGCAAAAGTGAGAGAAGAGAAGAGAGGTCGCGTGTGAATCTTGTTGTCTCTCAATTTGCAACCAAATCTTTGACCTATTCTTGTGTTAGTGTGACACCGAGCCTCTTTGTAAACCATCTTGTTTTTCCGCTCATTCCTTGGTCGCACTAACCCCGTTCATCTCGTGTGTGCGTTCCACATCTTTCATGTTTCCGTGATCACGATTTGGAAATTTGATTTTTGGAGTTCACCCACTTTTAAAAATACACTTGATTTCGGATTCCGTCTCTTGGCTTTCCACCATACTTACCTACCACCATATTTGATAGCTTTTGCGTGTGCCTTTGCGTGTGTACCCGATACAATTGGTTTTGCTCTCGGTTTGATTGATCTCCCCGATACTATCACACCAAGGTAAGGTTGCGAGGTAGTGTTCTTCCACTAACATACACAACATAGCTCTTGTCTTCACATCATGGATAGGAACGGAGAAGAAGCAAGGGAGGATGGAGTCCTACACAACACCGAGAGGTTGGCTACCCAACACAATCTATGGGCACAATGCCAAGAGTTCAAGGAGCAACTCGTCTTGTTCGAGACGCGCATCGATGAGCAATATGAAGAAGTGGCACACAACTTCACCGTCGTCAACCAAGATATGAACCTCCTTCGAGAAGCCACGCACAACTTAAATGGCCAAATGGAGGCCAATGATGCGAACATGGAGCGGCGCATGGATAGCCTCGAGTGCGCCATCAACAACTTGGGTCGCCACCAACACCGCTCTACCTCATCATCCTCAAGCTCGTCACAAGATTACTACTCCCATGATCGTCATACGTCATCAAGTTCCAACTCAAGGCGAGGAGACCCTCATGGACTTCATCAACAACATGATCGCCATGAATACTCACGCTCCAACTCAAGGAGAGGAGAGTTTCATCGACATGCTCGTCCACATGAGCGTCCTCAACAAGACGAAGCACCACACCATGACCGCCATCAACATGATCTCCATGCCCACCATGGGCGTGACGACCAACCCCACGAAAACGTCATACTCAACATGGGCCCGACACCTCATCATGAGCCACACGTTGATACTCAATGCCAAGGTCATCAAGATCAACCTCGGCGTGATCTCCGGAATCATCCATGCCACAACCAACATGGAAGAGGAGACCCGGCAAATCCTCAAGATGAGATAGCCAACAATGGACGTCTCAACAACCTCAACAACCTCGGCAAGACAATCGCCAACAACATCGTTGACAAGGGATTAAATTGTCAATGCCTACAAGTTGTAGACTTGGGTTTTCGTGGAAGTAGAGGGCAAGTAGATCTCGAAGGTTTCAGCCGAAAAGGTGCTCGACTGCTAAAAATCTAGGGTTTGTTGACAATGAGATTGATCTTTTCTTTGTCCCTCGACTCCCCTTTATATAGGAGGCGGAGCCGAGGGTTTTGTATTACACAAGTTACAAACTCCGGGAGACTCTTTGAGTTCGACCAGTAAAATTACAAATCTCTTTATTCCTAATATATCTCTTCTTGCCATAGTCGACGCTTTACTGGGCTTCCGGGCTTCATAATCTTCGGGTTATGGACCTTCAGTAAACCCCGGGTACTATCTTCGGCAGGCCCATCCGGGATGCCTATGTTAGTAGCCCCCGAGATTTTTCTTGAATCGTAGAGTCGAGTAAAATCTCCATCGTACAATTCACCCATACATTCTTTGGGTTATTTACAAATGATTTAATTGACACACATATATATCTTGTACAGGGATAATGGTAGATGGGGCTGGTTCATCTGACGGATCAGGTACCAGTTAACTGCTCTCGTGGCAAACCCGCAAAAACCTACTTTAAGGCCAAGTCCCTGGACATGACCCCGGAATACTGGCGTAATCGATATGTGCCGCTTTAGGACTTACTCATAAATCAAATTTGAGTCATGTTTATAAAATCCATAGCGCGTCCGCCAGGAATAATTCTTCGCATCTGTTGATACGGAAAAAAGTAGCAGAGCGCATTCGGGTGCGATACCACGCCACTCAGGAGAGAACCTGGGGTCTTACCTTCGTAAAATTTTACGACATCTAGAGATTTTATCGCGGCGGACGCGCTATAGGAATATATTGTTGAGTACCTTTATCGGCTGCTGGAATGGCCAATTTTATCGAGTCGTAAGATGACAATATTTTGGATCTCCCGATGGGAGTACACGACGAGTTATATGTAACTTGAAGATGTACGCCGATGATCATTCTCTATATTTTTATCCAATATTCTCTTCTGCATAATCTATTGGGTGCGCGGCCAGCGCTCCCGATGGGAGTAGCCCCCGAGGTTACAATCGAGTATTTATACTTGGTTGTAGGCTCAATTTGCATTGTTGACTCCTTCTATTTTTGAAAATGACGACTTCTGCTCGATCCTTACTTTATCGGGTGCGCGACCAGCGCTCCCGATGGGAGTAGCCGCCGAGGCTACAGTCGAGTATTTATACTTGGTTGTAGGCCCAACTGTCATCTCCTTTGAACAACCCTATATTGCTTTCTTCATACTATCCTCTTATCAAGTTCGAGTAACGCTTCTGATAAGAGTAGCCCCGAGCATTTTGAACAAATACTTGTATTTGATCAAAGGCTCCCGGGTTATTTTGTATGTACCATCAGTATTCCTCTGTCGCCATCTTTCAAAGAAGTCCAGTCGAAATTTCCCTTACATTGACATCAGCGCTGACGATGGCCACAAACGTTGTATTGGGAAGGCGCGGGTTCTGTCATGTCACTGACATGTGGGTTCCAAATGCTACGCCGCTTGACACGTCACGCAAGTGGGGGACACACGTCCTCCGCTTTTTCCGGCACGCGCACTGTAATGCCTGTCCAGTAACTTCACAGTAAAAAGACCTGTGTGCCCTTGTGGACACGTGTAAAGCATCAAATCCATTTCCTTTCCATCTAACGGCGCGACAGATCGATTCTCTCCTATAAATTGTCTCCTTCTTCCTCATTCTCCCCCTTCGCTGCGCCCTTCAAATCTCCTATCTCTCCTCCTTCGCCATTGCCGTCCTCAAGCTCTGCATGCTTGCGCCGCCAAACACTCTCCTTCTCCACCAAAGCTCACTCCATGCCTCCGTGCGCGATATTGACCAAACACGCCGCCCCGGAACCGACGCTGCTATGGAGGATGTGGAGATCTGCGGATGGGAAAGATCCAAGCTCACCAACCAGGACAAGAGGGCCCTCAAGAAGCTTGGCCTGTTGAAGAAGAAGGACTCCCTCATCTTCCCCGGCGATGAGAGTGCTCCGAACCCTCCAATCGGATACCGGGTAACCTTCGCCGACCATCTTATCCGCGGTCTTTCCACCCCCATTCATGAATTTCTTCGTGGACTTCTGTTTGTTTATGGGATTCAGCTGCATCAGCTGACCCCAAATTCCATCCTCCATATCTCTCTTTTCATCACCCCCTGCGAATGTTTCCTCGGGACCCATCCTCACTGGGGCCTGTGGAAACGTATTTTCTATCTTCGGTGCAACAACTCCCGCAACGTCGTCTACAACGTGGGCGGCGTTTGCATCTGCGTCCGACCCGACGTAGATTATTTCGATGTCAAATTCCCCGACTCCGTCCAAGGATGGCACAAGAGGTGGCTGTACATCCAAGACGAAACCGTCGGCAACCAGGAGTACGACATCGCTCCTTTTGATGGTGCCGCAAAAATCATTAGATACCGGTCCTGGGACGCTGAGGCTTCAAAGTAAAGACAGCTACCAACGCTCTGATGAAGCGCATCCACCAGCTCCAGAACACCTATGGTGAAGAACTATCGGGTATCCAGATTACCGCTTACTTCCTTAGGATCAGGGTGCAGCCTCTGCAGGCTCGCAAAAACCCCCTTTGGATGTATGCCGGCGAGGAAGACGTTGATCGCATTTCCAAGGACATTTCTGTGAAGGACTTGGATGTAACGGCCCAGGGTAGCACCCCCTAATAGATTTGTTTGTTATTTGCTTTTATGCATCATCATGTCATCATGCATCATATCATCCATGGTTTTATCAAATAAAATTATTTTATAAACCCTAAACTATTTTCTTTCCTCTCATATGGTTGAATAAAACCTTTCCTTCTCCTTCTTTTAACAAAACCCTAACAAACAAAACTATTTTATTTTGGTATCAAATATTTTGGCGATGCTTGTAATTGCTTCTCTCTCTCCACCTTGTATTCAAAATTCAAATTTATTTGAGATGGTTCAAATCTTTTGGCAAACAGATTTTAAGTGAAAGGAGAAAAGAAAATGTTTTATAAAAACCCCTCTAATCCCTGGGCTTCCTCTCTCTCCCGACCTCTTTTTCTCTTTTCCCCGCAGCCCACCTCTTCTCCTGGCCCATGTTCACCCAGCCCGTACCCCTTCGTGGCCTCCGCTCCTCTTTTCTTCTTCACGTCGAGAGGGAGCACGCAGGACGCGTGAGGCAAGCGACCTCCTTTTCAACCACCACCACCGCACCACCCTCCCCCATGTGAGCCTCCCCTCTCTCTTTTATCTCTGGCAGGCTGCAGCCTCACGCAAACCCCATCTCCACTCACCTCTCCGTTCCCTTTCCCTCCTTTTCTTCACTCCCACGAAAGGAAAGGAGATGGAGAAACCCCCACTGCCACCACCGTCCTCACTATGGCTCCGCCTCCACAGACCATCCCCCGCCGTTCCGAGGGCACCGGCGGATGCGCCTCGTCCTCCTCTTCAACCTGGTCCAAGGAATCGATCCGAGAGCCTCCCAATCGAGCACAAGGTCGCCGATTCCCCGCGCCGGTTGTCGTCGTTCTTCCCTGATTCCGGCAGCCACAGCCATCCTCCGGCGGCACCGGCCCCTCTATGACATTCCAGGTGACCGTGCGCATCTTCGAGACCCCCTTTCCCCTTCACCTTTGTTCCCAGTAACTCTACCCACGTTGACCTCCATTAAACGCCGCAGGAGATCGACGACGGCGACTCTCCGGTGAGCCCTTGGACGCTGCACCGCCACCATCAGGTCCGCTGCGTCGAGGCGCACGTCCGACGTTTTCACCCTCATCCCGGTTCGCTCCCAGATGTCCAGTCCGTCTCCGACCAGAGCTCCTTTCCGACATGGTTTTCATACCTGTGCTCCGCCTTTGTGTACTTCAATTGGCCGCGCTCCTAGATCTTGACACGATCTGAATGAACAGCACAGTGGTAAACTGTTTGTTTCTTGACCCACGAGATCATGTGTTCAAATCTCAAGTCTGCCTAATTAAGGCTTCTTTTTGTTTAAACACTGCATGAAACAGATCTGGCACCACCGACGGGCCTCGGCCCAGATCCTCCATCTCAGATCAACGCCCGGTGCGGCCCAACCCAATCCGACGCCAAAGCTGATCAGTTCCGGCCCAGGACAGCGCAGGTCCAACCCAGTTCGTCCTGGCCCTTTTTCTGTTTTTTCTGAAAATTGCTGTAAATATTTATATCTTGCAAAAATCATATCTCCTAATCCGTAACTCGGATTAAAATATATTTTATATGTTTTTCGATCAGAAAAATATGAGGAACATGAATATGCCATCCATGCTTGCTGTTGCTTCATGCATCATATAATTTCGTGCTAGTTGCATTACCACCTAATATGTAACATATGGGATATGTGGGATACTATATAATTGTTGTCCCGGTTCCATTTAAATTTGAAGTAGCGCACCTATGCCATGATTTGCCATGCTAATCAACATTTAATATTGCCGATAAAAAAAATAACGCGAACATAATCATTGTTTGTCCGGGGTTCCGACTCCGATTAATATGGATAAGTTGCATTGCACCATATCTGCCATGTCATGCATATCATCTTGATCATGCTGGATCTTCTTTATCCGTAGTAGTAAGATTGCATACGTTGTTTGTCCAGCATTTGCTTCTTCCCGGATAGGATCACGAAGTGGTGTGTGAGATACGACGAGTTCTCCGACAAGTTCTTCTGCAGCTTTTCACAGGCGAGCCCTCTCTCTTCACCTACTCTCCCTCGCATTGCTATCCTTATGTTGCGATTCTTTATCGAGTCACGTGTCCTATTCCACTTGTTTACCATAATAATCCTATTGAAGGAGATATGCCCTAGAGGCAATAATAAAGTGGTTATTATTTATATCTTTATATTTATGATAAATGTTTATATATCATGCTATAATTGTATTAACCGAAACATTAGTACATGTGTGATATATAGACAACAAAGAAGTCCCTAGTATGCCTCTTAAACTAGCTTGTTGATTAATGGATGATTAGTTTCATAATCATAAACATTGGATGTTATTAATAACAAGGTTATATCATTATATGAATGATGTAATGGACACACCCAATTAAGCGTAGCATAAGATCTCGTCATTAAGTTATTTGCTATAAGCTTTCGATACATAGTTACCTAGTCCTTATGACCATGAGATCATGTAAATCACTTATACCGGAAAGGTACTTTGATTACATCAAACGCCACTGCGTAAATGGGTGGTTATAAAGGTGGGATTAAGTATCCGGAAAGTATGAGTTGAGGCATATGGATCAACAGTGGGATTTGTCCATCCCGATGACGGATAGATATACTCTGGGCCCTCTCGGTGGAATGTCGTCTAATGTCTTGCAAGCATATGAATAAGTTCATAAGAGACCACATACCACGGTACGAGTAAAGAGTACTTGTCAGGAAACGAGGTTGAACAAGGTATAGAGTGATACCGAAGATCAAACCTCGGACAAGTAAAAATATCGCGAGACAAAGGGAATTGGTATTTTATGTGATTGGTTCATTCGATCACTAAAGTCATCGTTGAATATGTGGGAGCCATTATGGATCTCCAGATCCCGCTATTGGTTATTGGTCGGAGTGAGTACTCAACCATGTCCGCATAGTTCACGAACCGTAGGGTGACACACTTAAAGTTGGATGTTGAAATGGTAGAACTTGAATAAGGAATGGAGTTCGAATATTTATTCGGAGTCCCGGATGAGATCCCGGACATCACGAGGAGTTCCGGAATGGTCCGGAGAATAAGATTCATATATAGGATGTCATTTTATGTGTTTGAAAATGATCCGGTGCATTTATGGAAGGTTCTAGAAGGTTCTAGAAAAGTCCGGAAGAAAGCACTTTGGAAGGCGGAGTCCCGGAGGGACTCCACCACCCATGGCCGGCCAACCCTAGAGGGGAAAGTCCAAGGTGGACTTCCCCCCAAGGTGGCCGGCCACCCCCTCCCAAGGGAAAGTGGGAATCCCACCTCTAGTGGGAGTCCTAGCTTGGGTAGGTTTCATGTCATATGGAAGGTTTTGGTTTGGGGTCTTATTCGAAGACTTGTAGACCAACTCTTGGGTGTTCCACCTATATAATGAGGGCCAAGGGGAGGGGGCCGGCCACCACAAAAGCCATAGCTTGGCCGCACCCTTTAGTGGCCGGCCACCCCCTCTCCCCAAACCCTAGCGGTCTCTCTCCTCCACCACATCCCGCACGCTTAGCGAAGCTCCGCCGGATTTCTCCACCACCACCGACACCACGCCGTCGTGCTGTCGGATTCAAGAGGAGCTACTACTTCCGCTGCCCGCTGGAACGGGAGGTGGACGTCGTCTTCATCAACAACCGAACGTGTGACCGAGTACGGAGGTGCTGCCCGTTCGTGGCGCCGGAACCGATCGTGATCAAGATCTTCTACGCGCTTTTGCAAGCGGCAAGTGATCGTCTACCGCAGCAATAAGAGCCTACTCTTATAGGCTTTGGAATCTCTTCAAGGGTTAGTCTTGATCATCCCCTCGTTGCTACCGTCTTCTAGATTGCATCTTGGCTTGGATTGCGTGTTCGCGATAGGAAATTTTTTGTTTTCTATGCAACGTTTTCCTACAGTGGTATCAGAGCCGTGTCTATGCATAGATGGTTGCACGAGTAGAACACAATTGTTTTGTGGGCGTTGATGCTTATGTTGTCTTTAGTTTGAGTACTTTGCATCTTTGTGGCATAGTGGGATGAAGCGGCTCGGGCTAACTTTACATGACCGCGTTCATGAGATTTGCTCCACGCTCGACATGCAACTTGTATTGCATAAGTGGCTTTGCGGGTGTCTGTCTCTCCTACTATAGTGAAGATTCAATTTACTCTTCTATTGACAACACTAGTATCACCGTTGTGGTTCATGTTCGTAGGTAGATTAGATCTCTCTCGAAAACCCTAAACCACGTAAAATATGCAAACCAAATTAGAGAACGTCTAACTTGTTTTTGCAGGGTTTGGTGATGTGATATGGCCATAATGTGATGATGAATATGTATGAGATGATCATTATTGTATTGTGGCAACCGGCAGGAGCCTTATGGTTGTCTTTAAATTTCATGTTGAGTAGTATTTCAAAGTAGTTGTAATAGTTGCTACATGGAGGACGATCATGAAGACGGCGCCATTGACCTTGGTGTTTCGCCGACGATGATGGAGATCATGCCCGTTGATGATGGAGATCATGTCCGTGCTTTGGAGATGAAGATCAAAGGCGCAAAGACAAAAGGGCCATATCATATCACATATGAACTGCATGTGATGTTAATCCTTTTATGCATCTTATTTTGCTTAGATCGCGACGGTAGCATTATAAGATGATCCCTCACTAAAATCTCAAGATAATAAAGTGTTCATCCTTAGTAGCACCGTTATCAAGTCTTGTCGTTTCGAAGCATCTCGTGATGATCGGGTGTGATAGATTCAATAAGTACATACAACGGGTGCAAGACAGTTTTGCACATGCGGATACTAAGGTGGCCTTGACGAGCCTAGCATGTACAGACATGGTCTCGGAACACGTGATACCGAAAGGTAGAGCATGAATCATATGATTGATATGATGAACACTTTGAGTGTTCGCCATTGAAATTACATCTTGTCTCGTGATGATCGGGCATAGGTGTGATGGATTTGGTTCGTGTGATCACTAAGACAATGCGAGGGATATTGTTTTGAGTGGGAGTTCACCTAGATTTTTAATTATGTAGAATTAAAATTTGAACTCATTTTATCATAAACATAGTCTGAGTAGTGTTTTGTATTAATTTTGTAGTATTGGCATCCGTTTACTACTATGCGCTAGTCTTGTTATTGAGATAGAAATACTGTTAAAATCTGACAAGAAACTTTACGGACTGGTACCGTATTGTTAAAGAATCAAGAAATGATTAAGTCCTATTGCAAACTTTTAGTAAACCTCACATTGTTGATTCAAAGAGCTATGGTTTCAATTAGTACCCAAAGTTATCTTGTCTCCGTGAAACTTGAAGTTCAAATCTGTTTGAAAAGTAAGGAGCTGAAAATTTTAGTTTTCAGAAATAATCAAAGGTATGAGATATATGTGATATCTAAAGACCTTATTGCAAGATGATAGAATATAATTTGGTGAGACTACATAAACTCATAAGTTTTATGGGAATGTATGAAGGTTGAAGACGCAAGGCGTCCCAATCCTCCAACTATTGGGGCACTAACGATATTTGTATATCCATGAAGTGATCGTCCTTAGTATGCACCGTTGCTAAGACTCATAGTTTCGAATACTAAGGTATAGATTCTATGTGTGCATACAACGGGTGCAAGCCAGATTTGCACATGTGAATACTAAAGTTAAACTTTACGAGCCTAGCATGTACAGACATGGTCTCGAAAAGTCGTCATGATATGATGGATAAAATTATGAGTGAAATTGTTCATCATATTAAAAGGTTACTAATAGTGAAATCCGGAACACTTGTCATATGATGATCAACTTCAAAGAACCTCAAGGTTATTGGTATTTGATCAACAAACCTAGAAGTTATTGATATTGAAGTGTTTTTCTGAATAATGAGGAAAGCTAAAAGAGAAACTACAAAAGATATTTTGGCAGAAAGAAAGAAAAGACTAGAAAGTCTAGCTCAGGTGTATATAAATGATATACATGTTATGGTTGTATTTCTAGTTTGATCACACAATGAAATTCTTGGGTATTAGTACCATATTGGTTGGTATGAAGTGTCATACAAAACAACACAATACAAGAATACAATGGCCTAAGTGACTGACAAGAAATATGATAGAAATGCACGTCAAGAACAAAAATAAAGTGTTATTATGTTCGTCGTTGGCATTCTATCTAGCCCTTAGAATTTATAATAAAGAACTTAATAATTGTTATTTTGCTCTGGTCAAATGAAAACAATGAGTTGTTCAAATTATGACATTACTCCATGTATGATGGATAAGTTATTATAAATTTTAATGGTGAAACACACATACATAACACTGACGCTAAAATGCCATAAGGCAAATGATTTGAATTCCACTTATTTGTGGAACCGCCATTTAGGTCATGTTAGAAAGGAACGCATGAAGGAACTCCATGCAAATGGATTTTTGGAGTCATTTGATTTTTGAATCGTTTGACACTTGCAAATCTTTTCTAAAGAGAATGACTAAAATACCGTTCATAGGCCAAAAGTTGAACGGGCAACTAACTTAGTGGAAAAATACATGATGATGTATGTGGTTCACTGGGCATAGTTGTGTGCGGGAGATTCTTCTACTTCATGAAAACTTTCAACAATGAATTGAGTATATATATGTGGATATATTCAATAAGGAAGAAGTTTGAAACATTTGAATGGATTCAAATAAATTTCAGCATGAAGTGGAAATCATCGTAATAGAAAAGTCAAATATCTATGATTGGATCATGGTAGAAATATTTGAATTACGAGTTTTAGCGAACATCTAAGAGAGTTATGAAATTGTTCTACAACTCACATTTCTTGGAGTATCATAATGATGATATAGTATCCGAGATATGTATCCAAACCTTGTTGGATTAATGATGAGATAAAATATTATGACGCCATTATATTTTTGTGGATTATGCTTTAGTGACTACCGCTTTTACACTGAATAGAGCATCATCATGATCCGTTGAAATGACACCATACGAGTTATGGTATGGGTATAAACCCTAATAGTCTTTCTTTAAATTTTGGTCTAAGAGTTTACAACCAAAATCGGATGAATATCTTTGTTGGTTATCCCAGAGATTTAATTGGGAATTCTTCCCACGAGACAAAGACAAAAGTGTTTGTCAATGTTTCTTATTTCCGAGAAATTGTTTCTAGTGAAGTATTTGAGTGGGAGGACAATATAATTTGATAAGGTTTATGAACCTGAGCATAATGATCAGAGTAGCGCAGCATCGGAATTGGTTTCGGAAGCGGCCATAACGATCATGGCTCCCATGACTACAAAGTGTTTTAGCCATGGAGATCGAAATACATATTGAATCTTGTAGGTATGGTTTACTTTGTGATCAAATAAATGATTTGTGAACAAAGGATTGATTTTGAACAATGATAAACCAACTACAAACAAAGAAGTTATGATGGGCCCTGACTCCGTTAAAATGGCTATATGCCATGAAATCCAAGATAGATAAATACTTTTTGAAAGTAAATGGATCTATAAAATTGATGGACTTGGATGGAATATCCTTAAAGAAGCTCGACTTGTCGAAAAATTGTTTACGACAAAGTTCAAAGAGTTGACTACGATAAGATTAGATCTTCCGTAGCAATGCTTATAGTCTATGTGGATTATTCTAGTAATCACTACATATTTCTTTTATGAGATATGCTAGTAGGATGGCAAAATACACTACTTAACAGAAGTGTGTATTAAAGGTGTATACAAGATACAACCAAGAGTTTTGCTGGTCCGTGGAATACTAGATAGGTATACGAACTTCAATTGGATGAAGTAAGTATCACGGAGTTAGAATCTTCACCAGATGAAATAGTCAAAGAGTTTTTGATTTCATCAGAGACGATGAAGAGGCTTGCATTTGCAAGAAATTAAGTGGGAGCGCTAAGACACATTTATAATACTTTATGTAGGTGACATATAGTTGGTTATAAATGATGTAATTATATACTTGATTAAAAGGTTTCATTGAGAATTAACTTCAATGAAAGGATATGGACTGAAACAAATTTAATGTCAAGATCTATGAAGATAGATTGAAACACATAAATAAGTTTAAGTCAAAGTACATATGATGGATATTGAAGTAGTTCAATATAGAAATATTAAGAAAATGTTCTTGTCATGTGAAGGTTTAACAAGACTTGAGTGTATCTGACACTCAATGAGTAAAAACACATGAGTGATTATAGATCACGAATAACATGTACACAATCAGATATCATATGCTATAAAGTGTTATGAGCATATACCAGAATGATTCATATGATGATCATTGAACGACAGTAAGAATATCCTTGAGTACTTTAGAAGAACTAAGGATATATATATATTTTTGTATGAAGAAATGACAAACAAATCGCTGTAAGGTGTTACACCGATATTGGTTTTGTCACATATAAAATATAATTTCAATCTCAAATTAGACTAAGTGTTGTTTAAAAGGTAGCACAATGAGCTAGAAGTTGTCTATGCTAGATTTAGAAGAGTTCTAAATATTGTGACGGAATCTACAAAAGAAGGCAGAGTATGTCATTGTTTTGACAATGACAAAGGATGTTAAGTCAAGAGGTTCTTTGAGAACTTGGTGTATTTCCGACAGAGTCAGAACTTTGAAGCTATATTGTGTGTGACAATATTAGTGACATATTTCAGACCGCGGAATTAAGGTTCCACCAGAAGACCAAACATATTTAAGGCCGACTCATTTGGAAATGAGTGATGCGTTGAGACGCAAATGAATTACAAAATACATACGGTTCTGAGCATGTCAGATCCGTTGACTAAAACCTCTCTCGTGAGCGAAACATGATAAAGCACCAGAAGGCCAAGGTGTTATATCTTTACAAATGTAAACTAGATTATTGACTCTAGTGCAAGTGGGAGACTGAAGGAGATATGCCCTAGAGGCAATAATAAAGTGGTTATTATTTATATCTTTATATTTATGATAAATGTTTATATATCATGCTATAATTGTATTAACCGAAACATTAGTACATGTGTGATATATAGACAACAAAGAAGTCCCTAGTATGCCTCTTAAACTAGCTTGTTGATTAATGGATGATTAGTTTCATAATCATAAACATTGGATGTTATTAATAACAAGGTTATATCATTATATGAATGATGTAATGGACACACCCAATTAAGCGTAGCATAAGATCTCGTCATTAAGTTATTTGCTATAAGCTTTCGATACATAGTTACCTAGTCCTTATGACCATGAGATCATGTAAATCACTTATACCGGAAAGGTACTTTGATTACATCAAACGCCACTGCGTAAATGGGTGGTTATAAAGGTGGGATTAAGTATCCGGAAAGTATGAGTTGAGGCATATGGATCAACAGTGGGATTTGTCCATCCCGATGACGGATAGATATACTCTGGGCCCTCTCGGTGGAATGTCGTCTAATGTCTTGCAAGCATATGAATAAGTTCATAAGAGACCACATACCACGGTACGAGTAAAGAGTACTTGTCAGGAAACGAGGTTGAACAAGGTATAGAGTGATACCGAAGATCAAACCTCGGACAAGTAAAAATATCGCGAGACAAAGGGAATTGGTATTTTATGTGATTGGTTCATTCGATCACTAAAGTCATCGTTGAATATGTGGGAGCCATTATGGATCTCCAGATCCCGCTATTGGTTATTGGTCGGAGTGAGTACTCAACCATGTCCGCATAGTTCACGAACCGTAGGGTGACACACTTAAAGTTGGATGTTGAAATGGTAGAACTTGAATAAGGAATGGAGTTCGAATATTTATTCGGAGTCCCGGATGAGATCCCGGACATCACGAGGAGTTCCGGAATGGTCCGGAGAATAAGATTCATATATAGGATGTCATTTTATGTGTTTGAAAATGATCCGGTGCATTTATGGAAGGTTCTAGAAGGTTCTAGAAAAGTCCGGAAGAAAGCACTTTGGAAGGCGGAGTCCCGAGGGACTCCACCACCCATGGCCGGCCAACCCTAGAGGGGAAGTCCAAGGTGGACTTCCCCCAAGGTGGCCGGCCACCCCCTCCCAAGGGAAAGTGGGAATCCCACCTCTAGTGGGAGTCCTAGCTTGGGTAGGTTTCATGTCATATGGAAGGTTTTGGTTTGGGGTCTTATTCGAAGACTTGTAGACCAACTCTTGGGTGTTCCACCTATATAATGAGGGCCAAGGGGAGGAGGCCGGCCACCACAAAAGCCATAGCTTGGCCGCACCCCTTAGTGGCCGGCCACCCCCTCTCCCCAAACCCTAGCGGTCTCTCTCCTCCACCACATCCCGCACGCTTAGCGAAGCTCCGCCGGATTTCTCCACCACCACCGACACCACGCCGTCGTGCTGTCGGATTCAAGAGGAGCTACTACTTCCGCTGCCCGCTGGAACGGGGAGGTGGACGTCGTCTTCATCAACAACCGAACGTGTGACCGAGTACGGAGGTGCTGCCCGTTCGTGGCGCCGGAACCGATCGTGATCAAGATCTTCTACGCGCTTTTGCAAGCGGCAAGTGATCGTCTACCGCAGCAATAAGAGCCTACTCTTATAGGCTTTGGAATCTCTTCAAGGGTTAGTCTTGATCATCCCCTCGTTGCTACCGTCTTCTAGATTGCATCTTGGCTTGGATTGCGTGTTCGCGATAGGAATTTTTTTTGTTTTCTATGCAACGTTTTCCTACACCTATATGTATCATTCCTTAACCATAGCCGTTGCTTGATGTTTGAGCCTTGCGAGTCGTAGGCGTGTTTAGGCTCTGTTGTTTATCTCGATCTGTTATCGGGATATGTTGGGTTGTTGGGAGGTTATCACATGCTATATCAGTTGTTGGAGATATTCACACTTTACTTTATTGTTAACAACTAAAATTGTAAGCAGAGGCATCTGTGAGCCCCTTTGCGAAAGCATCGGAACTTTGACTCGCTAATGTCCCCTAGGACCCGAGTTCTTGTTATCTGTTCCGAGATTGAGCGCTCTACCCGTACGTGGGGACGTTTATTGGGACCCCCCTCACCCATTACCTTTTCTCAAGTCAGTTGAAAAGGGGGCCACAACCTTGGTTTTATTTGCCTATGCCATGTATGCCATGCTTTACTTCCTGTTGCCTTCGGGTGTTTACTTCCTGTTGCCTTCGGGTGTTTATATTCTGTACTGTACCCCGCGGGACGTTTAGCGAAGCGTGTGGTTCGCACGCCTAGCCGCCGTCGCAAACCCTGAGTCCGCTTCGGAGTACGGCCGGACTTCGTTACGGGTAGCTTAGTCGGGTGGCCCCCCTAGACTTTCTTGTTGAACTGGGAACGGTCTTGTTGTGAGACATCCACCTGTCGTAAGTGGGTCGAGCATGCGTATGGTTACATTTGGGCAACCCCTGCAGGGTGTACATCTTATCGATAAGCCGTGTCCGCGGTTATGGACGACTTGGAATTGTATAGCTCGATCATAGAACAACTTACACCTTATACATGTTGTTAATAATCTGATAATAACTTGATTAGTAATATAGCATTACTACAACCGATACCTAATAAAACTTGTCAACCGTGGAGTGCCTTTTACATTGCCTCTTCGCTTTGTTGGAGGGGATATGTGTAATTGGCTGGGTTATGTTTGTGTAGTATTTATCTGTTACCTTGTGCGCTCTCTTATCTTCTCTGAGTAGACGGATGTTGTAGCGTGTCTCTATTGGTTATAGTTTTGCTGCCGCTAAACCTACCATATAGCCCCAGGCGATATATATATATCGCCCGGCGAGCATAGCCATTTCTAGTCTCGCTAAGTACGTGCCGGAGTTCGTTCCTTGGTACTTACTCTCGCCTTTCCCCTTTCTCTTTTGCTTCCTCCCTTTTGTCGGCAACCGATGGCCCGACTTTGGCAGGTACAAGATGACGACGTTAGCAAGGTTACCCTTCCGGCTTGGCCTGGGCAGGGTTATGGACGCCATTGGTTATCTTCAGGACTCTTAGTCCAATTTGTATCTTGTCCGTACTCGGACGTATTTGATCTTCTGTATGATTTGGATCTTTGTATTGTATCTATTTGTATCTTGACTCGTTGGAGTCGTTGTTGTAATATATGTTTCTTGTGGGCTCTATTGTAATCCTGTTGTAATGTTACCGCTCGTGTTAATTCCTCTGGCATCACGTGTGTGAATCTTCGCGCACGTCGTGTCGGAGGGCGTCTCTGAATCGATATCATGCGGATCTCGGCGGGATCGCTGGAATCCTCATGGTACCGGTTCCGGGGCGTCACAAGTTGGTATCAGAGCTCAGGTTGACGGTACCCCACTAGTCCAGCCTTTAGGATAACCTTGCCAACGGTCGTTGAGTTTAGAGAGTCCAAACTATTTTCTAAAATTCGTTGGATAGATCTGATTAGCTCTGATTTTTCTCCTTACCTCTATTCTTTCTCATCTTACCTATGCGAGTTTTGAGTCTTCTCTCATATCTAAGTTTTTCTGAGTCTTAGGTTCCGACGCGGGTTGGACGATCTTTGCCTTAATCTAATAGGACCGATCTCTGAAGACTTTCCGACAGAAGAACATCACCGCCGGCTAATCTTTGTCTTCTCCATTTGACATCATCTTTGTTTATGTGATCCTTCTTCAAATCTTGTGCTTTGATTCCATCAAATCTTTGTTGACAACGCTTGTCAAGGACGCCAATCTGATTTCCTGGAGTTGGTTACACGATTCTCCTATTCATGTGCAGAGTAATACTTTGAGTGCGGGATGGAGTCATGACCATACCGACTACTCTTATTATTTGCCCTTGATACCTGAATTGGTGGCTTTGTGTGACTGTTACTCCTTCCTTTGTTTCTCCGGAGTCATCATCGTCATCGGGACAACGACTTCTTGTTGGTGGTGTCGACCACCCAAGCTGGAGCAAGACTTCTTGTTAGTGGTGTCGAGGAGATCGACACGTCGCCTGAAGATCCGCTAGTTCACCTCTCTCCCCCGTACCTTGAGGTGGAACCTCGGGGCGAGGTTCCTTGTTAGTGGTGTCGATTGTAACGGCCCAGGGTAGCACCCCCTAATAGATTTGTTTGTTATTTGCTTTTGTGCATCATCATGTCATCATGCATCATATCATCCATGGTTTTATCAAATAAAATTATTTTATAAACCCTAAACTATTTTCTTTCCTCTCTCATATGGTTGAATAAAACCTTTCCTTCTCCTTCTTTTAACAAAACCCTAACAAACAAAACTATTTTATTTTGGTATCAAATATTTTGGCGATGCTTGTAATTGCTTCTCTCTCTCCACCTTGTATTCAAAATTCAAATTTATTTGAGATGGTTCAAATCTTTTTGGCAAACAGATTTTAAGTGAAAAGGAGAAAAGAAAATGTTTTATAAAAACCCCCTCTAATCCCTGGGCTTCCTCTCTCTCCCTGACCTCTTTTTCTCTTTTCCCCGCAGCCCACCTCTTCTCCTGGCCCATGTTCACCCAGCCCGTACCCCTTCGTGGCCTCCGCTCCTCTTTTCTTCTTCACGTCGAGAGGGAGCACGCAGGACGCGTGAGGCAAGCGACCTCCTTTTCAACCACCACCACCGCACCACCCTCCCCCATGTGAGCCTCCCCTCTCTCTCTCTTTATCTCTGGCAGGCTGCAGGCTCACGCAAACCCCATCTCCACTCACCTCTCCGTTCCCTTTCCCCTCCTTTTCTTCACTCCCACGAAAGGAAACGAGATGGAGAAACCCCCACTGCCACCACCGTCCTCACCATGGCTCCGCCTCCACAGACCATCCCCCGCCGTTCCGAGGGCACCGGCGGATGCGCCTCGTCCTCCTCTTCAACCTGGTCCAAGGAATCGAGCCGAGAGCCTCCCAATCGAGCACAAGGTCGCCGATTCCCCGCGCCGGTTGTCGTCGTTCTTCCCTGATTCCGGCAGCCACAGCCATCCTCCGGCGGCACCGGCCCCTCTATGACATTCCAGGTGACCGTGCGCATCTTCGAGACCCCCTTTCCCCTTCACCTTTGTTCCCAGTAACTCTACCCACGTTGACCTCCATTAAACGCCGCAGGAGATCGACGACGGCGACTCTCCGGTGAGCCCTTGGACGCTGCACCGCCACCATCAGGTCCGCTGCGTCGAGGCGCACGTCCGACGTTTTCACCCTCATCCCGGTTCGCTCCCAGATGTCCAGTCCGTCTCCGACCAGAGCTCCTTTCCGACATGGTTTTCATACCTGTGCTCCGCCTTTGTGTACTTCAATTGGCCGCGCTCCTAGATCTTGACACGATCTGAATGAACAGCACAGTGGTAAACTGTTTGTTTCTTGACCCACGAGATCATGTGTTCAAATCTCAAGTCTGCCTAATTAAGGCTTCTTTTTGTTTAAACACTGCATGAAACAGATCTGGCACCACCGACGGGCCTCGGCCCAGATCCTCCATCTCAGATCAACGCCCGGTGCGGCCCAACCCAATCCGACGCCAAAGCTGATCAGTTCCGGCCCAGGACAGCGCAGGTCCAACCCAGTTCGTCCTGGCCCTTTTTCTGTTTTTTCTGAAAATTGCTGTAAATATTTATATCTTGCAAAAATCATATCTCCTAATCCGTAACTCGGATTAAAATATATTTTATATGTTTTTCGATCAGAAAAATATGAGGAACATGAATATGCCATCCATGCTTGCTGTTGCTTCATGCATCATATAATTTCGTGCTAGTTGCATTACCACCTAATATGTAACATATGGATATGTGGGATACTATATAATTGTTGTCCCGGTTCCATTTAAATTTGAAGTAGCGCACCTATGCCATGATTTGCCATGCTAATCAACATTTAATATTGCCGATAAAAAAAATAACGCGAACATAATAATTGTTTGTCCGGGGTTCCGACTCCGATTAATATGGATAAGTTGCATTGCACCATATCTGCCATGTCATGCATATCATCTTGATCATGCTGGATCTTCTTTATCCGTAGTAGTAAGATTGCATACGTTGTTTGTCCAGCATTTGCTTCTTCCCGGATAGGATCACGAAGTGGTGTGTGAGATACGACGAGTTCTCCGACAAGTTCTTCTGCAGCTTTTCACAGGCGAGCCCTCTCTCTTCACCTACTCTCCCTCGCATTGCTATCCTTATGTTGCGATTCTTTATCGAGTCACGTGTCCTATTCCACTTGTTTACCATAATAATCCTATATGTATCATTCCTTAACCATAGCCGTTGCTTGATGTTTGAGCCTTGCGAGTCGTAGGCGTGTTTAGGCTCTGTTGTTTATCTCGATCTGTTATCGGGATATGTTGGGTTGTTGGGAGGTTATCACATGCTATATCAGTTGTTGGAGATATTCACACTTTACTTTATTGTTAACAACTAAAATTGTAAGCAGAGGCATCTGTGAGCCCCTTTGCGAAAGCATCGGAACTTTGACTCGCTAATGTCCCCTAGGACCCGAGTTCTTGTTATCTGTTCCGAGATTGAGCGCTCTACCCGTACGTGGGGACGTTTATTGGGACCCCCCTCACCCATTACCTTTTCTCAAGTCAGTTGAAAAGGGGGCCACAACCTTGGTTTTATTTGCCTATGCCATGTATGCCATGCTTTACTTCCTGTTGCCTTCGGGTGTTTACTTCCTGTTGCCTTCGGGTGTTTATATTCTGTACTGTACCCCGCGGGACGTTTAGCGAAGCGTGTGGTTCGCACGCCTAGCCGCCGTCGCAAACCCTGAGTCCGTCTCGGAGTACGGCCGGACTTCGTTACGGGTAGCTTAGTCGGGTGGCCCCCCTAGACTTTCTTGTTGAACTGGGAACGGTCTTGTTGTGAGACATCCACCTGTCGTAAGTGGGTCGAGCATGCGTATGGTTACATTTGGGCAACCCCTGCAGGGTGTACATCTTATCGATAAGCCGTGTCCGCGGTTATGGACGACTTGGAATTGTATAGCTCGATCATAGAACAACTTACACCTTATACTTGTTGTTAATAATTTGCTAATAACTTGATTAGTAATATAGCATTACTACAACCGATACCTAATAAAACTTGTCCACCGTTGAGTGCCTTTTACATTGCCTCTTCGCTTTGTTGGAGGGGATATGTGTAATTGGCTGGGTTATGTTTGTGTAGTATTTATCTGTTACCTTGTGCGCTCTCTTATCTTCTCTGAGTAGACGGATGTTGTAGCGTGTCTCTATTGGTTATAGTTTTGCTGCCGCTAAACCTACCATATAGCCCCAGGCGATATATATATATACTCGCCCGGCGAGCATAGCCATTTCTAGTCTCGCTAAGTACGTGCCGGAGTTCGTTCCTTGGTACTTACTCTCGCCTTTCCCCTTTCTCTTTTGCTTCCTCCCTTTTGTCGGCAACCGATGGCCCGACTTTGGCAGGTACAAGATGACGACGTTAGCAAGGTTACCCTTCCGGCTTGGCCTGGGCAGGGTTATGGACGCCATTGGTTATCTTCAGGACTCTTAGTCCAATTTGTATCTTGTCCGTACTCGGACGTAATTGATCTTCTGTATGATTCGGATCTTTGTATTGTATCTATTTGTATCTTGACTCGTTGGAGTCGTTGTTGTAATATATGTTTCTTGTGGGCTCTATTGTAATCCTGTTGTAATGTTACCGCTCGTGTTAATTCCTCTGGCATCACGTGTGTGATTCTTCGCGCACGTCGTGTCGGAGGGCGTCTCTGAATCGATATCATGCGGATCTCGGCGGGATCGCTGGAATCCTCATGGTACCGGTTCCGGGGCGTCACATTGGAGAAGCTTACTCGACGCTTTTCTTCGCTAAGCAAGAAAGACGAGGTTCCAACCTCTTGTCGCGTGGAGCCACGCCCTTCCCGAAGTAAGCAACTTTTCTTTCGAGTTGTACTTTTATTTTTCGAGTGCCTCTATTTTATATCTTGTGTATTTATCTGTAAACTTGTCTCTAACCACCAAATCCTGACTCTCTTCCTCCCCTTCCCGAAGGCGGAGAGGTAGGCGAGCGAGTCGTTGTCCAGGACGACCCACAAGAGTCTGCTCATCTCGAGAGTGAAGTTGCCGCATCGACCAAATCCGCGGCTTCCTCCGAGAAAGGTAATGACTTAGAACCTTCCAGGTCTGGCCGCTCCACCTCTCCTCCTCTGTTTCTCCAAGGAACAAGAGGAAGAGGGATGACTAAGACTCTGCACCTCCAAACCCGTGGGTCACCGCCAAGAAGCTGAAGAGGAGGGCGCCTTCTGGCCTTCCGAGGATGTTGGCTCTGTCAGCTCATAAGCTTCCTTTAATTTTATTTTGTGCACAACTCTTTTTCTTCGTCATGCTTATTTTTCTATCTTGACATTTCTGAAGAAGGGGAAGAAGAAGGACCCACGATTCTTGGCATGGCTCCAACGAGTACGTCCAACACCGTGGTCCTTTCCGAAGAAAATTGCACGGCCGCGGAATCTTTGCCTGCTCCTCAGCAAATCATGGAAACGGCGACTCCACCGTCCAGCCCCCGAGCGCCTTCTCCGAAAAGAGCCAAGACCGGGGCTGGCGATGAGCAGATGCTTATCTTGGGGAGTTCCTCGACTCCTATGCTGAATGATGTAAGTTTCTCCAGTATTCTATTTTGCTGTATCTTGTCGCATTTTCCCTTTTTTGTCCCGAACTTTATTCCTCTTTGCTCGAGTGTCCTTTTCTAAGTTTCTTTTGCGACACTATTTTTCGACAGCCTTTGATGGATCAGTTCATCCGCCTCGGCTCCCAATCTATTGTGTTCTGCAACGAGGCCGATACTTTGAAAGGTAATTTATTTATTTTGGATAACTCGCTTTTTCACTATACCCCTTTCTTTGACTCTCGGATAATGAGTCTATCTTGTTGCTTTTATCCTGTATCACTGCGACAAGCCGAAGAACGCGCTGAAGCTCTCGAAGCTAAGCTAAAGCTTAGCAAAGAGGCTCGTGAGAAGGCCGAAGCCGATGCTGCTTCTGTCGAAGACCTTCGCCAGCGCATCGCCAAAGGGGAAACTGCATTAAGCGACAAGATCGCTAAGCAGATCACACGCGAGCAAGGCATAATAGATCGGCTTGAGGCCCAAAGTCGGCGCTTTTACCGTAAGTTATTTCGTCATCCTGAAACTTGTCTTGATTTGGTTTTCTGTGTGGTGATAAACTTGTGTTTTTGTTGCAGCAGGAAGGAATGATGAAGGCTTCAAACTGCTAGCACCTAAGGATGATCGCCTTCTCGACGCCCTCAATCCTTGAACTGCAAGGCGATCTAGCGTGCACCAATCCTTCCAATTCAAGGACTGCCTTCACGCGCCTCTTCCCTCACTTTTTCCCCAAACAAACAGAACCGGAGATCTTTGCCGACTGATACGTCTCCAACGTATCTATAATTTGTTATGTTCCATGCTAGTTTTATGACAATACCTACATGTTTTGCTCATACTTTATATCGTTTTTATGCATTTTCCGGGACTAACCTATTAACAAGATGCCACAGTGCCAGTTCCTGTTTTCTGCTGTTTTCGATTTCAGAAAAGTTAGTTTACAAATATTCTCGGAAAAAAAAAGCCCACGGCCCTATTTTCCACGGAGTCTTCCAGAACACCGAAGAGGAGTCGGGGGGGCAGGGGGCCCACACCATATGGCGGCGCGGGGGCCCGGCGCGCCGACCTATGGGGAGGAGCCCCCTGCTCCCCGACGCTGCCCCTTCGCCTATATATTCTCCCAGATGCGAAAACCCTAGGGGCACCGGTCTTCCTCCACGAAAAGTTACGTAGCCGCCGCCATCGTGAAGCCAAGTTCGGGGGACAGAAGTCTCTGTTCTGGCACGTCGCTGGGACGGGGAAGTGCCCCCGGAATCCATCTCCATCGACACCACCACCATTTTCATCGCCGTTGCTGTCTCCCATGATGAGGAGGAAGTAGTTCTCCCCCGAGGCTGAGGGCTCTACCGGTAGCTATGTGGTTCATCTCTCTCTCGCATGGTGTGATCTTTATGTGATCATGAGCTTTGTAATCTAGTTGAATATGTAGATGTTACTCTTGTCTATTATGCACTCTAGAGGTTACTTTAATATGAACTCCGGAGTCACTCTCCACGGTGTGATGGTGACAGTGTGCGCATCGTGTGTGATTCCTTTATGAAGTTGTGGAGCTTGTTTACTCCGGCTTGAGGTGTGCTTTTGCAGCCCTACACAATGAATGGTGTTTGTTATCCAACAAGAGAGTGTTTGAGAGTAGCATTTATTTATTCAATTATGTGATCATTGTTGAGAGTGTCCACTAGTGAAAGTATGATCCCTAGGCCTTATTTCTAAGAATTGAAACACCGTTTCCAACAAGTTCTGCTACATGTTCACTTGCTGCCATTTTTATTTCAGATTGCAATTGCTACTTATAATCATCCATATTAGTTGTATTTCACTATCTCTTCACCGAACTAGTGCACCTATACATCTCACAAGTGTATTAGGTGTGTTGGGGACACAAGAGACTTCTTGTATCTTAATTGCAGGGTTGCTTGAGAGGGATATCTTTGACCTCTACCTCCCTGAGTTCGATAAACCTTGGGTGATCCACTTAAGGGAAACTTGTCTGTCACTACAAGAAAAGTTGCCATGGCCGACGAAGTTGAAGTCGCGTGGTTGCTGTGCACCATGGCCGACGATTTTTGGTCCCTCCGTGGTGCATGTCAAAACTTTTTTTTCTCGTTTTTGAGGCCACCTAGCCCGACGAAAGCGGCCAAAACGTCGCGTATGGTGGCCCGGGACGTGGTGCATCGCGAATTCTCGGGTTCGCCGGCCGAGTCAACGCAAATCCGCACCGCCCAGGGATGTAGGGCCCACATGGCAGCCTCTCTAGCATTGTTTTTTTCTCGATCGCGCCATCTCGTTCAACGCTCTCCGATCGAGCCGTTTACGATGCAGGATCATGGGTCCCGCTTGTCGTCCTCTATGAACCAAAATTCCTTCTTTTCTTGGATTTTTTTTTACCCCCTGATTTCTGGCTACTTGCCTTTTTCTTTCGATCCCTGCCGCCTTGGAAACGTTGAGACCGCTGCAGCTAAATGGGACCCACATGTCATCCTCTATGAGCTATCAACTTTCTTTTCTTGGAGTTTTTTTGGCACCTCATATTTGGTCACTTGCCTTTTTCTTTCGATCCCCTGCCGCCTCTCAAGGTGATACCGCTGATGCTAAATGGGACCCGCATGTCATCCTCTATGTACTATAAAACTTTCTTTTCTGGATTATTTTTGGCACCTCATATTTGGTCACTTGCCTTTTTCTTTCGATCCCCTGCCGCCTCTCAAACGGTGATACCGCTGCTAAATGGGACCCGCATGTCATCCTCTATGTACTATAAAACTTTCTTTTCTTGGATTTTTTGGCACCTCATATTTGGTCACTTGACTTTTTCTTTCGATCCTGCTGCCTCAAACGGTGATACCGCTGCTGCTAAATGGGACCCGCATGTCATCCTCTATGTACTATAAAACTTTCTTTTCTTGGATTTTTTGGCACCTCATATTTGGTCACTTGACTTTTTCTTTCGATCCCCTGCCGCCTCTCAAACGTGATACCGCTGCTAAATGGGACCCGCATGTCATCCTCTATGTACTATAAAACTTTCTTTTCTTGGATTTTTTTGGCACCTCATATTTGGTCACTTGACTTTTTCTTTCGATCCCTGCCGCCTCTCAAACGTGATACCGCTGCTGCTAAATGGGACCCGCATGTCATCCTCTATGTAAATCATGTTTCTTTTCTTGAATTATTTTTGGCTCGATATTTGGTCACTTGCCTTTTTCTTTCGATCTCATGCCACGTTTGAAACGTTGAGGAACCTGTGGCTCATGGGACCCGCATGTCATCCTCTATGTGCTATAAAAGTTTCCTTTGTTGGATTTTTTTCACCCTCTGATTTTTGGCTTGCCTTTTTCTTTTGATCCCCTGCCCCCTTTGAAACGTTGAGTAAGCTGCTGGCTCAAGGGACCCGCATGTCATCCTCTATGTCCATCAACTTTCTTTTCTTGGATTTTTTTGACCCCCTAATTACTAGGTACTTTCTTTTTCTTTTGATCTCAAGCCGCATTTCAAACATTGAGACCGCTGCTGCAAAATGGGACCCACATGTCATCCTCTATGTCCATCAGCTTTCTTTTCTTGGATTTTTTTACCCCCTAATTACTAGCTACTTTCTTTTTCTTTCGATCTCAAGCCGCATTTCAAACATTGAGACCGCTGCTGCAAAATGGGACCCACATGACATCCTCTATGTACACTAAATCTTGGATTATTTTTGGCTCCTGATATTTTGTCACTTGCCTTTTTCTTTCGATCTCATGCCGCCTTTGAAACGTTGAGTAAGCTGCTGGCTCATGGGTCCCGCATGTCATCCTCTAGGACCAATAAAAGTTTCCTTTCTTGGATTTATTTTTGACCCCTAATTTCTGGCTATTTGCCTTTTTCTTTTCATCCCCTGCCCCCTTTGAAACGATGAGGACGCTGTTGGTCGGTCCCATATGTCATCCTCTATGAACAATAAAAGTTTCCTTTAGTGGATTTATTTTTGACCCCTAATTAATTTCTGGCTATTTCCTTTTTTTCTTTTGATCCCCTGGCGCCTTGGAATCGGATGCTGCTGCCTCATGGGTCCCGCATGTCATCCTCTCAGAAAGGTTAATGTTTCTTTTCTTGGATTTTGTTTACCAACTGATTTTTGGCTTTTTTTTCTTCTTTCGATCTCCTGCCGCCTTTAAAACGTTGACGACGCTGCTGGCTCACGGGTCCCACATGTCAGCCTCTATAAACAATAAACGTTGAGGATGCTGCCTCATGGGTCCCGCAGGTCATCCTCTCAGAATGATAAATTTTTTCTTTTCTTGGATTTTTTTACCAACTTATTTTTGGTTTTTTTATTTTCGATCCCCGCCGCCTTTGAAACGTTGACGACGCTGCTGGCTCATGGGTCCCCGATGTCAGCCTCCCCGTACAAGAAACATGTGATATCTTATTTTGCAGACAATAAACATTGTATTTCGCTCTGCTATTGCAAACTGATAAATTAAATCTTTATATTTACATAAACAAACTTATATGTTGAATCTCCTTGTTTTTTGTTTTTGCGAAGCATAGTAGGACTTTCCTGTTTTTTTAGAAAAATCCGAACTTTCCTGTTTTGGAGTGGGCTGAAATTGTACGAGTCAAAAGGCCCAGAAAGATAGTTCGAAGGCCAGATGTCCAGATGCAGCCCAATTGAAATCTTTCTTTTCTTGGATTTTTTCAACCCCTGATTTCTGGCTACTTCATTTTTCTTTTGGTCCTGTGCCGCCTTGGAAGCGTTGAGAGCGCTGCTACAAAATGGGACCCGCATGTCATCCACTATGTACTATAAAACTTTCTTTTCTTGGATTTTTTTGCACCTCATATTTGGTCACTTGCCTTTTTCTTTCGATCGTCTGCCGCCTCTCAAACGTTGTTACAG
Source organism: Lolium multiflorum (assembly GCA_030979885.1). Classification (NCBI taxonomy): domain Eukaryota; kingdom Viridiplantae; phylum Streptophyta; class Magnoliopsida; order Poales; family Poaceae; genus Lolium; species Lolium multiflorum. The sequence continues at coordinate 260,091,239 of CM061750.1, forward strand.
CTGCTGCTAAATGGGACCCGCATGTCATCCTCTATGTACATTCAAGTTTCTTTTCTTGGATTATTTTTGGCTCTTGATATTTGGTCACTTGCCTTTTTCTTTCGATCTCATGCCATGTTTGAAACGTTGAGGAACCTGCTGCTAAATGGGACCCTCATGTCATCCTCTATGTCCATCAACTTTCTTTTCTTGGATTATTTTGAGCCCCTAATTTCTAGCTACTTTCTTTTTCTTTTGATCTCAAGACGCATTTGAAACATTGAGACCGCTGCTGCAAAATGGGACCCGCATGTCATCCTCTATGTACAATAAATCTTGGATTATTTTTGGCCCTGATATTTGGTCACTTGCCTTTTTCTTTTGATCACCTGCCGCCTTTGAAACGTTGAGGATTCTGGCTCATGGGTCCCGCATGTCATCCTCTACGAACAATAAAAGTTTCCTTTCTTGGAGTTATTTTTTACCCCTAATTTCTGGATATTTGCCTTTTTCTTTTGATCCCCTGCCCCCTTTGAAACGATGAGGACGCTGTTGGCAGGTCGGTCCCACATGTCATCCTCTATGAACAATAAAAGTTTCCTTTGGTGGATTTATTTTTGACCCCTAATTAATTTCTGGTTATTTCCTTTTTTTCTTTTGATCCCCTGCCGCTTCTCAAACGGTGATACCGCTGATGCTAAATGGGACCCGCATGTCATCCTCTATGTACTATAAAACTTTCTTTTCTTGGATTTTTTTGGCACCTCATATTTGGTCACTTGCCTCTTTCTTTCGATCGCCTCCGCCTCTCAAACGCTGCTGCTAAATGGGACCCGCATGTCATCCTCTATGTACAATAAAGTTTCTTTTCTTGGATTATCTTTGGCTCCTGATATTTGGTCACTTGCCTTTTTCTTTCGATCTCATGCCGACTTTGAAACGTTGAGGCTGCTGGCTCATGGGTGCCGCATGTCATCCTCTATGAACAATAAAAGTTGGGGATGTCTATTTGTCAGCTGACTGATTTTCAATTCAGCGTAAGTCAGTTTTTCTTCAAATTATAAGACGGCACATGGCATAGGCAAAAATCAGTCAAGCCCATAAAAAAAGAATTTTACCAAGCCTTGTATGTGGGCTAAATCCCTATAATTAGCAACAGACAAACAAGTTGCAAACAGAAAAAAAATCCATAATACATGATTTAAAGACCTTAAAACGTTGTTTGGCGAAAATTACATGTTTTGTATTATGTAAACATAGTTGTAATGGACTGTAAACTGTGAGATGGGGAAACTGAAAGAAAATCGTCTACATGATTTGAAAGTAAAATTACAGACTTGTTTGCCTAATTTTACATGTTCCAAATCATGTAAATACCAGTGTAATGGACTGTAATTCGTCATATACAAATTTACACAAAAAGTTCAGTAAATATCTATCCGCTGACTTAGTCATGCACGCGTTTTACATCCAAAACCTCCCCACACAAACGTGTGCAGCTATAGCAGATGGCTAAGGGCATGTACAATGCGGTGATGTCAGCCTTCCCTTAGAGATGCCACGTCAGATTTTTTGCTTAGTTGGAGGAAAGAGAACGAAGAGAGAGAAGGTTGTCTTCCCTTAGCTAAGGGATCATCTCTTAGGAAATAAGGGAAGACTATTTTCTCCATTGTATCACATATGTCTTCCCTTAGCAACAAATTTCCTACCAAAATTTAATTATTCGTATTAATTGCTAGAGATGGCTGTAAGAGATAATGCATTGTATGACTTATATCTAATGCCTTCTCTAGCTGATGTGGCGGGGTAAGGGAAGGCATGCCTTCTCTACCATTGTACATGCCCTAAGTACGGTACACAGTGGCTCAGAGAAACACGTGCAAGTCCACAATCGCGATGCCTAATTGGTTGGACAGAAATTCGACTGATGGCCAAAAAAGAATAAGTCGACTGTTTCTTAGCAAATCCTAAAAGTTTCCTTTGTTGGATTTATTTTTTACCCTCTGATTTTCGGCTATTTCCTTTTTCTTTTGATCCCCTGCCGCCTTAGAATAGTTGAGGATGCTGCTGCCTCATGGGTCCCGCATGTCATCCCCTCAGAAAGGTAATTGTTTCTTTTCTTGGTTTTGTTTACCAACTGATTTTTGGCTTATTTTTTCTTTCGATCTCCTGCCGCCTTGAAAACGTTGACGACGCTGCTGGCTCATGGGTCCCCAATGTCAGCCTCCCCGTACTGCAAATCCTCTTTATGCAAAGGTTGAGGATGCTGCTGCCTCAAGGGTCCCGCATGTCATCCTCTTAGAACGATAAATGTTTATTTTCTTGGATTTTTACCAACTGATTTTTGGTTTATTTTTTCTTTCGATCCCCTGCCGCCTTTAAAACGTTGACGACGCTGCTGGCTCATGGGTCCCGATGTCAGCCTCCCCGTACAAGAAACATGTGATATCTTGATTATTTTGCAGACAATAAACAGTGTATTTCGCTCTGAGCTATTGCAAAGGGATAAATTAAATCTTTGTTTTTACATAAACAAACTTATATGTTGAATCTCCTTGTTTTTTGTTTTTGCCAAGCATAGGACTTTCCTGTTTTGGAGTGGGCTTAAATTGTACGAGTCAAAAGGCTTCCAGCACGATAGTTCGAAGGCCCAGATGTCCAGATGCAGCCCAATTGAAATCTTTCTTTTCATGGATTTTTTGACACCCTGATTTCTGGCTACTTCCTTTTTCTTTTGATCCTGTGCCGCCTGGAAACTATGAGACCGCTATTGCAAAATGGGACCCACATGTCATCCTCTATGTACAATAAAAGTTTCTTTTCGTGGATTATTTTTGGCTCCTGATATTTGGTCACTTGCCTTTTTTCTTTCGATCCCGTGCAAAATGGGACCCGCATGTCGTCCTCTATTTACAAAAGAAGTTTCCTTTCTTGGAGTTATTTTTTACCCTAATTTGTGGCTACTTCATTTTTTTTTGATTCCCTGCCGCCTTTGAAACGTTGAGGACTCTGCTGGCTCATGGGCCCCACATGTCAGCCTCTGTGAACAATAAACCTTTCCTCTGTGAACACTAGCATTGACGAACTGAATGTGAACATGCGTTACAGGCTTTTTTTAGTAAATTTTGTCAAACAATTGCTAGCTTCTGTAAATATCACTAGTAGTACATACATCGCGAAAGCATTAGAATATTAGACCATGTTCACAAGAATAACATCAAGTCTGAACTACATTAACAGAGTGATAAAATATATTGTTCAGACCAGTACAAAATATAGGGAGTTAAACTAACACTATGCAGAAATTGGCCCTTCTCTTGCATATATCCCTCTAGCAAAGGGATCAGCCACTGACAAGTCATGTACCAACCAGCTAAGAACACCGTCCGAGCTGAACTTATCTAAGGATGGTAAATATCCAAACTGAAAATCAACATCTCTATAAGCGGTGTTCTTCAGGTCTAGCTGCTTGAACTGGGTATCCCACCAGATCTCCTTGTGATGATATCTTACACCAAAATTCATTACTTTGAGCATTCTAGTGTTCTGTATAAAGAACCTGGAGACAATAACATCATTTCTCCTTCCTCGGTAGTCAGAAATCGAAATTTCTTTGAGGTGGAGATCAAGGCATTCAATGGGACAGGCTGGCTCATTATGCAGCACATGAACCTTATTGCCGGTTCTATAAAACTGCAAAGAAGTCAAATTAAGTAGTCAGTACAATAACAAAGTACTTCATAGCTATCAACTAATGAATATCTCAGGTGAGTTGAATCATGTGTTAATTGAGGACCGTGGAACAACATAATCCCCTGACACGTTCCAATTTGATAGATGCACTTTTTTACATCTGTTATTGTCATTGTAAAGTTGGGGAAAGGTTACCAACATGGGAAACTCCAATCCGCAACTAGTTGCGGGTGCACCCCATTTTTCTTTTGACACTTCCAAGTTTCCAAAAAAAATGTAAACTAAAAGTCTGGACATACATTGTGTTCTATCATGTGCTTCTGTGAAGTTTCATCCAAAAATATGATAATATGTGATCTACACAAAAAAAGAACAAATGATGTGTAAATAGTAAGTCACACTATTTACATATGTCTTCTCTTTTTTACACAGATCACATATTATCATGTGTTTATATGAAACTTCACAGATGCACAAGATACAACACATTGTATGACAAGAAGTTTAGTTTTGAACCAACATAATATAACTCCATTGTGGATGTTCTTCTAGTACAATTGTTCAACTGATCTAGGCTAATAAGTAATAACAGGTTAACTCCATGTAACTCTACAGTTTTTGCTCATAGTGGTAAACAGTTAACAACAACGAATTTACCTGGATATATAGCTTCTCCGTGCAGGGAAAGCATCTAAGAAATGCAAGTAGTTGATCCAGACGAGGGCCGTCAGATTTTAGAACCAAGTTCTTCACTGTGCACAGAGAATTTTCCAAGCTTATGGGCATCATCCTCTACAGGACAATGGTACATATGTCAAAAAAAATAACAAAAATGTGAGTTAATTCAACAAGAAGAAGGCTGTTCTACCAAAAAGTTTATGCGTCCAATAACAAGTTGGCAGCCAGGGTACGACGCAAAGCCCAACACCATCAACTTTGGTGCGTTGGCGACCTGGATTAGTAGTGGAACATCATCAACGCATATGACCAATCTCTCGAGGCAAGATGCATCCATAATTTGCACCGTGTCTAACTGAATAAGTTCGGTGGTGTTGCGTTTCCAATAGCTAGCCACACTAATTGTACGAAGATTTGGCATTTGAATGTTGAGTTGGGTGAACCCGTGGACCCCCTCAAGGTGAAGTGCCTCGAGCACAATACAGCGGGTGAACAGGCGGTCGATGTTCGTCGCCTTACAGATGTAGACGTCATAGAGCAAGAGCCTTTTGAGTTGGGGGAAAAGAAGCATGGAGTTGGCATGAATCTCGGGCAAATAGCAAGTAGAAATGCTGACAATGCGCAGCGTGGGCGCGCAGCGGAACGCGGACAGCGGGAAGGAGCGCATCACAGTTCCAGCATCGAATCTGAGGTTCTCGACGCAAGATAGGGTGCTGGACCGGAACCAGCTGTCGAGCGTGGTGTCGACCTTGCAAGTGGTTCTGAAGGGGTCGATTGACACGCTTCTGGCGGGGCCAGGGTGAGCGGCGAGGATACTGGAGACCGCGGCGATGCGTTTGTGGTTTTGCTTGGCGAGTTCGTCGTCGATCTCGAGGTTAAGTGGGACGGAGTGCCAGAGGTGGCGCCACCGTTTGGAGACCAAGGTTGTGCTTACAGCGGATACAGTGGGCAGGTGGGAGATGATGATGTGGAGAATCTGGTCCGGTAGGCGGCTGATGAGGTCGTTGTCGCCGACGAGGAGGTTAAGTGGGACGGAGCGCCAGAGGTGGCGCCACCGTTTGGAGAGCAATGTTGTCCTTACAGCGGATATCATGGGCAGGAGGGAGATGATGATGTGCAGCATCTCGTCGGGGAGGCGGCTGATGAGGTCGAGGCTCGACGGAGGCTCTTCCCGATCTGGCTCGACCCGCCTTCGGGAGTTGAGCGGCTCCGCCTCCATCTGACACGGCGGCGACACACGCAACGCCGCAGTCGTCTGCTGGACAGGGGAATAGGCGCAGCGGCGGTGGTGAGGACAGAAAGGTACTCGGCGGTGGATTTAGGTGGATGGCGGATGCAAGTGCGCTGGGGGTTTTTGGAGGAGACGGCAAGCGCTATGCAAGGAACTATTGCGGCGGGCGGCCAGCCGGGGTGCCTGAGGAGAGAAAGGTATACTACTGTACTACTAATGATGCGGTGCGGCGTTTGCGTCTCCCTTCCCCACGCGTGCAGCCTTCACATTTCACAAGACGTGCGAGTTTTTCAACAGAGATTATCAAGTGGAGAGACTTTCCCAATGCAATTGTCTCTCCACTTGATAATCACTCTTGAAAACACCGAGAAGATGGCGGTGAAGAAGACGGAGAGGCAAGGAAAAAAACAATATGAATTGAAATCAAATATAATACGGGCGTTCCTTCTCTCTCTGGTCTCTGCTGCACTTACTGCACCTGTGGTGCAGGCGTGTGACCCGAGAAGAAGCTAATGTACTGTATAGCCGTCCCTTGCACGCCGTGTAGCTGTATTTTGTCTCGTCAAATCAGCTCGGGACAGTTTCAGCAGAGAAAACATCATTTTTTCTTGCCATCATCATAATAGGCGAACATTACCACGGGCACACGGTAGTGCACATCCAACTTGTACTACTCAATCCTCCATATGCTGCACAAACCACCACTTTAACTTTTTCTTCGCAGTTTTCATGATTTTTAGCAGTTTCCACCATGTGGTGGTCTAATCTGTTGCAATTTTTACCACTTGGTCATCTGATCAGTTATTTTGTCATGTCGATAGCAAAATCAACAAGTGGATGCCAACTTTTTTGAAGGGCTACTCTCTAAAACACAGTTTGCATTATGGCATGTTTGGTATTTTCCCTAGGTAGTACTACATCCTAAAAAAAATTGACTACATGCTTTTATTTGCCTATTTTAAGCACCTTTTACCATGATTTCAAATTTAGGTCAAACTCACGGGGGCCATAGGATGCACGGCATTTATTTGGCAATTGTTTCAGTATGGCCAACTAGTTAGGCCTCCTTTGGTTCATAGGAAATGGAAAGTATAGGAAAAGGAAAATCATAGAATTGGGATGTCATGTCTACTTCAATCCTATGGGAATCGTGCTCCTTTGATTCATATGATTGTCATAGGAATTATGTTGGATTCGGTTCTTATGGGAAAAATTCCTATACAAGTCATTTGATTCATAGGAACTATTCATATAGGAATCTTGTAGTGCAAATCTTATAGGAAAAAAACCATTAGCTAATACCTCATGGAAAAGTTCCTTTGCCACAATCAAAGACACATCATGTTCCTATAGGATTCAACTTGGCATAACATTCCAATCATGCACCTTTCATATTCCTACGCCCTCCATATTCCTTTGAATAAAAGGAGCCCGAAGTTTATTTGATTGTAGCAAAGGAATTTTCCATGTATCGACAGTTTGACATGGTATTTTAATAACCAATCAAGAAGGCATGCAAACGTACTTAAAAACACACATGGTGCCAAAATCGGTGAAAGGGAATATTCTCAAGAACATAGGTAGGTCATGTTTGGCATTGTTCCTAGGTATTTCATCACAAATGATGAATCCATGATAAATTACTAACATTCGGAAGTTTGCCATGGTTCTAGCATTAACCAACTCACCTCTCACTTCGGAAGAGAGCCATGCGAACTCCAAGATGGATTCTGTCAAAAAAAAAACTCCAACATGCATGGTGCCAAAATCTGGTAAGTTCTTCTAAAAAATATTTTGGTGTGCCATGTTTGGTATTTTGATATATATGTAGATTACTTACATCACAAACAACTACTCAATGCTTTCGTTTGCCATATGGGTGTTACGTACTTGGATGCAACGCATATGTTTGGTCATTTTTTGGGGGGTACCACACATTTAGTGCACATCACGTATATATAGTTTCCCCTTTTTTAATTGTACTTCGTGTACTTCGCGTTGAAATTTCAAATTATATGGAAATGAGCCCAGAACTAATTTAATATATGGTCACAAACCGAAATAATTCGTGAAATTTTGGAAATGTCCATCCTACCATATCAACCACATGAAAAAATTGCATTGGCGGCAATCTGCCACTACAAATTTTAACCATTTCACGCAAAACACTCATGTAGTAATTTGTTCCCTTCTAGCACTTCATAAATCTCCCCGGTCTTGTTTGAAAAGGAGCCCCCGTCCGAAGAGTCCCTGTTTATAACTAAAACTAATTATTTCAGTACCGCATAAATCGCAATTACCATTAGATAAACAAGATTAAGATAGAGCATGTACCACCTGTCAATTACCGGTTCGCAATCTCCATATGCTCGCAATGATCGGTTCCACATTATACTTGGTCGAATTCAATTAAACATACAAGTACATCATGCCGAAGTTTTGTTCTAGGACATGGACACGTTCAAACTAATCACGGTAATAGATGATACAACATCGCACACATAAATAGACGACATGTCTAAAATCATACATTTTTTGAACACAGAAATGTCCCGAAGGACCTCGCGACACTGCTTTTATATTATGATGACGGTGGGATTACAGACTGCAAGCTAGGAGGACCCTCCAAGTAAAAGGAAACTACAGACAAGACATCCAAAAGTACAAAAAGAACTCTAGTTCTAGAAAAGGAAACTCCATCCGGTCCTTCTCCACCGAGCTCAGATTAGCCTCAAAGCGCGATCATCTTCTCCATCGAGACCGGCAAGATCAACCACCTACCGTCTCGTTGGCGCATGCGGGCACGTCGCCTCATGTTGAAAGTATTCGAGCAAGTCGCCGCTCATGTCGCAACCATCGTTGCTGCAATCCACCTTAAACAAGGAGGCAAATCTACTTAAATCCTCATCCTCTTCGTAGATGCCGTCGCAGTTCGGGCACACGAGACTGGGCAGGTTTCTTAAGCAGCTTCCGCATGCAATGTGATGTCCCTCCCCCATGCGAATGCACTGCTTAATACAAGGAAATTTACATGACTGTTGGCCCAAAGAAAAATACAGTTGGGTGGAACCTAGTGAAGAAAGTACTAACCCGTTATAGTGGACGTCGTGCGATTTGAGAGCACAAACCGCAGATGAACGTTCTTCTCACCACATTCTTTTCCATAACACATTCACGGGAAAAGTACATGCTTTCAGATGGAGGACTTTCACCTTGGAAGACGCCCTGGCATCCCGGGCACGCGCCACCGGGCAGGTTCCTAGCGCAGCTGTCGCATGCAACCTTCTTGCACGAACAACACTGCTTAATACAAGGAAATTAACACGACTGTTAGCCCAAATTAAAATACATCTTGATGAACCTAGTGAAGAAAGTACTAACCCGCCAAAATGGAGGTTGTGCGGATTGAGAGCACAAACCGTAGGTGAGCAGTCTTCTCAAATTAGCATCGTCGACAAAAGCTCTAAAGCTACCAGGGGGAACCTCCATGCCCAACGATTCTAAATGGGAATATGAATTTAGAGGATGTGAAGGAGATAGGGATAGAGGGTCGTAGTCTTCGACTTGTATAGTATATATAGGGGAGGGAATTGCAGATTCCACCAAGGAACGAGATCCAGTAACTTCACTGGCGACTTGTACGTGAGTCATTCGATCAAGATCCAACGCACATGGTTGATCCAAATTTTAAACTTAAAATTAAACTCAATTTTCAAATGAAGTAAAACTTTACCAGAATACTTAAGAAAGATATATATCTTACTGTAATGTTTTCGATTTTTTTCGAGCAACTTAAAATGTGACTACAAATTCTGGATCAACTGTGTCCGTTGGATCTTGATCCGATGGCTCATGTACGTAAAGTTGCATTTTGGAGTAAGTAAAGTCACTGGCCTCAAGTTCCACCACCTCATACTTCGTATGTTGCACAAAAACACCATTTGGAAGGATATTTTGCGGTTTCCACCATGTACTGCTCCAATCTGTTGTGATTTCACCACTTAATCTTCTAATCAACCAATTATACTGGTAAATATTCTCTTACTTTGCATCTCAAACATTTCCCTGACTTTGAGTCCCTGCGCGCTAGTACACTCAATAAAGACAGAGAGAGAGGAGAGACGCTGAGGAGGACTTTGAGTTCTAGTACCTCACCTGCCCGGAATAAGTACGCTGGCAGCCTGACCTGCCCTAAGTACGTCCGGTCAAATCGATGCCTTGCCTTGCACGCCGTCTGCGCGCATCCATGTCTTCCCGATGAAATTGTCAGTCCAAAAAAATCGGAAATTTAATTCGGCTATTGGGCGGATATGCTACCTCGACCCAAAAAAACATATTTTTAATTTTCAAAAAATTCTAACAAAAAAATCCGCATGTACTTCTCGATAATCTATGTGTGTTCGTGTAGTTTCGTGAAAAGCCGATATTTTTTGTGGTTGATGTAAACAGCTTTATTTTTAGCAATAAATTTTATCTTTTTTACATAGCCCAAACGACAATTTAGTTTTTTATGGAAAGACTTTATGCGCTCTTAGCATGTGAAGATGAAAAGATTAATTTTTTGTTTGGATTTTTTTTACATTTCAAAATATATAGATGTTGCAGTTCAAACTAAAGGGAGCATACGCAACCAGGAGCCAAAACATCCTCCCCCAAAAAATATGATTTGTTTTCTATTTGCGACGCTTCCGCGATGCCTATCACATGTCTGTATAGCCGCAGCTAGCACCATCGAGCACGCCCCAATGCTCTGTGTGTTGTCTTGTCAATTCAATGGTCAAGGTAATCTGACCAAAAGATACGTCTTGGAGTACGCGTGCGCCTTATTCCTTGAAATGGAGGTAGTACTTTATATTTGGCCCAAATGCGAAAAGTGTTACTCCTCCTATTCTAGTATACCATACTACGTATTACTCAAAACAAGTTCGAAGTTATGTCAAGTATGACTAGTGCAAATAAACCCTCTGGCATTAAGAGTATGAGAAGTTCGGATCATGATGAACAAGTTAATCTTCAAAACGTACAGCTATGTCAAGTATGACTAGTGCAAATAAACCCTCTGGCATTAAGAGAAACATCAAATAGTACAAAACACCTGAAAAAAAACGAAATTACAACAAAATCCTTGAGATGCCCTTCGTCTTCAACCTCCAGACCATGTCGACGACACCATGGCCGACACTAATCCAACCCAGGAAGCCAGAATCCTAGGATAAGCAAGCTCGGAAGGTAGGTGGCCACGGAAGCTCTAGCACGTACCAATTCAGCACGCGCGAGGGCCCGCCCAGCATCTCAATCGGCACGGTGTGAAGCCAGTCCTCGTCTCGAGCTCTCTCGAAGCGTGAGAGCTCGCCGGATTCTCTGTCGAGAGCAAGAATGAAGTTTCCGAGCCCACCGAACACGTACCACTGGAAGAAACGGGCGTTGCACCCCACAAAGAGGATATCCGACCGGCCTGTGTGCGTGGCGTGGAGAGGCACGATGGCGCCGGAGGAGGTCCAAGCGTGGCCACCAGGGCCAGGCGAGAACACGCAGGTCTTGCAGATGCCGTCATGATAGATCAGGCACGTCACCCTGTAATTTGACAGACTGATGCGCGCCGCAGCGTCCTCGCCATGGAGGGCGGCGCCCAGGAACAAGCTTACGAATGTTGTGTGCGAAACAGCAGGGGGTGGAGGGACCGTCACGTACTGACCTGCCAGGGGATCGCAGACGACGAGACGTGAAGGCTGCTCGAAAGGCTTTCCGTGTTCGGTGTGGTCGAAGTCCGCAAGGAGTAGGAGGCCGCCCCGAGAGTCGGCGAGCTCCAAACTGAGGTCGCCGTTTGGCGCCCGTGGGAGGAAGTCGAGCGCGAGATTATTTGCGGCGACCCCGGCCCAACATGACGAGGAAGAGGGAACGAAGTGGGGCAGCAAGCCAGACGGCCGATAGTGACAATGGGAGAAGCTGATGTGGTAGTGGCCGGCGACTATGGAGGATGGCGCGCCGTGGCGAGCGGAGAGGACACGGAAGTCCTCCGCCGCGATGACCTTGCGCCAGCTCCTGCAGGCGAACGCGGCGCGGACGAGATCCAGAGGCGAGGTGAGGCGCAGGAACACCAGCCCGAGAAGTTCATCCGGGATGGCGTCACCCTTGTCCTCCTGCCCGGACTTCCTCTGAGCATTCTTCCAGCGGGGGCGGCTGTGCCCCATCTCCGGCTGGACCTAGCTCGCGTACGGGGGCGAGGTGTGCTGTAGGGAGGAAGCTAGGGAAGTAGCGAGGCGGCCGGCTTGGTAGAGACTAGAGGAGTTAAGGAGGAGACTTATGTACTGAAAAAGTTCCGTGGAATCAAATTCCTATATTGGTTAATTACATGCAAGGATGAGCAGAGTAGTTGGTTGTGTAATTGAAACGAGATTACGAGCTTGATCCCCACACACGAACCACATCGTAAAGCTTCATGAAAGAAAAATAGGAAAACAACAAAATTGTGTGGCACAACAGTTGCTTTCTCCAAGTTCCTATAGAGGGAGTACTATGTACATATTCAAACTAGACAAATCATGTATCTACCCCCTAACCCCTAAAACTCAGTCTTATGAAATCTAGCATAAAGAGATCGAAGTCGTTTTGGGTTTCAAACATGGAAATTTCAAGAACATCCCAAAAGCTTCATTTTAGAGTGACTAAGAAGGATCCATGCTTACCTTTTCATTTTCATGTTTTAAACTTGTTTAAATCATGGTCAAACCTAGGATTTGACCAAGATTCAAATGGGCCTAAAAAATCAGAAAAAATCAAAAGAATGAAAAACCAAAGCACATATATAGCATTCTTATGTCATATATATAGTAAGCATTCAAGTTGATAAACAAGGTCTAGACATATATATTCAAACCAGAAAAATCATGTATATATCTACCCCTAAAACCCTAAACTCTGTCTTATGAAGTCAATCATGAAGAGAAGTGGTTTTGGGTTTCAAACATGGAAATTTCAAGAACCTCCCGAAAGCTTCATTTTAGAGTGACTAAGAAGGATCCAGGCTTATCTTTTCATTTCATGTTTTAAACTTGTTTAAATCCTGGTCAAACCTAGGATTTGATGAAGATACAAATGGGTGGGCACGTACAATATTCAAAAAAATCAGAAAAATGAAAAACCAAATCACATTGTCTTCTTATGTCATATCGTAAGCATTCAAGTTGATAAACAAGGTCTAGATATATCCAAACCAGACAAATCATGTATCTACCCCCTGTCGATCTTATGAAGTCTAGCATGAAGGGAAGTCGTTTTCGGTTTCAAACATGGTAATTTCAAGAACATCCCAAAAGCTTCCATTTTAGAGTGACTAAGAAGGATACAGACTTCCTTTTTTATTTTCATGTTTTAAACTTGTTTAAATCTTGGTCAAACCAAGGATTTGACCAAGATTCAAATGGGCCTAAAAATTTAGAAAAAAATCAAAAGAGAATGAAAAACCAAAGCACATAGCATTCTTATGTCATATGTATAGTAAGCATTCAAGTTGATAAACAAGGGCTAGACATATTCAAACCAGAAAAATCATGTATATATCTACCCCTAAAACCCTAAACTCTGTCTTATGAAGTCAATCATGAAGAGAAGTGGTTTTGGGTTTGAAACATGGAAATTTCAAGAACCTCCCAAAAGATTTATGTTAGAGTGACTAATAAGGATCCATGCTTACCTTCATTTTCATAATTTAAACTTGTTTAAATCTTGGTCAAACCTAGGATTTGACCAAGATTCAAATGGGCATAAAATTAAAATAAAACAGAAAAATGAAAAACCAAAGCACATAGTCTTCTTATGTCATATAGTAAGCATTAAAATTGAGAAACAAGGTCTCTAGCTAGACATATTCAAACTATGCAAATCATGTATCTATGTACCCCCTAACCCCTAAACTCTGTCTTATGAAGTCAAGCACGAAGAGATGTGGTTTTGGGTTTCAAACATGGAAATTTCAAAAACCACCCAAAAGCTTCATTTTAATTAGAGTGACAAAGAAGGATACAGGCTTCCCTTCTCATTTTCATGTTTTAAACTTGTTTAAATCTTGGTCAAACCTAGGATTCTACCAAGATTCAAATGGGCATAAAAATTCAGAAAAAATCAAAAGAATGAAAAACCAAAGCACATAGCATTCTTATGTCATATAGTAAGCATTCAAGTTGATAAACAGGGTCTAGACATATTCAAACCAGAAAAATCATGTATATATATATATCTACCCCTATCCCTAAACTCTGTCTTATGAAGTCAAGCATGAAGAGAAGTGGTTTTGGGTTTCAAACCTGGAAATTTCAAAAAAAAAACCAAAAGCTTCATTTTAGGGAGACTAAGAAGGATCCATGCTTACCATTTTATTTTCACGTCTTAAACTTGTTTAAATCTTGGTCAAACCTAGGATTTGACCAAGATACAAATTGGCAGAAAATTTTAAAAAATCAAAAAAATTAAAAACCAAAGTACATAGTCTTCTTATGGCATATAGTAAGCATTCAAGTTGTTAAACAAGGTCTAGACATATTCAAACCAAACAAATCATGTATCTATACCCCTAACCCCTAATTAAACTCTATATATCTTATGAAGTCAAGCATGAAGAGACGTGGTTTTTGGTTTCAAACATGGAAATTTCAAAAACCTCCCAAAATCTTCATTTTAATTAGAGTGACTAAGAAGGATACATGCTTCCCTTCTCATTTTCATGTTTTAAACTTGTTTAAATCTTGGTCAAACCTAGGATTCGACCAAGATTCAAATGGGCATAAAAATTCAGAAAAAATCAAAAGAATGAAAAACCAAAGCACATAGCATTCTTATGTCATATATAGTAAGCTAGCATTCAAGTTGATAAACAAGGTCTAGACATATTCAAACCAGAAAAATCATGTATATATCTACCCCTAACCCTAAACTATGTCTTATGAAGTCAAGCATGAAGAGAAGTGGTTTTTGGTTTCAAACATGGAAATTTCAAAAAAAAAGCTTCATTTTCGGGAGACTAAGAAGGATCCATGCTTACCATTTTATTTTCATGTTTTAAACTTGTTTAAATCTTGGTCAAACCTAGGATTTGACCAAGATTCAAATGGGCAGAAAATTAAAAAAAGTGTGTTTGCCCGTCGAGTGAAACTCGGAGGAAGAGGGATCACTCGGAAGGAGAGAAGAAGGGAGAGAATTATGGTGTCTCCCCTTTTTCGGGTGATGATGTTGACTTTTGTGCAGGGTTTGTCAGTGAGCAGGAGGTGCGAGCGAGCGAGCGAGTCGAGCGAGGCCGAGAATGAGAGAGATTTGTTTTTTTGTGAGAGGGACAACCGAAGGATCCAGAAGGACCCACAGACTTCCAATACGCATCCTGATGCGTCTTCTCTTGACAAAGAAGATGGCTGGGAGTTTGCGTACCTATTGCACGTGACTTGTGCTCACTGAAGTGTGGGACCTCACGCGTGGGCACCACACGTAAGTGACAGACCTGTTGGTGTAAAAACTCGGTTGATTATTATAGTGCATTAGAACAAAGTTTCCTATGGATTCAAGGGTAGGAAATCCAAGTTAACTCATTTACATGACATTATTTTTCTTATGTCATATAGTAAGCATTAAAGTTGATAAACAATGTCTAGACATATTCAAACCAGACAAATCATGTATCTATACCCCTAACCCCTAAACTCTGTCTTATGAAGTCAAGCATGTGAACAGATGTGGTTTTGGGTTTCAAACATGGAAATTTCAAAAAACTCCCAAAAGCTTCATTTTAGAGTGCCTAAGAAGGATACATGCTTCCCTTTTCATTTTCATGTTTTATAAAACTTGTTTTAATTATCTTGGTCAAACCTAGGATTTGACGAAGATACAAATGGGTGGGCAAAAAATTAAAAAAATCAGAAAAATGGAAAACCAAATCACATAGTCTTCTTATGTCATATCGTAAGCAATCAAGTTGATAAACAAGGTCTAGATATATCCAAACCAGACAAATCGTGTATCTACCCCCTTTCGATCTTATGAAGTCTAGCATGAAGGGAAGTCGTTTTGGGTTTCAAACATTGAAATTTCAAGAACATCCCAAAAGCTTCATTTTAGAGTGACTAAGAAGGATACAGACTTCCCTTTTCATTTTCATGTTTTAAACTTGTTTAAATCTTGGTCAAACCAAGGATTTGACCAAGATTCAAATGGCCCTAAAAATTCAGAAAAAAATCAAAAGAATGAAAAACCAAAGCACATAGCATTCTTAGATATGTCATATGTATAGTAAGCATTCAAGTTGATAAACAAGGTCTAGACATATATATTCAAACCAGAAAAATCATGTATATATCTACCCCTAAAACCCTAATTAAACTCAGTCAATCATGAAGAGAAGTGGTTTTGGGTTTCAAACATGGAAATTTCAAGAACCTCCCAAAAGCTTCATTTTAGAGTGACTAAGAAGGATCCAGGCTTACTTATTCGTTTTCACGTGTTAAACTTGTCTAAATCTTGGTCAAACCTAGGATTTGACCAAGATATGATTCAAATGCGCAGAAAATTAAAAAAATCAGAAAAATGAAAAACCAAAGTACATAGTCTTCTTATGTCATATAGTAAGCATATTCAAGTTGATAAACAAGGTTTGGACATATTCAAACCATACAAATCATGTATCTATATATACCCCCTAACCCTAAACTTTGTCTTATGAAGTCAAGCATGAAGAGAAGTGGTTTTGGGTTTCAAACATGGAAATTTCAAAAACCTCCCAAAAACTTCATTTTAGAGTGACTGAGAAGGTTACATGCTTCCCTTTTCATTTTCATGTTTTAAACTTGTTTAAATTAGCTTGGTCAAACCTAGGATTTCATGAAGATACAAATGGGTGGGCACAATGTTCAAAAAAATCAGAAAAATGAAAAACCAAATCACATAGTCTTCTTATGTCATATCGTAAGCAATCAAGTTGATAAACAAGGTCTAGATATATCCAAACCAGACAAATCATGTATCTACCCCCTTTCGATCTTATGAAGTCTAGCATGAAGGGAAGTCGTTTTGGGTTTCAAACATTGAAATTTCAAGAACATCCCAAAAGCTTCATTTTAGAGTGACTAAGAAGGATACAGACTTCCCTTTTCATTTTCATGTTTTAAACTTGTTTAAATCTTGGTCAAACCAAGGATTTGACCAAGATTCAAATGGCCCTAAAAATTCAGAAAAAAATCAAAAGAATGAAAAACCAAAGCACATAGCATTCTTAGATATGTCATATGTATAGTAAGCATTCAAGTTGATAAACAAGGTCTAGACATATATATTCAAACCAGAAAAATCATGTATATATCTACCCCTAAAACCCTAATTAAACTCAGTCAATCATGAAGAGAAGTGGTTTTGGGTTTCAAACATGGAAATTTCAAGAACCTCCCAAAAGCTTCATTTTAGAGTGACTAAGAAGGATCCAGGCTTACTTATTCATTTTCACGTGTTAAACTTGTCTAAATCTTGGTCAAACCTAGGATTTGACCAAGATATGATTCAAATGTGCAGAAAATTAAAAAAATCAGAAAAATGAAAAACCAAAGTACATAGTCTTCTTATGTCATATAGTAAGCATATTCAAGTTGATAAACAAGGTTTGGACATATTCAAACCATACAAATCATGTATCTATACCCCCTAACCCTAAACTTTGTCTTATGAAGTCAAGCATGAAGAGAAGTGGTTTTGGGTTTCAAACATGGAAATTTCAAAAACCTCCCAAAAACTTCATTTTAGAGTGACTGAGAAGGTTACATGTTTCCCTTTTCGTTTTCATGTTTTAAACTTGTTTAAATTATCTTGGTAAAACCTAGGATTTCATGAAGATACAAATGGGTGGGCACAATATTCAAAAAAATCAGAAAATTGAAAAACCAAATCACATTGTCTTCTTATGTCATATCGTAAGCATTCAAGTTGATAAACAAGGTCTAGATATATCCAAACCAGACAAATCATGTATCTACCCCCTGTCGATCTTATGAAGTCTAGCATGAAGGGAAGTCGTTTTCGGTTTCAAACATGGAAATTTCAAGAACATCCCAAAAGCTTCCATTTTAGAGTTACTAAGAAGGATATACAGACTTCCCTTTTTCATTTTCATGTTTTAAACTTGTTTAAATCCTTGTCAAACCAAAGATTTTGACCAAGATTCAAATGGGCATAAAAATTTAGAAAAAAAATCAAAAGAGAATGAAAAACCAAAGCACATAGCATTCTTATATATGTCATATGTATAGTAAGCATTCAAGTTGATAAACCAGGTCTAGACATATTCAAACCAGAAAAATCATGTATATATCTACCCCTAAAACCCTAAACTCTTTCTTATGAAGTCAATCATGAAGAGAAGTGGTTTTGGGTTTCAAACATGGAAATTTCAAGAACCTCCCAAAAGATTTAATTTAGAGTGACTAATAAGGATCCATGCTTACCTTTTCATTTTCACAATTTAAACTTGTTTAAATCTTTGTCAAACCTATGATTTGACCAAGATTCAAATATATGGGCATAAAATTCAAAAAAAATCAGAAAAATGAAAAACAAAAGCATATAGTCTTCTTATGTCATATAGTAAGCATTCAAGTTGATAAATTAACAAGGTTTGGACATATTCAAACCATACAAATCATGTATCTACCCCTAACCCTAAACTCGGTCGATCTTATGAAGTGTAGCATGAAGAGAGGTCGTTTTGGGTTTCAAACATGGAAATTTCAAGAACATCCCAAAATGCTTCATTTTAGAGTGACTAAAAGGATCCAGGCTTACTTATTCGTTTTCACGTGTTAAACTTGTCTAATCTTGGTCAAACCTAGGATTTGACCAAGATTCAAATGCGCAGAAAATTTAAAAAATCAGAAAAATGAAAACCGAAGTACATAGTCTTCTTATGTCATATAGTAAGCATATTCGTACCTATTTAATTATAGATTCGTAGGTTGATTTTTCTACCTTTTTATTATTACTAACCTATTTAATTATAGATTCGTAGGTTGATTTTTCTATACCTTTTTATTATTACTATGCATCACAAGTGTGTTTGCCCGTCGAGTGAAACTCGGAGGAAGAGGGATCACTCGGAAGGAGAGAAGAAGGGAGAGAATTATGGTGTCTCCCCTTTTTCGGGTGATGATGTTGACTTTTGTGCAGGGTTTGTCAGTGAGCAGGAGGTGCGAGCGAGCGAGCGAGCGAGCGAGTCGAGCGAGGCCGAGAATGAGAGAGATTTGTTTTTTTTTGTGAGAGGGACAACCGAAGGATCCAGAAGGACCCACAGACTTCCAATACGCATCCTGATGCGTCTTCTCTTGACAAAGAAGATGGCTGGGAGTTTGCGTACCTATTGCACGTGACTTGTGCTCACTGAAGTGTGGGACCTCACGCGTGGGCACCACACGTAAGTGACAGACCTGTTGGTGTAAAAACTCGGTTGATTATTATAGTGCATTAGAACAAAGTTTCCTATGGATTCAAGGGTAGGAAATCCAAGTTAACTCATTTACATGACATTATTTTTCTTATGTCATATAGTAAGCATTAAAGTTGATAAACAATGTCTAGACATATTCAAACCAGACAAATCATGTATCTATACCCCTAACCCCTAAACTCTGTCTTATGAAGTCAAGCATGTGAAGAGATGTGGTTTTGGGTTTCAAACATGGAAATTTCAAAAAACTCCCAAAAGCTTCATTTTAGAGTGCCTAAGAAGGATACATGCTTCCCTTTTCATTTTCATGTTTTATAAAACTTGTTTTAATTATCTTGGTCAAACCTAGGATTTGACGAAGATACAAATGGGTGGGCAAAAAATTAAAAAAATCAGAAAAATGGAAAACCAAATCACATAGTCTTCTTATGTCATATCGTAAGCAATCAAGTTGATAAACAAGGTCTAGATATATCCAAACCAGACAAATCGTGTATCTACCCCCTTTCGATCTTATGAAGTCTAGCATGAAGGGAAGTCGTTTTGGGTTTCAAACATTGAAATTTCAAGAACATCCCAAAAGCTTCATTTTAGAGTGACTAAGAAGGATACAGACTTCCCTTTTCATTTTCATGTTTTAAACTTGTTTAAATCTTGGTCAAACCAAGGATTTGACCAAGATTCAAATGGCCCTAAAAATTCAGAAAAAAATCAAAAGAATGAAAAACCAAAGCACATAGCATTCTTAGATATGTCATATGTATAGTAAGCATTCAAGTTGATAAACAAGGTCTAGACATATATATTCAAACCAGAAAAATCATGTATATATCTACCCCTAAAACCCTAATTAAACTCAGTCAATCATGAAGAGAAGTGGTTTTGGGTTTCAAACATGGAAATTTCAAGAACCTCCCAAAAGCTTCATTTTAGAGTGACTAAGAAGGATCCAGGCTTACTTATTCGTTTTCACGTGTTAAACTTGTCTAAATCTTGGTCAAACCTAGGATTTGACCAAGATATGATTCAAATGTGCAGAAAATTAAAAAAATCAGAAAAATGAAAAACCAAAGTACATAGTCTTCTTATGTCATATAGTAAGCATATTCAAGTTGATAAACAAGGTTTGGACATATTCAAACCATACAAATCATGTATCTATACCCCCTAACCCTAAACTTTGTCTTATGAAGTCAAGCATGAAGAGAAGTGGTTTTGGGTTTCAAACATGGAAATTTCAAAAACCTCCCAAAAACTTCATTTTAGAGTGACTGAGAAGGTTACATGTTTCCCTTTTCGTTTTCATGTTTTAAACTTGTTTAAATTATCTTGGTAAAACCTAGGATTTCATGAAGATACAAATGGGTGGGCACAATATTCAAAAAAATCAGAAAATTGAAAAACCAAATCACATTGTCTTCTTATGTCATATCGTAAGCATTCAAGTTGATAAACAAGGTCTAGATATATCCAAACCAGACAAATCATGTATCTACCCCCTGTCGATCTTATGAAGTCTAGCATGAAGGGAAGTCGTTTTCGGTTTCAAACATGGAAATTTCAAGAACATCCCAAAAGCTTCCATTTTAGAGTTACTAAGAAGGATATACAGACTTCCCTTTTTCATTTTCATGTTTTAAACTTGTTTAAATCCTTGTCAAACCAAAGATTTTGACCAAGATTCAAATGGGCATAAAAATTTAGAAAAAAAATCAAAAGAGAATGAAAAACCAAAGCACATAGCATTCTTATATATGTCATATGTATAGTAAGCATTCAAGTTGATAAACCAGGTCTAGACATATTCAAACCAGAAAAATCATGTATATATCTACCCCTAAAACCCTAAACTCTTTCTTATGAAGTCAATCATGAAGAGAAGTGGTTTTGGGTTTCAAACATGGAAATTTCAAGAACCTCCCAAAAGATTTAATTTAGAGTGACTAATAAGGATCCATGCTTACCTTTTCATTTTCACAATTTAAACTTGTTTAAATCTTTGTCAAACCTATGATTTGACCAAGATTCAAATATATGGGCATAAAATTCAAAAAAAATCAGAAAAATGAAAAACAAAAGCATATAGTCTTCTTATGTCATATAGTAAGCATTCAAGTTGATAAATTAACAAGGTTTGGACATATTCAAACCATACAAATCATGTATCTACCCCTAACCCTAAACTCGGTCGATCTTATGAAGTGTAGCATGAAGAGAGGTCGTTTTGGGTTTCAAACATGGAAATTTCAAGAACATCCCAAAATGCTTCATTTTAGAGTGACTAAGAAGGATCCAGGCTTACTTATTCGTTTTCACGTGTTAAACTTGTCTAATCTTGGTCAAACCTAGGATTTGACCAAGATTCAAATGCGCAGAAAATTTAAAAAATCAGAAAAATGAAAACCAAAGTACATAGTCTTCTTATGTCATATAGTAAGCATAAGTTTAACCTATTTAATTATAGATTCGTAGGTTGATTTTTCTACCTTTTTATTATTACTAACCTATTTAATTATAGATTCGTAGGTTGATTTTTCTATACCTTTTTATTATTACTATGCATCACATGTGTGTTTGCCCGTCGAGTGAAACTCGGAGGAAGAGGGATCACTCGGAAGGAGAGAAGAAGGGAGAGAATTATGGTGTCTCCCCTTTTTCGGGTGATGATGTTGACTTTTGTGCAGGGTTTGTCAGTGAGCAGGAGGTGCGAGCGAGCGAGCGAGCGAGTCGAGCGAGGCCGAGAATGAGAGAGATTTGTTTTTTTGTGAGAGGGACAACCGAAGGATCCAGAAGGACCCACAGACTTCCAATACGCATCCTGATGCGTCTTCTCTTGACAAAGAAGATGGCTGGGAGTTTGCGTACCTATTGCACGTGACTTGTGCTCACTGAAGTGTGGGACCTCACGCGTGGGCACCACACGTAAGTGACAGACCTGTTGGTGTAAAAACTCGGTTGATTATTATAGTGCATTAGAACAAAGTTTCCTATGGATTCAAGGGTAGGAAATCCAAGTTAACTCATTTACATGACATTATTTTTCTTATGTCATATAGTAAGCATTAAAGTTGATAAACAATGTCTAGACATATTCAAACCAGACAAATCATGTATCTATACCCCTAACCCCTAAACTCTGTCTTATGAAGTCAAGCATGTGAACAGATGTGGTTTTGGGTTTCAAACATGGAAATTTCAAAAAACTCCCAAAAGCTTCATTTTAGAGTGCCTAAGAAGGATACATGCTTCCCTTTTCATTTTCATGTTTTATAAAACTTGTTTTAATTATCTTGGTCAAACCTAGGATTTGACGAAGATACAAATGGGTGGGCAAAAAATTAAAAAAATCAGAAAAATGGAAAACCAAATCACATAGTCTTCTTATGTCATATCGTAAGCAATCAAGTTGATAAACAAGGTCTAGATATATCCAAACCAGACAAATCGTGTATCTACCCCCTTTCGATCTTATGAAGTCTAGCATGAAGGGAAGTCGTTTTGGGTTTCAAACATTGAAATTTCAAGAACATCCCAAAAGCTTCATTTTAGAGTGACTAAGAAGGATACAGACTTCCCTTTTCATTTTCATGTTTTAAACTTGTTTAAATCTTGGTCAAACCAAGGATTTGACCAAGATTCAAATGGCCCTAAAAATTCAGAAAAAAATCAAAAGAATGAAAAACCAAAGCACATAGCATTCTTAGATATGTCATATGTATAGTAAGCATTCAAGTTGATAAACAAGGTCTAGACATATATATTCAAACCAGAAAAATCATGTATATATCTACCCCTAAAACCCTAATTAAACTCAGTCAATCATGAAGAGAAGTGGTTTTGGGTTTCAAACATGGAAATTTCAAGAACCTCCCAAAAGCTTCATTTTAGAGTGACTAAGAAGGATCCAGGCTTACTTATTCGTTTTCACGTGTTAAACTTGTCTAAATCTTGGTCAAACCTAGGATTTGACCAAGATATGATTCAAATGTGCAGAAAATTAAAAAAATCAGAAAAATGAAAAACCAAAGTACATAGTCTTCTTATGTCATATAGTAAGCATATTCAAGTTGATAAACAAGGTTTGGACATATTCAAACCATACAAATCATGTATCTATACCCCCTAACCCTAAACTTTGTCTTATGAAGTCAAGCATGAAGAGAAGTGGTTTTGGGTTTCAAACATGGAAATTTCAAAAACCTCCCAAAAACTTCATTTTAGAGTGACTGAGAAGGTTACATGTTTCCCTTTTCGTTTTCATGTTTTAAACTTGTTTAAATTATCTTGGTAAAACCTAGGATTTCATGAAGATACAAATGGGTGGGCACAATATTCAAAAAAATCAGAAAATTGAAAAACCAAATCACATTGTCTTCTTATGTCATATCGTAAGCATTCAAGTTGATAAACAAGGTCTAGATATATCCAAACCAGACAAATCATGTATCTACCCCCTGTCGATCTTATGAAGTCTAGCATGAAGGGAAGTCGTTTTCGGTTTCAAACATGGAAATTTCAAGAACATCCCAAAAGCTTCCATTTTAGAGTTACTAAGAAGGATATACAGACTTCCCTTTTTCATTTTCATGTTTTAAACTTGTTTAAATCCTTGTCAAACCAAAGATTTTGACCAAGATTCAAATGGGCCTAAAAATTTAGAAAAAAAATCAAAAGAGAATGAAAAACCAAAGCACATAGCATTCTTATATATGTCATATGTATAGTAAGCATTCAAGTTGATAAACCAGGTCTAGACATATTCAAACCAGAAAAATCATGTATATATCTACCCCTAAAACCCTAAACTCTGTCTTATGAAGTCAATCATGAAGAGAAGTGGTTTTGGGTTTCAAACATGGAAATTTCAAGAACCTCCCAAAAGATTTATTTTAGAGTGACTAATAAGGATCCATGCTTACCTTTTCATTTTCACAATTTAAACTTGTTTAAATCTTTGTCAAACCTATGATTTGACCAAGATTCAAATATATGGGCATAAAATTCAAAAAAAATCAGAAAAATGAAAAACAAAAGCATATAGTCTTCTTATGTCATATAGTAAGCATTCAAGTTGATAAATTAACAAGGTTTGGACATATTCAAACCATACAAATCATGTATCTACCCCTAACCCTAAACTCGGTCGATCTTATGAAGTGTAGCATGAAGAGAGGTCGTTTTGGGTTTCAAACATGGAAATTTCAAGAACATCCCAAAATGCTTCATTTTAGAGTGACTAAGAAGGATCCAGGCTTACTTATTCGTTTTCACGTGTTAAACTTGTCTAATCTTGGTCAAACCTAGGATTTGACCAAGATTCAAATGCGCAGAAAATTTAAAAAATCAGAAAAATGAAAACCAAAGTACATAGTCTTCTTATGTCATATAGTAAGCATATTCAAGTTGATAAACAAGGTTTGAACCTTGATCTGTAGTACTGGGCAAAACCCTAGTTTAACCTATTTAATTATAGATTCGTAGGTTGATTTTTCTACCTTTTTATTATTACTAACCTATTTAATTATAGATTCGTAGGTTGATTTTTCTATACCTTTTTATTATTACTATGCAGCACAAGTGTGTTTGCCCGTCGAGTGAAACTCGGAGGAAGAGGGATCACTCGGAAGGAGAGAAGAAGGGAGAGAATTATGGTGTCTCCCCTTTTTCGGGTGATGATGTTGACTTTTGTGCAGGGTTTGTCAGTGAGCAGGAGGTGCGAGCGAGCGAGCGAGTCGAGCGAGGCCGAGAATGAGAGAGATTTGTCTTTTTTTGTGAGAGGGACAACCGAAGGATCCAGAAGGACCCACAGACTTCCAATACGCATCCTGATGCGTCTTCTCTTGACAAAGAAGATGGCTGGGAGTTTGCGTACCTATTGCACGTGACTTGTGCTCACTGAAGTGTGGGACCTCACGCGTGGGCACCACACGTAAGTGACAGACCTGTTGGTGTAAAAACTCGGTTGATTATTATAGTGCATTAGAACAAAGTTTCCTATGGATTCAAGGGTAGGAAATCCAAGTTAACTCATTTACATGACATTATTTTTCTTATGTCATATAGTAAGCATTAAAGTTGATAAACAATGTCTAGACATATTCAAACCAGACAAATCATGTATCTATACCCCTAACCCCTAAACTCTGTCTTATGAAGTCAAGCATGTGAAGAGATGTGGTTTTGGGTTTCAAACATGGAAATTTCAAAAACCTCCCAAAAGCTTCATTTTAGAGTGCCTAAGAAGGATACATGCTTCCCTTTTCATTTTCATGTTTTATAAAACTTGTTTTAATTATCTTGGTCAAACCTAGGATTTGACGAAGATACAAATGGGTGGGCAAAAAATTAAAAAAATCAGAAAAATGGAAAACCAAATCACATAGTCTTCTTATGTCATATCGTAAGCAATCAAGTTGATAAACAAGGTCTAGATATATCCAAACCAGACAAATCGTGTATCTACCCCCTTTCGATCTTATGAAGTCTAGCATGAAGGGAAGTCGTTTTGGGTTTCAAACATTGAAATTTCAAGAACATCCCAAAAGCTTCATTTTAGAGTGACTAAGAAGGATACAGACTTCCCTTTTCATTTTCATGTTTTAAACTTGTTTAAATCTTGGTCAAACCAAGGATTTGACCAAGATTCAAATGGCCCTAAAAATTCAGAAAAAAATCAAAAGAATGAAAAACCAAAGCACATAGCATTCTTATGTCATATGTATAGTAAGCATTCAAGTTGATAAACAAGGTCTAGACATATATATTCAAACCAGAAAAATCATGTATATATCTACCCCTAAAACCCTAATTAAACTCAGTCAATCATGAAGAGAAGTGGTTTTGGGTTTCAAACATGGAAATTTCAAGAACCTCCCAAAAGCTTCATTTTAGAGTGACTAAGAAGGATCCAGGCTTACTTATTCGTTTTCACGTGTTAAACTTGTCTAAATCTTGGTCAAACCTAGGATTTGACCAAGATATGATTCAAATGCGCAGAAAATTAAAAAAAATCAGAAAAATGAAAAACCAAAGTACATAGTCTTCTTATGTCATATAGTAAGCATATTCAAGTTGATAAACAAGGTTTGGACATATTCAAACCATACAAATCATGTATCTATATATACCCCCTAACCCTAAACTTTGTCTTATGAAGTCAAGCATGAAGAGAAGTGGTTTTGGGTTTCAAACATGGAAATTTCAAAAACCTCCCAAAAACTTCATTTTAGAGTGACTGAGAAGGTTACATGCTTCCCTTTTCATTTTCATGTTTTAAACTTGTTTAAATTAGCTTGGTCAAACCTAGGATTTCATGAAGATACAAATGGGTGGGCACAATATTCAAAAAAATCAGAAAATGGAAAACCAAATCACATAGTCTTCTTATGTCATATCGTAAGCAATCAAGTTGATAAACAAGGTCTAGATATATCCAAACCAGACAAATCGTGTATCTACCCCCTTTCGATCTTATGAAGTCTAGCATGAAGGGAAGTCGTTTTGGGTTTCAAACATTGAAATTTCAAGAACATCCCAAAAGCTTCATTTTAGAGTGACTAAGAAGGATACAGACTTCCCTTTTCATTTTCATGTTTTAAACTTGTTTAAATCTTGGTCAAACCAAGGATTTGACCAAGATTCAAATGGCCCTAAAAATTCAGAAAAAAATCAAAAGAATGAAAAACCAAAGCACATAGCATTCTTATATATGTCATATGTATAGTAAGCATTCAAGTTGATAAACAAGGTCTAGACATATATATTCAAACCAGAAAAATCATGTATATATCTACCCCTAAAACCCTAATTAAACTCAGTCAATCATGAAGAGAAGTGGTTTTGGGTTTCAAACATGGAAATTTCAAGAACCTCCCAAAAGCTTCATTTTAGAGTGACTAAGAAGGATCCAGGCTTACTTATTCGTTTTCACGTGTTAAACTTGTCTAAATCTTGGTCAAACCTAGGATTTGACCAAGATATGATTCAAATGTGCAGAAAATTAAAAAAATCAGAAAAATGAAAAACCAAAGTACATAGTCTTCTTATGTCATATAGTAAGCATATTCAAGTTGATAAACAAGGTTTGGACATATTCAAACCATACAAATCATGTATCTATACCCCTAACCCTAAACTTTGTCTTATGAAGTCAAGCATGAAGAGAAGTGGTTTTGGGTTTCAAACATGGAAATTTCAAAAACCTCCCAAAAACTTCATTTTAGAGTGACTGAGAAGGTTACATGTTTCCCTTTTCGTTTTCATGTTTTAAACTTGTTTAAATTATCTTGGTAAAACCTAGGATTTCATGAAGATACAAATGGGTGGGCACAATATTCAAAAAAATCAGAAAATTGAAAAACCAAATCACATTGTCTTCTTATGTCATATCGTAAGCATTCAAGTTGATAAACAAGGTCTAGATATATCCAAACCAGACAAATCATGTATCTACCCCCTGTCGATCTTATGAAGTCTAGCATGAAGGGAAGTCGTTTTCGGTTTCAAACATGGAAATTTCAAGAACATCCCAAAAGCTTCCATTTTAGAGTTACTAAGAAGGATATACAGACTTCCCTTTTTCATTTTCATGTTTTAAACTTGTTTAAATCCTTGTCAAACCAAAGATTTTGACCAAGATTCAAATGGGCCTAAAAATTTAGAAAAAAAATCAAAAGAGAATGAAAAACCAAAGCACATAGCATTCTTATATATGTCATATGTATAGTAAGCATTCAAGTTGATAAACCAGGTCTAGACATATTCAAACCAGAAAAATCATGTATATATCTACCCCTAAAACCCTAAACTCTGTCTTATGAAGTCAATCATGAAGAGAAGTGGTTTTGGGTTTCAAACATGGAAATTTCAAGAACCTCCCAAAAGATTTATTTTAGAGTGACTAATAAGGATCCATGCTTACCTTTTCATTTTCACAATTTAAACTTGTTTAAATCTTTGTCAAACCTATGATTTGACCAAGATTCAAATATATGGGCATAAAATTCAAAAAAAATCAGAAAAATGAAAAACAAAAGCATATAGTCTTCTTATGTCATATAGTAAGCATTCAAGTTGATAAATTAACAAGGTTTGGACATATTCAAACCATACAAATCATGTATCTACCCCTAACCCTAAACTCGGTCGATCTTATGAAGTGTAGCATGAAGAGAGGTCGTTTTGGGTTTCAAACATGGAAATTTCAAGAACATCCCAAAATGCTTCATTTTAGAGTGACTAAGAAGGATCCAGGCTTACTTATTCGTTTTCACGTGTTAAACTTGTCTAATCTTGGTCAAACCTAGGATTTGACCAAGATTCAAATGCGCAGAAAATTTAAAAAATCAGAAAAATGAAAACCAAAGTACATAGTCTTCTTATGTCATATAGTAAGCATATTCAAGTTGATAAACAAGGTTTGAACCTTGATCTGTAGTACTGGGCAAAACCCTAGTTTAACCTATTTAATTATAGATTCGTAGGTTGATTTTTCTACCTTTTTATTATTACTAACCTATTTAATTATAGATTCGTAGGTTGATTTTTCTATACCTTTTTATTATTACTATGCAGCACAAGTGTGTTTGCCCGTCGAGTGAAACTCGGAGGAAGAGGGATCACTCGGAAGGAGAGAAGAAGGGAGAGAATTATGGTGTCTCCCCTTTTTCGGGTGATGATGTTGACTTTTGTGCAGGGTTTGTCAGTGAGCAGGAGGTGCGAGCGAGCGAGCGAGCGAGTCGAGCGAGGCCGAGAATGAGAGAGATTTCTTTTTTTGTGAGAGGGACAACCGAAGGATCCAGAAGGACCCACAGACTTCCAATACGCATCCTGATGCGTCTTCTCTTGACAAAGAAGATGGCTGGGAGTTTGCGTACCTATTGCACGTGACTTGTGCTCACTGAAGTGTGGGACCTCACGCGTGGGCACCACACGTAAGTGACAGACCTGTTGGTGTAAAAACTCGGTTGATTATTATAGTGCATTAGAACAAAGTTTCCTATGGATTCAAGGGTAGGAAATCCAAGTTAACTCATTTACATGACATTATTTTTCTTATGTCATATAGTAAGCATTAAAGTTGATAAACAATGTCTAGACATATTCAAACCAGACAAATCATGTATCTATACCCCTAACCCCTAAACTCTGTCTTATGAAGTCAAGCATGTGAAGAGATGTGGTTTTGGGTTTCAAACATGGAAATTTCAAAAACCTCCCAAAAGCTTCATTTTAGAGTGCCTAAGAAGGATACATGCTTCCCTTTTCATTTTCATGTTTTATAAAACTTGTTTTAATTATCTTGGTCAAACCTAGGATTTGACGAAGATACAAATGGGTGGGCAAAAAATTAAAAAAATCAGAAAAATGGAAAACCAAATCACATAGTCTTCTTATGTCATATCGTAAGCAATCAAGTTGATAAACAAGGTCTAGATATATCCAAACCAGACAAATCGTGTATCTACCCCCTTTCGATCTTATGAAGTCTAGCATGAAGGGAAGTCGTTTTGGGTTTCAAACATTGAAATTTCAAGAACATCCCAAAAGCTTCATTTTAGAGTGACTAAGAAGGATACAGACTTCCCTTTTCATTTTCATGTTTTAAACTTGTTTAAATCTTGGTCAAACCAAGGATTTGACCAAGATTCAAATGGCCCTAAAAATTCAGAAAAAATCAAAAGAATGAAAAACCAAAGCACATAGCATTCTTATGTCATATGTATAGTAAGAATTCAAGTTGATAAACAAGGTCTAGACATATATATTCAAACCAGAAAATCATGTATATATCTACCCCTAAAACCCTAATTAAACTCAGTCAATCATGAAGAGAAGTGGTTTTGGGTTTCAAACATGGAAATTTCAAGAACCTCCCAAAAGCTTCATTTTAGAGTGACTAAGAAGGATCCAGGCTTACTTATTCGTTTTCACGTGTTAAACTTGTCTAAATCTTGGTCAAACCTAGGATTTGACCAAGATATGATTCAAATGCGCAGAAAATTAAAAAAAATCAGAAAAATGAAAAACCAAAGTACATAGTCTTCTTATGTCATATAGTAAGCATATTCAAGTTGATAAACAAGGTTTGGACATATTCAAACCATACAAATCATGTATCTATATATACCCCCTAACCCTAAACTTTGTCTTATGAAGTCAAGCATGAAGAGAAGTGGTTTTGGGTTTCAAACATGGAAATTTCAAAAACCTCCCAAAAACTTCATTTTAGAGTGACTGAGAAGGTTACATGCTTCCCTTTTCATTTTCATGTTTTAAACTTGTTTAAATTAGCTTGGTCAAACCTAGGATTTCATGAAGATACAAATGGGTGGGCACAATATTCAAAAAAATCAGAAAATGGAAAACCAAATCACATAGTCTTCTTATGTCATATCGTAAGCAATCAAGTTGATAAACAAGGTCTAGATATATCCAAACCAGACAAATCGTGTATCTACCCCCTTTCGATCTTATGAAGTCTAGCATGAAGGGAAGTCGTTTTGGGTTTCAAACATTGAAATTTCAAGAACATCCCAAAAGCTTCATTTTAGAGTGACTAAGAAGGATACAGACTTCCCTTTTCATTTTCATGTTTTAAACTTGTTTAAATCTTGGTCAAACCAAGGATTTGACCAAGATTCAAATGGCCCTAAAAATTCAGAAAAAAATCAAAAGAATGAAAAACCAAAGCACATAGCATTCTTATATATGTCATATGTATAGTAAGCATTCAAGTTGATAAACAAGGTCTAGACATATATATTCAAACCAGAAAAATCATGTATATATCTACCCCTAAAACCCTAATTAAACTCAGTCAATCATGAAGAGAAGTGGTTTTGGGTTTCAAACATGGAAATTTCAAGAACCTCCCAAAAGCTTCATTTTAGAGTGACTAAGAAGGATCCAGGCTTACTTATTCGTTTTCACGTGTTAAACTTGTCTAAATCTTGGTCAAACCTAGGATTTGACCAAGATATGATTCAAATGTGCAGAAAATTAAAAAAAATCAGAAAAATGAAAAACCAAAGTACATAGTCTTCTTATGTCATATAGTAAGCATATTCAAGTTGATAAACAAGGTTTGGACATATTCAAACCATACAAATCATGTATCTATACCCCTAACCCTAAACTTTGTCTTATGAAGTCAAGCATGAAGAGAAGTGGTTTTGGGTTTCAAACATGGAAATTTCAAAAACCTCCCAAAAACTTCATTTTAGAGTGACTGAGAAGGTTACATGTTTCCCTTTTCGTTTTCATGTTTTAAACTTGTTTAAATTATCTTGGTAAAACCTAGGATTTCATGAAGATACAAATGGGTGGGCACAATATTCAAAAAAATCAGAAAATTGAAAAACCAAATCACATTGTCTTCTTATGTCATATCGTAAGCATTCAAGTTGATAAACAAGGTCTAGATATATCCAAACCAGACAAATCATGTATCTACCCCCTGTCGATCTTATGAAGTCTAGCATGAAGGGAAGTCGTTTTCGGTTTCAAACATGGAAATTTCAAGAACATCCCAAAAGCTTCCATTTTAGAGTTACTAAGAAGGATATACAGACTTCCCTTTTTCATTTTCATGTTTTAAACTTGTTTAAATCCTTGTCAAACCAAAGATTTTGACCAAGATTCAAATGGGCATAAAAATTTAGAAAAAAAATCAAAAGAGAATGAAAAACCAAAGCACATAGCATTCTTATATATGTCATATGTATAGTAAGCATTCAAGTTGATAAACCAGGTCTAGACATATTCAAACCAGAAAAATCATGTATATATCTACCCCTAAAACCCTAAACTCTTTCTTATGAAGTCAATCATGAAGAGAAGTGGTTTTGGGTTTCAAACATGGAAATTTCAAGAACCTCCCAAAAGATTTAATTTAGAGTGACTAATAAGGATCCATGCTTACCTTTTCATTTTCACAATTTAAACTTGTTTAAATCTTTGTCAAACCTATGATTTGACCAAGATTCAAATATATGGGCATAAAATTCAAAAAAATCAGAAAAATGAAAAACAAAAGCATATAGTCTTCTTATGTCATATAGTAAGCATTCAAGTTGATAAATTAACAAGGTTTGGACATATTCAAACCATACAAATCATGTATCTACCCCTAACCCTAAACTCGGTCGATCTTATGAAGTGTAGCATGAAGAGAGGTCGTTTTGGGTTTCAAACATGGAAATTTCAAGAACATCCCAAAATGCTTCATTTTAGAGTGACTAAGAAGGATCCATGCTTACTTATTCGTTTTCACGTGTTAAACTTGTCTAATCTTGGTCAAACCTAGGATTTGACCAAGATTCAAATGCGCAGAAAATTTAAAAAATCAGAAAAATGAAAACCAAAGTACATAGTCTTCTTATGTCATATAGTAAGCATATTCAAGTTGATAAACAAGGTTTGAACCTTGATCTGTAGTACTGGGCAAAACCCTAGTTTAACCTATTTAATTATAGATTCGTAGGTTGATTTTTCTACCTTTTTATTATTACTAACCTATTTAATTATAGATTCGTAGGTTGATTTTTCTATACCTTTTTATTATTACTATGCAGCACAAGTGTGTTTGCCCGTCGAGTGAAACTCGGAGGAAGAGGGATCACTCGGAAGGAGAGAAGAAGGGAGAGAATTATGGTGTCTCCCCTTTTTCGGGTGATGATGTTGACTTTTGTGCAGGGTTTGTCAGTGAGCAGGAGGTGCGAGCGAGCGAGCGAGTCGAGCGAGGCCGAGAATGAGAGAGATTTGTTTTTTTTTGTGAGAGGGACAACCGAAGGATCCAGAAGGACCCACAGACTTCCAATACGCATCCTGATGCGTCTTCTCTTGACAAAGAAGATGGCTGGGAGTTTGCGTACCTATTGCACGTGACTTGTGCTCACTGAAGTGTGGGACCTCACGCGTGGGCACCACACGTAAGTGACAGACCTGTTGGTGTAAAAACTCGGTTGATTATTATAGTGCATTAGAACAAAGTTTCCTATGGATTCAAGGGTAGGAAATCCAAGTTAACTCATTTACATGACATTA
Source organism: Lolium multiflorum (assembly GCA_030979885.1). Classification (NCBI taxonomy): domain Eukaryota; kingdom Viridiplantae; phylum Streptophyta; class Magnoliopsida; order Poales; family Poaceae; genus Lolium; species Lolium multiflorum. The sequence continues at coordinate 260,124,331 of CM061750.1, forward strand.
TTTTTCTTATGTCATATAGTAAGCATTAAAGTTGATAAACAATGTCTAGACATATTCAAACCAGACAAATCATGTATCTATACCCCTAACCCCTAAACTCTGTCTTATGAAGTCAAGCATGTGAACAGATGTGGTTTTGGGTTTCAAACATGGAAATTTCAAAAAACTCCCAAAAGCTTCATTTTAGAGTGCCTAAGAAGGATACATGCTTCCCTTTTCATTTTCATGTTTTATAAAACTTGTTTTAATTATCTTGGTCAAACCTAGGATTTGACGAAGATACAAATGGGTGGGCAAAAAATTAAAAAAATCAGAAAAATGGAAAACCAAATCACATAGTCTTCTTATGTCATATCGTAAGCAATCAAGTTGATAAACAAGGTCTAGATATATCCAAACCAGACAAATCGTGTATCTACCCCCTTTCGATCTTATGAAGTCTAGCATGAAGGGAAGTCGTTTTGGGTTTCAAACATTGAAATTTCAAGAACATCCCAAAAGCTTCATTTTAGAGTGACTAAGAAGGATACAGACTTCCCTTTTCATTTTCATGTTTTAAACTTGTTTAAATCCTTGTCAAACCAAAGATTTTGACCAAGATTCAAATGGGCATAAAAATTTAGAAAAAAATCAAAAGAGAATGAAAAACCAAAGCACATAGCATTCTTATATATGTCATATGTATAGTAAGCATTCAAGTTGATAAACCAGGTCTAGACATATTCAAACCAGAAAAATCATGTATATATCTACCCCTAAAACCCTAAACTCTTTCTTATGAAGTCAATCATGAAGAGAAGTGGTTTTGGGTTTCAAACATGGAAATTTCAAGAACCTCCCAAAAGATTTAATTTAGAGTGACTAATAAGGATCCATGCTTACCTTTTCATTTTCACAATTTAAACTTGTTTAAATCTTTGTCAAACCTATGATTTGACCAAGATTCAAATATATGGGCATAAAATTCAAAAAAAATCAGAAAAATGAAAAACAAAAGCATATAGTCTTCTTATGTCATATAGTAAGCATTCAAGTTGATAAATTAACAAGGTTTGGACATATTCAAACCATACAAATCATGTATCTACCCCTAACCCTAAACTCGGTCGATCTTATGAAGTGTAGCATGAAGAGAGGTCGTTTTGGGTTTCAAACATGGAAATTTCAAGAACATCCCAAAATGCTTCATTTTAGAGTGACTAAGAAGGATCCAGGCTTACTTATTCGTTTTCACGTGTTAAACTTGTCTAATCTTGGTCAAACCTAGGATTTGACCAAGATTCAAATGCGCAGAAAATTTAAAAAATCAGAAAAATGAAAACCAAAGTACATAGTCTTCTTATGTCATATAGTAAGCATATTCAAGTTGATAAACAAGGTTTGAACCTTGATCTGTAGTACTGGGCAAAACCCTAGTTTAACCTATTTAATTATAGATTCGTAGGTTGATTTTTCTACCTTTTTATTATTACTAACCTATTTAATTATAGATTCGTAGGTTGATTTTTCTATACCTTTTTATTATTACTATGCAGCACAAGTGTGTTTGCCCGTCGAGTGAAACTCGGAGGAAGAGGGATCACTCGGAAGGAGAGAAGAAGGGAGAGAATTATGGTGTCTCCCCTTTTTCGGGTGATGATGTTGACTTTTGTGCAGGGTTTGTCAGTGAGCAGGAGGTGCGAGCGAGCGAGCGAGCGAGCGAGTCGAGCGAGGCAGAATGAGAGAGATTTGTTTTTTTTGTGAGAGGGACAACCGAAGGATCCAGAAGGACCCACAGACTTCCAATACGCATCCAGATGCGTCTTCTCTTGACAAAGAAGATGGCTGGGAGTTTGCGTACCTATTGCACGTGACTTGTGCTCACTGAAGTGTGGGACCTCACGCGTGGGCACCACACGTAAGTGACAGACCTGTTGGTGTAAAAACTCGGTTGATTATTATAGTGCATTAGAACAAAGTTTCCTATGGATTCAAGGGTAGGAAATCCAAGTTAACTCATTTACATGACATTATTTTTCTTATGTCATATAGTAAGCATTAAAGTTGATAAACAATGTCTAGACATATTCAAACCAGACAAATCATGTATCTATACCCCTAACCCCTAAACTCTGTCTTATGAAGTCAAGCATGTGAACAGATGTGGTTTTGGGTTTCAAACATGGAAATTTCAAAAAACTCCCAAAAGCTTCATTTTAGAGTGCCTAAGAAGGATACATGCTTCCCTTTTCATTTTCATGTTTTATAAAACTTGTTTTAATTATCTTGGTCAAACCTAGGATTTGACGAAGATACAAATGGGTGGGCAAAAAATTAAAAAAATCAGAAAAATGGAAAACCAAATCACATAGTCTTCTTATGTCATATCGTAAGCAATCAAGTTGATAAACAAGGTCTAGATATATCCAAACCAGACAAATCATGTATCTACCCCCTTTCGATCTTATGAAGTCTAGCATGAAGGGAAGTCGTTTTGGGTTTCAAACATTGAAATTTCAAGAACATCCCAAAAGCTTCATTTTAGAGTGACTAAGAAGGATACAGACTTCCCTTTTCATTTTCATGTTTTAAACTTGTTTAAATCCTTGTCAAACCAAAGATTTTGACCAAGATTCAAATGGGCATAAAAATTTAGAAAAAAAATCAAAAGAGAATGAAAAACCAAAGCACATAGCATTCTTATATATGTCATATGTATAGTAAGCATTCAAGTTGATAAACCAGGTCTAGACATATTCAAACCAGAAAAATCATGTATATATCTACCCCTAAAACCCTAAACTCTTTCTTATGAAGTCAATCATGAAGAGAAGTGGTTTTGGGTTTCAAACATGGAAATTTCAAGAACCTCCCAAAAGATTTAATTTAGAGTGACTAATAAGGATCCATGCTTACCTTTTCATTTTCACAATTTAAACTTGTTTAAATCTTTGTCAAACCTATGATTTGACCAAGATTCAAATATATGGGCATAAAATTCAAAAAAAATCAGAAAAATGAAAAACAAAAGCATATAGTCTTCTTATGTCATATAGTAAGCATTCAAGTTGATAAATTAACAAGGTTTGGACATATTCAAACCATACAAATCATGTATCTACCCCTAACCCTAAACTCGGTCGATCTTATGAAGTGTAGCATGAAGAGAGGTCGTTTTGGGTTTCAAACATGGAAATTTCAAGAACATCCCAAAATGCTTCATTTTAGAGTGACTAAGAAGGATCCATGCTTACTTATTCGTTTTCACGTGTTAAACTTGTCTAATCTTGGTCAAACCTAGGATTTGACCAAGATTCAAATGCGCAGAAAATTTAAAAAATCAGAAAAATGAAAACCAAAGTACATAGTCTTCTTATGTCATATAGTAAGCATATTCAAGTTGATAAACAAGGTTTGAACCTTGATCTGTAGTACTGGGCAAAACCCTAGTTTAACCTATTTAATTATAGATTCGTAGGTTGATTTTTCTACCTTTTTATTATTACTAACCTATTTAATTATAGATTCGTAGGTTGATTTTTCTATACCTTTTTATTATTACTATGCAGCACAAGTGTGTTTGCCCGTCGAGTGAAACTCGGAGGAAGAGGGATCACTCGGAAGGAGAGAAGAAGGGAGAGAATTATGGTGTCTCCCCTTTTTCGGGTGATGATGTTGACTTTTGTGCAGGGTTTGTCAGTGAGCAGGAGGTGCGAGCGAGCGAGCGAGCGAGCGAGCGAGTCGAGCGAGGCAGAGAATGAGAGAGATTTGTGTTTTTTTGTGAGAGGGACAACCGAAGGATCCAGAAGGACCCACAGACTTCCAATACGCATCCTGATGCGTCTTCTCTTGACAAAGAAGATGGCTGGGAGTTTGCGTACCTATTGCACGTGACTTGTGCTCACTGAAGTGTGGGACCTCACGCGTGGGCACCACACGTAAGTGACAGACCTGTTGGTGTAAAAACTCGGTTGATTATTATAGTGCATTAGAACAAAGTTTCCTATGGATTCAAGGGTAGGAAATCCAAGTTAACTCATTTACATGACATTATTTTTCTTATGTCATATAGTAAGCATTAAAGTTGATAAACAATGTCTAGACATATTCAAACCAGACAAATCATGTATCTATACCCCTAACCCCTAAACTCTGTCTTATGAAGTCAAGCATGTGAACAGATGTGGTTTTGGGTTTCAAACATGGAAATTTCAAAAAACTCCCAAAAGCTTCATTTTAGAGTGCCTAAGAAGGATACATGCTTCCCTTTTCATTTTCATGTTTTATAAAACTTGTTTTAATTATCTTGGTCAAACCTAGGATTTGACGAAGATACAAATGGGTGGGCAAAAAATTAAAAAAATCAGAAAAATGGAAAACCAAATCACATAGTCTTCTTATGTCATATCGTAAGCAATCAAGTTGATAAACAAGGTCTAGATATATCCAAACCAGACAAATCGTGTATCTACCCCCTTTCGATCTTATGAAGTCTAGCATGAAGGGAAGTCGTTTTGGGTTTCAAACATTGAAATTTCAAGAACATCCCAAAAGCTTCATTTTAGAGTGACTAAGAAGGATACAGACTTCCCTTTTCATTTTCATGTTTTAAACTTGTTTAAATCTTGGTCAAACCAAGGATTTGACCAAGATTCAAATGGCCCTAAAAATTCAGAAAAAAATCAAAAGAATGAAAAACCAGAAAAATCATGTATATATCTACCCCTAAAACCCTAATTAAACTCAGTCAATCATGAAGAGAAGTGGTTTTGGGTTTCAAACATGGAAATTTCAAGAACCTCCCAAAAGCTTCATTTTAGAGTGACTAAGAAGGATCCAGGCTTCCCTTTTCATTTTCATGTTTTAAACTTGTTTAAATTATCTTGGTCAAACCTAGGATTTCATGAAGATACAAATGGGTGGGCACAATATTCAAAAAAATCAGAAAAATGAAAAACCAAAGCACATAGTCTTCTTATGTCATATAGTTAGCATTAAAGTTGTTAAACAAGGTCTAGACATATTCAAACTAGACAAACCAAATGTATCTACACCCCCTGACCCCTAAACTCTATCTTATGAAGTCAGGCATGAAGAGAAGTGGTTTTGGGTTTCAAACATGGAATTTTCAAAAACCTCCCAAAAACTTCATTTTAGAGTGACTAAGAAGTATACATGCTTCCCTTTTCATATTCATGTTTTAAACTTGTTTAAATTATCTTGGTCAAACGACCTAGGATTTGACAAGATTCAAATGGGCATCAAAATTCAAAAAAAATCAGAAAAATGAAAACAAAAGCAAATAGTTTTCTTATGTCATATAGTAAGCATTCAAGTTGATAAACAAGGTCTAGACATATTCAAACCAGAAAAATCATGTATATATCTACCCCTAACCCTAAACTAATCTGTCGATCTTATGAAGTCAATCATGAAGAGAAGTGGTTTTGGGTTTCAAACATGGAAATTTCAAGAACCTCCCAAAAGCTTCATTTTAGAGTGACTAAGAAGGATCCAGGCTTACTTATTCGTTTTCACGTGTTAAACTTGTCTAAATCTTGGTCAAATTTAGGATTTGACCAAGATTCAAATGCGCAGAAAATTAAAAAAATCAGAAAAATGAAAAACCAAAGTACATAGTCTTCTTATGTCATATAGTAAGCATATTCAAGTTGATAAACAAGGTCTAGACATATTCAAAGTTTCAAACTAGACAAACCATGTATCTACCCCCTAACCCCTAAACTCTGTCTTATGAAGTCAAGCATGAAGAGAAGTGGTTTTGGGTTTCAACATGGAAATTTCAAAAACCTCCCAAAAACTTCATTTTAGAGTGACTAAGAAGGATACATGCTTCCCTTTTCATTTCCATGTTTTAAACTTGTTTAAATTATCTTGGTCAAACCTAGGATTTGACAAGATTCAAATGGGCATCAAAATTCAAAAAAATCAGAAAAATGAAAAACCAAAGCAAATAGTTTTCTTATGTCATATAGTAAGAATTAAAGTTGATAAACAAGGTCTAGACATATTCAAACCAAACAAATCATGTATATATCTACCCCTAACCCTAAACTCTGTCTTATGAAGTCAAGCATGGAAATTTCAAGAACATCCCAAAAGCTTCATTTTAGAGTGACTAAGAAGGATCCATGCTTACCTTTTCATATATTTTAAACTTGTTTAAATCTTTGTCAAACCTAGGATTTGACCAAAAGATTCAAATGGGCATAAAATTCAAAAAAATCAGAAAAATGAAAAACACTACGAACAGTGAACAATACTGTTTCGCGTCCCTACAGTACACCATGTACAGTGTTGCGAGTGACCTGTGTCCTTCACGGATAGAGATCAGGTGACATGCACCTTTCGCATGTCACCTGGTGACATGCGGCTTAAATCTAAATTTAAATATTGCGTAAAAATCATGTCCCAACCTATAGCCCTCTCGATTTATAGGCCCCTGCCGCCTCTCCCCATTCACTTCACTTCTCGCTACCTCACTCCTCTCGATTTATATAGGCCCCTGCCGCCTCTCCCCATTCATCTTCAAAATCCTATAGCCCCAACCTGTACAGTGCTCGTCGGCGGCTGTACCATCCACAACCTCTGTATTAGCGCCTCCCTGCACCCCCATCTTCCGGCGATGAATCCCACGAGTGGACAAGGGGGCCTGTTAGGTGTGCGGCCCACCGTCGTAATCCCCCAGCAGCAACTACAGGACCTCGCCGCCAACTCGCACGCCCCCCTACAGCTGCTGCAGCAGGCGCATGGCGGCCTCGCCGTTGAGTCTGATGTGCCCACCAAGCGGCAGCGGATCAACGACCTCTCCGTGGGCTCAGACGTGACAGTCCTGCTGCAGCTGCAAGACAACCTCGCCGTCGCCGGGGAGTCGGTCCTCTCCAAGGAGGAGAGCTTCGAGGTCAGTGGTTAATGTAGTTTAATCATTGGTTTAAAACTAGTTAGCCCCCTACTGAGTATTATTCGGAGGGGATTTGATGCAAAATACTTCATTCACCATGTTTTGGCGTGAGTATTTGCGGCAGATCAGGACAACCTGAGAGATAGCCTGTCCTGGGGCATTATTAGTTTTTTTTTTGAGGGGTTCCTCGGGCCTTATTAGTGAAGCGTCCAATTTCTATTCACGTAATCCATGCCAGCAGGCCTCAGGACTTGTAATTTTGCATTGGAATCAATCCCTCAGCCTGATCCATGCTGGAACGGGGTGGATGCCTGGAAGGAGAAGCAGCAATCGGAGCACGTATGTGGAACGACCAGAAACGCGAGAGCATAGAGGTGTTGCGGTTCCACGTCCACCCGACGTGCGCGGAAGTGTTTCCTGAGGATCCCCGCGACTCTGATCCTGTCCAATACTCTTCTGCCAAACAGATAAAATGTGTTCTTATTAAGAAAGACCCAGATATTACTCACTGAACCATGTGAAAACACGTCAACCAAACAAGGCACAAGGGATTTCTACTGCACTAATACTAGCTGCATTACCACTTTCGAACTTCAATGCAAACTTGAAACTTCACTGCAGTCTTTTTCCCCCTTTCGAACTTGAGATCCAGCCTCTCCAGCTCCGGAGTACTCATATTACTACAGTATTGCAATTGAAATTTATACATATTACAATTACTATTGAAGTTAGTCTTGTACATATTACTATGAGTATTGAAGTTTAAGTCCTGCAAACTTTCGGAGTACTATATTTTTACTATTGAAGTTACACTCTTGCACTTTATTAGTATAATATCATGTGTCACACAGGGTCGCTCTGTGAATCTACCATCTAATGAAGGACGACAACATGAAGCGTCTCTGCAAGTAATCCGGCGGTCGCTCCTGGATGAGTCGCGCGAGTTGATTGACCATGCGTCCAAGCTCCGAGATGTGAACGCACATCTGGTAAACCGTGCTATGAAGCTATGGAATGAGTATGCCGTACTCTTGAATGAGCACTCATCTCTATCAAAGGAGAACTCATCTCTATCGAAGGAGAACCTCTCCATGGTAAATCAGAACGGGTCTCTAACGAAGGAGAACATCTCCATCCTAAAAGAGAACTCATCTCTGAAAAAGGAGAACATCTCCATCCTAAAAGAGAATTCATCTCTGAAAAAGGAGCACACCTACTACAAGTGGCGGAGCATGACAGGAAACAAGTAATCTTCTTCGGGTGTGAAGAAGTTGTACCCATATGTGCATGTAGAGAGGTGGAGACGGTTGCCGATGAGACAAGTGAGTAGATTGAGGAGGGCAGCCACAACCCACAACGTTTGTAGTTACAAATCTTCTATCGTAAAAGTAGTAGTATCGAAATTAATATGTATCCCTTAATATATGTGGTGTTTGGCAATATATAGTTTAACATGCAAGGACTCTGCAATGTAATTTGTATCAGTTTGATTGGCTTTCTACCCAAGTGAGCATGTGTCATATTTGTCCAAGGTTTGATTTTTGCATCTTATCATATTTTGTTGAATACCATACTAAAAAATTCCATGTGCATCATTTTGATGCAGAGGCTGGGGGTCTCAACTTCCATTACGAAAAGGATTTGTCAAGACATGAAACATTGGATAAAATCTTTGACTGTACCCTGCAAGTGTGGCACCTAGAAACAATGATTAAAATTCAAAGCTGCATCTCCTACCAATACAAATGGTATATCAGACAATTTTGAAACAAATTGAATCCAACCCGAAATAAATTAAATTATATTTGGAAGAAGATATGTAGAAATACCCCTGTACAGTAGGACGCTATGTGCAATGCACGACATATTGGCAAAAAATTACCCGCATGTACCAAAGGCATGGGCACCAAGATCTGATGCAAATTTGAATTCGGCCAAAGGAGGGTACTAGCAAAGATTTCGATCGTGTCAGCGATCCAGACATTCTTATGAAGTAAAGGGAATTTGATCATCTTGGTCTTGCAAGTAATGAAATGTGGGGACTCCTAAGATCGACGCCTTCAACACTGATGTTTCTTTCTATCAGAAGCTAGTGGCTGACAACTTTGATTCCTATTCGGCTGATGCAGATATCCATGAGATCATCAAGAGGATCTTGGAACATGTTGAAGCACGTGTCGACATTCTGCTCTCGTGCTTGAAGGCAGATGATTTTGATAGGGTGATGCAAAAGCCGCCATATGGTCAATAGATTGTTATTATATACAAGGATGTTTCTTGGGTCATCATCTAGATCTTTTGTTTTCTTATGTGTTAGCAGTACTTTATGGAAACTATGTTAGTATTGTCTTATACTGAATTGTTGCTATATCTGGACACCGGATGCTTATGTTCTATGACATTATGGAATGTATGGAAAAAAGATGACACCTTTTTAGCTATTCAGAAAAGGCAAAAAAACAACAACAATTTGTTTCCCACAATAAAATGAAATCTTATTGCACCTTTCCCCAAAATGTTAATGCACATTTTACCTTGGGCATTTTCGTTAAGACCCATGGTTTTTTATATAAAATGGTAGGCCATATTTTGAAGCTAGTTTTTTTTAAAAAAAACATATCAAAATTCAAGCTTATCATTTTATAGCCACAAGTTCACTTTTTTTTCTTCATTTTTTCTGAAACAGGGTGGGAATCGACTGCATGCCATTCCTTGCAAACATTGGCGAATGTCGGAAATAATCTTAGATAGGGCGAACTCTAAAAGAAGAGGTAAATACCGAAATAGTCCCGAGACATTGTGATGCATGTAATTCTAACGCAATCCCAATAAACCAAAACATATTTTATTATAAGTAGAACCTATATACATACCAATTATGTGATCAATGGCAAAACTTTAGTTCTTTTGAAAATCATTTTGTAATTGGATCGATCAAGAATTTTTTCAATATCTTTTGCTCGATGCACAACTCGGAATTTATGATCTTTGTTGTCGAGCCATTTCAGGAGTCCTTTAAGTCATAGGATAGGAAAAACGTATGTACATCTTGTCTATTTGAATCCTATGGGAATATGAGTTTCTTTGATTGTACCAAAGGGATTTTTCCATGAGGGATGACCTAATGTTTTGTTCATATAGGATTTGTAGTACAAGATTCATATGGGATATGTTCCCTTTGAATATAACCAATAGTGTAGAATAATTCCCGTAGGATCTAAATCCTATAAATCAAAGGAGCCTCAGTTGTTTTCGTCACCACATATAAAATCAGCGCCAACTCAATGAGATGATAAATGTTGTCGGATGAAACATGGCGTTTCTTTCAAATATAAAGAAATATCTGAAGTCTTCAATTCTACGCGTATGATAATGAATAGCTCAAGGTTATTTTACATATACTAAGATCCATGATACATCAATCTTTTTAATGCGGAGAACGAGTCTATATATGTTTTTTGGTACCTAGTCCATGTTTTGTTTTCGAAATCGGCTCCACGCAGTGTTCACTAAAATAGGCGCAACTTTGTCATATGAAGTCCGTTTTAAGTACTCAAATGTTCAGAAAAAAACACATATATATGAATGGATGGATATTCACTAAAAATCAAGGTAGGATGGCTGCCGTACCGCCCATGCTTACAAATGAGACCTTGATGGGGTCGGACCGCGTCCATTTTTTTTTTCGCGCATCCACCAAACCATTTCAACGAAGCGCCAAAACAGCGGCGAAAATAGCTCGGGTTGCCGCCTCCAATTTTCAAATGTTCGAATTTCCGATCTTATCCTTTCATCAAAAACGTCCCCAGCGGTTCTTCTCTTGGCCAAGGCCAATCTCACCCCAGCCATTAAAACATACCACCGGCACAGGCGCCGAATCCCACATCTCTCACGCGTCACACACCGAATCGGAGCATCTCGCCCGACGACGGCAGTGCACCACCGTCCCACCTCGCCACCACAGCCTCCTGACCAGACGCTGTAGTGTCCGAGAAGACGTTGTCAAGCAAGCCGGAGCCGCTTCCCCTACGAAGGCGCACACCGCACCATTTGTGCTCCACCGTAGCCGACGCCCACCGCGCCGGATCCTGCTCAGGGACGCCGTCCACCTCCGCCGCTGCGTCGGATCTGCTTCCCGACTCCCTGGTCTACCGCACGGTGAAATGGGTAGACCCCGCGCCCAACCGGTCCACCGCGCGAAACCAAAGCGTAAAGCCGTCCACTCCCCATGCGAAGGTTGGTGTTTAGCCGCTTCCGTTATGCATTTCATTTCCGAACATCAGTTTCGTGCGATCTGTTTTAGGGCTTGTTTGGTACTAGAGTTTTACTGGGATTAGCAGGGATAATCCGCTCCAAACTTTAAATCCCCACTTATCCCCAATGCATGTTTGGTGCTAGAGTATGAGCGAGTTTAATCCCCACTTATCCCTACTTTTCCGCAAAATTTAGTGTATTTTTTCAATCCCCAATACTCTACCCCTACCTAGTGGATTGGGGATGGGGTTTTGTGGGTATTGGGTGAATTCTGCTGTCACCCAATACTCTAGAGTATTATCCCCACTAATCCCCACTAAAACACTAGTACCAAACAAGGCCTTAGGGGTTTCAAGTTTACTTTTCCTACAATCTGTTTGGTGCTATCTGGTATGACTGTAGTAGAAGTCAAGCCTGCAGAGTGATTAGTCGACATTATTAAACTGCATGTTTATAAATCTTGTAATCATCAATTGGCATGCACAGGGAAATCATTTATTTTTGATCTACGCTTTATTCCTTTTTGAGCTATCATCTACTTGCTACTACTAATTTGCCCTTCTACTGCTCTACTCAAAGTTCCATGATAAATCTCGTTAGCATTTTTTTCTAATGCATGCTAAAGATACTGTAGTAGAGTACAAAGAGGGCCGGAGAGAAAATATAGGCATCACCAGTGAACAATCAAACACCTCTCCTGTCTCCATCGATAACAATCATTTTCTTATTCAGAACTTGATCCTACTGAACAAGAGTCTGAGGGAGACCTGAGTAAAGAGGATGCCCTTGTCAAGCACCCTACTCCACCCCCCAAGGTGATTGCTCGCTCTTTTCATTGGCATTATTGTTGCATCTTCAATAACTGTGATGTATCTGTCCAACCCAGCCCAAGTTATAGCATTATCATCTGCTCAGTTAACACATAATAATAACATATGTTTCATCATGTCTTGGCTTGCTGTTCTTATGTTCCATAATCGTATCAAGCATGTATATGATTTTGTTGATTGAAGTACCGTTTATCTCTGGCAGGCATCAGGGACTTCACGTAAGGACGTTTCAAATACCAACAAGGTGAAGAACATAGTTCAACAGGAAGATCAATATCTGACAGCTCACCTAAAAATAAAAAGGGTTCAAGCTGGTCATGTCAGATCACAAACAAATGCAGTGAACAGAGTAAAAACAAGGTCTCAGACTCAGAGTCACTCTAATCTAGTTGAAAATGATGACCAGGCAAAAAAATATTGTAATGCGAAACACCAACATAAAAAGCTTCGACCTAACCCCACATCGGTTGGTCTAAAAGCTGTAGACGGAGCAAATACCAAACCACATGTTCCCCAGCCACCTGTTGCCAATCCAGTTACCCAAGAACAATTCACAGCAGACCCAGTTTCAACAGCAGGTTCTCAACACCTAACTAATCACGATCGCCCGCTGACATTTAGTCCTGCCAGAGACAACTTCTTCCTTAAAGATGATGGTGGGGCCGAATTAGGTACGTGTTCCCTTACATGCTCCGTTACATAAATACCTTGATAGCTTGATGTAATGCTTAAATTTGCAGTTCCACCACGACCAAGAAAACGAAGGGGGCCAACGACTTTGAAATCACTTAAAAATAAGATTGCCCGAATGGGAACAAGATTTCCCATCACATCAGTTATAGCAGGTATCAGAAGGCCACTGGATCCACAAGAATCATCTAATATAGCATCGATCACAGGCGTTTTTGTCAGGACTCAAATTCCTATCTTTCCATCATGGAAACAACACGTAAACACCCCTTCTCATTTTGAAGGTTTACTGCACATGTTACATGTAAGTCATTTTCGTAAACAATACCATGTTGCTCGTTCACATTCCCTCTAGCTTTCTGTTGGCTAGCTATCTAACACATGAACGGTTCCCATTGTTGTAAACAGACATGTCTTGAGTTTGATGATGACATGAAGAATGTAATCACTGTTATCAGGAGCATATTCTCTTCAGCGTTGCGCCAGGAGCGCCATAGGCTAAAGATGAGATACTTTGCTGGGAGGACTCCTAGCGATATTCCAACAACCTCTCCTATACTACAGATGACTGATGATCAATGGTGTGATCTTGTTGAGTATTGGTCTGCTCAAAAGAATTTGGTATGTTCTGTGAAGACAGTGAGACAAGATCACATTACTGATTCCTTTTTAAGCATGTGTCTCACAAGTCTTCATTTGTAGTTCATCGCTCGAAGTAACATGCGTGCTCGTAATAATGTACGTTTACAACAGCGTACAGGATCTCGTAGCTTGATTGGACACCTCTACTGTATGGTAAGGAATGTTATCTGTACAACTATATTTAAATTAGTAAATCATTTAGAATTTATAGATGCACAATATACATCGTAAATTGATGTCTCTGTTTTATTTATATTTTTTTTGAAAACTTTCAATTGTCGCATGTCGGCATGTGACGTGGTTGTGAAACTAATTTATATTTTCTCTTGCGAAAATATCAGAAGGCAAGGCAAGCATACTGTGAGAGTACAGACAGAGAGATGAGTCTACTTGAGCAATTCAAGGTGTGCCAGACGAGCAGAAATGGTTTGACTGGACATTTTGCACAGAGTGTTATTGTAAGTATTCTCTACTAATGTCAGTTATGGTTTTCAATTGTATTCAGAAATATCTTGTCATATTTGTCAAGCTTCATGCACTAGCCAACACAACCAAATGTCCGAACTGGTGGAAAGGGCTAGTACAATTCACTTATATACTTCTCAGCAATATCATGCACATTACGAATTCTACACATGGATCCATGCATATTTTTATAGTCCTGCTATTACGTGTTAGCAATAGAAGACATGTCAATATGATGTAACATGCTCTTACTAAAATGTATATGCGGTAATCAGCCATGCCAGTTTGTAGGATTATTAGAGGTAGTTCATACACATGTCTTCACATTATAATCTCTTCTCTTACACATGTGTAACAACTGAAAACTCCTCAGTCTGACATGAAAGTGGAGCTGGCAAAACCAAAGAAAGATGGTATAGAAAAAACCCAGGAAGAATGTCTGAATTCATTTTCCAAGGTACTACAATGTCATGGTATAGCCAACAACACATTCCTGCGTAATGCTGGGTTCACAACTAATTTGTCGAGGTCCAAGTCCAAGTCAAAGCCCAAGCGCAGGTTGAGGTCCAAGTCATTGTCTTTTTATGTTCTCGAGGAACTACTCAAAGAGGAACGAGCAATAGTGGCTGCACAAAGAGTAGTCATCCACCGTATAACTGCAGGATTAGAAGCAAGTCAAGCCCACCTGGGCAACATCCTGAGAAAGTGTGGGAGATGCTGAATACCACAGTGAACACTGACAGTCAAAGGTGTCCCTTGGTTGTGTGAAAGGGTTTGTGATGCTGAACTATTTTGTTGGTGCTTCTATCTGCACTTGTTATGTACCTGGTGGTTGTTTCCTTGGTGATGTGGATTAAATGAAAACTGAATGGATTGGATGCACCAATATTTAATCAAGGTTTAATCTGATTTGTAGTATTTTTTATATTGCGCTGCATGGGAAAAGTATAACTATTAGTTGGCCCATTGGTGACCATTTTCATACATTATTTTAGTTGATTGGTCCTTGTCCTTGTATCCCTGAAAGGAGGCAGTACTACAGTAAGCTACCAATTTTTCTAGTACAGTATTTTTTTAGCGCCAGCTAAATTGAAAATATCTGTCAAGCGCTACAATCTCCCGCCAATAAAATCCAAAATATTTGTACATGGGAACTGATTTTGGTTGTGATTATGACTTGATGTGACCGTATAGTAGTGTCATGCGCATGCGGGACTGGTGTTTTGAAACATAGGAGCATATGCTCCCTCCATTTTGAAATGCATCTTACACATATTTTGAATTTCAAAAAAATGAAACAAAAAATTCGCATGTACATCTTCTCGTGCTACGCCCTTAAAAAGTTGCGACTTGTCGTGTGACGTGTGTAAAAAGATAAAACACAGTACTAAAAATAATGCTTTTCACAAGATAAGTTTTCTCTTTTTTACATAGACCACAAAAAATATTGGTTTTTCGTGAAACTTGACGAACGAACATATATTATGAATATGTACATGTAAATTTTTTGCTAATTTTTTTCGACATTTTAAAATATGATTTTTTGGTAGAGGGAGCATATGCACCCGGGAGCCAAATTGAATTTCCGCATGCATATGACACTACTCTATGTTACTACCTTCATAATGCATAGTAACTTAGATGTAGTACTATCATGCATGATTGTTTTAGTTAGTATGTAGACTCATTCTATCTTGAAAAGTGTTATGGTAACATAGCTAGTTACCACAACCAGCTCTATGTTAATACTCCTTAGTTACTCCCACTATGAGTAGTCTAAGTAGCATGGTCTACCCCGGAAGTAGATCCTCTAACGTGCAATAGACAAGTCGGGTAAGCTACACCTCTCTAATTTTCCTTCTCCACATCTACATGATTAAGTCTAATTTGATCTAAATTAACTTCCATAATATATGTAAGCCATATGCATTTACGATAATTAGTAACAATCAAAATTATGACTATCTTTTTTAAATATTTATACGATTTTTTATACAGTAAAAATATACAGTGGTTGCTACAGTAAATACGTACAGTATTTGTTACATTTTCCTGATTTTTCTTCTACGTTTTGCACTACTTAAGCACTGTGCTTACCTGACTTGTCATCTCTACGTTAGAGGATATGGTTCCGGTCTACCCCTGGCCTTATATTACAATCACGAGTATATATTACTTGGACCATCTGTACAACATACTTTTGTTGCTCCTTGCAAAAAAAAAACATACATTTGTTGCGACTGGATTATTAATAAAAGCCGTGTGCATCACCACGATGCAGAGGCTGGGGTCATATCCCCTTTTCGAAGAAAAAAAATTACTTAGTCAAGCTGCAAAATCTCCTAGTACCAATCCCGAAATATTTCAGAAGGGCTTTTCAAAATTGATTTTCAAGATATATCATGATTATGCTCGTGGTAACCGATTTTCAACGTGATGATGACTTGATGTGACACTTGGCCGTACTAGTACGGTCTCATATTTTTGTATTACTTGGACTATAGCCAAATTCGAAATCTCATTCCAGCGGCAAAACTTCCCGCTCGAAAAATACAAATATTTCACACGCCTCTAACTTCCCATTCTACCCTCGTAAAGATGACAACAATGTCCATGCATAAGTCGGTTGGTGGGGGGTCTACCCGTCATTTTTTTCGATCACCACCTCCCTAGCTCCGAAACTCCCCGAAAAAAAATTCATTTCCCTCACTCTCTCCTCTGAGACCACCCACCGGAACTTCCCAAGTCCCTCTCTCTCCCACCTCCACGACCACCGCACCGGAACATCCCCGCCGGACTTCCCTGGCCTACCCGAGGCCTCGCGATCCTCGTCATCCGGCTGTCTGCCGGAGCCGCTTCATCGACGCCGTCATCAACCGGACCGGATCATCCCCGCCGAACCTCGAAACCATATACTCATCCAGCAGTCTACCGCAGTCGCTTCAGCTGCGGTATCGTCCACCCCACCGGAGCCGCTTCGCCGGATCCGTCGTCCACCGCATCGGATCTTGCTCACCGACACCGCTGTGCATGAACCGGATCTGCTTCACCGGCGCCGTGCATGATCTAAACTCTTCTACTGTCGCTTTTCTATTGCTTGCCTGCAAGTTCTTGTTTAATCTTGGGGGAATCTGTTTGTGCTAACGACGCGCCGTTACGTTTTTGCAGATGAGATGAGTAACCATGAAGTGTAATGGCCGTCTCTCCAACCCCAAGTAGCACATGTAGCGTACTTCATCACCGGATCTATCAACCCCAGGAAGATCTGCTGTGACTCCCACAGAGTGCTTCTCCTAATGTAAGTCCCTTGTTTTAGCGCCATGTTCTGGGTTCAGATGCTTGTTTGTCTGAAGCTCTTTTAGTTCATTCCTAGCTATGACCGTAACATCTTGCTATTTTCTACTTCATTGCTAACTTTAAGCGATTGAACATTTTGGTTTGCATTCCCTGCTCTGTAGATGTAGCCATCATAACTTCTATCTTGCTCAGTCGTTGTTACAAAAATTATAGGTATTATAGTAACATCCTGCTATTATTTAGTTCATGGCCAATTTTAAGTAATTGCACATGTTGGTTCGCATTCCCTGCTCTATAGCTTTTGGCATCGTAACTTCTATATTTGGTTTACATTCCCTGCTCTGTAGATCTAGCCATCATAACTTTATCTTGCTCAGTCGTTGTTACAAAAATTATGGCCTGCTACTATGTTGTTTGTGCCAATTTTTTACTCCATGAACATGTTGGCTTGCATTCCCTGTACTACAGGTGATGCCATTGTTTTGTATCTAGTTCATTGTAAGCTAACAAAGTAAGGACTTAGTTTGGCATGCTATCACTCTGCTATCTAGCCTGTAGTACAAATAAACTTGTCATACTACTAGATAATAATTTTGCGTGCCATCTTGTTCTTCAAAAGCTGCATTATTGACTTGTTTCTCTGACTTGGCATGACGCTCACATATGGAAAGCTGAACATATTGGTTTGCATTCCCTCTTATACAAGTTCACAGGTGATCCCACTATATTCTGTATCTGGTCCATCCTAAGCTCCAGCATTAACTATCCTCTATGTGTTGCTCATTACAAGTTTATATCCCGAAACATCTTGATTTGCATCCCCTTCACTATAAGTTCAGGAGTATTATTTAGTTCACGGCCAAAATGAAGTAATTGCACTTGGCACATGTTGGTTCACATTCCCTCCTCTTTAGCTTTTGCCATCGTAACTTCTATTTTTGGTTTACATTCCCTGCTCTGTAGATGTAGCCATCATAACTTCATCTTGCTCAGTCGTTGTTACAAAATTTATAGCCTGCTACTATGTTGTTCATGCCAATTTTGTACTCCCTGAACATGTTGGTTTGCATGGGACTCGACAGTAGTAAGTCTGCTGTTTCATTCTAACATGCTCTGTTATATTGGCTGTTGGTATGCGGCATGCACTCTTTGTTTGCTTATTGTGCGCATTACAATGATCTTGTTATAACGACGAAATGATGAGTTCCAAATTCTTTGGCAAACAATATTGTAGTGTCTTTGCCTTTCCATTGTTGCTGTCTTAACTTGTAATGTCTTTGTTTCAGATATAGGTGCTGCATGGACAACTTAAAAGATTGCCGGATCGCTTCATTGTATTGCTAGGTTTAATTACCATTCAATTTCTCTGGGTTCTGTAATATTTTTTCAATGCCTTGCAGCTGATGTAATATTTAGTTAGTTTTTATAGTTCTTTCGCGCATTTTTTCTTTGGTGCTTGTGGTAAGTGAGGCTATCCGACAGAAATCAATGCTGCGTAAATATTCTCAGTATCTAAATCACGAATTCCCATCCCTTAAACGGCCCAATTAAGCGAAATCACATATGTGCCTGCCCGCAAATTCCTATAGCGCCTATTATGCCGGCATATAAACAGCAACTAAACGGGCTGGCCCACTTACTTATTGGGCCAGCCCATTTGATTGAAGGTGGACCCCACACTCTAATTGGGCTGGCCCACTTGCTTTAAGGTGGACCCCTCCCACTACTTAGTTGGGCCAGCCCAATTGCTTTTGTGGTGGACCCCACATACTAAATGGGCCGGCCCTTTAAGAGGAAAGTGGGACCCACCTGTGTTTTTGGCCCGGCCCACTATCTTGTTGGGCCGGCCCTGCTATATGGTGGACCCCACACACTAATTGGGCCGGCCCTTTAACAGGAAAGTGGGACCCACCTGTGCTTTTGGCCCGGCCACTATCTTGTTGGGCCAGCCCACTTGCTATATGGTGGTCCCACATGGTAAACGGGCCCCCTTTAATAGGAAGGTGGGACCCACTGTGTTTTTGGCCCGGCCCACTATCTTGTTGGGCGGCCCACTTTCTATATGGTGGACCCCACATACCAAATGGGCCGCCCATTATAAATGTGGGACCCACTGTTTTTTGCCCGCCCACTAGTTTGGTGGGCCACCCACTTGCTATATGGTGGACCCCACATACTAAATGGGCGGCCTTTAACTAGAAGGTGGGACCCACTGTGTTTTTGGCCCGGCCCACTATCTTGTTGGGCCGCCCACTTGCTATATGGTGGACCCCACATACTAAATGGGCCGACCCTTTAACGGAAAGGACCCACCTGTTTTTGGCCCGGCCCACTAGCTTGTTGGGCCGGCCCACTTGCTATACGGTGGACCCCACACACTAAATGAGCCGGCCTTTTAACAGGAAAGTGGGACCCACTGTGTTTTGGCCCGGCCCACTTGCTTCTTGGGCGGCCCAGTTGCTGTAAGGTGGACCCCACATGTTAAATGGGCCGGCCCATTTAAGTTTTGACCAGTCAACATTAGAGGTTAGGCCCGGCCCACGTAACTAATGGACCAGCCCAGCTATATAGTTGACCGGTCAAACTATGTCATCTGGCCCGGCCCGCTTAAGACGTGGCAGGCCTCGTGTGGGCCTACCATCTACCACGGGGTTTCAGCCGCCGTTAACTGGCAGTTAACGGCGTCTGCCACGTGTCAGTTTGCATGACGTCAGCAGTCAACGGGCTCCCGAAAACACTTCCGCAACGGTCCGATTTTCCATGGCGGAAGGGCGCCCAAGCGCGACGGACCGAAAAAATCGTCGTTGGACTTTGCCTGACGCAGTTTCGACAACAGAACCCATATCGTCGGGTTAGGCCCATAGGCGACGAAAAATGCCCCTTAGTTGACGATTTTGGGACGTTGTCTATCAGAACTTTTCTTGTAGTGTGTTCTACAAACCTCTGCTCTTGGAGGCCCAACACTGTCTACAAGAATAGAAGCGTGTGTAGACATCAAGCTATTTTCTGGCGCCGTTGCCGGGGAGGTAAGGTAAAAGGTATTCACATCCTCCGACTACTAAGCTATTTCCTAGCATTGTTGCCGGTGTGTGAGTGCTCGAAGCTATCTCCTTTAGATTCTGCAATTGCATCTTTTTGTTTCTTGTTTTTATTTTTCACTAGTTAGGCTTAATGGAAAACAACAAAAAAATTAGAGATCTTTATGAACTTTATATTGAATTAGGACATGATGTGTTTGAAGAGAGAATTAAAAAACCCATGGAACTTTGTTTGCAAAATAGTTGTAGCAATGTTATTAGCATGAACTCTTTGAACACTATTATTGCTAATGCTATGGAAGAATTTAAGCTTGGGGAGGCTGGTTTTGAGGAGAAAATTTTTTTGATGATACTTTGCCTCCCATTTATGATGATTATAATGATAGTGGTATTTTGGTGCCACCTACTATGGAGGATAAAGTTTATTATGATTATACCATGCCTGCAATTTATGATGATTACAATGATGGTTGTGATAGTTTTACTCCCACTATTACTAATAAAATTGATTATGCTTATGTGGAGAGTAATGATACTTTTATGCATGTGGATAAGAATGCTTTATGTGATAGTTATATTGTTGAGTTTGTTCATGATGCTACTGGAAATTATTATGAGAGAGGAAAATATGGTTGTAGAAATTTTCATGGTACTAAAACACCTCTCTACATGCTGAAAATTTTGAAGTTACTCGTGTTTTATCTTCCTATGCTTGTCACTTTGTTCTTCATGAATTTATTTGTGTACAAGATTCCTATGCATAGGAAGTGGGTTAGGCTTAAATGTGTTTTGAATTTGCTTCTTGATGCTCCTTTTGCTTCATTTTCTATTTTCATGTGAGCATCATTAAAATCTTCTGCGCCTAGCTGAAAGGCATTAAAGAAAAGCGCTTATGGGAGACAACCCATTATTTTATTTCTGCAATTTTTCTTTTATTTGAGTCAAAGAGTTTGCTTAATTCTGTAACTACTCCTTTGTATCTTTATTTTATCGTATTGTTGTGCCAAGTAAAGTCTCTAATAGAAAGTTGATGCTAGATTTGGATTTCAGAAACAGATTTTTAGCTGTCACGAATTTGCGTTTTTCTCTCTGTAGAAGAATTTAAAAATTATGCAAAAATTCATGCGTGATCCTCAGATATGTATGCAACTTTCATTAGTTTTGAGTTTTCTGATCTGATCAAGTTAAGTGCCTCGAAAAATTCGTCTTTACGGACTGTTCTGTTTTGACAGATTCTGCCTTTTATTTCGCATTGCCTCTTTTACTGTGTTTGAGTGGATTTCTTTGCTCCATTAAATTTCAGTAGCCTTGGGTAATGTCCAGAAGTGTTGGGAATGATTGTGTCCTTGCTGAACATGTGAATTTTTGATTATGCACTAACCCTCTAATGAGATTGTTTTGAGTTTGGTGTGGAGGAAGTTTTCAAGGATCAAGAGAGGAGGATGATATAATATGATCAAGAAGAGTGAAAAGTCTAAGCTTGGGGATGCCCCCGTGGTTCATCCCTGCATATTTCAAGAAGACTCAAGCATCTAAGCTTGGGGATGCCCAAGGCATCTCCTTCATCAAAACTTATCAGGCCACCTCTAGTGAAACTATATTTTAATTCCGTCACATCTTATGCACTTTACTTGGAGCGTCTGTGTGCTTTTATTTTCGTTTTGTTATTTTCATTCTCTGAATAAATCGGATCCTAGCATGCTTGTGTGGGAGAGAGACACGCTCCGCTTTTTCATTTGAACACTTGTGTTCTTCGTTTTACTTTAATATTCATGGCGAAAGCTGAAAGCCTCAGCATTGATTGTTATTTGGTTGGAAACAGAAAATGCTTCATATGGTAATTGGTATATTATCTTGAATAATTTGATACTTGGCAATTGTTTTGAGCTCTCAAGTAGATCATGTTTAAGCTCTTGCATCATGTAGTTTAAACCTATTAGTGGAGAACTACCGTAGAGCTTGTTGAAATTTGGATTGCATGATTGGTCTCTCTAAGGTCTAGATATTTTCTGGTAAAAGTGTTTGAGCAACAAGGAAGACAGTGTAGAGTCTTATAATGCTTGCAATATGTTCTTGTGTAAGTTTTGATGTACCGGTTTATACTTGTGTTTGCTTCAAACAACCTTGCTAGCCAAAGCCTTGTACTGAGAGGGAATGCTTCTCGTGCATCCAAAACCTTGAGCCAAAACCTATGCCATTTGTGTCCACCATAACTACCTACTATGTGGTATTTTTCTGCCATTCCAAAGTAAATTGCTTGCGTGCTACCTTTAAAAATTCATTCCTTGTCTTTGCAATACATAGCTCATGGGAAAGTAGCCTAAAAAACTATTGTGGTAATGAATATGTCGCTTATGTATCTTAGTTCTTATAAGTTGCTTGTTGAGCGGTAACCATGTTATCTGGGGACGCCATCAACCTGTCACACCTTTGTTGAATATCATGTGAGTTGCTATGCATGTTCGTCTTGTCTGAAGTAAGGGAGATTTTCCATGAGTTGAAATGGTTTGAGTATGCATGTTGTTAGAGAAGAACATTGGGCCGCCAACCAAAGCCATGTATCATGGTGGAAGTTTCAGCTTGGACATTAATCCTCAAATCTCTTATGAGAATATTATCTGTTGTTGAATGCTTAAAGCATAAAAGAGGAGTCCATTATCTGTTTTCTATGTTGTCCCGGTATGGATGTCCTCAAGTTGAGATCTATCAAAATCGAGAAATCAAATGCGATTTATCTCCTTGGACCTTTGTACAGGTGGCATAGAGGTACCCCTTTGTGACACTTGGTTGAAACATATGTAATGCGATGATAATCCATGGAAATCCAAGCTAATTAGGACAAGGTGCGGGCACTATTAGTATTCGATGCATGAGGCTTGCAACTTATAGGAGGTTTTATACATAACACATATGAATTATTACTACCGTTGACACAATTGTTTCCATGCTTTCAAAATAAAAAGCTCTAGCACATGAGTAATCCCTGCTTCCCTCTGCGAAGGGCCTTTCTTTTACTTTATGTTGAGTCAGTTTACCTACTTCTTTCTATCTTAGAAGCAAACACTTGTGTCAACTGTGTGCACTGATTCTTACATGTTTACTTATTGCACTTGTTATATTACTTTGTGTTGACAATTATCCATGAGATATGCATGTTGAAAGTTGAAAGCAATTGCTGAAACTTAAATCTTCCTTTGTGTTGCTTCAAAACCTTTTATTAAGAATCTATTGCTTTATGAGTTAACTCTTATGCAAGACTTTTTGATACTTGTCTTGAAAGTACTATTCATGAAAAGTTTTTGCTATATGATTCAGTTGTTTAGTCATCATCTTTTTGTTAGCAAACTATATACCAATGCTTTGAATCACTTCATTCATCTCATATGCTTTACAATAGTGTTGATCAAGATTATGTTGGTAGCATGTCACTTCAGAAATTATTCTTTTTATCGTTTACCTACTCGAGGGCGAGTAGGAACTAAGCTTGGGGATGCTTGATACGTCTCCAACGTATCTATAATTTCTTATGTTCCATGCTAGTTTTATGACAATACCTACATGTTTTGCTCATACTTTATATCATTTTTATGCATTTTCCGGGACTAACCTATTAACAAGATGCCACAGTGCCAGTGCCTGTTTTCTGCTGTTTTTTATTTCAGAAAAGTTAGTTTACAAATATTCTCGGAATTGGACTAAACAAAAGCCCACGGCCCTATTTTCCACGGAGTCTTCCAGAACACCGAAGAGGAGTCGAGGAAGGGCAGCAGGGGGCCCACACCATATGGCGGTGCGGTGGGGCCCCTGGCCGCGCCGACCTATGGGGAGGAGCCCCCTGGCTCCCCCTTGAAGCATTATTTTTAGACTGGACCTTTTTACACACGTCACACGACAAGTCGCAACTTTTTAAGGGCGTAGCACGAGAAGATGTACATGCGAATTTTTTGTTTCATTTTTTTGAAATTCAAAATATGTGTAAGATGCATTTCAAAATGGAGGGAGCATATGCTCCTATGTTTCAAAACACCAGTCCCGCATGCGCATGACACTACTATACGGTCACATCAAGTCATAATCACAACCAAAATCAGTTCCCATGTACAAATATTTTGGATTTTATTGGCGGGAGATTGTAGCGCTTGACAGATATTTTCAATTTAGCTGGCGCTAAAAAAATACTGTACTAGAAAAATTGGTAGCTTACTGTAGTACTGCCTCCTTTCAGGGATACAAGGACAAGGACCAATCAACTAAAATAATGTATGAAAATGGTCACCAATGGGCCAACTAATAGTTATACTTTTCCCATGCAGCGCAATATAAAAAATACTACAAATCAGATTAAACCTTGATTAAATATTGGTGCATCCAATCCATTCAGTTTTCATTTAATCCACATCACCAAGGAAACAACCACCAGGTACATAACAAGTGCAGATAGAAGCACCAACAAAATAGTTCAGCATCACAAACCCTTTCACACAACCAAGGGACACCTTTGACTGTCAGTGTTCACTGTGGTATTCAGCATCTCCCACACTTTCTCAGGATGTTGCCCAGGTGGGCTTGACTTGCTTCTAATCCTGCAGTTATACGGTGGATGACTACTCTTTGTGCAGCCACTATTGCTCGTTCCTCTTTGAGTAGTTCCTCGAGAACATAAAAAGACAATGACTTGGACCTCAACCTGCGCTTGGGCTTTGACTTGGACTTGGACCTCGACAAATTAGTTGTGAACCCAGCATTACGCAGGAATGTGTTGTTGGCTATACCATGACATTGTAGTACCTTGGAAAATGAATTCAGACATTCTTCCTGGGTTTTTTCTATACCATCTTTCTTTGGTTTTGCCAGCTCCACTTTCATGTCAGACTGAGGAGTTTTCAGTTGTTACACATGTGTAAGAGAAGAGATTATAATGTGAAGACATGTGTATGAACTACCTCTAATAATCCTACAAACTGGCATGGCTGATTACCGCATATACATTTTAGTAAGAGCATGTTACATCATATTGACATGTCTTCTATTGCTAACACGTAATAGCAGGACTATAAAAATATGCATGGATCCATGTGTAGAATTCGTAATGTGCATGATATTGCTGAGAAGTATATAAGTGAATTGTACTAGCCCTTTCCACCAGTTCAGACATTTGGTTGTGTTGGCTAGTGCATGAAGCTTGACAAATATGACAAGATATTTCTGAATA
Source organism: Lolium multiflorum (assembly GCA_030979885.1). Classification (NCBI taxonomy): domain Eukaryota; kingdom Viridiplantae; phylum Streptophyta; class Magnoliopsida; order Poales; family Poaceae; genus Lolium; species Lolium multiflorum. The sequence continues at coordinate 260,149,660 of CM061750.1, forward strand.
CAATTGAAAACCATAACTGACATTAGTAGAGAATACTTACAATAACACTCTGTGCAAAATGTCCAGTCAAACCATTTCTGCTCGTCTGGCACACCTTGAATTGCTCAAGTAGACTCATCTCTCTGTCTGTACTCTCACAGTATGCTTGCCTTGCCTTCTGATATTTTCGCAAGAGAAAATATAAATTAGTTTCACAACCACGTCACATGCCGACATGCGACAATTGAAAGTTTTCAAAAAAAATATAAATAAAACAGAGACATCAATTTACGATGTATATTGTGCATCTATAAATTCTAAATGATTTACTAATTTAAATATAGTTGTACAGATAACATTCCTTACCATACAGTAGAGGTGTCCAATCAAGCTACGAGATCCTGTACGCTGTTGTAAACGTACATTATTACGAGCACGCATGTTACTTCGAGCGATGAACTACAAATGAAGACTTGTGAGACACATGCTTAAAAAGGAATCAGTAATGTGATCTTGTCTCACTGTCTTCACAGAACATACCAAATTCTTTTGAGCAGACCAATACTCAACAAGATCACACCATTGATCATCAGTCATCTGTAGTATAGGAGAGGTTGTTGGAATATCGCTAGGAGTCCTCCCAGCAAAGTATCTCATCTTTAGCCTATGGCGCTCCTGGCGCAACGCTGAAGAGAATATGCTCCTGATAACAGTGATTACATTCTTCATGTCATCATCAAACTCAAGACATGTCTGTTTACAACAATGGGAACCGTTCATGTGTTAGATAGCTAGCCAACAGAAAGCTAGAGGGAATGTGAACGAGCAACATGGTATTGTTTACGAAAATGACTTACATGTAACATGTGCAGTAAACCTTCAAAATGAGAAGGGGTGTTTACGTGTTGTTTCCATGATGGAAAGATAGGAATTTGAGTCCTGACAAAAACGCCTGTGATCGATGCTATATTAGATGATTCTTGTGGATCCAGTGGCCTTCTGATACCTGCTATAACTGATGTGATGGGAAATCTTGTTCCCATTCGGGCAATCTTATTTTTAAGTGATTTCAAAGTCGTTGGCCCCCTTCGTTTTCTTGGTCGTGGTGGAACTGCAAATTTAAGCATTCAGCTTGGACATTAATCCTCAAATCTCTTATGAGAATATTATCTGTTGTTGAATGCTTAAAGCATAAAAGAGGAGTCCATTATCTGTTTTCTATGTTGTCCCGGTATGGATGTCCTCAAGTTGAGATCTATCAAAATCGAGAAATCAAATGCGATTTATCTCCTTGGACCTTTGTACAGGTGGCATAGAGGTACCCCTTTGTGACACTTGGTTGAAACATATGTAATGCGATGATAATCCATGGAAATCCAAGCTAATTAGGACAAGGTGCGGGCACTATTAGTATTCGATGCATGAGGCTTGCAACTTATAGGAGGTTTTATACATAACACATATGAATTATTACTACCGTTGACACAATTGTTTCCATGCTTTCAAAATAAAAAGCTCTAGCACATGAGTAATCCCTGCTTCCCTCTGCGAAGGGCCTTTCTTTTACTTTATGTTGAGTCAGTTTACCTACTTCTTTCTATCTTAGAAGCAAACACTTGTGTCAACTGTGTGCACTGATTCTTACATGTTTACTTATTGCACTTGTTATATTACTTTGTGTTGACAATTATCCATGAGATATGCATGTTGAAAGTTGAAAGCAATTGCTGAAACTTAAATCTTCCTTTGTGTTGCTTCAAAACCTTTTATTAAGAATCTATTGCTTTATGAGTTAACTCTTATGCAAGACTTTTTGATACTTGTCTTGAAAGTACTATTCATGAAAAGTTTTTGCTATATGATTCAGTTGTTTAGTCATCATCTTTTTGTTAGCAAACTATATACCAATGCTTTGAATCACTTCATTCATCTCATATGCTTTACAATAGTGTTGATCAAGATTATGTTGGTATCATGTCACTTCAGAAATTATTCTTTTTATCGTTTACCTACTCGAGGGCGAGTAGGAACTAAGCTTGGGGATGCTTGATACGTCTCCAACGTATCTATAATTTCTTATGTTCCATGCTAGTTTTATGACAATACCTACATGTTTTGCTCATACTTTATATCATTTTTATGCATTTTCCGGGACTAACCTATTAACAAGATGCCACAGTTCCTGTTTTCTGCTGTTTTTTATTTCAGAAAAGTTAGTTTACAAATATTCTCGGAATTGGACTAAACAAAAGCCCACGGCCCTATTTTCCACGGAGTCTTCCAAACCGAAGAGGAGTCGAGGAAGGGCAGCAGGGGGCCCACACCATATGGCGGTGCGGTGGGGCCCCGGCCGCGCCGACCTATGGGGAGGAGCCCCGGCTCCCCGACGCTGCCCCTTCGCCATATATTCTCCTAGATGCAAACCCTAGGGGCACGGTCTCCTCACGAAAGTTACGTAGCCGCCGCCATCGCGAAGCCAAGTTCGGGGGACAGAAGATGTACATGCGAATTTTTTGTTTCATTTTTTTTGAAATTCAAAATATGTGTAAGATGCATTTCAAAATGGAGGGAGCATATGCTCCTATGTTTCAAAACACCAGTCCCGCATGCGCATGACACTACTATACGGTCACATCAAGTCATAATCACAACCAAAATCAGTTCCCATGTACAAATATTTTGGATTTTATTGGCGGGAGATTGTAGCGCTTGACAGATATTTTCAATTTAGCTGGCGCTAAAAAAATACTGTACTAGAAAAATTGGTAGCTTACTGTAGTACTGCCTCCTTTCAGGGATACAAGGACAAGGACCAATCAACTAAAATAATGTATGAAAATGGTCACCAATGGGCCAACTAATAGTTATACTTTTCCCATGCAGCGCAATATAAAAAATACTACAAATCAGATTAAACCTTGATTAAATATTGGTGCATCCAATCCATTCAGTTTTCATTTAATCCACATCACCAAGGAAACAACCACCAGGTACATAACAAGTGCAGATAGAAGCACCAACAAAATAGTTCAGCATCACAAACCCTTTCACACAACCAAGGGACACCTTTGACTGTCAGTGTTCACTGTGGTATTCAGCATCTCCCACACTTTCTCAGGATGTTGCCCAGGTGGGCTTGACTTGCTTCTAATCCTGCAGTTATACGGTGGATGACTACTCTTTGTGCAGCCACTATTGCTCGTTCCTCTTTGAGTAGTTCCTCGAGAACATAAAAAGACAATGACTTGGACCTCAACCTGCGCTTGGGCTTTGACTTGGACTTGGACCTCGACAAATTAGTTGTGAACCCAGCATTACGCAGGAATGTGTTGTTGGCTATACCATGACATTGTAGTACCTTGGAAAATGAATTCAGACATTCTTCCTGGGTTTTTTCTATACCATCTTTCTTTGGTTTTGCCAGCTCCACTTTCATGTCAGACTGAGGAGTTTTCAGTTGTTACACATGTGTAAGAGAAGAGATTATAATGTGAAGACATGTGTATGAACTACCTCTAATAATCCTACAAACTGGCATGGCTGATTACCGCATATACATTTTAGTAAGAGCATGTTACATCATATTGACATGTCTTCTATTGCTAACACGTAATAGCAGGACTATAAAAATATGCATGGATCCATGTGTAGAATTCGTAATGTGCATGATATTGCTGAGAAGTATATAAGTGAATTGTACTAGCCCTTTCCACCAGTTCAGACATTTGGTTGTGTTGGCTAGTGCATGAAGCTTGACAAATATGACAAGATATTTCTGAATACAATTGAAAACCATAACTGACATTAGTAGAGAATACTTACAATAACACTCTGTGCAAAATGTCCAGTCAAACCATTTCTGCTCGTCTGGCACACCTTGAATTGCTCAAGTAGACTCATCTCTCTGTCTGTACTCTCACAGTATGCTTGCCTTGCCTTCTGATATTTTCGCAAGAGAAAATATAAATTAGTTTCACAACCACGTCACATGCCGACATGCGACAATTGAAAGTTTTCAAAAAAAATATAAATAAAACAGAGACATCAATTTACGATGTATATTGTGCATCTATAAATTCTAAATGATTTACTAATTTAAATATAGTTGTACAGATAACATTCCTTACCATACAGTAGAGGTGTCCAATCAAGCTACGAGATCCTGTACGCTGTTGTAAACGTACATTATTACGAGCACGCATGTTACTTCGAGCGATGAACTACAAATGAAGACTTGTGAGACACATGCTTAAAAAGGAATCAGTAATGTGATCTTGTCTCACTGTCTTCACAGAACATACCAAATTCTTTTGAGCAGACCAATACTCAACAAGATCACACCATTGATCATCAGTCATCTGTAGTATAGGAGAGGTTGTTGGAATATCGCTAGGAGTCCTCCCAGCAAAGTATCTCATCTTTAGCCTATGGCGCTCCTGGCGCAACGCTGAAGAGAATATGCTCCTGATAACAGTGATTACATTCTTCATGTCATCATCAAACTCAAGACATGTCTGTTTACAACAATGGGAACCGTTCATGTGTTAGATAGCTAGCCAACAGAAAGCTAGAGGGAATGTGAACGAGCAACATGGTATTGTTTACGAAAATGACTTACATGTAACATGTGCAGTAAACCTTCAAAATGAGAAGGGGTGTTTACGTGTTGTTTCCATGATGGAAAGATAGGAATTTGAGTCCTGACAAAAACGCCTGTGATCGATGCTATATTAGATGATTCTTGTGGATCCAGTGGCCTTCTGATACCTGCTATAACTGATGTGATGGGAAATCTTGTTCCCATTCGGGCAATCTTATTTTTAAGTGATTTCAAAGTCGTTGGCCCCCTTCGTTTTCTTGGTCGTGGTGGAACTGCAAAGTTTCAGCTTGGACATTAATCCTCAAATCTCTTATGAGAATATTATCTGTTGTTGAATGCTTAAAGCATAAAAGAGGAGTCCATTATCTGTTTTCTATGTTGTCCCGGTATGGATGTCCTCAAGTTGAGATCTATCAAAATCGAGAAATCAAATGCGATTTATCTCCTTGGACCTTTGTACAGGTGGCATAGAGGTACCCCTTTGTGACACTTGGTTGAAACATATGTAATGCGATGATAATCCATGGAAATCCAAGCTAATTAGGACAAGGTGCGGGCACTATTAGTATTCGATGCATGAGGCTTGCAACTTATAGGAGGTTTTATACATAACACATATGAATTATTACTACCGTTGACACAATTGTTTCCATGCTTTCAAAATAAAAAGCTCTAGCACATGAGTAATCCCTGCTTCCCTCTGCGAAGGGCCTTTCTTTTACTTTATGTTGAGTCAGTTTACCTACTTCTTTCTATCTTAGAAGCAAACACTTGTGTCAACTGTGTGCACTGATTCTTACATGTTTACTTATTGCACTTGTTATATTACTTTGTGTTGACAATTATCCATGAGATATGCATGTTGAAAGTTGAAAGCAATTGCTGAAACTTAAATCTTCCTTTGTGTTGCTTCAAAACCTTTTATTAAGAATCTATTGCTTTATGAGTTAACTCTTATGCAAGACTTTTTGATACTTGTCTTGAAAGTACTATTCATGAAAAGTTTTTGCTATATGATTCAGTTGTTTAGTCATCATCTTTTTGTTAGCAAACTATATACCAATGCTTTGAATCACTTCATTCATCTCATATGCTTTACAATAGTGTTGATCAAGATTATGTTGGTATCATGTCACTTCAGAAATTATTCTTTTTATCGTTTACCTACTCGAGGGCGAGTAGGAACTAAGCTTGGGGATGCTTGATACGTCTCCAACGTATCTATAATTTCTTATGTTCCATGCTAGTTTTATGACAATACCTACATGTTTTGCTCATACTTTATATCATTTTTATGCATTTTCCGGACTAACCTATTAACAAGATGCCACAGTGCCAGTTCCTGTTTTTTATTTCAGAAAAGTTAGTTTACAAATATTCTCGGAATTGGACTAAACAAAAGCCCACGGCCCTATTTTCCACGGAGTCTTCCAGAACACCGAAGAGGAGTCGAGGAAGGGCAGCAGGGGGCCCACACCATATGGCGGTGCGGTGGGGCCCCTGGCCGCGCCGACCTATGGGGAGGAGCCCCCTGGCTCCCCCGACGCTGCCCCTTCGCCTATATATTCTCCTAGATGCAAAAACCCTAGGGGCACCGGTCTTCCTCCACGAAAAGTTACGTAGCCGCCGCCATCGCGAAGCCAAGTTCGGGGGACAGAAGTCTCTGTTCCGGCACGCCGGGACGGGGAAGTGCCCCCGAATCCATCTCCATCGACACCACCACCATCTTCATCGCCGTTGCTGTCTCCCATGATGAGGAGGGAGTAGTTCTCCCCCGAGGCTGAGGGCTCTACCGGTAGCTATGTGGTTCATCTCTCTCTCCCATGGTGTGATCTTTATGTGATCATGAGCTTTGTAATCTAGTTGAATATGTAGATGTTACTCTTGTCTATTATGCACTCTAGAGGTTACTTTAATATGAACTCCGGAGTCACTCTCCACGGTGTGATGGTGACAGTGTGCGCATCGTGTGTGATTCCTTTATGAAGTTGTGGAGCTTGTTTACTCCGGCTTGAGGTGTGCTTTTGCAGCCCTACACAATGAATGGTGTTTGTCATCCAACAAGAGAGTGTTTGAGAGTAGCATTTATTTATTCAATTATGTGATCATTGTTGAGAGTGTCCACTAGTGAAAGTATGATCCCTAGGCCTTGTTTCTAAGCATTGAAACACCGTTTCCAACAAGTTCTGCTACATGTTCGCTTGCTGCCATTTTTATTTCAGATTGCAATTGCTACTTATAATCATCCATATTACTTGTATTTCACTATCTCTTCGCCGAACTAGTGCACCTATACATCTCACAAGTGTATTAGGTGTGTTGGGGACACAAGAGACTTCTTGAATCTTAATTGCAGGGTTGCTTGAGAGGGATATCTTTGACCTCTACCTCCCTGAGTTCGATAAACCTTGGGTGATCCACTTAAGGGAAACTTGTTGCTGTTCTACAAACCTCTACTCTTGGAGGCCCAACACTGTCTAGATGAATAGAAGCGTGTGTAGACATCACCGACCTTGTCAAGCGCTTCCTTCCCAATGAAGACCTTGCTCTGGCCTATCGACAAGAAAATCTGAAGATTGGCGTCGAGGGAACCATTGCTCTTGTCGCTAATAGCGGTCAAAATGTCGACTGGGCTAAAGCTGAAGATTCCGGGAAGATCAACAAGGATAAGTGGAAGGCGCTCGTGAAGGATGCCAAGCCACACTCGAAGAAGATCATCGCCTTCTTCACACCGAAGTCCTTGGTCCACCAAGATCGCCAAGACGGAGGTCAAGTAGACCATCCTGTCTCTATGTTTTTTCCTTTGTTCTCCTCTTTTGATTCTGTCGCCTTAGTTATGATTTGCGACAGCTTACTATCGGCTCAATAGGAGTCGAATTTTGTAATCAACATGTAAATATCTTGATGATTAATGGAATGCCACTTTGCCAAATGATTGATGTTGAGATTTTTCCTTTCCAGTTGGTTTTTGACAACTATATCGCACTGGTCCCTTGGATGCTTCACCTACTATATCTCACTCAAGGAAAACTTCACGACGATTGTGTTGAAGATTCTTAAAATGTCGATCTTTTGCAAGAGTTGAATGAACTTCGACAAAGAATCGCAATCGATGAAGAAGCAAACTATTGTTGTGATGGACCAGTCCCGAAAATCCTTGGATCGTGAGCGGGCTACCCTTCAACAAGCGCAGGAAGCTCTTAAACTAAAAGATGATGCTGCTCCCGAGGCTTCGCGTGCGTTCCAACGAGAAAATTACATGCTTGACCTTATGACCGACGCTGGTCAACATATGTCACGTGACATTGGTTTTGTCCTCCTCATTCCTTGCGCTCCATCTTACTCTGTTCTGACTTTCTTGTGACGTTCCAGGCTCATTTTCGACATTGCTGCTGAAGATCAACGCGTGAATGCTCGATTCGAGATTCTTCACCGACTTTCCCAACAAAGCGGCAGCGACTTTTGGGCAAACATGACCCGTAGTCGCCAGATTGTGCGGTTCCAAGACCGCGCGTCCCAGGTTCGAGATTTTTTGCACTCTTGCACCAATATCTTGGCTATGATATACAAGGCGATGTTTCCTCGAAATCCTCAACCTTCGGGTCTTCCTCGATTGATGGACAAATTCAAGAGCGTGGACCAGATTCATCTTTTTGTGAAGGTTCAATTGGTAGCTGGCGCTAGGTTTGCCTTGATTGTGTTGAAAATCTGCTACCCGAAGATGAGCCTGAGCAACATTGTTAATATGTGCCATGCTAAAGTGAGGGAAAAGAGAAGAAACATTGACAAGATCGACTCCCACAACTGAAGAAATGATTGATGATCTTTTGCGGATGGATGCTGATTTCTTTCGAGAGCATCATTATGCTGACCCTTGGATGTTCCTGCTGGAGCCGAAAGAATAAGCATTGATAACTTGATATACATTTCCATCCTCTTTTTGTTGTCGCATTATAACTATAACAAATATGTACGTTGCAAGAGTTGCATATATATTGTGTATAAAGCAAAACTTATTTAAAGCATATATATTGAATGACCCTCTGTTGTAATTGTATTTTCGCCAAAGCTCTATATTTTACGGCATCAAATATATTGAAAATTTTATCGGTGCAAGCCCCAGTCTTTTTTGCGAGAGAATCATATACGATCAATATCTTTATTTCAATCATACATATTGCAGCTTCGCAAGCCCGCCTCATTAAAAACCTTTCAGCCCCACTCGGTGCCCTGAAAGGAAAAGAGTGCGTCTGGAAACTTGCGAGCTATTTAGATACATTGTGTATTTACAAAGGCTCTGTCTCGTGATCTCCTAGGCGTAGAAACGGCGTAACTATGCTACGTTCCACGGTTTTCTTCAACGCCCGATTTCTTGTCCTTCAGCCTGTAAGCTCCCCCTGGGATAACTTCTGTAACAATGTATGGGCCTATCCATGGAGACTCGATCTTTTCGTGGCTGTCTTGGGTGTGCCAAAGAACCAAGTCGCCAACTTGAAAGGACCTTCGCCGCAAACGTCGGCTATGGTAGTTCTTCAGGTTTTGTTGATATGTGGTAACCCTCGACAATACCTTGTCCCTAGCTTCATCGAGTGCGTCCATGTCGTCTTCCATTGCCTTCCTTGAGGTCTCTTCGTCATATTATGCGACTCTTGGTGAATTATGCTCTATTTCTATCGGAGTTTCTTGTGTTGCTGTATTGGGTGTTGTTCGTATGCTCCAAAGCACACTTGGTAACTCCTCGGCCCAGGTATGTCGAGCTTTTTTGGTGTTAACAGGCGTTTCTTGATGCCATTGCAGATGATTCCGTTTGCTTTTTCGACTTGACCATTGGATTGCAGGTGTGCCACTGATGCGAAGTGCAGTTTGATGCCTACCTTGTTTACTCCGGCTTGAGGTGTGCTTTTGCAGCCCTACACAATGAATGGTGTTTGTCATCCAATAAGAGAGTGTTTGAGAGTAGCATTTATTTATTCAATTATGTGATCATTGTTGAGAGTGTCCACTAGTGAAAGTATGATCCCTAGGCCTTGTTTCTAAGCATTGAAACACCGTTTCCAACAAGTTCTGCTACATGTTCGCTTGCTGCCATTTTTATTTCAGATTGCAATTGCTACTTATAATCATCCATATTACTTGTATTTCACTATCTCTTCGCCGAACTAGTGCACCTATACATCTCACAAGTGTATTAGGTGTGTTGGGGACACAAGAGACTTCTTGTATCTTAATTGCAGGGTTGCTTGAGAGGGATATCTTTGACCTCTACCTCCCTGAGTTCGATAAACCTTGGGTGATCCACTTAAGGGAAACTTGTTGCTGTTCTACAAACCTCTGCTCTTGGAGGCCCAACACTGTCTACAGGAATAGAAGCGTGTGTAGACATCACCGACCTTGTCAAGCGCTTCCTTCCCAATGGAGACCTTGCTCTGGCCTATCGACAAGAAAATCTGAAGATTGGCGTCGAGGGAACCATTGTTCTTGTCGCTAATAGCGGTCAAAATGTCGACTGGGCTAAAGCTGAAGATTCCGGGAAGATCAACAAGGATAAGTGGAAGGCGCTCGTGAAGGATGCCAAGCCACACTCGAAGAAGATCATCGCCTTCTTCACACCGAAGCCTGCTGGTTCCACCAGATCGCCAAGACGGAGGTCAAGTAGACCATCCTGTCTCTATGTTTTTTCCTTTGTTCTCCTCTTTTGATTCTGTCGCCTTAGTTATGATTTGCGACAGCTTACTATCGGCTCAATAGGAGTCGAATTTTGTAATCAACATGTAAATATCTTGATGATTAATGGAATGCCACTTTGCCAAATGATTGATGTTGAGATTTTTCCTTTCCAGTTGGTTTTTGACAACTATATCGCGGCACCTGGTCCCTTGGATGCTTCACCTACTATATCTCACTCAAGGAAAACTTCTCGACGATTGTGTTGAAGATTCTTCAAATGTCGATCTTTTGCAAGAGTTGAATGAACTTCGACAGAACGCAATCGATGAAGAAGCAAACTATTGTTGTGATGGACCAGTCCCAAAATCCTTGGATCGTGAGCGGGCTACCCTTCAACAAGCGCAGGAAGCTCTTAAACTAAAAGATGATGCTGCTCCCGAGGCTTCGCGTGCGTTCCAACGAGAAAATTACATGCTTGACCTTATGACCGACGCTGGTCAACATATGTCGGGTACGTGACATTGGTTTTGTCCTCCTCATTCCTTGCGCTCCATCTTACTCTGTTCTGACTTTCTTGTGACGTTCCAGGCTCATTTTCGACATTGCTGCTGAAGATCAACGCGTGAATGCTCGATTCGAGATTCTTCACCGACTTTCCCAACAAAGCGGCAGCGACTTTTGGGCAAACATGACCCGTAGTCGCCAGATTGTGCGGTTCCAAGACCGCGCGTCCCAGGTTCGAGATTTTTTGCACTCTTGCACCAATATCTTGGCTATGATATACAAGGCGATGTTTCCTCGAAATCCTCAACCTTCGGGTCTTCCTCAATTGATGGACAAATTCAAGAGCGTGGACCAGATTCATCTTTTTGTGAAGGTTCAATTGGTAGCTGGCGCTAGGTTTTCCTTGATTGTGTTGAAAATCTGCTACCCGAAGATGAGCCTGAGCAACATTGTTAATATGTGCCATGCTAAAGTGAGGGAAAAGAGAAGAAACATTGACAAGATCGACTCCCACAACTGAAGAAATGATTGATGATCTTTTGCGGATGGATGCTGATTTCTTTCGAGAGCATCATTATGCTGACCCCTTGGATGTTCCTGCTGGAGCCGAAAGAATAAGCATTGATAACTTGATATACATTTCCATCCTCTTTTTGTTGTCGCATTATAACTATAACAAATATGTACGTTGCAAGAGTTGCATATATATTGTGTATAAAGCAAAACTTATGTAAAGCATATATATTGAATGACCCTCTGTGTTGTAATTGTATTTTCGCCAAAGCTCTATATTTTACGGCATCAAATATATTGAAAATTTTATCGGGTGCAAGCCCCCGAGTCTTTTTTGCGAGAGAATCATATACGATCAATATCTTTATTTCAATCATACATATTGCAGCTTCGCAAGCCCGCCTCATTAAAAACCTTTCAGCCCCACTCGGTGCCCTGAAAGGAAAAGAGTGCGTCTGGAAACTTGCGAGCTATTTAGATACATTGTGTATTTACAAAGGCTCTGTCTCGTGATCTCCTAGGCGTAGAAACGGCGTAACTATGCTACGTTCCACGGTTTCCTTCTTCAACGCCCGATTTCTTGTCCTTCAGCCTGTAAGCTCCCCCTGGGATAACTTCTGTAACAATGTATGGGCCTATCCATGGAGACTCGATCTTTTCGTGGCTGTCTTGGGTGTGCCAAAGAACCAAGTCGCCAACTTGAAAGGACCTTCGCCGCAAACATCGGCTATGGTAGTTCTTCAGGTTTGGTTGATATGTGGTAACCCTCGACAATACCTTGTCCCTAGCTTCATCGAGTGCGTCCATGTCGTCTTCCATTGCCTTCCTTGAGGTCTCTTCGTCATATTCTGCGACTCTTGGTGAATTATGCTCTATTTCTATCGGAGTTTCTTGTGTTGCTGTATTGGGTGTTGTTCGTATGCTCCAAAGCACACTTGGTAACTCCTCGGCCCAGGTATGTCGAGCTTTTTTCCAGTGGTGTTAACAGGCATTTCTTGATGCCATTGCAGATGATTCCGTTTGCTTTTTCGACTTGACCATTGGATTGCAGGTGTGCCACTGATGCGAAGTGCAGTTTGATGCCTACCTCTTCGCAATACGCCTTGAACTCTTTGGAGGTGAAGTTGCTGCCATTGTCCGTGACGATGTTGTTTGGAACTCCGAACCGAAAAACTCTGCCGAAGTTATTGGTACTGCTTCAATCCACTTGGTGAACTTGTCGATAGCCACCAGCAGATATACGTATCCTCCTGGCCAAGCCTTGTGCAACTTTCCCACCATGTCGAGCCCCCATTGTGCAAAGGGCCAAGACAAGGTATTGGCATCAGTTCAGCTGCCGGAGAGTGAGGTTTTGCCGCGAATCTCTGGCACGCATTGGACATGCAACTATGTCTTTCGCGTCCTCTATTGCCGTTAGCCAATAAAATCCTACTCTAAAGACTTTGGCTGCTATTGCTCGGCTGCTCGCGTGGTGTCCGCATACTCCCTCGTGTAATCCTTCAATATGACCCGTCCTTCCTCGGGTGTTACGCACCTTTGCAATACTCCTGAGATACTTCGTTTGTATAATTCTCCTAACCACGGTAAAGGCCTTGGATCGTCGGATGACTCGCCTTGCTTCGACCGGATCCTCGGGTATCTCCTTTCTTGTAATATATGCCATATAAACTTCCATCCAAGGAACTTGTATCACCATAACTTTGTGTCGATCTTCTTCATCCTCTGACATATTTGCCTCTGGCCCTGCTGTAGCCCCCGAGTCTTTCTTGGGTTTCTTTCTTCTTCGACTGCTTCGGCGTTTTCTTCGGCTTGGTAGATCTTTCACTTATCTCTTCCCAAACACGCCAGTGGTATTGGCAGGCACGCGACCCGATGTTTGCCAAAACATCGGCTTCATCGTTGCTGAGTCTGCTGATATGGTTAACTTCACAGCCGTCGAAGAGTCTTTCGAGTTCATTGTATAATTCCTTGTATGCTATGTCATGCATCTGTCGCACTTGTTCATCACTTGTTGGGCTACCAACTGGGAGTCACCAAAGAGTTTTAGGCGGGTGGCACCGCACGCCTTTGCCATCTTCATCCCATGTATAAGTGCTTTGTATTCTGCTTCATTATTGGACGCGTTAGAGAACGTCATCCGCAGTGTGTACTTCATCTTGTCGCCTTGGGGTGATACGAGTATCACGCCTGCTCCAGCTCCTTCCAATCTCTTGGAACCGTCAAAATTCATAGTCCAAGTACTCGATAAATCTGGGGGTCCCGTATTTTGCAGCTCCATCCACTCTGCGATGAAGTCTGGCAAAATCTGCGACTTTATTGCCTTTCTTTTTTCATAAGTAATGTCTCGGGGGGAGAGCTCTATTCAGGATATTGTTCATAAGTAATGCCCCGTGGCTTCTGGATTGTTCAGGATATTGGAGAGAGGTGCTTCGTTGACAACTACTATCGGACGTGCCGAAAAGTAGTGTCGTAGTTTTCTTGCCGTTGTGAAGACGCCATATGATAACTTCTGATACTGTGGGTACCGTTGCTTTGATGGTAATAGAACCTCGCTGATGAAATATACTGGCCGCTGAACTCCATGGATTTTGCCTTCCTCTTCCCGTTCCACCAGAAGGACTGTGCTGACCACTTGAGGTGTAGCCGCGATATACAACAGGATAGGTTCCTTTTCTCTTGGAGCCACTAGTATTGGGGGTGTCGAGATTGTGCGCTTGAGATCTTTGAAAGCTCTATCTGCTTCCTCATTCCACTCGAAATTTTCCCCTTGTTTGATCAGTGCGTAAAACGGCGACGCTTTTTCTCCTAGTCTAGCGACGAATCTGCTCAAAGCGGCAACTCGCCCAGTTAGCTGTTGTATTTCCTTGAGCTTGGTTGGTCTCCTCATTGTTAAAATGGCTTGAATTTTCTCCGGGTTAGCCTCGATTCCTCTTGCTGACACCAAGTATCCGAGGAGTTCTCCCGCGGGAACACCAAAGGAACATTTCGTCGGATTTAGCTTGAGGCAGAACTTGTCGAGGTTGTCAAAGGTCTCCTTGAGATCGTCGATCAGAGACGCACTATGTTTTGTTGTTATGACGACATCGCCAATGTATAGTTGAACGTTTTTTCCAATTTGCGTGGCGAGGCACTTCTGCATCATCCGCTGGTAAGTGGCTCCCGCGTTTTTCAACCCGTAGGGCATAGTCCTGTAACAATACACGCCGTAAGGGGTTATCAAAGCTGTTTTGACTTCATCTTCTTCTTTTAAGCGAATCTGGTTTTACCCAGAATACGCCTCCAGGAAGGAAAGATGTTCGCAGCCTGCCGTGGAGTCAATAATTTGATCGATCCTCGGGAGGGGAAAGTGGTCCTTTGGACAATGTTTATTGAGACACGTGAAGTCGACGCACATGCGAAGGACCTCCGTGTTTTTCTTCGGGACCAGCACTGGATTGGCGACCCATGTGGCCTCGGTGTGTAGCTCCTTGATGAAGTTTGCCTCTCGAGTCGATTAATCTCAGATCGCATTTCTTTTGGCTCGGAAAACCGCCGCAAAGGTTGTCGAATAGGTCCGCTCGTGGATCCGTATTAGGGGGTTCTCGACAAGTTCCCTGGGTACTCCTGGCATGTCAGTTGGACACCATGCAAAGATTTCCCAGCGCTCACTGAGGAACTCGATGAGCGTGCTTTCCTATGCGCTATCCAGGTTTGTTGTGATAGCTGTCGTCTTTTTGGGATCTGTCGGGTGGATTTGCATTTCCTTGGAGTTTTTGGCATGAAATTTTGCTCCTTGAGTGGCCTTCTCCGTCGGTAGCACATCATAATCAGCTGTTAACTGTGACACTGCGTACTCTGCTTGCATCCCGAAAGTTTCCGACATTCTGTGGAAGTCTTTGTCGCACTTATCTGCTAGAGCAAAACTTCCCTTTATCGTGATTGGGCCATTGGGTCCAGGGATTCTCCACATTAGATACGTATAATGCGGCACTGCCATAAATCTGGCATAGCCGGGTCGTCCTAGTAACACATGATATTGTGACTGAATATCTACCACCTCAAACTCCGCCTTCTCCTCCGTAATTCTCTCGAGTTTCGAACTGGACGTCGAGATCAATTTTTCCTAGTGGATAGTTCGGCTTCTCTGGTGTGATCCCATGGAAGCGTGTGTCTGTTGGTTTCAAGCTTGACAGAGATATGTTCATCTTCCTCAATGTGTCTATGAATACTCGCGAAACGTCGAATCCAATCACAGCTTGCTGAATCATGGCTGATTGACCTGCCACGAACTTGGGGCGGATGATCCGCTTGAGTGAACCCGATGTCCCGTCCCGACCAATTTAAATACTCGATCGTTGGTCGAGGCATCTTTTCGCCATGAACACTTGTCGCGAAATCACCTTTTGGGCTCTGTTCGAAGGCCTGCCCTTTTGAATCATCGCTGCTGCTCCGTTTGTGTCGATGTAGGGACCATTCTTCGGGTTTGACGCGATTTGAAGTTGATGTCGATTTTCGTTGGTGATTGCCACTACAAGAAAAGTTCTGATAGACAACGTCCCAAAATCGTCCACTAAGGGGTATTTTTCGTCGCCTATGGGCCTAACCCGACGATATGGGTTCTGTTGTCGAAACTGCGTCAGGCAAAGTCCTACGACGTTTTTTTCGGTCCGTCGCGTTTGGGCGCCCTTCCGCCACGGAAAATCGGACCGTTGTACAAGTGTTTTCGGGAGCCCGTTGACTGCTGACGTCATGCAAACGACACGTGGCAGACGCCGTTAACTGCCAGTTAACGGCGTTAACCGGCTGAAACCCCGTGGTAGATGGTAGGCCCACACGAGGCCTGCCACGTCTTAAGCGGGCCGGCCCATTAAGTTTGCGGGCCGGGCCTGACTTAGTTTGACCGGTCAACTATATAGCTGGGCTGGTCCATTAACGTGGTCGGCCTAACCTCTAATGTTGACGGTCAAAACATAAACGGGCCGCCCACTAAGCATGTGGGCCGGGCCGAATCACTCGTTTGACCTCAACAGCAAAATGGCCGGCCCACAAGACATGTGGGGCCCACTTTCCTGTTATCGGGCCGGCCCATTTAACAAGTGGGGTCCACCTTAAAGCAACTGGGCCGGCCCAATTAGCATGTGGGTCCCACTTTCCTGTTAAAGGGCCGGCCCATTTAGTATGTGGGGTCCACCATATAGCAAGTGGGCCGGCCCAACAAGATAGTGGGCCGGCCAAAAACACAGGGGTCCCACTTTCCTGGGCCCATTTAGTATGTGGGGTCCACCATATAGCAAGTGGGCCGGCCAAACACGTGGGTCCCACTTTCCGGCCGGCCCATTTAGTATGTGGGGTCCACGATATAGCAAGTGGCCGCCAACAAGATAGTGGGTCGCCAAAACACAGTGGGTCCCACATTCCCGTTAAAGGGCCACCATTTAGTATGTGGGTCCACCATATAGCAAGGCCCAACAAGATAGTGGGCCGACCCAATAAGGTGTGGGCCCACTATCGTGTAACCGGGCCGGCTAGTAAGTGGGTCCACCATAACGCAAGTGGGCTGGCCCAACAGTTGGCGGGTCGCCCAATAATAAATGGGGCCCACTATCCCGTTAACGGGCCGGCCCAGCAAGGGGTCCACCATAGCAGCTGGGCTGGCCCAACAAGTTAGTGGCCGCCCAATAAGCTTGTGGGGCCCGCTTTCACAGGTGCCCAGCTTGTGGGGGGTCCACCTTAAAGCAAGTGGGCGCCCAATTAGAGTGGGTCCACAATAAATCAAGTGGGCTGGCCCACTGCTTAGTTGCTGTTTATATGCCGGCATAATAGGCGCTTTAGGATTTTCCGGCCGGCACATATGTGATTTCGCTTAATTGGGTCGTTTAAGGGATGGGAATTTGTGATTTAGATACTGAGAATATTTACGCAGCACATGATTTCTGTCGGATAGCCTCACTTACCACAAGCACCATAGAAAAAATGCGCAAAAGAACTATAAAAACTAACTAAATATTACATCAGCTGCAAGGCTTTGAAAAAATATTACAGAACCCAGAGAAATTGAATGGTAATTAAACCTAGCAATACAATGAAGCCATTCGGCAATCTTTTAAGTTGTCCATGCACCACCTATATCTGAAACAAAGACATTACAAGTTAAGACAACAACAATGGAAAGGCAAAGACACTACAATATTGTTTGCCAAAGAATTTGGAACTCATCATTTCGTCGTTATAAGAAGATCATTGTAATGCGCACAATAAGCAAACAAAGAGTGCATGCCGCATACCAACAACCAATATAACAGAGCACGTTAAAATGAAACAGCAGACTTACTACTGTCGAGTCCCATGCAAACCAACATGTTCAGGGAATAACATTTGGCTATAAATTTTGTAACAACGACTGAGCAAGATGAAGTTATGATGGCTACATCTACAGAGCAGGGAATGTAAACCAAAAATAGAAGTTACGATGGCAAAAGCTAAAGAGGAGGGAATGTGAACCAACATGTGCCAAGTGCAATTACTTCAAATTGGCCGTGAACTAAATAATACTCCTGAACTTATAGTGAAGGGGATGCAAATCAAGATGTTTCGGGATATAAACTTGTAATGAGCAACACATAGAGGATAGTTAATGCTGGAGCTTAGGATGGACCAGATACAGAATATAGTGGGATCACCTGTGAACTTGTATAAGAGGGAATGCAAACCAATATGTTCAGCATTCCATATGTGAGCGTCATGCCAAGTCAGAGAAACAAGTCAATAATGCAGCTTTTGAAGAACAAGATGGCACACAAAATTATTATCTAGTAGTATGACAAGTTTATTTGTACTACAGGCTAGATAGCAGAGTGATAGCATGCCAAACTAAGTCCTTACTTTGTTAGCTTACAATGAACTAGATACAAAACAATGGCATCACCTGTAGTACAGGGAATGCAAGCCAACATGTTCATGGAGTAAAAAATTGGCACAAACAACATAGTAGCAGGCCATAATTTTTGTAACAACGACTGAGCAAGATAAAGTTATGATGGCTAGATCTACAGAGCAGGGAATGTAAACCAAATATAGAAGTTACGATGCCAAAAGCTATAGAGCAGGGAATGCGAACCAACATGTGCAATTACTTAAAATTGGCCATGAACTAAATAATAGCAGGATGTTACTATAATAGCTAGGAATAAAACAGATAGGAGTTATAATGGCATCACTGATAAACTTGTAGATAAGGGAAACAAATCAATTTGTTTCGGGATATAAAGTTGTAATGAGCAACACATAGAGGATAGTTAATGCTACGGCTTAGGATGGACCAGAAACGGAATATAGTGGGATCACCTGTGAACTTGTAGAAGAGGGAATGCACACCAATATGTTCACCATTCTATATGTGAGCGCCATGCCAATTAAGAGAAACAAGTTAATATTGCAGCTTTTGAAGAATCAGATGGCAGACAAAATTATGATGGAAGTAGCTGCTGTGACGAGTTCAAATAAATTTGTACTGCAGGATGGCAGAGCGATAGCATGCAGGAACTAATAGCAGGCAGTTACTTTGTTAGCTTACGACGAAGTAGATAGAAATAACAATGGCATCACCTGTAGTACAGGGAATGCAAACCAACATGTTCAGGGAGAACAAGATTGGTATGAACTAAAAGAGCTTCAGACAAACAAGCATCTGAACATGACGCTAAAACAAGGGACTTACATTAGGAGAAGCACTCTGTGGGAGTCACAACAGATCTTCCTGGGGTTGATAGATCCGGTGATGAAGTACGCTACATGTGCTACTTGGGGTTGGAGAGACGGCCATTACACTTCATGGTTACTCATCTCATCTACAAAAATGTAACGATGCGTTGTTAGCACAAACAGGTTACCCCAAGATTAAACAAGAACTTGCAGGAAAGCAATAGAAAAGCGACAGTAGAAGAGCTTAGATCATGCACGACGCCGGTGAAGCAGATCCGGTTCATGCACAGCGGTGTCGGTGAGCAAGATCCGATGCGGTGGACAATGGATCCGGCGAAGCGGCTCCGGTGGGGTGGACGATACCGCAGCTGAAGCGACGGCGGTAGACTGCTGGATGAGCATATGGTTTCGAGGTTCGGCGGGGATGATCCGGTCCGGTTGATGACGGCGTCGATGAAGCGGCTCCGGCAGGCAGCCGGATGACGAGGATCGCGAGGCCTCGGGTAGGCCAGGGAAGTCCGCGGGGATGTTCCGGTGCGGTGGTCGTGGAGGTGGTAGAGAGAGGGACTTGAGAAGTTCCGGTGGGTGGTCTCAGATGGAGACTGAGGGAAATGAATTTTTTTGGGAGGGTTTCCGGGCTAGGGAGGTGGTGATCGAAAAAATGACGGGCAGACCCCCACCAACCGACTTTGCTGTCATCTCCACAGGGGTAGAATGGGAATTTGGAAGCGTGTGAAATTTTTGTATTTTGTGGGCGGGAAGTTTTGCCGCTATGAGATTTTGAATTTGGCTAAGGTCCAAGTATAATGATAAAAAATTGTGAGACCGTACTAGTACCTCTGTTCAAGGCCGAGTGCAAAATCAAATCATCATCACCTTGAATATCGGTCACTACCATGATCATGATCTATCTCTGCAATTAGCGTATCCGCTAGATCTTGCAAAGTATAATGATAAAAAAAATTGTGAGACCGTACTAGTACTTCTCTTCTAGGCGGAGTGCAACATCAAATCATCATCACGTTGAAAATTTGTTACCATGATCATGATCTATCTCTGAAATTGGCGCATCCGCTATATCTTTCAAAGTATAATGATAATAAAAATTGTGAGACCATACTAGTACTTCTGTTCAAGTTCGAGTGCAACATCAAATCATCATCACGTTGAAAATTTGTTACCATGATCATGATCTATCTCTAAAATTGGCTCAACCGCCAAATCTTGCAAAGTATAATGATAAAAACTGAGAGGCCGTACTAGTACTTCTGTTCAAGCCCGAGTGCAACATCAAATCATCATCACGTTGAAAATGTGTTACCATGATCATGATCTATCTCTAAATTTGGCGCATCCGCTAAATCTTGCAAAGTATAATGATAAAGAAATTGTGAGACAGTAGTAGTACTTCTGTTCAAGGTCGAGTGCAACATCAAATCATCATCACGTTGAAAATTTGTTACCATGATCATGATCTACCTCTGAAAATGGGCGCATCCGCTAAAACTTGCAAAGTATAATGATACAAAATTGTGAGATCGTACTAGTACTTATGTTCAAGGTCGAGTGCAACATCAAATCATCATTACATTGAAAATTGTGTTACCATGATCATGATCTATCTCTGAATTTGGCGCTTCCGCTAAATCTCGCAAAGTATAATGATAAAAAATTGTGAGACTGTACTAGTACTTATGTTCAAGGCCGAGTGCAGGATCAAATCATGATCACGTTGAAATTTGTTACAACGATCATGACATATCTCTAAAATTGTCGCATCCGCTAAATCTTGCACGTGGCGCATCTCGGTGCGGAGCAACAGGTCGGTGCTATCAAGGTTGAGGCGTCGGTAGCGTCATCGGGCTCTCCTCTCTTGATAGATATTCTACATGGCGTGGCGCACCGCCCGCCGAGAAGCAGTCACATGTGAGACTGAGGTGGAGACATCGCCGGCATCCTCGAGGCGCGGCCGCCCTTCTACGAGCCAGCGTCGACTCAAGGTATGAATCCATGTGTTGTCGCGCCCCTTCTGTCGATGAAGTGGGGTGCCTTAGATTTATTGTTCTTCTCTTACGATTATTTCGAGCCGAACATGTGTGCTCTTTCTCTGAATATATTGCTTGAAAAGCTAACCAAGTTACTTAAATTCACTTTGTTCTTAATCTTGCGTGCTAATTTTGTTATTTTTGCTGACGGTGGTGCGCGCAAGGAGATTTATTTGTGGGTGTGTTGAGCTGTTAGGCCTAAGTCGAAATCCTCAGCTAAACGAGGCCTCAGCTTAACACATAAAAAAGGTGTTCAATCTCGCCCACAATGTCCTCTTCTTTCCTCTTCCTTTATTAGAACTTGTTTTGCAGACAAGGAAAGTGGCACGTGTAATCTGAGTAAAACCCTCTTAGCCAAAATCAGCTACGAGCAAGATTTTCTGTATTGTAGATGCCCCAATTGACTCTCATCCCTAATGTAGTCTTTTTTTAATGTCAGTATAGACTTCTTTACTCGATGTATACTATCGTACATGGCATGCATTTGCCTAATGAGCAGCATTGTATTGCTATTCTAGCCAACCTGGTCGATCTGTCAAGCTTCATGCACGAGATGCCATGTTTAATTTACTCCCTCGCTCCGATCCATATTTCTTGGTGTAAAATGAATGTGAATCGGAGGGAGTACTTTTCTTAGATAGTACTATACCAGTTCAAAAAAAAGTACTACAACATCACAAATGCATCAAAAGAGTACGACATCACAAGACCACCACGGTTGTACTAGTAGAGTTTAATGCTGAACTTCCAAAGGGAATAAGATTACATCATTTAGACCAACCAAAAAAATTCAACCACCCTACACAAACCCTGGTCAAAACTAGTTTAACCAATATTACAAAAGTTGTACATAATTCAGAAACCGTCAGAAATATACGAAGCATTCAGGAGTCCCCAAATTCAGTGACTTTGAGTCACTTACAAGTGTGTTCCACATGTCAGTCACCCAAAGTCATGGCAAAGTCAGCCTGGCAAAGTCACCGAAGTTCAATCCCGTAAATGGCATCTTCGCATGTTGGACCATAGAATATCAGTATTGCTACATTAGTTATCTCCCGAATCTTCTTCTGTCATTCGTCCTACACTCCGATGGAGAAGCATCAATTCCCACTGGAGGCGCGGGGCCCACGAGCGGTGGCAATGTCCTTTTAAATAGGAGGCAGAATATTTGACAGATGCGCGGAGGAGGGGGGAGGGGAGTCTCACCTGCGAGACTGACAAGAAGAGAGACGTTTGAGCAGACAAAGCAAGCAGTGAACAGACAACTCCGTAG
This sequence comes from Lolium multiflorum, assembly GCA_030979885.1. NCBI lineage: Eukaryota > Viridiplantae > Streptophyta > Magnoliopsida > Poales > Poaceae > Lolium > Lolium multiflorum. The sequence continues at coordinate 260,171,921 of CM061750.1, forward strand.
CACTGAAAAGGCTACTACCTTCTCTTCCGGGATAAGCAAAAATAGCTGATCGGTACTGACGAAATGCACCAGGGACGCAATGTACTCCAGCTATAAGTGAAGCATGCCTACCACTGAAGAGGAAATTCAAGATTCCACCAGATCTCCATATCACTCTTTTGCATAAAACACGGACTTATCTTTTGCACAATTCACCACTTGTTGGTCTAATCTATCGCAGCTTCCATCAGTTGGTCATCTAATTAACGATTTAACGGATTAGAAAAATAAGCGGTGGAATTAGAAGTACTAGTAGCGAAATGTGCAAAATATACCGTCCTTCCCGAGGGGGTTTGTCCAGAAGAGGGCCGGATGACAATGTCCCGGGTGCATCCAGAAAGGAGAGGGGTAGTTTCTAATACATGTAAGAAATTATTTTACAAAAAGGTACATACTAAGTAGTACAACTATTACTACAGTACTACTATTTCGAGGGAAAATGCCATGTCGTGCGACCTCTAATCAATGAGTAGAAGTTGTAGGTGCGCATAACATGCATTGCTGAAAGCTGGTTCCGCTGGAATTTGAGCTCAGCCGGGGCGGATTCTGCGAAGTTTGCCCGACGCCACTCATGTATCCCACCAAACTGCTCATTTCTTTCAATGTCTCTTCTCTTTCACTGCAGCTCTCCAACATCAGGTGCATCAACTTATCTTGTGCCTTCTGCCTCTCGAGAAGGGCAAGGATGGCGATGTCAGCATATTCAAGGTTCAACTTTTGGAGCTCTTCTTTATCCTGAAGAAGTAATTTGCACTCTATATCAGACTTGTCTTTTTCGAGGCACACAGTCTTGAGTATGCTGCTGGCTTTCTCCGCTGATGCAATGTTCCTCTCTTTCTGCTTAATCAGCTCGTTCTTCAACATGTCGCGCTCATTGCGAAGGCTGCAAATGAGCTCCACAAGATTTTTCGAATTCTTCTTCTTGGCAGCCAAATCGTCTCGGAGGCGATCACACTCTAAGCTGAGCTCCTCGTTTTTTTCCATCAAGATGGCGACCGTGGTGTCGATAGTCGGCGCCGCTTCCTTCAGGGCGAAATCATCGGTAGCAAGTAAGCGCAAAGGAAGAAGAAGAAGAAGATAACTACACAGTGCTTGGTGCTACCTCATTTCGCCGGGGTAGGGCCGGGTTGAAATCATCGGACGACGATGATTCCTTGGTCGTGGAAGTTGGTGCAGTACGGGCGTCGTTGGAACTTCCAACCCTTTAAGATGTATAACCATAGAGACTCTTAAAGAGCTTGAGCCCGGGCAAGAAGAAACGAAAGTACATGGCGAAGGAAACTAACCCGGTGAGCACAACACGGACGCGTTTCGGCGGCGGCGGCGGCGACGGCGAGCCCACTTGGTTTCTGGAACCGTCTCTCGAAATTTCGAGCCGGCGTTTTTTATCCGCGTACTTGACCGCCGACGACCTGAAGTTTGAACACATTGCTGGAGGAGAGAGCGACGAAAGAAACGAAAGTACACGGCGAAGGAAACTAACCCGGTGAGCACAGCACGGACGCGTTTCGGCGGCGGCGACGGCGAGCCCACTTGGTTTCTGGAACCGTCTCTCGAAATTTCGAGCCGGCGTTTTTTCTCCGCGTACTTGACCGCCGACGACCTGAATTTTGAAGACATTGCTGGAGGAGAGAGCGACGAACAAATGTTTGTTTGAGGTGGAGAGAGGAAGAAAGTGAATGGAACGAGAGAGTTTAGCGTTTTGCCCTTATAGTCATAGTCGCTAGCCGAACGGGTTTCTTTGACTTTAACTGTCCGCATATGGCGGGCCTACAGGCGTCTCCTCGACTCTCTTGGAGCAATCGTGTCCGTCCATCCGAAATGGTGATATAAATTTAGGGTGCGATTTGTGGACTGATGAGAACTTAACCTCGTTCTCAAACAGTTGATGTCTTTAAATAAATCTCAGTTGCAACTCCGAGCTACATGTAGCACTTTATTTTTTTAAATCAATCATAGTTTTAAGTTTCGCAAAAATTGAAAAGTACCCAGGGGCCGCCTTGTCAGCGAGAGGACGCGATGGTTCGCATCGGCCGTGACGCGGGAAGGTTGGTCGTCGGCGTTTAATGGTCTCCCGCGTGGAAACCGAGGCGGCCACGAGGGCAGCGGCTGGCCACGCGGCGTCCAGTCGCCTACGCCGCCGTAAATGAGGGTAGTTGCCTACCACCACCAGGTGACATGCACCTTTTGCATGTCACACGGTGACATGCGGCCTAAATTCAAATTTAAACATTGCGAAAAAAATCATGCATCCGGTGACATGCCCATGGCATGCCACCGATGAAGAGTTCCGTGCCGTGCACTCTGGCACTCTGCGCCGTCTTGGATCAGAAAATGAGCGAAGAACGAGGACGAGGCACTAGTTTAAATTTAGGATGAAGTTTAAGTTTTATTTTGGTTTAAATTAGATTAGAGGGAGTAGTACTCTTACTTTATTATATTACTCGTACTTGTGTTAATGTAGTACTGTACTTGCGTTCATGTACTTGTTTCAGCTGTTTTGGTGAAGGAGACATGCATCACCTTTTTTGGTGATGTATCTAGTCGTCCTGTAGCCCTTGTCAAATTCCTCTGATATACTGATGGGAGGGCTTGCTCACCCCATACTGATGGGAGCCCTTGTCAAATCGTAATCATAGTTTTAAGTTTCGAAACCAATGAAAAATATCCTGCTACGTGCAAAATCTCAATGTGAAAATCTTAGTATATATTGTAGACTGCACAAAAATTAAGAAAATATGGCAGGTAAAATTATATTGGAATTGTGCACTACTCCCTCCGTCTCTCTACTTACGGCGCATTTTTTCCCGATATTACTCGATGCTTAAGGCGCGGGTGGTTGTGGTTCAGTTATCTCCCTAATTTGCACCTGCTTTCCCGTTTCCACTACTCGAAACCTGGCCACATTAACCCACGATCCTGAAAAACTGTTGGTTTAAATAAAAGTTCAAAAAATGTAAAAACGAAACAATCTACCTATCTTTGTATAGAAGATCGGCTGTATGATTTAAAGCTTCATTTTAGAGTGACTAAGAAGGATACAGCCCTTTTCATTTTCATGTTTTAAACTTGTTTAAATCTTGGTCAAACCTAGGATTTGACCAAGATTCAAATGGGCATAAAAATTCAGAAAAAATCAAAAGAATGAAAAAACAAAGCACATAGCATTCTATGTCATATAGTAAGCATTCAAGTTGATGAACAAGGTGTAGACATATTCAAACAAGTTAATCATGTATATATATATCTACCCCTAACCCTAAACTCTGTCTTATGAAGTCAAGCATGAAGAGAAGTGGTTTTGGGTTTCAAACATGAAAATTTCAAAAAACCCCAAAAGCTTCATTTTAGGGTGACTAAGAAGGATCCATGCTTACCATTTTATTTTCATGTTTTAAACTTGTTTAAATCTTGGTCAAACCTAGGATTTGACCAAGATTCAAATGGGCAAAAAATTTAAAAAATCAGAAAAATGAAAAACCAAAGTACATATATAGTCTTCTTATGTCATATAGTAAGCATTCAAGTTGTTAAACAAGGTCTAGGCATATTCAAACCAGACAAATCATGTATCTATAAACCCCTAACCCCTAAACTCTGTCTTATGAAGTCAAGCATGAAGAGAAGTGGTTTTGGGTTTCAAACATGGAAATTTCAGAAACCTCCCAAAAGCCTCATTTTAGAGTGACTAAAAAGGATCCATTCTTACCTTTGCATTTTCATATTTTAAACTTGTTTAAATCATTGTCAAACCTATGATTTGACCAATGTACAAATGGGCACAAAATAAAAAAAATCAGCAAAATGAAAAACAAAAGCACATAGTCTTCTTATGTCATATCGTAAGCATTCAAGTTGATAAACAAGGTCTAGATATATCCAAACCAGACAAATCATGTATCTACCCCTGCTTGTCGATCTTATGAAGTCTAGCATGAAGAGAAGTCGTTTTGGGTTTCAAACATGGAAATTTCAAAAACCTCCCAAAAGCCTCATTTTAGAGTGGCTAAGAAGGATCCATGCTTACCTTTTTATTTTCATATTTTTAACTTGTTTAAATCATTGTCAAACCTAGGATTTGACCAAGATTCAAATGGGCATAAAATTTAAAAAAATCAGAAAAACGAAAAACAAAAGCACATAGTCTTCTTATGTCATATATTAAGCATTAAAGTTGATAAACAAGGTTTAGACATATTCAAACCAGAAAAATCATGTATCTAGCCCCTAACCCTAAACTCGGTCTTATGAAGTCTAGCATGAAGAGAAGTCGTTTTGGGTTTCAAACGTTTAAGCCAAAACCCCATTTCAAATATTTCAAACTTATTCAAATTTCATTCAAATTTGAAAGACATACAAGTTATAGCACACATAGTGCATACATGTTCACACAGACTGCACTAGATGCTAACCCTATAGTTTGAGGCCATTGGATGAGGTCGAAAAAATTCTTGGATTAGAAATGGGGTTGTTTGAAACCCGTAGTTGGAATTTTTTGAACCTTGATCTGTAGTACTGGGCAAAACCCAAGTTTAACCTATTTAATTATAGATTCGTAGGTTGATTTTTCTATATTTTATTATTACTATGCAGCACATGTGTGTTTGCCCGTCGAGTGAAACTCGGAGGAAGAGGGATCACTCGGAAGGAGAGAAGAAGGGAGAGAATTATGGTGTCTTCCCTTTTTCGGGTGATGATGTTTACTGTTGTGCAGGTTTTGTCAGTGAGCAGGAGGTGCGAGCGAGGCCGAGAATCAGAGAGATTTGTTTTTTTTTTGTGAGAGGGACAACCGAAGGATCCTGAAGGACCCAGACACTTCCAAAATACGCATCCTGATGCGTCTTCTCTTGACGAAGAAGATGGCTGGGAGTTTGCGTACCTATTGCACGTGACTTGTGCTCACTGAAGTGTGGGACCTCACGCATGGGCACCGTGTAAGTGACAGACTTGTTGGTGTAAAAACTCGGTTGATTATTACAGTGCATTAGAACAAAGTTTCCTATGGATTCAAGGGTAGGAAATCCAAATTAACTCATTTACATGACACTATTTTTTTCGTGAAGCAAAGTTAACACATCTATCAATTGGTACATTTTGGAGTGACTAAGAGGATCCAGGCTTACTTATTCGTTTTCACATGTTAAACTTGTCTAAATCTTGGTCAAACCTAGGATTTGACCAAGATTCAAATGGGCGGAAAATTTTAAAAAACAGAAAAATGAAAAACCAAAGCACATAGTCTTCTTATGTCATATAGTAAGCATTAAAGTTGATAAAGAAGGTCAAGACATATTCAAACCAGACAAATCATGTATCTACCCCCTAACCCTAAACTCGGTCTTATGAAGTCTAGCATGAAGAGAAGTCGTTTTGGGTTTCAAACGTTTAAGCCAAAAGCCCCATTTCAAATATTTTAAACTTATTCAAATTTGGTTCAAATTTGAAAGACATACAAGTTATAGCACACATAGTGCATACATGTTCACACATACTGCACTAGATACTAACCCTATAGTTTGAGGCCATTGGATGAAAATTCTTGGATTAGAAATGGGGTTGTTCGAACCCCGTAGTTGGATTTTTTTGAACCTTGATCTGTAGTACTGGGCAAAACCCAAGTTTAACCTATTTAATTATAGATTCGTAGGTTGATTTTTCTACCTTTTATTATTACTATGCAGCACATGTGTGTGTGCCCGTCGAGTGAAACTCGGAGGAAGAGGGATCACTCGGAAGGAGAGAAGAAGGGAGAGCATTATGGTGTCTCCCCTTTTCGGTGATGATGTTGACTGTTGTGTGGTTTGTCGCGCAGACATGCGAGCGAGCGAGTCGAGCGAGGCCGAGAATGAGAGAGATTTGTTTTTTTTGTGAGAGGTACAACCGAAGGATCCGAAGGACCCGACACTTCCAAAATACGCATCCCGATGCGTCTTCTCTTGACGAAGAAGATGGCTGGGAGTTTGCGTACCTATTGCACGTGACTTGTGCTCATGAAGTGTGGGACCTCACGCATGGGCACCACACGTAAGTGACAGACCTGTTGGTGTAAAAACTCGGTTGATTATTACAGTGCATTAGAACAAAGTTTCCTATGGATTCAAGGGTAGGAAATCCAAGTTAACTCATTTACATGACATTAATTTTTCCGTGAAGCAAAGTTAACACATCTATCAATTGGTACATTTTGGAGTGACTAAGAGGATCCAGGCTTACTTATTCGTTTTCATGTGTTAAACTTGTCTAAATCTTGGTCAAACCTAGGATTTGACCAAGATTCAAATGGGCGGAAAATTTAAAAAAAAAAAAATGAAAAACCAAAGCACATAGTCTTCTTATGTCATATAGTAAGCATTAAAGTTGATAAAGAAGGTCAAGACATATTCAAACCAGACAAATCATGTATCTACCCCCTAACCCTAAACTCTGTCTTATGAAGTCAAGCATGAAGAGAAGTGGTTTTGGGTTTCAAACATGGGAATTTCAAAAACCTCCCAAAAGCTTCATTTTAGAGTGACTAAGAAGGATCCATGCTTACCTTTTCATTTTCATATTCTAAACTTGTTTAAATCTTTGTCAAACCTAGGATCTGACCAAGAGATTCAAATAGGCATAAAATTCAAAAAAAATCAGAAAAATGAAAAATAAAAGCATATAGTCTTCTTATGTCATATAGTAAGCATTCAAGTTGATAAACAAGGTTTGGACATATTCAAACCAGACAAATAATGTATCTACCTAGCCCCTAACCCTAAACTCGGTCGATCTTATGAAGTCTAGCTTGAAGAGAAGTCGTTTTGGATTTCAAACATGGAAATTTCAATAACATCCCAAAAGCTTCATTTTAGAGTGACTAAGAAGGATCCAGGCTTACCCTTCCATTTTCATGTTTTAAACTTGTTTAAATCGTGGTTAAACCTTGGATTTGACCAAGATTCAAATGGGCATAAAATTAAAATAAAACAGAAAAATGAAAAACCAAGGCACATAGTCTTCTTATGTCATATAGTAAGCATTAAAGTTGAGAAACAAGGTCTAGACATATTCAAACTATGCAAATCATGTATCTACGTACCCCTAACCCCTAAACTTTGTCTTATGAAGTCAAGCACGAAGAGCGGTTGTTTTGGGTTTCAAACATGGAAATTTCAAAAACCTCCCAAAAGATTCATTTTAGAGTGACTAAGAAGGATACAGGCTTCCCTTCTCATTTTCATGTTTTAAACTTGTTTAAATCTTGGTCAAACCTAGGATTTGACCAAGATTCAAATGGGCATAAAAATTCAAAAATCAAAAGAATGAAAAACCAAAGCACATAGGATTCTTATGTCATATAGTAAGCATTCAAGTTGATAAACAAGGTCTAGACATATTCAAACCAGAAAAATCATGTATATATCTACCCCTAACCCTAAACTCTGTCTTATGAAGTCAAGCATGAAGAGAAGTGGTTTTGGGTTTCAAACATGGAAATTTCAAAAAAACCAAAAGCTTCATTTTAGGGAGACTAAGAAGGATCCATGCTTACCATTTTATTTTCATGTTTTAAACTTGTTTAAATCTTGGTCAAACCTAGGATTTGACCAAGATTCAAATCGGCAGAAAATTAAAAAAATCAAAAAAATGAAAAACCAAAGTACATAGTCTTCTTATGGCATATAGTAAGCATTCAAGTTGTTAAACAAGGTCTAGACATATTCAAACCAAACAAATCATGTATCTATACCCCTAACCCCTAAACTCTATATATCTTATGAAGTGAAGCATGAAGAGACGTGGTTTTGGGTTTCAAACATGGAAATTTCAAAAACCTCCCAAAAGCTTCATTTTAATTAGAGTGACTAAGAAGGATACAGGCTTCCCTTCTCATTTTCATGTTTTAAACTTGTTTAAATCTTGGTCAAACCTAGGATTTGACCAAGATTCAAATGGGCATAAAAATTCAGAAAAAATCAAAAGAATGAAAAACCAAAGCACATAGCATTCTTATGTCATATAGTAAGCATTCAAGTTGATAAACAAGGTCTAGACATATTCAAACCAGAAAAATCATGTATATATCTACCCCTAACCCTAAACTCTGTCTTATGAAGCAGTCAAGCATGAAGAGAAGTGGTTTTGGGTTTCAAACATGGAAATTTCCAAAAAAAAACCCAAAAGCTTCATTTTAGGGAGACTAAGAAGGATCCATGCTTACCATTTTATTTTCATGTTTTAAACTTGTTTAAATCTTGGTCAGGCCTACGATTTGACCAAGATTCAAATGGGCAAAAAATTAAAAAAAATCAAAAAAAAAAGAAAAACCAAAGTACATATTCTTCTTATGGCATATAGTAAGCATTTAAGTTGTTAAACAAGGCCTATAAATATTCAAACCAGACAAATCATGTATCTATACCCCTAACCCCTAAACTCTATATATCTTATGAAGTCAAGCATGAAGAGACGTGGTTTTGGGTTTCAAACATGGAAATTTCAAAAACCTCCCAGAAGGCTCATTTTAGAGTGACTAAGAAGGATCCATGCTTACCTTTTCCTTTTCATATTTTAAACTTGTTTAATTCTTGGTCAAACCTAGGATTTGACCAAGATACAAATGGGCACAAAATAAAAAATTTCAGAAAAATGAAAAACAAAAGCACATAGTTTTCCTATGTCATATCGTAAGCATTCAAGTTGATAAACAAGGTCCAGGTATATCCAAACCAGACAAAGCATGTATCTACCCCCTGTCGATCTTATGAAAGTCTAGCATGAAGAGAATTCGTTTTGGGTTTCAAACATGGCAATTTCAAGAACATCCCAAAAGCTTCTTTTTTTAGAGTCGTTACTAAGAAGGATCTAGGCTTACGTTTTCATTTTCATGTTTTAAACTTGTTTAAATCCTGGTCAAATCGATCTAGGGTTGACCAAGATTCAAGTGGGCATAAAATAAAAAAATGAAAAAATGAAAAACCAAAGCACATATATAGTCTTCTTATGTCATATAGTAAGCATATACAAGTTGATAAACAAGGTCTAGACATATTCAAACTAGACAAATCATGTATCTACCCCTAACCCAGCCCTAAACTTTGTCTTAATTATGAAGTCAAGCATGAAGAGAAGTGGTTTTGGGTTTCAAACATGGAAATTTCAAAAACCTATCAAAAGCTTCATTTTAGAGTGACTAAGAAGGATCCATGCTTACCTTTTCATTTTCATATTTTAAACTTGTTTAAATCATTGTCAAGCCTAGGATTTGACCAAGATTCAAATGGGCATAAAATTAAAAAAATCAGAAAAACAAAAAACAAAAGCACATAGTCTTCTTATGTCATATATTAAGAATTAAAGTTGATAAACAAGGTTTAGACATATTCAAACCAGACAAATCATGTATCTACCCCTAACCCTAAACTCGGTCTTATGAAGTCTAGCATGAAGAGAAGTCGTTTTGGGTTTCAAACGTTTAAGCCAAAACCCCATTTCAAATATTTCAAACTTATTCAAATTTGGTTCAAATTTGAAAGACATACAAGTTATAGCACACATAGTGCATACATGTTCACACATACTGCACTAGATGCTAACCCTATAGTTTGAGGCCATTGGATGAGGTCGAAAAAATTCTTGGATTAGAAATGGGGTTGTTCGAACCCCGTAGTTGGAATTTTTTGAACCTTGATCTGTAGTACTGGGCAAAACCAAAGTTTAACCTATTTAATTATAGATTCGTAGGTTGATTTTTCTACCTTTTATTATTACTATGCAGGAAATGTGTGTTTGCCCGTCGAGTGAAACTCGGAGGAAGAGGGATCACTCGGAAGGAGAGAAGAATGGAGAGAATTATGGTGTCTTCCCTTTTCGGGTGATGATGTTGGACACAGTAGGTTTTGTCATGAGCAGGAGGTGCGAGCGAGTCGAGCGAGGCCGAGAATGAGAGAGATTTGTTTTTTTTGTGAGAGGGACAACCGAAGGATCCTGAAGGACCCAGACACTTCCAAAATACGCATCCTGAACAGCTCGAATCTGCACCCGGTTTCAAGCATCCATGTCCAGACTCCGGGGCTACTCCCATCGGGAGCGCTGGCCGCGCACCCGATAAAACTTTTTTGCACTCCAGGATCATGCCCGGGGACTTGATTCTGTGTAGGGTAACGTTGTTTTGCCATCGGCAGTTAACCAACAAAAGTTGGGCACGTTACTCATTATCCCTTGCATGAGGAAATGTATCGGATGACTTATGAAGACTTGCAGAAAACTTCGGCAGAGCAAAATGTTCGAGTGGTACAACTTGAGTCTACGCACGGATTGCAAGCATCCGTACCTAGACTCGGGGGCTACTCCCATCGGGAGCGCTGGCGCGCACCCGACAGAAGAAGAAGATGCAGACAGAAGAAGAACAAGAACGATCAAGGAGAAGAACATTAGGTAAAGCCATGCTTTAGTCTCTACCCGAACTATCTTCGGCTAGACACTCGGGGGCTACTAACGTGGGCATTACCCTTCGGGTAACCGACATTGCCCTATCCTGTATTTCTTAGTTGGAGGCCCATGAAGGCACTTAGAGGCAAGGCGGCCCATCCGGGCGGTGCACCTGAAGATTCCTTGACAAGCAAGACAAAGAAGCGGCCGAACAAGGAAAGATTAGATTTAAAACTACTGTAAACCTAGTCGTACTCGGTTAGACCTCTTGAGACCTGGCCTCCTATATAAAGGCCAGGAGAGGGGCTGCCGAAGAGGACAATCAATCTTAGCAATCTTAGCCACCAGAAGCTTAGAGCTAGGTCACCATAGCGCTTAGCCATCTCGACGAGATCTCAGCCGAACTATTCGGCACCCCATTGTAACCTATTATCATCATAATCAAGAACAGAGAGGCAGGACGTAAGGGTTTTACCTCATCGAGGGCCCCGAACCTGGGTAAATCGCTCTCCCCGCTTGTCTGTGAACCGATGTCTCGTGTCAGCTTGCAGGATTCCATCAACCCTAAGCCCCTATCGGAGGGCATTGCCGAGGAGCACCCTCGACAATTGGCGCCGTCTGTGGGAACCCTGTCGGCGCAAGATCGGTCATCGGTAGATCCAGTTATGTCACTGGCAACTTCATCAGCTACTTCATCGACACCGTCATCGCCAAACCTGGGAAGCCCGATTTGATTTGGCTCCTATGAATTCACCCCGCACAACGATTCCTCCCGCTCAACCTTCTCAGATCTACAAGGAAACATGGAGATGACCTTCGGCAGTGTCCACTACAACGTCAACGCGGAGGGAATTCTTCGGCTGCTGGAATCGCCCACTTCCAGATCGACGAGTCCCGGCGCGTCATCATCACTCGACCTTTCGGCTGGCCTGACAGGATCGATGAGTTCGCCTGCGCCCTCGACTCCCCGTTCGGCGTCTTCCATGTCGGTAGGATCCGACGATCCCACATCTTCGAAGTTAACCTCGTACAACTGCTTGAACTGCGACGCCAGGCACGGGCTAGGGTCGAGCGACACACCGTTCATCTGCAATGCCCAATATTCATCGGGAGAGGACAGTGTCGACAGCATCGTCCAAGGAACCACCCGAAGAACGGCACACCACCAGGTTTATGTCGCCAATAACACAGGAAACACAAGGCACAGAGGAGACGGAGACCACACGCCTCGTTCTAGTAGACGAGCAAGTTTCGAAAACAGCGCCAGCAACCACAACAGCGATTACACCATCGCAGACGAGGAGTGGGCGGCAGCTAAGGCAGCCGTACTTAACAACACGCCGCTCCCCGCAGGAACCTCGGTTGGAACCCTAAACGCATATCGCTCTATACTAGAGAAAAACCGGGAGCACCTATCGAGAGAGCAAGCCACCCTCGAGAGACGCCTATCTGCGGCAGACCGATCCAGCGAACGACGAAGAGGCTCGCAAGGAAGCGCCTCTCGAAGTACTCATGGGGCAGGCAAGCACCGATCAAGACTATCCAGGCTTTCGGAAGACGACGCTAGAGAAATAACGTCGAACCTAACCAAGTCCTTTATGACCACGGACACCGCGGGCATGCCACGGCCGAAAAACGTTGCGGGAGCAACAGCCAACCTCGCTGCATACCTCATCAACCAGCGCCCTGAAGGATCCATGGCTCAAGCCCACCGAGGTGCCCTAGAAAGTCTCGCGATATTGGGAGATAACCTAGTTCCACGAAAGGAAAAGACCACGTTACAGGCTAGTGGCTCAAAGCATCGTGCGAGAGATGCTCGGGATGAAATCACCCAGAGCAGGATCGACAAAGCAAGGCGACGACGTGCCGCTAGGGAGGAGGATGACAGTGATTCTTCGGATGAGAATCAGGAGAACGACGGCGAGCTCAGGGGAGCCGATTGCTTAAGCTACAAAATCCGCGAAGCGATGCCACCCAAAAAGTTCAAGCCCACCCCTACTGACGCTGCCAAATACGATGGGCAGCAGGAGCCAAGATCTTGGATAGACGACTACCTGCAGACCGTGATTCTGCATAAGGGGAACCAGATAGCAGCAATGCAGTGCTTGCAGCTTTACTTAAAGGATTCAGCGCGAGCCTGGTTGAGGGGTCTGCCGAAGGGTTCCATCAAGTCATGGGACGACCTAGTAGATGCCTTCGTTGCCAATTTTCAAGCAACGTATAAAAGACCCATCGGGATTGAAGAGTTACGGCATTGCCAACAAAAGCAGAAGGAATCGACGCGCTCATACATCGGGAGATTCACCAAACTCCTAAACGCTGCCGAAGATGTATCTGTCGACAGAGCAATCGACGCTTTCAGCGATGGCGTCCGACGTGAAAGCTACATAGAAGAACTCGGACGCAAAAAGCCAAAAACCATAACCAAGTTAATGGAAATCGCCAACAGCTGGGCTGATGGCGAGGACAACGTGCGAAGGCCGCGACAGCGCAGTGACGACGAAGACGATGATCAGCCGAAGCACGACTCGGGTGGTCGAAGGGATCGCCACAAGAGAAGGAAGAACCGCAGCTATGACGACAACAACCTGGTAGCCGCAGGGTACTCCGATCGGCAGGACGATCGATATGACGATAGAAGAGACGATCGACAGGACGGTAATCGGAATAACTCTGGGAACCGTGGCAATTATAAACCACGGCAGCAGAGGACTCCCGAATTGCCCTACGCTGAGCAGATCAATGCCCCCTATTATCTGCACTCGTATGTCGATTCCAAGGACGGCAAAACGAAGTCGAGCCACCTGCTCAGGGACTGTCGGCAGTTCATTGACATGCACAAACTCATCCAGCAGGCAGGCCAGCAACCGCCACCACCACCACCACCTCCACCGCAGCATCAAGTCCAGCAGGCTCAACCTCATCAACCCAACGAGGCGTTTCCACCACCACGTGGGCAGATGAGCATGATCCATAGGACAGGTGTCTCGAGAAGAGAAATGAAGAAGCTCACCCGAGAGATTAATCTGGCAGAAAGCATCATGGCGAACATCCCCGAGTATGTCGAGTGGTCCTCTCAGAACATTACGTTCAGTCGAGCAGATCACCCGATGACCATACCAAAACCAGGACACGCTGCCTTAGTAGTCGAGGCACAAATTGGCGGGTTCAAGATGAGCAAAGTATTCATGGATGGTGGAAGCGGGCTAAACCTGATATTCGTCGACACAATCAAAAGTATGGGGATCACCATGAGGATGCTAGAAGAAACAGACACTTGCTTCCATGGGATTCTTCCAACCGCACCGGGTTACTCTCTTGGCAAAGTTTACCTGAACGTCGTCTTTGGCAAAACCGACAATTTCAGGAAGGAAAAGATCGAGTTTGAAGTAGTGAACTGGGAGTCACAGTATCACGCTATACTCGGAAGACCAGCTTATGCCAAGTTCATGGCTGTGCCGCACTACGCATACCTCAAGCTGAAAATGCCTAGGAACAACAGGACAAACATCACAGTCTATGGAAGTTTTTTACGCTCGGTCAATTGTGATCGCGACTTTCAGAGGATTGCTGCGAAGTTTGGGTTAAAACAAGAAATTATCGATCCTCCACCCAAGCTGTCGATACGCGAAATTAAGGAGGAGAAACATGTCAGGGAAACCAAGAAGAAGCCAGCCGACCTTGCTCTAGAAGCTTCGGCAGCAAAAACTTCGGCAGTTGATGGCAAAGCAGTCTTAGAAGAAAGCAAGACACTGGCAGTCGCTGTCGAGTCACCTACTATAATCAACGACGCTTCGAAAACCGCTAACGTGGTAGACAAGCCTGAAGATAAGAAGAACCCCTCCTTTGCTTAGAATAGTCGAATAATGTTTAGCTTTTCCTTTATTTTCAGCAGGGCTTCCTTTTTTACGCCCTTTAGTACCGTGTTTACCTTTATTAATGAAAACTTCAGTTTTGATCCCTTGGTAAGCATGCAGTAATTTGGAGCACTTAATCCGCATCATCGTAACCATTGCTTACACCCCTCGGTGAACGATGGCGCAATGTAGTACGCGGCTAAAGATTGTGTTCCGAAAAAGCCTCTACGAGTGCTAAAGGATGCAAAAAACAAGGGTGATGACCTTTCCCTCTGCTATAGATGCCTCTACGAGCGCCGAAAATAGCAAGAGTTTGGAAATACACATAATACAACCCACGTTCGATATTTTACTTATGGAAATATCAAAGAACAACGGGCTCATCGGCAGAATCATTGCACCCGAAATATTCGGGAGTGACTGTCGAAACATACATCGGTTGAAAGCAAAGTTGCACATACAACGGGTTTTAGCAAGACCTGCAACACGAGCTGATCACTCAAACAATTTGCTGACCAACGAATACGAAAAACGTTTTAACGGACAATTAAAATTTGCTCCCTCAAAATTTGCCAACGGCATCAACACGGTAAAAGTACATACACATGTATCTACCGAATAAAAAGCTTCGGCTAAACAATCCTAACACTTGGATGAAGTAGCCAAAATAGCCTATTTACAAAATAACCTTAATCCCTGAAATCACCCTCGAGGAGTTTCTCTTTCTTCAGGTACCCTTGAATCCTTTTCAAGCTTGTCGACAATTATATTGGCGGGCAGCAATACCTTCGGATACAGAGTCTCCAAGTCACCAACCGCGTTGGCTATAGTGAGCAGATTTGCTGACGGGTAACGTGCAAGGACAAGGGCAAGTGTAAACCTGGCCCCTGCAAAAACCTGTGCTCGCACCAAGTCTCAAATCTTTTTGGTATTCCCAAACTCAGACATCAGAGTCAACAACGTAGGAGGAATCGCGTTCAACGGGAACATAGTCCTCCAAATTACCCTCAGGGCTTTGTAGCACTTGTCGAAGAAATGGTGGACTTGTTGGACCCGATCCTGAAATCGTGCGACAGCCGAAGCCTTCGAGTGTTCCCGCCAAAAAAATTCTTCGGCTGATGACAGCTCAGTCAATGCGTTCACGCGCTCGTGAATTCGCTTGTTCTCTTCAGCACGGTTCAGGGCTATGACTAGCAATGGAATTAATAGAGAAATCAGGCGATATGCTCACCAGAGAATAATAAGCACGAGGATCATGAAGACTTACAGTTCAAGCTTTCAGTGGCTTTATGCAGTTCAGTAAGAGCATAGCGCTCTATGTCGGCTGCAATTTCGCCCTTCTTCCTGACAATAGCAGCCAAGGCATAGGTATTGCGCAGATCTTTTTCCATCTGCGCAATCCGATCCTTCATACGCTGGATCCGATCCTCTTCAGAAAGAGCACCCGAAGAATCATCAACAAACGGCGGCACTGGGAAAATCTGCAAAGAACAGCGTTAAAGGGATGACGGATCGCTTCAATTCAGACATCTAAAGTAACTCCCATCGGGAGAAGTGCAAGTGGAAATATCATAGCAAGCGTGTACTAGCAACATTGCTAGTACAAAGTCTATTACAAACATAAGTTTTTCGGCAAATCATCGTTTCACATCAAATCAAAGAAAAACTTGTTACAAAAGTCAAGGGGCTTGAGTTTGGGATGATAGACTTGGGCCAGCCGGTGTTTTCTTCGATGAAACCAGATCAAGGAGCTGGCGTGCGCATTGAACAGCTGACGTTTTGAAGATGCTTAAATCAATAAACTGCCCATCTTGATCTTTCAGCTGCTCCTTAGACATCTTCTCGATATCGGCTTTGAAGCCATGACCCATCATATGTTGGAAGGCTAGGAGGGCACCATAAGTACGCGAAGTACGTTTGAATACCTCGATAACCTCCTTGGTGTCGACCGCGAAGGCGTCAATTAGCTGCCCCAAAGTCTTGTCTTGACTAATTTTGGGGAAGATCATCGAGTGCATCCGCGCCATGGCACCTTTGCCCTTATCAAGGAGCTCCCGTGTAAGCTGGTGGGCGGCGAGAGTCATCGACACACTGTTTGCCGGAGAGTTGTTTGGAATTTTATCCAATGCGGCAACAGGGATGTCGGCGGCCTCTGAAAGGAGACGAAATGGAAAAGATTACTATCAAAGGATTAGATTTGCAAAAGTCGCTAAGAAGGCGTAAAGAGGAAGTACCAAGCAAAGCCAATGAAGATTGGCGCAGGAGATCATCTTTTTCGGCTGCCCGAGCTTCGGCAGCCAACCTAGAGGCTTCCTCTTCCTTCAGCTTCTCCTTTAGCTTGCCGAGCTCCTCTTTGAGGGAGTCGACTTCTTGGCGAGCTGCGGCGGCTATTTTGACAGCACCATCCAGCTTCGAGGAAGAAGATTTAACTTCCTTCTGCAGCCGAACCTTGTCTGCTTCAAGGGAGGTGAATTGGGAGGCGAAGGCCTCCAAAGAAGAAATAACACCCCGCAGGTCCTTGAGAAAGAAGGATGTTCATTAAGCAAGGTACGCACTAGGTCAATTCGCGTTATAATCAAAAAGGGACTTACAGAAGGAGGAGTCACGGCGGCGGCAGTCGAAGGAACATCTTTCCCCTTGGAAAGGGAAGAAGCAGTCGATGCCTGAGCCGCGGGGGTTGCCTTAGGAGCCGAAGCTTCGGAAGCCGCAACGTCCGGTGGAGCAGCGCCAGATTTGGCTTTCTTAGACGGAGGCTCAGTGAAACCTTCGTCACTACAAAAAGGAAATGATTGACAGAAGTTATGAAAAGAATGCGAGAAATAAGGGGACAAAATATGGCATCAGGGAAGAAGGTGCTTACATATCGAAGAGATCTTCTTCATCGGCAAAGCCACCGGTTGATCTCTTCACGGGTGAAGCCCTGGCCTCCTCCACAGCTGCATTAACAAAGGCATCACGATCAGCGTCATCATCACGCACTGATCCCTCTGTGTCGCAAGCATCATCGGCTGGGGGAGGAAGATCGGTGTGAGCAGTTTCAGAATCTATCGGATCATCGTGTTTGCTCTCTGGGCCTGTGTGCTCGACAGTGTGAAAATCGACGGGTACTGAGGAACCTCTTCCCTCAGAAGTATCATTTGGCGAATCGTGCAAGTTTCCAGAGACTATGGGGATCTGTCGAAGAGAAAAAACAAATAAGAATAATGGTAATTATGTCGACTAAGTGGAAATAGCATAATGAGAATATGAAAAGGGAAGTTACCTCTGGCGGTGGATGATCGGCATCAAGAGGAGTGTAAGAAGATATCAATGGGATCGAGTCTTCTTGACTAAAGAAAGTAAGGCGACGGACTTCATCAAGCAGCTCCTTTTCCGACAGTTCGGCAACATTAATCCTGGTCTCATCCTTCGAACCCGAATACAACCACATTGGACGAACTCTGGCCATGACTGGTTGGACTCGACGTTTCAGGAACACCGCTGCCACCTCTGTGCCAACCATAGTTTGGCCATCGGCCTCTTTGATTCGAAGAAATTTGGCAAATAATTCATCGGCTGCTGCCCTTTCGTCGGGAGAGAGAATGTTCTTCCAGGAATCCTTAGGCTTGGCTTCGAGGACATCGGCAAAGCAAGGAAGCTGGGACTCGGTTGACAAAGAATCCTTGACATAAAACCATTTCAGTCTCCATCCTTGCACGGATTCTCTCATTGGGAAATTGAAGTAATTAACCTCCGAACGAGCCACAAACCCCACTCCTCCGATGACAAAAGATCCATTACTACTGTTGTACCTCTTTACATAAAAGATCTTTTTCCACAATCCAAAATGAGGCTCAATGCCCAAAAACGCTTCACAAAGAGTAATGAACACAGTGACGTGAAGGATTGAGTTAGGAGTGAGTTGCCACAGTTGGATTTCGTAAGTCCGCAGAAGATGACGAAGGAATTCATGAGTAGGAAGCGAGAGACCCCGATATAGGAATGACAGGAACATCACAGTAAAGCCAGCAGGGGGATTGGGCCGAGAAACCGCACCTGGAAAAATCACATTCCCCTCGTCGGAGGAGATTAACCCCAGGCTTCGGGATCTCTTCTCATCGCGCTTGGTGATGGATGACGCTATCCAATCCCCAGGTTTGGCTACCGAGCCTGGCGGCGCTGGCGCCGCCGGAGCTGGGGTAGGAGCGTCTGGAGCGCTCCCCTTCGGAAGATTCGAGGAGGATTTGGCGGCGGCGCCACCACTAGTAGAACTGGCGGCGGGGTAAGGCTCTTCTTCTTCACCATTGCGAGATCTGAGGAAGATTGGAAAAGCAGTGGTGGCGGCGCAGCAGTAGCGACGGGAGGAAGAAGAAGAAGGGCAAGAAGATGCTACGGAAAATATGGGAGAAGAATAGAGATTTTCGTCCTTTGGAGATTTTAAGAAAGGGAGAACTTGAGGGCTGTGTGGGCACGTGTCGTTGCTACCAGTTCATCAAGTGGATCTTTTCCATTAAAGATTGCGGAAATCGAGGAGGTGCCTTGGTAACTGTGCGAGAGGGGCGGATGTTGCTTAAAAACAGGGTTAGACAGAGAAAGAATAGGCCCAGCGGGTCGCATCCTGTCAGTCAAAATCAAGATATCAGTAAAAGCATCATCAATGACGTCATGAGGACTGCTTAAAGGTGTCGGATGGTGAACTTGAGTCTATGCACAGATTGCAAAGCATCTGCACTTAGACTCGGGGGCTACTCCCATCGGGAGCGCTGGACGCGCACCCGAAAAATGAGGACTCGAAGATATATTTAGAGAGAAGGATGGAATGTTCAGCTCGAGTCTGCACCCGGTTTCAAGCATCCGTGTCCAGACTCGGGGGCTACTCCCATCGGGAGCGCTGGCCGCGCACCCGATAAAACTTTTTTGCACTCCAGGATCATGCCCGGGACTTGATTCTGTGTAGGGTAACGTTGTTTTGCCATCGGCAGTTAACCAACAAAAGTAGGGCACATTACTCATTATCCCTTGCATGAGGAAATGTATCGGATGACTTATGAAGACTTGCAGAACAACTTCGGCAGAGCAAAATGTTCGAGTGGTACAACTTGAGTCTACGCACGGATTGCAAGCATCCATACCTAGACTCGGGGGCTACTCCCATCGGGAGCGCTGACGCGCACCCGACAGAAGAAGACGATGCATACAGAAGAAGAACAAGAACAATCAAGGAGAAGAACATTAGGTAAAACCATGCTTTAGTCTCTACCCGAACTATCTTCGGCTAGACACTCGGGGGCTACTGACGTGGGCATTACCCTTCGGGTAACCGACATTGCCCTATCTTGTATTTCTTAGTTGGAGGCCCATGAAGGCACTTAGAGGCAAGGCGGCCCATCCGTGCACCTGAAGATTCCTTGACAAGCAAGACAAAGAAGCGGCCGAACAAGGAAAGATTAGATTTAAAACTACTGTAAACCTAGTCGTACTCGGTTAGACTTCTTGAGACCTGGCCTCCTATATAAAGGCCAGGAGAGGGGCTGCCGAAGAGGACAATCAATCTTAGCAATCTTAGCCACCAGAAGCTTAGAGCTAGGTCACCATAGCGCTTAGCCATCTCGACGAGATCTCAGCCAAACTATTCGGCACCCCATTGTAACCTATTATCATCATAATCAAGAACAGACAGGCAGGACGTAAGGGTTTTACCTCATCGAGGGCCCCGAACCTGGGTAAATCGCTCTCCCCGCTTGTCTGTGAACCGATGTCTCGTGTCAGCTTGCAGGATTCCATCAACCCTAAGCCCCTATCGGAGGGCATTGCCGAGGAGCACCCTCGACAACTCATTTACATGACATTATTTTTTTCGTGAAGCAAAGTTAACACATCTATCAATTGGTACATTTTGGAGTGACTAAGAGGATCCATGCTTACTTATTCGTTTTCACGTGTTAAACTTGTCTAAATCAACCAGACAAATCATGTATCTACCCCTAACCCTAAACTCGATCTTATGAAGTCTAGCATGAAGAGAAGCCGTTTTGGGTTTCAAACGTTTAAGCCAAAAGCCACATTTCAAATATTTCAAACTTATTCAAATTTGGTTCAAATTTGAAAGACATACAAGTTATAGCACACATAGTGCATACATGTTCACACATACTGCACTAGATGCTAACCCTATAGTTTGAGGCCATCTGATGAGGTCGAAAAAATTCTTGGATTAGAAATGGGGTTGTTCGAACCCCGTAGTTGGATTTTTTTGAACCTTGATCTGTAGTTTAACCTATTTAATTATAGATTCGTAGGTTGATTTTTCTACCTTTTATTATTACTATGCAGCACATGTGTGTTTGCCCGTCGAGTGAAACTCGGAGGAAGAGGGATCACTCGGAAGGAGAGAAGAAGGGAGAGCATTATGGTGTCTCCCCTTTTTCAGGTGATGATGTTGACTGTTGTGCAGGGTTTGTCAGTGCGCAGGACGTGCGAGCGAGCGAGCGAGTGATGCGCGTAGATGTACACGTCCGTTGGGAACCCCAAGAGGAAGGTGTGATGCGCACAGCAGCATGTTTTCCCTCAGAAAGAAACCAAGGTTATCGAACCAGTAGGAGCCAAGAAGCACGTGAAGGTTGTTGGTGGAGGAATGTAGTGCGACGCAACACCAGTGAAACCGGCGCCAACGTGGAACCTGCACAACACAATCAAAGTACTTTGCCCCAACGTAACGTGAGGTTGTCAATCTCACCGGCTTGCTGAAAACAAAGGATTAAGCGTATCGAGTGGAAGATGGTGGTTGTTTGCAAAGAACAGTAAAAACAATGTATTCAGATGTAAAGAATGGACCGGGGTCCACAGTTCACTAGTGGTGTCTCTCCAATAAGATAACTAGCATGCTGGGTGAACAAATTACAGGTGAGCAATTGACAAATAAAGATTCAATACATATCAACGATGATTACTATGTGATTTAATCAGGGCATTACGACAAAGTACATAGACCGCTATCCAGCATGCATCTATGCCTAAATAATCCACCTTCAGGTTATCATCCGAACCCCTTCCAGTATTAAGTTGCGAACAACAGATAATTGCATTAAGTATGGTGCGTAATGTAATCAACACAAATATCCTTAGACAAAGCATCAATGTTTTATCCCTAGTAGCAACAGCACATCCACAACCTTAGAACTTTCTGTCACTGTCCCAGATTTAATGGAGGCATGAACCCACTATCGAGCATAATTATCCCCTCTTGGAGTTACAAGTATCAACTTGGCCAGAGCCTCTACTAGCAACGGAGAGCATGCAAGAACATAAACAACACATATATGATAGATTGATAATCAACTTAACATAGTATTCTCTATTCATCGGATCTCACCAAACACAACATGTAGCATTACAAATAGATGATCTTGATCATGTTAGGCAGCTCACAAGATCTATAACAATGAAAGCACAAGCGGAGAAGACAACCATCTAGCTACTGCTATGGACCCATAGTCCAAGGATGAACTACTCACGCATCAATCCGGAGGCGGGCATGATGATGTAGAGCCCCTCCGGTGATGATTCCCCTCTCCGGCAGGGTGCCGGAGGCGATCTCCTGAATCCCCCGAGATGGGATTGGCGGCGGCGGCCTCTCTCCGTACCGTGGCTCTCGGTACAGGGGGTTTCGCGACGGAGGCTTTAAGTAGGCGGAAGGGTAGGTCAAAGGGCGACACGAGGGGCCACACCAGGCGGCGCGGCCCTAGCCTGGCCGCGCGCCCGGTGTGGCGGCGCTCGTCGCCCCACTTCGTTATCCTTTCGATCTTCTGAAGCTTCGTGCAAAAATAGGACCCTGGGCGTTGATTTCGTCCAATTCCGAGAATATTTCCTTACTAGGATTTCTGAAACCAAAAACAGCAGAAAACAAGAACTGGCACTTTGGCATCTTGTTAATAGGTTAGTGCCGGAAAATGTAAAATAACGCTGTAAAGTATGTATAAAACACTCAAGTATTGTAATAAAAGTAGCATGGAACATAAGAAATTATAGATACATTTGCGACGTATCAAGCATCCCCAAGCTTAGTTCCTACTCGTCCTCGAGTAGGTAAACGATAACACAAATAATTTCTGAAGTGACATGCTACCAACATAATCTTGATCAACATTATTGTAAAGCATATGAGATGAATGGAGTGATCTGAACAAAAGATTGCTAACAAAGATAATGACTAAGCAAATGAATCATATAGCAAAACTTTTCATGAATAATACTTTCAGACAAGTATCAATAAGACTTGCATAAGAGTTAACTCATAAGCAATAAATTCATAGTAGAATGTATTGAAGCAACACACAGGATGATTAAGTTTGAGCAATTGCTTTCAACTTGTAACATGTATATCTCATGGATATTTGTCAACATAGAGTAATATAACAAGTGCAATAAGTAAACATGTAAGAATCAATGCACACAGTTAACACAAGTGTTTGCTTCTAAGATAGAAGGGAATGGGTAAACTGACTCAACAATAAAGTAAAAGATTGGCCCTTCGCAGAGGGAAGCATTGATTACTATTTTTGTGCTAGAGCTTTTTCTTTGAAAACATAGAAACAATTTTGTCAACGGTAGTAATAATTCATATGTGCTATGCATAATACTTCCTACAAGTTGCATGCCTCATGCATAGAGTACCAATAGTGCTCGCACCTTGTCCTACTATCTCGGAAAACACGGATTCTCATCGCATACATATGCTTCAACCAAGTGTCACAAAGGGGTACTGACATGGGCATACCCTTCGGGTACCCATTATTAGTATACCTGGTTTGGTTCGGCCCAATATGGAGAAGGCCCAACAAGACAACCCGAAGAAGTAGTCGACTAGGACTCTTGTAAAACCCTAGGCTGGTTGCATATATAAAGCTAGCCAGGGCACTCGAAATAAGGAGAACAACAGATAGACAGCATAGCTCCGCCTACGGCGGCACCCTGTAAACATACATATGATCATATACTGGATTGCTAGCAGCACGTAGGGATCCTCCACCGAGGGGACCCGAAGCTGGGTACGTCGTGTGCCTAATCTCGTCCCCGGAATCTCCATCGTCGCTCTCTCCCGAAACCTAGTCTACAATACGTAGGCATTGGCGAGGTGATCCCTCGTCAATTGGCGCCGTCTGTGGGAATTGCGCCGATTGGATTTTGTCATCCGGGCGGGATCCATCATCATCAACAAGCATCGAGATTGCATCTAGTTCATACACTTTGAGGCACTCAAATTTTTGATCTATAAGCGGTGACGTACGGGTATATCTGCCAAGAAAGCAGTGTCGACAAATCTACCACGATCAGCGACCAGGAGCAATGGCGGTCCCCTGCAGAGAAGAAAGAGAAAAAAAAACACGATCGAGACTTGTGGCTTTGGATATTGCACGCAGAAATCGAAAGTGAGGACAAGAAGCAGGCATCGGGGCGGCGGCCAGATCTATTCGTCAGCCTATCTAGCATTAATCATTAGCAAAGAGGAATCCTCGCATGCGTGGGCGTTTGTTTATCTGACCAGCGTCAAGGTCCGTATGGCGACCAGGCAAGGAACAGCCGATCGGGATCACCCAGGTCTTGTTTCACGGCTCAAGTGTTGAGAGAGGAAAGAAAAAGTAAAAGATTGGTTCAAGAAAGTTCGGAAGACAAATTATTGAGATCCTTCACGAGGTAAAGGAAGATCAAGCCCAGTCCAAATAAACCAAAGTACGTATCGGCCACGCGTTTGGGAGAACTCCAAAGAAGGCAACGTGCAAAACGATCAAGTTCAATTCAAAGCAACGGGAAGATCAAGTTTATGCGGAAAATAATTCGCTCCGCTTCAGCTATGTCGGGCTTCGTCAGGTGCTATACTTCCAATTAATGATTACTCGTAAAATTTTATTTTGCCAAATATTATTCGGTTCGTACTATTATTAGCGCACAGTTTTTTGCGCCGTAATATAACTGCAGATCGGAACAAGCTTCGACTACTTTGCCGCGCACAGTCGCCACACTCGGGGGCTCGCCCGTCACGGACTCACCGATCCACTACGTCCGCCATATCGACTACATCCAGCGCACGACTTTCTTCCACAACGACACCGTAGTGCCAGATAAAGCTAAGTGTCCCTCTTCCAAGAGTCAATTGTTATTTATTTCTGCCACACCCGAATACTCGGGGGCTGCGCCATTGCATTATTACAACAAATTCATCCAAACACTGGGGCTGCGCCATTACTTCGTTACCACAAATATACTTGGTTACTGGGTGAATTTCTTTTCTTCGGCTCTGGATATATCTTCTCCGGCTCAGTGAAATTATTTTCTTCGGCTCAGTGGAATTATTTTCTTCGACTTAGTGGAATCTTCTTCGGCTCAGTGGATTTATTCTCTCTGGATTACTGGATTGGTTTTCTTTGGGTTATTATTGGTTCACTTATACAATATTACCCGACGCGTTTCCGGGTCAATGGATTCACTTTTATGGTTATTACTGGAACTATTTTCTCCGGCTCAATGGATTCATCCTCTATGATATCAACGGATTCATCTTTTATGGTTATTACTGGATTCTTCGGGTCAATGGATTCATCCTCTATGATATCAACGGATTCAACTTTTATGGTTATTACTAGATTCTTCGGGTCAACGGATTCATCCTCTATGATATCGGCGGATTCATCTTCAATATATGATTCATATTTGATGGTGTACTTCATCTCGGATTCATCTTCAGTATTTCATCCTTAATGGCTTTCTTTCGGCGACACGGATAATACTCGGGGGCTCGACAACGACTTCGCCTCGGGTCGCAACTGTGACATAGCATCTATTGAACAATCATGATATCAACTCAGTAGCGCTTGGGGGCTCGGCTATTTCTCCATCAATAATTTGGCGACATCTACTTTCATTATTTTATGGTTTCTACTTCGGCTCGACTTTTTCGCCGCACTCGAAGATTTCATCATGCATCAACTTCGTCGTGTCCAAAAAGCTAAGTGTTCTTTTATTTTGCACAAAGTTGATTATCATTTACTTTTGCCGCACCCGACGCTCGGGGGCTGCGCGACATATATTCACTTTACATATCATCGAATCCGAGCATCTGACACCGCATGCGAAAAAGAGAGTCAAAGAAAAGATAGAAAAAGTTTGTTCATTTGTGCAGGAGAAAGCAAATTTCAAAGTATATAAAAGAGAACCCGACGAAATTGTCTACAGGGAGAACTCGACGAAATTGTCTTCAAGAAAGGACAGGACCCGACGAAATCAAAAAAGCACCCGAAAAATTGTCTTCAAGGAGGAACCCGACGAATTCAAAAGAGCACCCGACGAAATTGTCTTCAAGAGGGAACCCGACGAATTCAAAAGAGTACCCGACGAAATCTTGAGAGAACCCGACGAAATTTTATTCATGGAGGTCTCGACAAATTATCTTCATGGAGGTCCTGAAAAATTATCTCCAAGGAGGTCCCGAAAAATTGTCCTCAGGAAGGACTCGAAGAATTTGCCTGAAGAAGGACTCGAAGAATTTGCCTCAAGAAGGACCCGACGAATTTTGCTTCAAGGAGGTCTCAAAAAATTATCTTCAAGGAGGTACCGAAAAATTATCTTCAAGGAGGTACCGAAGAATTATCTTCAAGGAGGTGTCAAAAAATTATCTTCAAGGAGGTGCCGAAGAATTATCTTCAAGGAGGTGCCGAAGAATTATCTTCAAGGAGGTGTCGAAAAATTATCTTCAAGGAGGTGCCGAAGAATTATCTTCAAGGAGGTGTCGAAAAATTATCTTCAAGGAGGTGTCGAAAAATTATCTTCAAGGAGGTCCCGAAAAATTATCTTCAAGGAGGTCCCGAAAAATTATCTTCAATGAGGTCCCGAAGAATTGTCCTCAGGGAGGACCCGAAGAATTGTCCTCAAAGAGGACCCGAAGAAATTTTCCTGAAGGAGGAACTCGACGAAATTTTCATCAAGGAGGAACCAAAAAAAAAAAAACAGTGGACAAATCTTCGGGTCCATTGACTCGTCATTTGTTCCGATCAAGAACATCGGTGATATGCCTGACGACAATATAGAAGAACGCAATATATTCGGCTGACTCATCAAGCCCGAGAGAAAAATAGAAGAACCCGCAAAATGGGTCATTGCATCAGCCGAACAAGGCACTCGACAATATATTCTCAGAGCGCTAAAAGTCGCGAATAATCTCTGAATGCCGCAAAACTCTGCGAAGGTAAGACCCCGGGTCCGTCCTGTGTGGCGTGGCATCGCCAAAGACTGCGCTCTGCTACTTTTTTCCACATCAACAGATGTGAAGAAATATCCCAGCGGACGCGCTGTGGACCCGATAAAACATGACTGGGGCTCGACAGATGGTAAGACCTTAAGCGGCACCTGTTAGCACCAGTATCCCGAGATCATGTCCAGGGACGTGATCTTGAAGTAGGTTTTTGCGGATTGCCACTAGAGCAGTTAACTAGTACCTGATCCGTCAGATGAACTAGCCCCAACTACCATTATCCCTGTACAATATAGATATGGATGTCAAATAAAAATAGCAACGGCCTGGAGTCGATAAAAAGAGGGGCTGCGCCAAGTTGTTTATCGAGTAGTACAACTTGAGCCTATGCCTAGGTGCAAGCACCTGCCCATAGGCTCGGGGGCTACTCTTATCGAGAGTATTATTCACCCTCCCGATAAGATACAAGAAAGAGGAAAAATTGTGGTGTCGATTAAAAGCAAGTTGAGCCTACACCCAAGTGCAAACACTTGGCTGTAGCCTCGGGGGCTACTCCCATCGGGAGCGCTGGTCGCGCACCCGATAGAAAAATAACTTCGACAACATCTATGACAATCAAGGTTTGTAGACTCAACTCGATTCTACGACTCGAGTGGAGCCTACTCCCATCGGGAGTGCTGGATTTCATTAAGTCCTCTAACAGGAGTCGATAAAAAAAGGGGCTGCGCCCAGAAGTACAGTCAAGTTCTTCATCGAGTAGCCTAAGTGCAAGCACTTGCCCATAGACTCGGGGGCTACTCCCATCGGGAGCGCTGCCGCGCACCCGATAATTTCAAGAATCGTCGACATCATCTACGCTACACATGATCTACGACATGGACCTCGCCTTGTATTTCTTCGACTTCGGAGATGGTTATGCTTGGAGTTTCTACGCAAGTCTTCGACTTCCCTATAAACTCGGGGGCTACTGACATGGGCATACCCTTCGGGTACCCATTATTAGTATACCTGGTTTGGCTCGGCCCAATATGGAGAAGGCCCAACAAGACAACCCGAAGAAGTAGTCGACTAGGACTCTTGTAAAACCCTAGGCTGGTTGCATATATAAAGCTAGCCAGGGCACTCGAAATAAGGAGAACAACAGATAGACAGCATAGCTCCGCCTACGGCGGCACCCTGTAAACATACATATGATCATATACTGGATTGCTAGCAGCACGTAGGGATCCTCCACCGAGGGGACCCGAAGCTGGGTACGTCGTGTGCCTAATCTCGTCCCCGGAATCTCCATCGTCGCTCTCTCCCGAAAACCTAGTCTACAATACGTAGGCATTGGCGAGGTGATCCCTCGTCAGTACCTCTATGCCGCCTGTACAAGTGTCTAAGGAGAAAGCACGCATTGGATTTCTCGCTTTTGATTATTCTCAACTTAGACATCCATACCGGGACAACATAGACAACAGATAATGGACTCCTCTTTTTAATGCTTAAGCATTCAACAATAGTTAATATTCTCATAAGAGATTGAGGTTGTATGTCCAAACTGAAACTTCCACCATGATACATGGCTTTAGTTAGCGGCCCAATGTTCTTCTCAAATCATATGCATACTCAAACCATTTGATCATGAAGTCCACTACTTCAGACAAGACGAACATGCATAGCATCTCACATGATATCCAACAAAGATAAAGTTGATGGCGTCCCCAGAAAACATGGTTACCGCTCAACAAGCAACTTATAAGAATTAAAACACATAACTACATATTCATCACCACAATAGTTTTTAAGCTATTTGTCCCATGAGATATATATTGCAGAGGTAGAGGAATGAAATTTAAAGGTAGCACTCAAGTAATTTACTTTGGAATGGCAGAAAAATACCACATAGTAGGTAGATATGGTGGACACAAATGGCATGGAGTTTGGCTCAAGGTGTTTGGATGCACGAGAAGCATTTCCTCTCAGTACAAGGTTTGGGCTAGCAAGGTTGTTTGAAGCAAACACAAGTATGAACAGGTACAGCAAGACTCACACAAGAACATATTGCAAGCATTATAAGGCTCTACACTGTCTTCCTTGTTGTTCAAACACTTTACCCGAAAATATCTAGACTTAGAGAGATCAATCATGCAAACCAAATTAAACAAGCTCTACAGTAGTTCTTCATTAATAGATTAAACTACATGATGCAAGAGCTTAAACATGATCTATGAGAGCTCAAACAATTGCCAAATTTACCAAACCATATGCATCATTTTCCAATTCCAACCAAATAGCAATTTAACGAAGCAATGAGCTTTCGCCATGAACATTAAAGCACAATTAAGAACACAAGTGTTCCATATGAAAAAGCGGAGCGTAATATCTCCAATATAAGGATGGCGAGATCCAACTTTATTCAAAACAAAACAAAAATAAAAACAAACCGACGCTCCAAGTAAAGAACATAAGAATGTGACGGAATAAAAATATAGTTTCACTAGAAGTGACCTGATAATGTTGTCGATGAAGAAGGGGATGCCTTGGGCATCCCCAATCTTAGATGCTTGAGTCTTCTTAAAATATATATGCAGGGATGAACCACCGGGGCATCCCCAAGCTTAGACCTTTCGCTCTTCTTGATCATAGTATATCATCCTCTTCTCTCGACCCTTGAAAACTTCCTTCACACAAACTTCAAGCAAACTCATGAGAGGGTTAGTGCTTAACCACAAATTCACATATTCAGAGGTGACACAATCATTCTTAACACTTCTGGACATTGCACAAAGCTTCTGAAAGTTAATGGAACAAAGAAACTCATTCAACATAGCAAAAGCGGCAATACGAAATAAAAGACAGAATCTGTCAAAAACAGAACAGTCCGTAAAGATGCTTCTGGACTGGGCACTTAACTTGCTCAAATGGAAAAACTCAAAACTAATGAAAGTTGCATACATATCTGAGGATCACGCTCGTAAATTTGCAGATTTTTTCGATTTTTTACAGAGACTTGTGCCAGAATTCGTGACAGACAGCAATGCTGTTTCTGCGCAGCGATCCCAAATATAACATCAACTTTAACATAGAAACTTTACTTGGCACAAAAACATGATAAGGAGAGGTTGCTACAGTAGTAAACAACTTCCAAGACTCAACAAAACAAAAATTGCTGTAGTAAAATAAACACATGGGTTATCTCCCAAGAAGTGGTTTTCTTTAACGCAGAAAGTGCAAATCAAGTAACATCAAGAGTAGAAGCATCAACATTACCTCGGGCCTTACGCTTACCCTTCTTGTTCTTTTTCTTACTCTTTGGTTTAGGGAATACATGTCGGCCTCCCGGTATGAATTTTAGGGTGCCTTCTCCCGTATTTATGATTGCTCCCAATAGTTTCAGCAGGGATCTTCCAAGTGTGATTTGTCCAGTTCCTACACATTCAATAACAAGATAATCAGTGGATACCGTTCTTCCAAGAATGGTTGTATGCACACTCTCGGCTATTCCCTTAGGCATTATAACGGAGTTATCAATAAGAGTTATTCCTTCTCCCCCTTCAACGAGTCCCCAAAGTGTTAAAGATTCATAAATACTCTTAGGCATAAGACAAAATTCAGACATAATATCACAACGGGCATGAAAAGTTTCACCACCAATAGTAACTTTAATAGTAGGATTCCACATTGAGGGTTCAGAGTTCACTAAAACTTCATCAAGACGGTTTCGAACATAACCACAACTTTCCTTCAAGTAAGATGCATTTGTCTCAAGAGTGTTTAGTCTATTATAAATGCTAATAAGAGCTGAATCAAAGTTATTAGCCGAACTATGTGATGCAACCAATTTTTTTATGGCATTAAAAGCTTGATCACCATTGCAATGAAGGAAATCTCCTCCCACTATAGCATCTAAGGCATATCTATAACGAATCATAAGCCCAAAATAAAAATTACTAAGGAGCAAACTTAGAGTCATTTGAGGTTCAGTTTCACGATAAGCATCAAAAATTCTAGACCAAGCGTCTTTAAAACTCTCCTCATCCCCTTGTTTAAAAGTAAAGACTAATTCCTCAGGTGAAGAAGTAACAGGTACAGAGCTAGACATGATAACAAAAGTAAACTAAATGCAAGTAACTAATTTTTTTGTGTTTTGATATAAAGCTAGTAAATAAGACAGGAAGTAAAGTAACTAATTTTTTTTGTGTTTTTGATATAGAGATCAAGACAGTAAATAAAGTAAAGATAGCAACTAATTTTTTTGTGTTTTTTTTAAGTGCAGCAAACAAAGTAGTAAATAAAATAAAGCAAGACAAAAACAAAGTAAAGAGATTGGAAGTGGAGACTCCCCTGTAGCGTGTCTTGATCTCCCCGGCAACGGCGCCAGAAAAAGTGCTTGATGCGCGTAGATGTACACGTCCGTTGGGAACCCCAAGAAGAAGGTGTGATGCGCACAGCAGCAAGTTTTCCCTCAGAAAGAAACCAAGGTTATCGAACCAGTAGGAGCCAAGAAGCACGTGAAGGTTGTTGGTGGAGGAATGTAGTGCGGCGCAACACCAGTGAAACCGGCGCCAACGTGGAACCTGCACAACACAATCAAAGTACTTTGCCCCAACGTAACAGTGAGGTTGTCAATCTCACCGGCTTGCTGAAAACAAAGGATTAAGCGTATCGAGTGGAAGATGGTGGTTGTTTGCAAAGAACAGTAAAAGCAGTAGAATGTATTCAGATGTAAAGAATGGACCGGGGTCCACAGTTCACTAGTGGTGTCTCTCCAATAAGATAACTAGCATGCTGGGTGAACAAATGACAGGTGAGCAATTGACAAATAAAGATTCAATACATATCAACGATGATTACTATGTGATTTAATCAGGCATTACGACAAAGTACATAGACCGCTATCCAGCATGCATCTATGCCTAAATAATCCACCTTCAGGTTATCATCCGAACCCCTTCCAGTATTAAGTTGCGAACAACAGATAATTGCATTAAGTATGGTGCGTAATGTAATCAACACAAATATCCTTAGACAAAGCATCAATGTTTTATCCCTAGTAGCAACAGCACATCCACAACCTTAGAACTTTCTGTCACTGTCCCAGATTTAATGGAGGCATGAACCCACTATCGAGCATAATTACCCTCTTGGAGTTACAAGTATCAACTTGGCCAGAGCCTCTACTAGCAACGGAGAGCATGCAAGAACATAAACAACACATATATGATAGATTGATAATCAACTTAACATAGTATTCTCTATTCATCGGATCTCACCAAACACAACATGTAGCATTACAAATAGATGATCTTGATCATGTTAGGCAGCTCACAAGATCTATAACAATGAAAGCACAATCGGAGAAGACAACCATCTAGCTACCGCTATGGACCCATAGTCCAAGGATGAACTACTCACGCATCAATCCGGAGGCGGGCATGATGATGTAGAGCCCCTCCGGTGATGATTCCCCTCTCCGGCAGGGTGCCGGAGGCGATCTCCTGAATCCCCCGAGATGGGATTGCGGCGGCCTCTCAATGTTTTCCGTATCGTGGCTCTCGGTGGGGGTTTCGCGACGGAGGCTTTAAGTAGGCGGAAGGGTAGGTCAAAGGGCGACACGAGGGGGCCACACACCAGGGCGGCGCGGGCCCTAACCTGGCCGCGCGGCCCTGGTGTGGTGGCGCCTCGTCGCCCCACTTCGTTATCCTTTCGGTCTTCTAAGCTTCGCAAAAATAGGACCCTGGGCGTTGATTTCGTCCAATTCCGAGAATATTTCCTTACTAGGATTTCTGAAACCAAAAACAGCAGAAAAAGGAACTACTTCGGCATCTTGTTAATAGGTTAGTGCCGGAAAATGTAAAATAACGCTGTAAAGTATGTATAAAACACTCAAGTATTGTAATAAAAGTAGCATGGAAAATAAGAAATTATAGATACGTTTGCGACGTATCAGCGAGCGAGCGAGTCGAGCGAGGCCGAGAATGAGAGAGATTTGTTTTTTTTGTGAGAGGGACAACCGAAGGATCCTGAAGGACCCAGACACTTCCAAAATACGCATCCTGATGCGTCTTCTCTTGACGAAGAAGATGGCTGGGAGTTTGCGTACCTATTGCACGTGACTTGTGCTCACTGAAGTGTGGGACCTCACGCATGGGCACCACACGTAAGTGACAGACCTGTTGGTGTAAAAACTCGGTTGATTATTACAGTGCATTAGAACAAAGTTTCCTATGGATTCAAGGGTAGGAAATCCAAGTTAACTCATTTACATGACATTATTATTTCCGCGAAGCAAAGTTAACACATCTATCAATTGGTACAATTTGGAGAGACTAAGAGGATCCAGCCTTACTTATTCGTTTTCACATGTTAAACTTGTCTAAATCTTGGTCAAACCTAGGATTTGACCAAGATTCAAATGGGCGGAAAATAAAAAAAAACAGAAAAATGAAAAACCAAAGCACATAGTCTTCTTATGTCATATAGTAAGCATTAAAGTTGATAAAGAAGGTCAAGACATATTCAAACCAGACAAATCATGTATCTACCCCCTAACCCTAAACTCTGTCTTATGAAGTCAAGCATGAAGAGAAGTGGTTTTGGGTTTCAAACATGGAAATTTCAAAAACCTCCCAAAAGCTTCATTTTAGAGTGACTAAGAAGGATCCATGCTTACCTTTTCATTTTCATATTCTAAACTTTTTAAATCTTTGTCAAACCTAGGATCTGACCAAGAGATTCAAATAGGCATAAAATTCAAAAAAAAACTCAGAAAAAGGAAAAACAAAAGCATATATTCTTCTTATGTCATATAGTAAGCATTCAAGTTGATAAACAAGGTTTGGACATATTCAAAGCAGACAAATAATGTATCTACCCGGCCCCTAACCCTAAACTCGGTCGATCTTATGAAGTCTAGCATGAAGAGAAGTCGTTTTGGGTTTCAAACATGAAAATTTCAAGAACATCCCAAAAGCTTCATTTTAGAGTGACTAAGAAGGATCCAGGTTTACCCTTCCATTTTCATGTTTTAAACTTGTTTAAATCATGGTTAAACCTAGGATTTGACGAAGATTCAAATGGGTATAAATTAAAATAAAATAGAAAAATGAAAAACCAAAGCACAAAGTCTTCTTATTTCATATAGTAAGCATTAAAGTTGAGAAACAAGGTCTAGACATATTCAAACTATGCAAATCATGGATCTACGTACCCCCTAACCACTAAACTCTGTCTTATGAAGTCAAGCACGAAGAGATGTGGTTTTGGGTTTCAAACATGGAAATTTCAAAAACCTCCCAAAAGCTTAATTTTAGAGTGACTAAGAAGGATACATGCTTCCCTTCTCATTTTCATATTTTAAACTTGTTTAAATCTTGGTCAAACCTAGGATTTGACCAAGATTCAAATGGGCATAAAAATTCAAAAAAATCAAAAGAATGAAAAACCAAAGCATATAGCATTCTTATGTCATATAGTAAGCATTCAAGTTGATAAACAAGGTCTAGACATATTCAAACCAGAAAAATCATGTATATATCTACCCCTAACCCTAAACTCTGTCTTATGAAGTCAAGCATGAAGAGAAGTGGTTATGGGTTTCAAACATGGAAATTTCAAAAAAACCCAAAAGCTTCATTTTAGGGAGACTAAGAAGGATCCATGCTTACCATTTTATTTTCATGTTTTAAACTTGTTTAAATCTTGGTCAAAGCTAGGATTTGACCAAGATTCAAATGGGCAGAAAATTAAAAAAATCAAAAAAATCAAAAACCAAAGTACATAGTCTTCTTATGTCATATAGTAAGCATTCAAGTTGTTAAACAAGGTCTAGACATATTCAAACCAGACAAATCATGTATCTATACCCCTAACCCCTAAACTCTATATATCTTATGATGAAGTCAAGCATGAAGAGAAGTGGTTTTGGGTTTCAAACATGGAAATTTCAAAAACCTCCCAAAAGGCTCATTTTAGAGTGACTAAGAAGGATCCATGCTTACCTTTGCATTTTCATATTTTAAACTTGTTTAAATCATTGTCAAACCTAGGATTTGACCAAGATACAAATGGGCACAAAATAAAAAAATCAGAAAAATGAAAAACACAAGCACATAGTCTTCTTATGTCATATCGTAAGCATTCAAGTTGATAAACAAGGTCTATGTGTATATCCAAACCAGGCAAATCATGTGTCTACCCCCTGTCGATCTTATGAAGTCTAGCATGAAGAGAATTCGTTTTGGGTTTCAAACATGGAAATTTTAAGAACATCCCAAAAGCTTCTTTTTTTAGAGTCGTTACTAAGAAGGATCTAGGCTTACCTTTTCATTTTCATGTTTTAAACTTGTTTAAATCCTGGTCAAATCGATCTAGGATTGACCAAGATTCAAGTGGGCATAAAATTAAAAAAATGAAAAACCAAAGCACATATATAGTCTTCTTATGTCATATAGTAAGCATATATTGAAGTTGATAAACAAGGTCTAGACATATTCAAACTAGACAAATAATGTATCTACCCCCTAACCCAGCCCTAAACTCTGTCTTAATTATGAAGTCAAGCATGAAGAGAAGTGGTTTTGGGTTTCAAACATGGAAATTTCAAAAACCTATCAAAAGCTTCATTTTAGAGTGACTAAGAAGGATCCATGCTTACCTTTTCATTTTCATATTTTAAACTTGTTTAAATCATTGTCAAACCTAGGATTTGACCAAGATTCAAATGGGCATAAAATTAAAAAAATCAGAAAAACGAAAAACAAAAGCACATAGTCTTCTTATGTCATATATTAAGCATTAAAGTTGATAAACAAGGTTTAGACATATTCAAACCAGACAAATCATGTATCTACCCCCACCCTAAACTCGGTCTTATGAAGTCTAGCATGAAGAGAAGTCGTTTTGGGTTTCAAACGTTTAAGCTAAAAGCCCCATTTCAAATCTTTCAAACTTATTCAAATTTGGTTCAAATTTGAAAGACATACAAGTTATAGCACACATAGTGCATACATGTTCACACATACTGCACTAGATGCTAACCCTATAGTTTGAGGCCATTGGATGAGGTCGAAAAAATTCTTGGATTAGAAATGGGGTTGTTCGAACCCCGTAGTTGGATTTTTTTGAACCTTGATCTGTAGTACTGGGAAAAACCAAAGTTTAACCTATTTAATTATAGATTTGTAGGTTGATTTTTCTACCTTTTATTATTACAATGCAGCACATGTGTGTTTGCCCGTCGAGTGAAACTCGGAAGAAGAGGGATCACTCGGAAGGAGAGAAGAAGGGAGAGTATTACGGTGTCTTCCCTTTTCGGGTGATGATTGTTGTGCAGGGTTTGTCAGTGAGCAGGAGGTGCGAGCGAGCGCGAGTCGAGCGAGGCCGAGAATGAGAGAGATTTGTTTTTTTGTGAGAGGGACAACCGAAGGATCCTGAAGGACCCAGACTTCCAATACGCATCCTGATGCGTCTTCTCTTGACGAAGAAGATGGCTGGGAGTTTGCGTACCTATTGCACGTGACTTGTGCTCACTGAAGTGTGGGACCTCACGCATGGGCACCACACGTAAGTGACAGACCTGTTGGTGTAAAAACTCGGTTGATTATTATAGTGCATTAGAACAAAGTTTCCTATGGATTCAAGGGTAGGAAATCCAAGTTAACTCATTTACATGACATTATTTTTTCCGTGAAGCAAAGTTAACACATCTATCAATTGGTACATTTTGGAGTGACTAAGAGGATCCAGGCTTACTTATTCGTTTTCACGTGTTAAACTTGTCTAAATCTTGGTCAAACCTAGGATTTGACCAAGATTCAAATGGGCGAAAATTAAAAAAAAACAGAAAAATGAAAAACCAAAGCACATAGTCTTCTTATGTCATATAGTAAGCATTAAAGTTGATAAAGAAGGTCAAGACATATTCAAACCAGACAAATCATGTATCTACCCCTAACCCTAAACTCTGTCTTATGAAGTCAAGCATGAAGAGAAGTGGTTTTGGGTTTCAAACATGGAAATTTCAAAAACCTCCCAAAAGCTTCATTTTAGAGTGACTAAGAAGGATCCATGCTTACCTTTTCATTTTCATATTCTAAACTGGTTTAAATCTTTGTCAAACCTAGGATCTGACCAGGAGATTCAAATAGGCATAAAATTCAAAAAAATAGAAAAAGGAAAAACAAAAGCATATAGTCTTCTTATGTCATATAGTAAGCATTCATGTTGATAAACAAGGTTTGGACATATTCAAACCAGACAAATAATGTATCTACCCGGCCCCTAACCCTAAACTCGGTCGATCTTATGAAGTCTAGCATGAAGAGAAGTCGTTTTGGGTTTCAAACATGAAAATTTCAAGAACATCCCAAAAGCTTCATTTTAGAGTGACTAAGAAGGATCCAGGCTTACCATTCCATTTTCATGTTTTAAACTTGTTTAAATCGTGGTTAAACCTAGGATTTGACCAAGATTCAAATGGGCATAAATTAAAATAAAATAGAAAAATGAAAACCAAAGCACATAGTCTTCTTATGTCATATAGTAAGCATTAAAGTTGAGAAACAAGGTCTAGACATATTCAAACTATGCAAATCATGTATCTACGTACCCCCTAACCCCTAAACTCTGTCTTATGAAGTCAAGCACGAAGAGAGGTGGTTTTGGGTTTCAAACATGGAAATTTCAAAAACCTCCCAAAAGCTTCATTTTAGAGTGACTAAGAAGGATACATGCTTCCCTTTCATTTTCTTGTTTTAAACTTGTTTAAATCTTGGTCAAACCTAGGATTTGACCAAGATTCAAATGGGCATAAAAATTCAAAAAAAATCAAAAGAATGAAAAACCAAAGCATAGCATTCTTATGTCATATAGTAAGCATTCAAGTTGATAAACAAGGTCTAGACATATTCAAACCAGAAAAATCATGTATATATCTACCCCTAACCCTAAACTCTGTCTTATGAAGTCAAGCATGAAGAGAAGTGGTTATGGGTTTCAAACATGGAAATTTCAAAAAAACCCAAAAGCTTCATTTTAGGGAGACTAAGAAGGATCCATGCTTACCATTTTATTTTCATGTTTTAAACTTGTTTAAATCTTGGTCAAACCTAGGATTTGACCAAGATTCAAATGGGTAGAAAACTAAAAAAATCAAAAAAATGAAAAACCAAAGTACATAGTCTTCTTATATCATATAGTAAGCATTCAAGTTGTTAAACAAGGTCTAGACATATTCAAACCAGAAAAATCATGTATCTATACCCCTAACCCCTAAACTCTATATATCTTATGATGAAGTCAAGCATGAAGAGAAGTGGTTTTGGGTTTCAAACATGGAAATTTCAAAAACCTCCCAAAAGGCTTATTTTAGAGTGACTAAGAAGGATCCATGCTTACCTTTGCATTTTCGTATTTTAAACTTGTTTAAATCATTGTCAAACCTAGGATTTGACCAAGATACAAATGGGCACAAAATAAAAAAAATCAGAAAAATGAAAAACACAAGCACATAGTCTTCTTATGTCATATCGTAAGCATTCAAGTTGATAAACAAGGTCTAGGTATATCCAAACCAGACAAATCATGTATCTACCCCCGTCGATCTTATGAAGTCTATCATGAAGAGAAGTCATTTTGGGTTTCAAACATGGAAATTTCAAGAACATCCCAAAAGCTTCTTTTTAGAGTCGTTACTAAGAAGGATCTAGGCTTACCTTTTCATTTTCATGTTTTAAACTTGTTTAAATCCTGGTCAAATCGATCTAGGGTTGGCCAAGATTCAAGTGGGCATAAAATAAAAAAATGAAAAACCAAAGCACATATATAGTCTTCTTATGTCATATAGTAAGCATATATTGAAGTTGATAAACAAGGTCTAGACATATTCAAACTAGACAAATCATGTATCTACCCCTAAACCCTAAACTCTGTCTTAATTACGAAGTCAAGCATGAAGAGAAGTGGTTTTGGGTTTCAAACATGGAAATTTCAAAAACCTATCAAAAGCTTCATTTTAGAGTGACTAAGAAGGATCCATGCTTACCTTTTCATTTTCATATTTTAAACTTGTTTAAATCATTGTCAAACCTAGGATTTGACCAAGATTCAAATGGGCATAAAATTAAAAAAAATCATAAAAACGAAAAACAAAAGCACATAGTCTTCTTATGTCATATATTAAGCATTAAAGTTGATAAACAAGGTTTAGACATATTCAAACCAGACAAATCATGTATCTACCCCCACCCTAAACTCGGTCTTATGAAGTCTAGCATGAAGAGAAGTCGTTTTGGGTTTCAAACGTTTAAGCCAAAAGCCCCATTTCAAATATTTCAAACTTATTCAAATTTGGTTCAAATTTGAAAGACATACAAGTTATAGCACACATAGTGCATACATGTTCACACATACTGCACTAGATGCTAACCCTATAGTTTGAGGCCATTGGATGAGGTCGAAAAAATTCTTGGATTAGAAATGGGGTTGTTCGAACCCCGTAGTTGGATTTTTTGAACCTTGATCTGTAGTACTGGGCAAAACCCAAGTTTAACCTATTTAATTATAGATTCGTAGGTTGATTTTTCTACCTTTTATTATTACTATGCAGCACATGTGTGTTTGCCCGTCGAGTGAAACTCGGAGGAAGAGGGATCACTCGGAAGGAGAGAAGAAGGGAGAGTATTACAGTGTCTTCCCTTTTTCGGGTGATGATGTTGACTGTTGTGCAGGTTTTGTCAGTGAGGAGGAGGTGCGAGCGAGCAAGTCGAGCGAGGCCGAGAATGAGAGAGATTTGTTTTTTTGTGAGAGGGACAACCGAAGGATCCTGAAGGACCCAGACACTTCCAATACGCATCCTGATGCGTCTTCTCTTGACGAAGAAGATGGCTGGGAGTTTGCGTACCTATTGCATGTGACTTGTGCTCACTGAAGTGTGGGACCTCACGCATGGGCACCACACGTAAGTGACATACCTGTTGGTGTAAAAACTCGGTTGATTATTACAGTGCATTAGAACAAAGTTTCCTATGGATTCAAGGGTAGGAATTCCAAGTTAACTCATTTACATGACATTATTTTTTCCGTGAAGCAAACTTAACACATCTTTCAATTGGTACATTTTGGAGTGACTAAGAGTATCCAGGCTTACTTATTCATTTTCACGTGTTAAACTTGTCTAAATCTTGGTCAAACCTAGGATTTGACCAAGATTCAAATGGGTAGAAAATAAAAAAAACAGAAAAATGAAAAACCAAAGCACATAGTCTTCTTATGTCATATAGTAAGCATTAAAGTTGAGAAACAAGGTCTAGACATATTCAAACTATGCAAATCATGTATTTACGTACCCCTAACCCCTAAACTCTGTCTTATGAAGTCAAGCACGAGAGGTGGTTTTGGGTTTCAAACATGGAAATTTCAAAACCTCCCAAAAGCTTCATTTTAGAGTGACTAAGAAGGATACAGGCTTCCCTTCTCATTTTCATGTTTTAAACTTGTTTAAATCTTGGTCAAACCTAGGATTTGACCAAGATTCAAATGGGCATGAAAATTCAGAAAAATCAAAAGAATGAAAAACCAAAGCACATAGCATTCTTATGTCATATAGAGTAAGCATTAAAGTTGATAAACAAGGTCTAGACATATTCGAACAAGAAAAATCATGTATCTACCCCTAACCCTAAACTCTGTCTTATGTAGTCAAGCATGAAGAGAAGGTCTAGACATATTCAAACAAGAAGGATCCAGGCTTACCCTTCCATTTTCATGTTTTAAACTTGTTTAAATCGTGGTTAAACCTAGGATTTGACCAAGATTCAAATGGGCATAAAATTAAAATAAAACAGAAAAATAAAAACCAAAGCACATATATAGTCTTCTTATGTCATATAGTAAGCATTAAAGTTGAGAAACAAGGTCTAGACATATTCAAACTATGCAAATCATGTATCTACGTACCCCTAACCCCTAAACTCTGTCTTATGAAGTCAAGCATGAAGAGAGGTGGTTTTGGGTTTCAAACATGGAAATTTCAAAAACCTCCCAAATGCTTCATTTTAGAGTGACTAAGAAGGATACAGGCTTCCCTTCTCATTTTCATGTTTTAAACTTGTTTAAATCTTGGTCAAACCTAGGATTTGACCAAGATTCAAATGGGCATAAAAATTCAGAAAAAATCAAAAGAATGAAAAACCAAAGCACATAGCATTCTTATGTCATATAGTAAGCATTCAAGTTGATAAACAAGGTCTAGACATATTCAAACCAGAAAAATCATGTATATATCTACCCCTAACCCTAAACTCTGTCTTATGAAGTCAAGCATGAAGAGAAGTGGTTTTGGGTTTCAAACATGGAAATTTCAAAAAACCCCAAAAGCTTCATTTGAGGGTGACTAAGAAGGATCCATGCTTACCATTTGATTTTCATGTTTTAACCTTGTTTAAATCTTGGTCAAACCTAGGATTTGACCAAGATTCAAATGAGCAGAAAATTAAAAAAATCAGAAAAACGAAAGACCAAAGTACATAGTCTTCTTATGTCATATAGTAAGCATTCAAGTTGTTAAACAAGGTCTAGACATATTCAAACCAGACAAATCATGTATATATACCCCTAAACCCTAATTAAACTCTGTCTTATGAAGTCAAGCATGAAGAGAAGTGGTTTCGGGTTTCAAACATGTACTAAGAACGATCATTTTAAAAAAACCCAAAAGCTTCATTTTAGAGTGCATAAGAAGGATCCAGGCTTACTCTTTCATTTTCATGTTTTAATCTTGTTTAAATCTTGGTCAAACCTAGGATTTGACCAATATTCAAATGAGCATAAAATAAAAAATAAAATAAATAAAAAACGAAAGCACATAGTCTTCTTATGTCATATAGTAAGCATTCAAGTTCATAAACAAGGTCTAGACACATTCAAATCAGACAAGTCATGTACCCCTAACCCTAAACTCTGTCTTATAAATGAAGTCAAGCATGAAAAGAAGTGTGGTTTTGGTTTCAAACATGGAAATTTGAAAAACCTCCCAAAAGCTTCATTAATTAGACTGACTGATTAATTAAGAAGGATCCATGATTAATTACCTTTTCATTGTCATGTTTTAAACTTGTTTAAATCTTGGTCAAACCTAGGATTTGACCAAGATTCAAATGGGCATAAAAATTCAGAAAAAATCGAAAGAATGAAAAACCAAAGCACATAGCCTCTTCTTATGTCATATATAGTAAGCATTCAAATTGATAAAACATGGTCTAGACATATTCAAACCAGAAAAATCATGTATCTACCCCTAACCATAAACTCTGTCTTATGAAGTCAAGCATGAAGAGAAGTGGTTTTGGGTTTCAAACATGGTAAATTCAAGAACCTCCCAAAAGCTTCATTTTAGAGTGACTAAAGAGAAGCATCCAGACTTACCTATTCATTTTCACATGTTAAACTTGTTTAAATATTGCTCAAACCTAGGATTTTACCAAGATTCAAATGGGCATAAAAATCAAAAAATGAAATACCAATGCACATAGTCCTCTTATGTCATATAGTAAGCATTCAAGTTGATAAACAAGGTCTAGACATATTCAAACTAGACAAATCATGTATCTACCCCCTATCGACCCTAAACTTTGTCTTATGAAGTCAAGCATGAAGATAAGTGGTTTTGGGTTTCAAACATGGAAATTTCAAAAACCTCCCAAAAGCTTCATTTTAGAGCGACTAAGAAGGATCGATGCTTACCTTTTCATTTTCATGTTTTAAACTTATTTAAATCTTGGTCAAACCTAGGATTTGACCAAGATTCAAATGGGCATAAAAATTCAGACAAAAAATCTAAAGAATGAAAAACCAAAGCACATAGCCTTCTTAATTATGTCATATAGTAAACATTCAAGTTGATAAACAAGGTCTAGACATATTCAAAACAAAAAATCATGTATCTACCCCTAACCCTAAACTCTGTCTTAATTATGAAGTCAAGCATGAAGAAGAGTGGTTTTGGGTTTCAAACATGCATGGAAATTTCAAGAACCTCCCAAAAGCTTCTTTTTAGAGTGACTAAGAAGGATCCATGCTTACACATTTCATTTTCATGTTTTAAACTTGTTTAAATCCTGGCCAAACCTGGGATTTGACCAAGATACAAATGGGCATAAAATTCAAAAAAATTAGATAAATGAAAAACCAAAGAACATAATCTTCTTATGTCAATAGTAAGCATTCAAGTTGATAAACAAGGTCTAGACATATTCAAACTATACAAATCATGTATCTACCCCCTAACCCCTAAACTTTGTATTATGAGTCAAGCATGAAGAGAAGTGGTTTTTGGTTTCAAACATGGAAATTTCAAAAACCTCCCAAAAGCTTCATTTTAGAGTGACTCAGAAGGATCCAGGCTTACTTTTTCATTTTCATGTTTTAAACTTGTTTAAATCTAGGTCAAACCTAGGATTTGACCAAGATTCAAATGGACATAAAAAATCAAAAGTTTACAACAGCACACAAAATAAACATGAAATTACATCTAAATCCCTAACTTTTACATGGAGGACCCCAGGCTGAAAGCAAGAAATGCGATCGGGTCTTGAATCTTGATGCGTCTTCTCTTGACAAAGAAGATAGCTGGGAGTTTGCGTACGTACAATGACATAGGCATCCCCAATGGGCCTGCCGAAGATGGTACCTGGGGTTTACTGAAGGCCCAGGACTCGAAGAATAAGAAGATTCGGAAGCCCATTTAGTGTTAAGGAAATATAGATTGTATTAGGAAATATAGAGACTTGTAACCTTACGGGATGGGTACGAAACCCTCCCGGACTCTGTATCTTGTATACTACGAAACCCTCGGCTCCACCTCCTATATAAGGGGGAGTCGAGGGACAAAGAAAGGATCGAATCTATTGTCAACAGAACCCTAGTTTTCATAATCAGCGAGTACTTTTCGGCTGAAACCTTCGAGATCTACTTGCCCTCTACTTCTAGCAAAACCCTAGTCTACAATCTGTAGGCATTGACAAATTAATCTTTTGTCAATTGGCACCGTCTCTGGGAACTAGAGGTTGCAAGGAGCTGATCTCGATGGCACTTCCAGAATCGTCGACTTCGTCGGTAGCAAGCAATGCGATGGATCGAGGTAAACGGGAAAAAACTGATCTAGTCATGTGCCTATCTTCGTCGATTTTATTCCTCACCCGCCCTCCCGTTTGGATGCATGTGCCTATCTGGAGGAGCCCATCGTCATGACGTTCGGAGAATTCCGATTTGGCGTCAATATGGAAGGATCCTATCATCTCGAAGTTCCGATCTCGTCGGAATTTTCAGCAATAGATTCTGACTTTTCGTCGAGCGACGAAGAGTTTTCGTCGCCATGCTTCGCCGACACCAAGGCAAGCGGAAAACTCGCCAAGATCTTCAGCGACACATCCTTCGAGTCGTCTGCGGACTCCGTTATAAGCAGCGACTCCGATAGCGTCGACAGCTTCAACTTCATCGACAAATCTGTCGCCATTGGAAAGGTCTTCACCAATCTCTATGATGGTGTCACCAATCCTGATAAAAATCAATACTCAAAATATCATCAGGTCTATGCGATCGAGGAGACAAACCGAGCACAACCGGAGACGTCAGAGGATTTTGACGATTTGGGAAATCCATACGTTGATCCCTCTGATCTCAGAAGAGGCCTAGGCACTAAATATGTCGGGTCTTCACCTCGCGAAAGAGTTCAACTCCCGCAAGCAGCGTGGGATAGGGCCGCAAGAGCCATGGATGGTTCAGAACCAATGACCACCACTGCTACTGCAGAAGAATTACAAGCCTATCAATATAGACTTGCTCGTGTGAGTAGGGAGCTGGAAAAACAGACAGCATCCCTGAATAGAAGAAAAGAGGCAGCCTCCGCGTCAAGCGAGCAGAGCTCAGTCGACAATCAGGAACTTCGGGAGATAGTCATAGAGACGCTCGGAGGAGAGCAAGATCTCGACTGCAAAATATACCTGAAGCAGAGAGAGGAAATATAATTCAAAATCTCGACATGTCCTTCATGACGATTGATACAAGGGGAAATATTATCCCGAAAACACCAGAAGCTGGGTACATGGCAACGCAAGCTTATATCCTCGCGTAGACCACCTCCGGGACCCGAGAGAAGCATTGTTCAATATGGCAATGGCTGGAGTTGGAGTCATGGGAACAGCGTTCGCAGCTACACCTCCCGAAGGAACTCCAAGGCAAAATAGTCCACGACCCACTGCAGCAGTGCAAGATCCACCGAGAGCAAGTGGAGCAAGAGACACAGCGGCTCAAGCAAGAGTGGATAGAGCGCGACAAGAAAGAAGAGAACATCAGCATTCACCAGAGGTTGCCGACGAAGATAT
Source organism: Lolium multiflorum (assembly GCA_030979885.1). Classification (NCBI taxonomy): domain Eukaryota; kingdom Viridiplantae; phylum Streptophyta; class Magnoliopsida; order Poales; family Poaceae; genus Lolium; species Lolium multiflorum. Next base: position 260,216,809 of record CM061750.1, read on the forward strand.
GTGTGGGCTCCCGTGCTTTACGAGACGAGTTCGAAAAACTCGAGTCCCGAAAGGGTTTAAATTACCCGAAAATTTCAAGAAATTCGACGGCCTACAGGATCCCGAGGATTGGCTCATTGATTACCTCGAGATGGTGAAGGTGATAGGAGGAACCAGAGCAACAGCCATGCAAAGCATCCAAGTTCACTTGAGTGGTGCCGCGCGATCTTGGATAAAGAAACTTCCCCCAGGTTCCATCGACAGCTGGGATAGTTTTGAAGATATATTCGTGAGGAATATCCGATCCACTTGCAAGAAACCTACATCGTTGGAAGAGCTGAGAGCGTGTAGACAGAAACACGACGAATCAATGAGAAAATATATACAGAGGTGGAACATTATTAAAAACTCGGCAGAGGATATATCTGACGAGAGAGCAATAGACGCGTTCGTGGCAGGAATTCGACGAGGAGATTTCGTTGAAGACTTAGGGAGAACCAACCCTAAGACAATATCAACATTGATGGAGATAGCAAATAAGTGGGCAGATGGAGAAGATGCGATATACAACAAGCGACATAGGTCGCCAGAAGACGACCGCGGTCGAAATTTTCAAAATAGAAGGCGATTTTCTCGCCAGTTTTACAATAATGATGCTCCTGGCCACATATCGGCTGGTTTCCGAGGAAACTCTGGAGGAAATAATCGAGATGATTACCAAAGGAGTAATGAGCAACAAGGCGACAATAGAGGTGACTTCCGTGGTAACAGGCAAAATAGTGGACCAAGGTTTCAGAGACCTTATGTGTCTCCCGAAGAATTGATGAACGGGCCATGTCAGATGCACTTCTACCTCGACAGTAATGGAAAGAGGCAGTCAGGACATCTCCAAAAAGACTGCCGCAATTTCCAAGCAATGTTGCGGGCCGCAGGGATCGCCAATGCCCAAGCAATGAACAGAAACCCCCAGGGCCAAGGAGTGAGATTCACCTCCCACCTCCTCCCGCAATTACGGACGAAAATCGACACCAGCTCAGAATAGCGGCAGCACCACACCCACCTCCATATGTCGACCCTAACTCCAATGGTGCGGTCTCGATGATTCAGAAAGCTAGGCCATCTAACAGGGCGCAGAAAGTAATCTCGCGACAAGTGTTCATGGCAGAGAAGATGCCTCCACCAACAGTCGAGTACCTAAATTGGTCGGGACAGGACATTGGCTTCACAATTGCGGATCACCCGCAGCAAGTTCCTCGACTAGGGCAATCTGCACTTATCTTACCCGCAGTAATTGCTGGTTTTGATGTGTCGAGATTTTTTATAGATGGTGGCAGCAGCTTAAACCTTATGTATGCAGATACATTGATGAAGATGAACATATCCCTGGCAAACCTAAAACCAACTGATACACGTTTTCACGGGATCACGCCAGAGAAGCCAAGTTATCCGTTGGGCAAGATCAATCTCGACGTTCAGTTTGGGACCCGGGAAAACTACAGGATAGAGAACTTAGAGTTTGAAGTTGTGGATTTCCCGTCGCAATATCATGCCTTGTTGGGACGACCAGCATATGCCAGGTTTATGGCGGTACCCCATTACACGTACTTATTATGGAGGTTGCCTGGACCTAAAGGACCAATCACAATTAAGGGAAGTTTCGCGCTGTCTGATAAGTGCGACAAGGATTTTCATCGACTGTCGGAAACTTTCGGGATGCAAGCAGAATATATGGCGCCAAGGCTCACTGATTATGATGTGCTGCCAGATACAGGGAGACCACTCAGAGAACCAACCTTCAATACTACCAAGGATTCAAAAGAGGTGCAGATCCACCCGACAGACCCAAAGAAAACAACATCCATTGCAGCAAACATGGATCTCGCATAGGAAAGCGCGCTCGTCGAGTTCCTCCGTGAGCACTGGAAAATCTTCGCATGGTGTCCAGCTGACATGCCAGGAGTACCCAGGGAACTTGCCGAGCACCACCTCAACTTGGATCCTCTTGCGAGACCAATCAAACAACCTTTGCGGCGTTTTTCAGAACCAAACCGCAAAGCTATGCTATCAGAAATAGATCGACTAAAAGATGCTGGTTTTATCAAAGAGATATTTACAGAAGCCACGTGGGTAGCTAACCCAGTGATGGTGCCGAAGAAAAACACGAAAGTCCTTCGCATGTGTGTCAACTTTACGTGTCTCAATAAACATTGTCCAAAGGATCACTTTCCCCTCCCAAGGATCAATCAAATCATCGACTCCACGGCAGGATGTGAACGTCTTTCCTTCTTGGATGCGTATTCTGGTTATAACCAAATCAGATTAAAATAAGATGATGAAGCCAAGACAACGTTCATAACACCTTACGGTGTGTTCTGCTATAGAACAATGCCCTTTGGTTTGAAAAACGCGGGAGCAACATATCAGCGGATGATGCAGAAGTGCCTTGCAACACAGATTGGAAAAAATGTACAAGTCTACATTGACGATGTCGTGATAACATCAAAAAAGGGGACAACACTGATCGAAGATTTGAAAGAAACCTTCGACAACCTCGACAAGTTCTGCCTTAAGCTGAACCCGACAAAGTGCTCTTTTGGTGTTCCCAGGAGAACTTCTCGGGTTCTTAGTATCAGCAAGAGGGATTGAAGCCAATCCAGAGAAAATACAGGCCATCGTAACTATGAGGAAGCCGACAAAGTTGAAAGAAATACAACAGCTGACGGGGCGAGTCGCAGCTTTAAGCAGATTCGTCGCCAGGCTGGGAGAAAAAGCGTTGCCGTTCTATGCATTGATCAAACAACGAGAGAAATCTCAAGCGCACAATCTCGACACCACCAATTTTGGTGGCGCCTAAAGAGAAGGAACCCCTCCTGTTATACATCGCAGCCACGCCTCAGGTGGTCAGCACGGCTTTGGTAGTCGAGAGGGAGGAAGAAGGAAAGCTCCATGGAGTACAGAGGCCAGTATATTTCATCAGTGAAGTACTGTCGCCTTCAAAACAGCGGTACCCGCAGTACCAGAAGTTGGCGTATGGAGTATTTACGACAGCAAGAAAATTGTGACACTATTTTTCGGCGCACCCGATAATAGTGGTCAATGAGGCTCCTCTGTCAAATATATTAAACAACCCAGAAGCTACGGGTCGTGTTTCCCTTTGGGGAATAGAGCTTTCCCCTCGGGACATCACGTATGAAAAAAGAAAGGCAATAAAATCGCAAATCCTACCAGATTTCATCGCAGAGTGGATGGAGTTACAAAACACAGGGCCTCCAGATTTATCGTGAACCTGGACTATGACCTTTGATGGGTCCAAAAGGTTAGAAGGCGTTGGAGCAGGCGTGATACTAGTATCACCTGAAGGCGACAAATTGAAGTATGTCTTACGGATGATGTTCCCAAACGCGTCCAACAATGAAGCAGAATATGAAGCTCTCATACACGGGATGAAGATGGCGAAATCCTGCGGTGCAACCCGACTGAAAATCTTTGGCGACTCACAGTTGGTAGCACAACAGGTTATGAATCAATGTGATGCAGTCAACGAGAGTATGATAGCATACAAGGAGATGTATAATGAGTTAGAAAAGCTGTTTGATGGATGCGAGGTAAACCACATCAGCAGGTTGAGCAATGATGAAGCCGATGTTCTTGCAAACATCGGGTCGCAATGTCTCGCGATTCCTCCAGGCGTGTTTTGGGAAGAAATAAGTGAGAGATCAACAAAGCCAATGAAACCAAAGAAGAAGGAGAAGGAAGAAAAACCCTCGAGTGTTACCAAAGAATCATTGGAAGAAGAATAGGAACAGGAGCTAGTCATGATGGTGCAAATTCCATGGATGCAGGCGTACATATCATACATCCTAAGGAAAACAATACCCGATGATCCAGTTGAAGCAAGGCGAGTAATTAGACGATCTAAAGCTTTTACTGTGATCAAAGGGGAGTTGTACAAGCGGGGGTGTGCTACAGAGGTGTGTCACACCCGAAGAAGGAAGGATAATCCTGAAAGATGTACACGAAGGAATATGTGGGCATCACGCAAGCAGTCGAGCTATCGCGGCCAAAGTCTTCAGGGCAGGATTTTATTGGTTAACAGCAATTGAGGACGCGAAGGAAATAGTGCGAACTTGCGACGCGTGCCAGAGATTCGCCGCAAGACCTCACTCTCCGGCAGCAGAATTGATGCCAATCCCATTGTCTTGTCCCTTTGCTCAATGGGGTCTCGACATGGTGGGAAAATTACACAAAGCTTCGCCAGGAGGATATGAGTATATGCTCGTTGCTGTCGACAAATTTACCAAGTGGATAGAAGCAAAGCCGATAAATTCACCGGACGGCGCGTCGGCAATCAAGTTTGTGAAAAGCATTGTTTTTCGATTTGGAGTTCCCCATAGCATCGTCACAGACAATGGCAGTAATTTCACATCCAAGGAGTTCAAAGCATATTGCGCAGAAGTGGGCATTAAATTGAGTTTTGCGTCTGTCGCACATCCACAGACCAACGGTCAAGTCGAGAAAGCCAACGACATCATCTGCAATGGTATCAAGAAGCGCCTGTTAGGACCATTGGAAAAAGCTCGGCATACTTGGCCAGAGGAGTTGCCAAGCGTGTTGTGGAGCATCCGAACAACACCAAATACAGCGACACAGGAGACGCCATTTTTCTGGTCCATGGAGCTGAAGCAGTACTGCCGATAGAAATAGAGCATGATTCCCCAAGAGTTACAGAATATGATGAAGAAACTTCCAGAAGAGCTCTGGAGGATGATGTCGACGCACTTGATGAGGCTCGAGATGAAGTATTGTCACGAGTCGCCAAATACCAACAGGACCTGAAAAACTACCACAGTCGACGATTGCGACCAAGATCTTTTCAAGTTGGGGACTTGGTTTTACGACTCAATCAAAAAAGCCATGAAAAACTCGAGTCACCATGGCTTGGACCTTACATCGTCACAGAAGTAATTGAAGGAGGAGCATACATAATCAAGGACAAGAAGACGGGGATTGCTGAGCCAAATCCTTGGAACGTGGCGCAGCTCAGGCGTTTTTACGCTTAGAAGCCGAAATATAGTCTCCTTTGTAAACATACAATGTACTGAAACGCCCGCGAGTTTTCAGACGCACTCTTTTCCTTTTTTGGGGCACCGAGTGGGGCCGGAAAAGGTTTTTAATGAGGCGGGCTCGCGGTGCTGCAATATAATAAAGATAGTGGAATTATATATCTTTTCGACAGGCTCGGGGGCTTCTACCCAGAAGATACAATATATATATATACACAATGCCGACAAATACAACTTGCAAAATATCTCGCCTTGGTATAAAGTACCTCGCCAAAATAAAAAGATGTCGCCAAATAGCGGTCAACATAAAGCTCGGGGAGTCGCGCCCGCAAAAATATTACACAATATAATTTATCTTGCTTTGGGACAACCTCGCATTATAAAACGAAAACATCGCCATCAAAACGCCCGGGGGCTTGGCATTGAAAAACAAAAATATAGTGACTTTACAATGTAGATTATGTCTACTACACACAAGATACAATCCTTGGAGCAACAAATCTTCAAGGGTTACCCAGTATATTATCTATCGTCAACCGTTCATTATTTATAGCGCGAGTGCTATGTTCAGCATAGCTGCCCTTCACGAAGAATTCGGCATCCATCCGAAGAAGTTCATCCATCATATCTTCGGCAACAGGGGTCACAACGTCGTCATATTTGCTGAAGTTCTTCCTCCTCTTCGCCATCTTGGCCAGGCACTTTGGAACAACTTGACCCACGTCTAACTTCGGGTAGCAGATTTTTATCATGATCATAGCAAACCTTGCGCCAGCAGCTAATTGGGCCCGCACAAAGCCGTGGATTCGAGGAGCATCCCGAAATTTGTCCATTAAAGCAGGAAGAGTCTCTGGCATCTTATTACGAGGAAACATGGTGCCATAGACCAGAGACAAGGTCCTTGTACAAAAGTCGAGATAATCGCGAACCTGGAGCGCGCGATCCTGAAACCTGACGATCTGGCGAGTCCGTTCAGGCGTGCCCCAAAAATTTGAACCATGATCACGCGCAAGCTTGAGAAGCGCATTGGATCGAGCTTCAACACGTTCATCTTCGGTAGTAGCATCCAAGAAGGAACCTATTTTTGAAGGAATCAGCAGGAAACGAGGAGACAAGCAAAAAAGAAAAATAAAGCATGACAAAGTTAATGAAGCATACCTGCCATATCCAAGCTAGCATCCGTCAGCAGCTGAAGCATAAAATTCTCTCGAGAAGAAGCTGCAGCAGCCTCAGCAATCGCGGTATCCCTTTCAGCTATGGCATCTTGAGCCTGTTGGAGCGCAACATTTTCCCTCTCAGAGGATTTTCGAGATTGTTCCATGAGCATAAGTGACTGCTTCTTCGTGGATTGGAGCTGCTGGCGAAGTTCTTCCAAATCTTGTGCTGAGTTTTTACTCGAAGAATCCTCAATAAATTCGACAGCGACAGGCGTTTTCTTCAAACGGGATGAAGGAAAAACTTCGGAAGGACCAGGAGTTGCAGTATAGTTGTCAAAAATCAACTGAAAACAAAATTTTCGACATCAATCATTAAGCAAAGATAGATTTCCATTCATTCTCAAAGTATGTACATGTCTATTACAAAAGAAGGATCTCTAGACAACTACTGAAGCAACCACCGCCAAGAACACTACGGCGACAGTGCCAAAAGAGGGGAAAAACTAAAAGAAAAAAGCAAAGTGGTCTACTTGACCTCCGGCTTTGAAGAACTCGGAGCAGGCGCTGGCTTATATCCAAGGGTGGCAAGGATCTTCTTCGAGTTGGGTTTCGCCGCTTTAATCAGCGACTGCCATTTCTTCGTCTCGATATCCTCTGCGTCGCCAACCCTTGCCCAGTCGACGTTTTGTTGGCTATTAGCAACCAAGGCAATTGTACCTTCGACTCCAACTTTTAACCCTTCTTGGCGAAGTTGGAGTCCAAGGTCTTCTTGGGAAGTGAAGCACTTGGCGAGATCAATAAAAATTGCGGGTTCCTCCTTCTTCTTGAAAAAATAGGGGAAAAGCCGTGACAGGCCAATCTCAGCTTCAGCAAGGCCGTCACGAGCTTCAGTACCATGGATTTCAAGGAGAGAAAGCGCATCAAGGAGCTGGTCACCTTCAGGATTTTCCAGCTCATACTCTTGGTGTGTTCTCCCTGCTTAAAGCATAAAAAAGAGTTACTCAAAGGGGAAAAAGGGACCAAAACATGACACAAGAAAGCAGCAAGGGTGTGAACACTTACTAACAAAACGTCGACTCTGCGACTCCAGTCGATTAAGGATTTCTTCTTCGCGAGCAGAATGCTGAGCTACATTTTCACTCAGAGCATTTTTTGCGTCGTCGAGTCTTTTTTGAAGATCCTCGACGGTAGCAGCATCTGCTTCAGCTTTCATGCGTGCCGTTTCGCTTTGCTCTAACTCAGCAGCAAGAGCGTCAGCACGTTTGTTGGCTTCCGCAAGTTTTTCTGCCAGCATAAAACAGGCGAGTAAAGTACTGCAGCAAAAAATAGCGACAGAATATATTCGACAAGGAAAAGAGAGGGTACCTTCAAGTTTGGCGGCATATTCGCGGTACCCGATAAATTGGGTACCGAAACGGATAAGCTCCTTCATGAAAGGCTAAAGAAAGATCATAAAAAGAGGATCAATATAAGAAGTGAAAAAGTTCGACATCATGAAGAAACAGGGAAGTTCAGAAAAATGAAGCCAATACAGGACAAAGAAGATAACTTACCTCTTCCATTAAAGGAGTCGAGGAACAACCAGCTAATATGGTTGGTTCCTTGGTTGATTCCACCCTGGCTCTCTTCGGGGAAGGAGCCTGGGGGCTCACAGCTGGCGTTGGATGTTCCGGGTTTTGTTGAGGAGGTGAAGTTTCGTCGCCATCAGGACGAGCTTCCGAGACAACTAAAGTACGAGACGTGCTCGTTCGAGCAGTCTCGTCAATAGGTGCATCCTCCTCTTCATCGCCACTACAACAAATACAGCGACAGGATAAAAAAGCAATTTCAAAAAGTATCGACAAAGAGACAAATATAATGCATTAAAAACTTACGAGCTAACAAGAGCAGCTTCGTACAGATCCAAAGCCTTCTTCCTAGCATCAGGCACAGTTTCTTCGGCATGGGCAGCACCGGCTTTGGAGGTACCGGTGTCAACAGCCTCGTCTCTTTTCCTTTTGCTCCTAGGAGAAGCAGCTGAAGGAGGCGAGCGTGTCGAAGAAGTTGCCTCGGCCTCGGCGTCCTTTTCAGAGGATGCCGCAGATTTTCGAGAACCTGCGGCTTCACTCTCAGGGCGAGACGTACCCTGGTTGTCGTCAGTGACAACGGCCCTTTCTTCAACTTCTCCACCTTCGGGAAGGGGAGGAAGAGGTGACGCAGTTGCATGGTTCTATTCAAAGACAGGAAAAATATCGGCATGAAGTGTTTGAAGGAAAAAGATAGAAGGAAAATAAAGACATGAACAAAAATATCACCTGCGGGAGTGCGTTGGTGGCGCTATATGGCGTCACACCGCAAGATGTCGGGACGCTGTCTTTCTTGTTCAGCGACGAGATCTTCCGGACAAGTTTCGCCAAGTCATTGACGGACAAGTCAACTGACAAGCGATCCACATCTTTATCGCCAGCGTACATCCAAAGGGGGTTTTTGCGAGCTTGAAGAGGCTGCACCCTAATCCTAAGGAAATACGCCGTGATCTGGATACCCGACAATTCTTGTCCACGAGTATTCTGGAGCTCATGGATGCGAGTCATCAGGGCCTCTGTCGCCGCTTTTTCTGCGTCGGTAGCCTCTGCATCCCAGGATCGGCGGCGACAAATTTTCTCGGCACCGTCAAAAGGAGGAATGTTGTCTTCAACAGAGCCATGGTTCTCCTCACGGATGTATAACCATTTCTTGCGCCACCCTTGAACTGAATCAGGGAATTTGACGTCGAAGTATTCGACGTCAGGGCGGACGCAGATTACAACGCCGCCTATGTTGTAGGCGACGCTGGAAGAGCCATTACGGCGACAAAGGAAGATACGTTTCCATAGGGACCAGTTAGGCTGGACCCCAAGGAAAGATTCACACAATGTGATAAAAATAGAAATGTGGAGGATGGAATTGGGGGTAAGATGGTGAAGTTGCAGTCCATACATGAACAGCAACCCACGAAGGAAATCATGGATGGGAGTGGAAAGACCACGGATGAGGTGGTCGACGAAACTAACCCGATATTGCATCGGCGGAGCTGGGTAGCTTTCTTCCTTGGGGAAGCGCAGCGCATCTTGCTTCCCGCTGATGCCAAGCTTCTTCAGCATGTTGACATCTTGCTGGGAGATCTTGGATCTTTCCCACTCCAAGTTCCCCAGATCTTCGGCTGCCATCTTTGCTTCAGGCGCGATGTGCTTGGTGAGTTTGCGCGGTGGCATCAACAAGAGTGGAGGCAAAGAGCGCACGAGCGGGGGAGCACAAGAAATTTTAGGGCGCACTGGAGAGCTTTTGCAGAGGAAGAGCAGATGGGCGGCGCGAGCGAAAGTGACAGAGGAAGAAGACGATGGACTTAAATAGAGGTGCGGTGAATCGACGCAACCGTTGGATGGAAATGTTATGGAGCAGATGGAGTACACGTGGACAAAGGGTAAAACGGATTTTCACTGAGAAAAGAAAAGACAGGCGGCACAGTGCGTGCGCCGAAAAAGTGGAGGACGTGTGTCCCCCACTTGCACGACGTGTCCATCAGATAGGGAATTTGGACCCACGAGGCAGCGAGAGAAGCAGTTTTCGCATGTTTCCAATACAGTAATCGTGGCTATCATCAGCAATGACGTCACCTTGGACAAAAGAAAAGCTCGACTATGAAGCCTAGTGAGAATATCGACAACATAATATTATTTCGAGAGCATTTGATCAAATACAAGTTTTTGCCCAAATGCTCGGGGGCTACTTTCGAAAAAGATTCGAGTATGACAAAATAGAAATGGCGAGAGCCTATGATCAAATGCAAGCATTTGTTCATAGCCTCGGGGGCTACTCCCATCGGGAGCGCTGGTCGCACACCCGATAGATATGAAAAGCTCGAGAAGGATTAGCAATATAGTGGCAAAAGATATTAAACTGTGGAGCCTACAACTAAGCACAAGTCCTTGGCTGCAGCCTCGGGGGCTACTCTCATCGGGAACGCTGTTCGCGTGCCCGATGAATTTAGATAAAAAGAAAGAAAAAGAAGTGATTATATTTCGAGTTATACAGATAACTCTACTCCCATCGGGAAAGCAAAATAAGTCATCAAATATGACTCAATAAAATGTGCTATTCCAACAGCCGAAAAGCACTCGACAATATATTCTCAGAGCGCTAGAAGTCGCGAATAAATCTCTGAATGCCGCAGAATTTTGCGAAGGTAAGACCCCATCCGTTCTGAGCGGAGTGGCACCGTCTCTGACGGCGGATTGCTACTTTTTCCGTATCAACAGATACGAAGAAAAATCCTAACGGACGCGTTAGTACCCGATAAAATATGACTGGGACTCGGAATGGTAAGACCTTAAGCGGCACCATTCGAAGTTTACACCAGTATCCCGAGATCATGTCCAGGGACGTGATCTTGAAGTAGGTTTTTGCGGATTGCCACTAGAGCAGTTAACTAGTACATGATCTGTCAGATGAACTAGCCCCAACTACCGTTATCCCTGTACAATATAGTATTTGCATATCGAAAAGTTATGCATTAAATTCGACAAGATTATTGAATGATTAAAGTTGGAGATTTTCCCTGATTCTTCGATTCAAGAAAAATCTCGGGGGCTACTGACATAGGCATCCCCAATGGGCCTGCCGAAGATGGTACCCGGGGTTTACTGAAGGCCCAGGACTCGAAGAATAAGAAGATTCGGAAGCCCATTTAGTGTTAAGGAAATATAGATTGTATTAGGAAATATAGAGACTTGTAATCTTACGGGATGACCCTCCCGGACTCTGTATCTTGTATACTACGAAACCCTCGGCTCCACCTCCTATATAAGGGGGAGTCGAGGGACAAAGAAAGGATCGAATCTATTGTCAACAGAACCCTAGTTTTCATAATCAGCGAGTACTTTTCGGCTGAAACCTTCGAGATCTACTTGCCCTCTACTTCTAGCAAAACCCTAGTCTACAATCTGTAGGCATTGACAAATTAATCCTTTGTCACAACACGTCACTTGTGCTCACTGAAGTGTGGGACCTGACGCATGGGCAACACACGTAAGTGACATGGATTCAAGGGTAGGGAAGCCAAGAGAAAAAAACGAGAATTTGGACAAAAATAACCCAATCTTGCTAGTATGTCGAAAGTTTGTTTTTCCCAATCTTTTTGACTTTGGGTTATTTCTGTCTATTTTGCCGAAAAAACGAGGACAGAGACTGGAGACGAGTTGAGGATTTCTGGTGTCAGACTGGAAACAGTGATGCATCTAGCTTCAGAGTACGTCAGATTAAGACTTCCTGAGCAACACTAGTCTGACGTAAGTACAGTGTATACAGACAAGACAGGGACCCGACATTGCTACCCACGTCCCTCTGCGCCCCTTCAAAGAAATCATACTCCGTACTAGAATCTCGAAACGTAGGAATTAGTCTGACACGATTTCTGATTGTTTAATTCATAGGATTGCAATTTTCAGAATTCATTGACAATACATTTTTATATAAAAACAAAAAATCCTTCATTGTGTAACCGTATGTTACTATTTCTTTTGGTTTTCACACGCAATCAAACGTTATTGGATCCAAATACCGTTGTTTCTCAATCCTATATATTTGGAGATGATCATCACTCTCTAATCATACAATTTTCATATTCCCGCACTTTGAAAATCTTGCGAATAATCAAAGCAGCCAAAATTTATGGTGTGTATTGTATATGTTTATGGCATGCTTAGTTTCATCGAATATTGTTTGGTTGCATCGCGGGGAAACCACGTGAATTTAGATTAATTGTTGCATGTTTGTTTGTGGTGTGACCAACTGCTTTTGCAACGAAACAACCCCCCCACCATGTACGCATTGTTTGGGTCGCATGCATGATGTGTACAAAATGTTAAAATAGAAATAATGTAGGAATTGAATATGATTGCATGTTGAATTAATCCTATATGAAAGAAATCACACAAATTTGAATTGCATGTTCTTTGGTTGTAGTGCTACACAAAAAACACGTGAATTAGTATGAATTATCATGTATTCAAGAATCAAAGGAGCCACTGAGATTTGAATCCCACAAAATTTCTATGAATTTTCTTCGAACCAAACAAGCCCAACAAGATTCCTAAGGAATATAATACAACGAATCAAACGGCTTCCGTTGTTGGAATATTTCCTTAGGACATCAATCCTATAGAAACTATATGATCCAGTTTCAGCGACAATCTGGTCGGTGTAGGCTCGAGGAGGCCAATTGTATATATATGTTTGGACCCGGTTGGTTGAGTGATCATGCTCGTGACATCCAGCCTGAAAGGTAAAATTCGGGCAAGGCCAGCGTGACGCCACAATACTTTTGAAATATTCAAAAGCGCGTAATATTTGTGAAATTTTAATAATAGCTACTACTTATGTGAATTTTTTTCGTTCATACGCTTATTGGGGGTAGGCTAACCCTAATGGCCTCCTCAAGATCCCTACCTCTACCAAGGTTTCCCGAGTTCATCCACCTCGACGGGTTCCTTGCCACTTTCGACCATGTTGTGGGCATCATTTCGGGTTCCCGTACCACGACCAGTCCTTTTCAGGAGTCCCGAACCCGATGCCATAATATTTGTTTGAAAAAATTCAAGACCGCACAATATTTGTTGAAATAAATGAATAAGCATTTTTAAATAGCTAAATAAAAGAAGTATGAATTTTGAAAAATCTATTTTTTCTAAAACATTAATTGGAGCATTGACATGTTGAACCCACTTGTCGATTTTGCTATCAACATGACTAACTAGCTGATTAGATAACCAAGTGGTGAAATTTGCAACATATTAGACCACCACATGGTGGAAACTGCAAAAAAATGTCCAAGTGGTGGTTTGTGCAACATATAGAGCAGTACAGTATATGGTAGTACAAGATGAATGTGCACTGCCGTGGGCCCGTGGTAATATATCATGATGATGGCAAAGGATCTTTTCTCTGCTGAAACTGTCCAGAGCTGATTTGATGAGACAAAATACAGCTCCACGGCGTGCAAGGACAGCTATACAGTACATTAGCTTCTTCTCGGGTCACACGCCTTCACGACAGGTGCAGTAGTGCAGCAGAGACCAGAGAGAGAAGGCACGCCCGTAGTACTCGTATATTGATTTCAATTCAAATTGTTTTTTTGCCTGCCTCTCCGTCTTCTTCATCTCCATCTTCTCTGGCGACCCCGCCTACACCAGCAGCCCCTGCACCACCGCCGCCATGCCTTTTTCGGATCATCTCGAGCCACCTGTTTGATGGTACTAGTAGGAGTTGTGGACTTTTATCCATATCGCTCTACCAGCTGCCGCTCGCACTGTCCTCCAATACCTCATACCCAAACGCCAGCGTCCCACTCCCACACCCCCACACCCACTTGACCGCATCCTTCCAATGGCGAGATCGATCAATGAGAGTGGCAGTTCTTGGGTGTTTCCTGATGGCCCCCTTGAAGAAATCGCATCCCGATGCGATGTCATCACCGCCGCGAGCCTCGTCGGTTCATGCAAGTTTTATCATGATTCAGCAACACAAAGTGTAGCTCTGCCTGCATCTCAGCCGTTTGGCATGCCCTGTGTTCTTCATACTCACCAAACTGAGGTACCGCCCGCGCACAATCCCTTCTCCCGCGTCCACAAGTTCAAGCAGCAGGGTGCGCAGAAGGACAAGCAGCATGATGCAAAAGAGCGCAAGGGTACCTTGTGCCAACTGACGCCGCTGGACAGGATCTCTTCCGATGCCGTGATTCCAGATGGTGGTACGGGCATGTGGGCAGGCGCGAATGGAGATTGGATCGCCCTTCTTGGCTTCCCCTGGAATTGGGAGCTTGTCAATGTGTACACTGGTCGCCGGATTCCTCTACCACCAATAAGTGAGTTTAAATCCACCCCGGATAAACTTGTGTTCGAGTCTAATGATCAACATCTTCAACTGCTGAAGATAGCTATTTGCCGAGTTCCAACAGCTGCTTCAAATTATACTAGTTTCTCTGTTCTTGCCATCTTCAACGCGGCAATTGCAGTCCTTCACTGTGCTTCTAGCAGATGGACAGTTCTTGACAACCAGTTCTTAGCGTACGGCTACTCTGATGCAATCATCCACAAGGGTATTGTATTTGCTGTAACTCAGACAGGCGAAGTTTATGCATGGAATCAACTTTCTTGGGGTAATTTTTCTCATCTCATATGATGTGTTTTCGCTATTACCTGCTAGTTTCAGATTTAGCTTTAGCCTTTTTCTTTTTGTTGTGCAGTTTTCGTGTCATGCCTGTACCTTTCCCCCTCTATATTCAATCAAAATCAGCAGCGATATGCCTTTGAGTCAAAATAAAGTACTCCCTCCGATCCAAATCAAATTGACTCAGCTTTGTCTAGCGAGTGCATCTAGCTAGACAAACTTGAGTCAATTAATTTGTGCATATCTAGCTAGACACATCCAGTTGAGTCAATTAATTTGGATCGGAGGCAGTATTTTAGCTAGTATCATTATTCATGTATGTAATGAACTAATCAAGTTTTGCTGAACTGACTTCAAGTTGTGCTTTCCTTTGCAAGGTCCTTTGTTGATCAGCACGGCACCTATTCCGCCAGAACTTGATGAACAAGGTCGGTACAATCTTGGCTCCTGGTGGTTAGCACGATCTCCTGATGGTTCTAGACTTTTTCTGGTCCATACCTGGGGCGTTACTGACGGGCGGGATTATACTGGACTGGTTCGGATTTTACCTGCTGCTGCTACCTCTGAGGGTCGTCATGGTCGCACTATTCGCGGGTATGGTAAGGGTTTACTTGGCTGCGAGGTGTACATCATGGACACCAGTCAGTTGATGCCACCGAGGCCATGGAGGAGGATTATTTCCCTTGGATCATATTCTCTCTTCCTTGGAGTGAACTATCCGATTATCATTCCAGTAGAAGACGGGGCAGAACATGACCGTCCAAATATGGCGAGAAGCAACTCTGTTTACACATCGCACCATGCAGTAGGCCTTGCATATCCTCCTTCTCCAGAAATTTGCCGCTTCAGTTTGAATTCTGAAGACTGTACTGTTGGTTTCCAAACCAACATTAGATGGACATGGCGGCAGGTTCCGTTGTGGTTCATCCCAAGCTTCGCCAACGCCCGGCAATGGAACCTGCCTTCGCGTCACAGGTCCAGAAAGAAGGGCTGATGTACTTTATGTAATACTCGTGTTGTAATGCAAGATTTGTATCTGTTGAACTATTTCATTTGCATGTTTATCTCTACCTAGGCTACTCCCGTTCCGTAGTTGTGTTGTACTATCTGTCGAACTATTTCCTTTGCCTGTTATCTCTACCTAGGCTATGATGCGCGTAGATGTACACGTCCGTTGGGAACCCCAAGAGGAAGGTATGATGCGCACAACGGCAAGTTTTCCCTCAGAAAGAAACCAAGGTTATCGAACCAGTAGGAGCCAAGAAGCACGTGAAGGTTGTTGGTGGAGGAATGTAGTGCGGCGCAACACCAGTGAAACCAGCGCCAACGTGGAACCTGCACAACACAATCAAAGTACTTTGCCCCAACGTAATGGTGAGGTTGTCAATCTCACCGGCTTGCTGAAAACAAAGGATTAAACGTATCGAGTGGAAGATGGTGTTTGTTTGCAAAGAACAGTAAGAACAATTGCAGTAGAATGTATTCAGATGTAAAAGAATGGACCGGGGTCCACAGTTCACTAGTGGTGTCTCTCCAATAAGATAACTAGCATGTTGGGTGAACAAATTACAGGTGGGCAATTGACAAATAAAGATTCAATACATACCAATGATGATTACTATGTGATTTAATCAGGGCATTACGACAAAGTACATAGACCGCTATCCAGCATGCATCTATGCCTAAATAATCCACCTTCAGGTTATCATCCGAACCCCTTCCAGTATTAAGTTGTAAACAACAGATAATTGCATTAAGTATGGTGCGTAATGTAATCAACACAAATATCCTTAGACAAAGCATCGATGTTTTATCCCTAGTAGCAACAGCACATCCACAACCTTAGAACTTTCTGTCACTGTCCCAGATTGGAGTTACAAGTATCAACTTGGCCAGAGCCTCTACTAGCAACGGAGAGCATGCAAGAACATAAACAACACATATATGATAGATTGATAATCAACTTGACATAATATTCTAGATTAATCGGATCCCACCAAACACAACATGTAGCATTACAAATAGATGATCTTGATCATGTTAGGCAGCTCACAAGATCTAAACAATGATAGCACAAGCGGAGAAGACAACCATCTAGCTACTGCTATGGACCCATAGTCCAAGGATGAACTACTCACGCATCAATCCGGAGGCGGGCATGATGATGTAGAGCCCTCCGGTGATGATTCCCCTCCGCAGGGTGCCGGAGGCGATCTCCTGAATCCCCCGAGATGGGATTGGCGGCGGCGGCCTCTTAGTAATGTTTTCCGTATCGTGGCTCTCGGTACAGGGGGTTTCGCGACGAAGGCTATTTGTAGGCGGAAGGGTAGGTCAGGGGGGCTCACGAGGGGCCCACACCATAGGGTCGCGCGGCCAGGGGCCAGGCCGCGCCGCCCGTGGTCTGGCCACCTCGTGGCCCCACTTCGTTATCTCTTCGGTCTTCGGAAGCTTCGTGGAAAAATAGGACCCGGGCGTTTATCCAATTCGAGAATATTTCCTTACTAGGATTTCTGAAACCAAAAACAGAAAACAAAGAACGGCACTTCGGCATCTTATTAATAGGTTAGTGCCGGAAAATGTATAATAATGCTGTAGAGTATGTATAAAACATGCAAGTATTGTCATAAAAGTAGCATGGAACATAAGAAATTATAGATACGTTTGAGACATATCAAGCATCCCCAAGCTTAGTTCCTACTCGCCTCGAGTAGGTAAACGATAACACAAATAATTTCTGAAGTGACATGCTACCAACATAATCTTGATCAACATTATTGTAAAGCATATGAGATGAATGGAGTGATCTGAACAAAAGATTGCTAACAAAGATAATGACTAAACAGATGAATCATATAGCAAAACTTTTCATGAGTAGTACTTTCAAACAAGTATCAACAAGACTTGCATAAGAGCTAACTCATAAGCAATAAGTTCTAAGTAGAATGAATTGAAGCAACACAAAGGATGATTAAGTTTCAGCAATTGCTTTCAACTTGTAACATGTATATCTCATGGATATTTGTCAACATAGCGTAATATAACAAGTGCAATAAGTAAACATGTAAGGATCAATGCACACAGTTAACACAAGTGTTTGCTTCTAAGATAGAAAGAAGTGGGTAAACTGACTCAACAATAAAGTAAAAGAATGGCCCTTCGCAGAGGGAAGCATGGATTACTATTTTTGTGCTAGAGCTTTTGTTTTGAAAACATAGAAACAATTTTGTCAACGGTAGTAATAATTCATATGTGCTATGCATAATACTTCCTACAAGTTGCAAGTCTCATGCATAGAGTACTAATAGTGCTCGCACCTTGTCCTAATCAGCTCGGAAGACACGGATTATCATCGCATAACATATGTTTCAACCAAGTGTCACAAAGGGGTACCTCTATGCCGCCTGTACAAATGTCTAAGGAGAAAGCACGCATTGGATTTCTCGCTTTTGATTATTCTCATACCGGGACAACATAGACAACAGATAATGGACTCCTCTTTTAATGCTTAAGCATTCAACAACAAATAATATTCTCATAAGAGATTGAGGTTGTATGTCCAAACTGAAACTTCCACCATGATACATGGCTTTAGTTAGCGGCCCAATGTTCTTCTCTAACATATGCATACTCAAACCATTTGATCATAAAATCGCACTTACTTCAGACAAGACGAACATGCATAGCATCTCACATGATATCCAACAAAGGTAAAGTTGATGGCGTCCCCAGAAACATGGTTACCGCTCAACAAGCAACTTATAAGAACTAAGACACATAACTACATATTCATCACCACAATAGTTTTTAAGCTATTTGTCCCATGAGCTATATATTGTAAAGGTAAAGGAATGAAATTTTAAAGGTAGCACTCAAGTAATTTACTTTGGAATGGCAGAAAAATACCACATAGTAGGTAGATATGGTGGACACAAATGGCATGGGTTTTGGCTCAAGGTGTTTGGATGCACGAGAAGCATTTCCTCTCAGTACAAGGTTTGGGCTAGCAAGGTTGTTTGAAGCAAACACAAGTATGAACAGGTACAGCAAAACTTACACAAGAACATATTGCAAGCATTATAAGGCTCTACACTGTCTTCCTTGTTGTTCAAACACTATACCAAAATATCTAGACTTAGAGAGACCAATCATGCAAACCAAAGTAAACAAGCTCTACGGTAGTTCTTCATTAATAGATTAAACTACATGATGCAAGAGCTTAAACATGATCTATGAGAGCTCAAACAATTGCCAAGTTACCAAACCATATGCAGCATTTTCCGATTCCAACCAAATAGCAATTTAACGAAGCAATTTTCAGCCTTCGCCATGAACATTAAAGCACAATTAAGAACACAAGTGTTCCATATGAAAAAGCGGAGCGTAATATCTCCAATATAAGAATGATGGGATCCAACTTTATTCAAACCAAAACGAAAATAAAAGCAAACCGATGCTCCAAGTAAAGAACATAAGATGTGATGGAATAAAAATATAGTTTCACTAGAAGTGACCTGATAATGTTGTCGATGAAGAAGGGGATGCCTTGGGCATCCCCAAGCTTAGATGCTTGAGTCTTCTTAAAATATGCAGGGATGAACCACCGGGCATCCCCAAGCTTAGACCTTTCACTCTTCTTGATCATGGTATATCATCCTCTTCTCTTGACCCTTGAAAACTTCCTCCACACCAAACTTCAAGCAAACTCATTAGAGGGTTAGTGCATAATTAAAATTCACACATTCAGAGGTGACACAATCATTCTTAACACTTATGGACAATGCACAAAGCTTCTGAAAGTTAATGGAACAAAGAAACTCATTCAACATAGCAAAAGCGGCAATGCGAAATAAAAGGAAGAATCTGTCAAAAACAGAACAGTCCGTAAAGACGAATTTTGCAGGGGCACTTAACTTGCTCAAACGGAAAAAATCAAAACTAATGAATTTGTTTACAGAGACTTCTGTGCGAATTCGTGACAGAAAGCAATGCTGTTTCTGCGCAGCAATCAAAATATAGCATCAACTTTAGCATAGAAACTTTACTTGGCACAAAAACATGATAAGGAGAGGTGGTTACAGTAGTAAACAACTACCAAGACTCAACAATACAGTAAATAAAATGAAACTTGGGTTATCTCCCAAGAAGTGCTTTTCTTTAACGCCTTTCAGCTAGGCGCAGAAAGTGCAAATCAAGTAACATCAGGAGAAGAAGCATCAACATCATAACTTGTTCTAATAATAGAATCAAAAGGCAACTTCATTCTCTTTCTAGGGAAGTGTTCCATACCTTCCTTCATATCAATAACAGCACCAACGGTTCGAAGAAAAGGTCTTCCCAACACAATAGGACAAGATGCATTGCATTCAATATCCAAGACAACAAAATCAACGGGGACAAGGTTATTGTTAACCGTAATGCGCACATTATCAATCCTCCCCAAAGGTTTCTTTTTAACATTATCGGCAAGATTAACATCCAAATAACAATTCTTCAATGGTGGCAAGTCAAGCATATCATAAATTTTCTTAGGCATAACAGAAATACTTGCACCAAGATCACATAAAGCATTACACTCAAAATCATTGAATTTCATCTTAATGATGGGCTCCCAACCATCTTCTAACTTCCTAGGAATAGAAGCTTCAAGTTTTAATTTCTCTTCCCTAGCTTTAATGAGAGCATTTGTAATATGTTTTGTAAAGGCTAAATTTATAGTACTAGCATTAGGACTTCTAGCAAGTTTTTGTAAGAACTTTATAACTTCAGTAATATGACAATCATCAAAATCTAAACCATTATGTTCTACAGCAATGGAATCATTGTCACCAATATTTTGAAAAATTTCAGCAGTTTTATCACAAGCAGTTTCAGGCAATTTTGTACGCTTTGCATTAGGAGTAGAAACATTGCCAACACCAATTATTTTACCATTGATAGTAGGAGGTGTAGCAACATGTGAAGAATCAACATTACTAGTGGTGGTAATAGTCCATACTTTAGCTACATTATTTTCTTTAGCAAGTTTTTCTTTTTCTTCTCTATCCCACCTAGCATGCAATTCAGCCAACATTCTAATATTATCATTAATTCGAACTTGGATGGCATTTGTTTTAGCAAACCTAGCATCTTTAACTTCCTCAGGCATAACTTTCAATTTTAAAAGATCAACATCAAGAGCAAGACTATCAACCTTAGAAGCAAGAACATCAATTTTACCAAGCTTTTCTTCAACAGTTTTATTGAAAGCAGTTTGTGTACTAATAAATTCTTTAAGCATGACTTCAAGACCAGAGGTACACTCTTATTATTGTTGTAAGAATTACCATAAGAATTACCATAACCATTACCATTATTAGAAGGATATGGCCTTAAGTTGTTGTTACCATAATTATTCCTATAAGCATTGTTGTTAAAATTATTATTTTTAATGAAATTCACATCAACATTTTCTTCTTGAGCAACCAATGAAGCTAAAGGAACATTATTAGGATCAATATGAGATCTACCATTTGCAAGCATAGACATAATAGCATCAATCTTATCACCCAAAGAAGAGGTTTCTTCAACAGAATTTACCTTCTTACCTTGAGGAGTTCTTTCAGTGTGCCATTCAGAGTAATTGATCATCATATCATCAAGAAGCTTAGTCGCGGCGCCCAGGGTGATGGACATAAAAGTACCTCCAGCAGCTGAATCCAATAGGTTCCTTGAGGAAAAATTCAATCCTGCATAAAAGGTTTGGATGATCATCCAAGTAGTTAGTCCATGGGTAGGGCAATTCTTTACCAAAGATTTCATTCTCTCCCATGCTTGAGCAACATGTTCATTATCAAATTGTTTAAAATTCATTATGCTACTTCTCAAAGATATAATCTTAGCAGGAGGATAATATTTACTAATAAAAGCATCTTTACATTTAGTCCATGAATCAATACTATTTTTAGGCAAAGAAAGCAACCAATCTTTAGCTCTTCCTCTTAATGAGAAAGGAAACAATTTCATTTTTATAATATCACCATGTATATCCTTATACTTTTGCATTTCACAAAGTTCAACAAAATTATTAAGATGGGCAGCAGCATCATCAGTACTAACACCAGAAAATTGCTCTCTCATAACAAGATTCAGTAAAGCAGGTTTAATTTCATAAAATTCTGCTGTAGTAGCAGGTGGAGCAATAGGAGTACATATAAAATCATTATTATTTGTGCTAGTGAAATCACACAACTTAGTATTTTCAGGAGTACCCATTATAGCAGTAATAAAAGTAACTAAGCAAATAAAGTAAAGACAAGTAACTAATTTTTTTGTGTTTTGATATAGAACTAGTAAATAAGACAGAAAGTAAAGTAACTAATTTTTTTGTGTTTTTAATATGAAGCAAACAAGACAGTAAATAAAATAAAGTAAAGCAAGACAAAAACAAAGTAAAGAGATTGAAGTGGAGACTCCCCTTGCAGCGTGTCTTGATCTCCCCGGCAACGGTGCTAGAAAAAGTGTTGTTGCCGTGGGAGGCAATTCTGTGGTGTAACTTTTCTTCAGTTTCCCGGCAACGGCGCCAGAAAAAGTGCTTGATGCAAGTAGATGTACACGTCCGTTGGGAACCCCAAGAGGAAGGTATGATGCGCACATCGGCAAGTTTTCCCTCAGAAAGAAACCAAGGTTATCGAACCAGTAGGAGCCAAGAAGCACGTGAAGGTTGTTGGTGGAGGAATGTAGTGCGGCGCAACACCACTGAAACCGGCGCCAACGTGGAACCTGCACAACACAATCAAATTACTTTGCCCCAACGTAACAGTGAGGTTGTCAATCTCACCGGCTTGCTGAAAACAAAGGATTAAACGTATCGAGTGGAAGATGGTGTTTGTTTGCAAAGAACAGTAAGAACAATTGCAGTAGAATGTATTCAGATGTAAAAGAATGGACCGGGGTCCACAGTTCACTAGTGGTGTCTCTCCAATAAGATAACTAGCATGTTGGGTGAACAAATTACAGTGGGCAATTGACAAATAAAGATTCAATACATACCAATGATGATTACTATGTGATTTAATCAGGGCATTACGACAAAGTACATAGACCGCTATCCATGCATCTATGCCTAAATAATCCACCTTCAGGTTATCATCCGAACCCCTTCCAGTATTAAGTTGTAAACAACAAATAATTGCATTAAGTATGGTGCGTAATGTAATCAACACAAATATCCTTAGACAAAGCATCGATGTTTTATCCCTAGTAGCAACAGCACATCCACAACCTTAGAACTTTCTGTCACTGTCCCAGATTAAACGGAGGCATGAACCCACTATCGAGCATAAATACTCCCTCTTGGAGTTACAAGTATCAACTTGGCCAGAGCCTCTACTAGCAACGGAGAGCATGCAAGAACATAAACAACACATATATGATAGATTGATAATCAACTTGACATAATATTCTAGATTCATCGGATCCCACCAAACACAACATGTAGCATTACAAATAGATGATCTTGATCATGTTAGGCAGCTCACAAGATCTAAACAATGATAGCACAAGCGGAGAAGACAACCATCTAGCTACTGCTATGGACCCATAGTCCAAGGATGAACTACTCACGCATCAATCCGGAGGCGGGCATGATGATGTAGAGCCCCTCCGGTGATGATTCCCCTCTCCGGCCCGGAGGCGATCTCCCGAATCCCCGAGATGGGATTGCGGCGGCGGCCTCTCGCAATGTTTTCCGTATCGTGGCTCTCGGTACAGGGGGTTTCGCGACGAAGGCTATTTGTAGGCGGAAGGGTAGGTCAGGGGGGCTCACGAGGGGCCCACACCATAGGGCCGCCGGCCAGGGGCCAGGCCGCGCAGCCCTGTGGTCTGGCCACCTCGTGGCCCCACTTCGTTATCTCTTCGGTCTTCTGGAAGCTTCGTGGAAAAATAGGACCCTAGGCGTTGATTTCGTCCAATTCCGAGAATATTTCCTTACTAGGATTTCTGAAACCAAAAACAGCAGAAAATAGCAACTGGCACTTCGGCATCTTGTTAATAGGTCAGTGCCGGAAAATGTATAATAATGTTGTAAAGTATGTATAAAACATGCAAGTATTGTCATAAAAGTAGCATGGAACATAAGAAATTATAGATACGTTTGAGACGTATCAGGCTACTCCTCCGTAGTTGTTAAATTGATGTAATGCTCCTACAATGCACGCTACACTGGGCGTGTGGTCTGTAATGTTACCAAACACCTTCTGTACTCGTTCTAGTAAGCATTTCACACGATAGCTCACATAATTAAAGTACCCCTACAACATATTAGTTGAAAGATATCTCTCATAATTAAGTACCCCTCTTTGAGCTTATGCGAAACATAAATGACTATTTATAAATATATACTGTCGTCACAAGATTATATTAAAAACAATGGTAGTTCTATTAGAAAAAGAAAGTGTGAATAGTAGAATGATGGAGAAGTGTTTTTTGAGGTCTGTGCATAGCTAGTGTTCATGGTGCAAAAGCACTTAGACTAGTCACAATGGGAAGTATCGTAGACTAGTATCATACATATGATACTAGTTTATGATACAACACCTTCAATGCATAGTATCATGAATTAGTATCATGCAATGTTGCGAAAAACCAATTATTCATTTCTTTCCAAATAGACTAGCTTTGCGAGGAGGACAAAACATTTCTTTATTGCCCTCTCGTATGAATCACCTCCATACATCACCTCTCATACCGATTGAAAGCCATGCCAAATCGTTGGTTCAAGACCATGAATACCAAGCCAATTTTGTTAGCTAGTTGGACCACCCTCGGATTGAGAACCAACGGTTGAAAGAAAGGTGGGCGCCAACTCTTATTTTTTTCTCGAGAGTCCGACACTTGATGTTGATTGCAAAGTTCACAAAGGCCAAAATTTTGACATCCTCTTTGTGCAAGTCTTGCCACCATCCAAACTCGGTTTTGAAGTACCAACCAAGAAAAAAAAGCTTGCACTTTGGAGGACCCCATGGACCATGAAAAATTTGAAAAACTTCCAGTAAATCATGCATATTTCGATTTATATTTTGGTGAAGTTTCATTCGATTTGAATCATAGGTTTGTGAGCAAATATATATTTAGTTTAAACTAGTGCTCGAGTACGTAAGAAGCTATTTAATCACAAGCTAGTCGTCCGAATGGGATGAAATATTCATAGATTTTAAAACAAGGCATCTACATATTACTGGATTTTTTTCAAATTTTCTGAATAGTTTTCTTTTTAGCTTCAAAATAAGAGATAGTTTGGAACGTTGGATCTCAAATGGATGGTAGATGGTGGGACATAGTCACAATGTATCTTGGAAGCATCAAGTCACTGAAGCTCTGTCCGGTTTCCAAACCAAGCTAGGAAAGGCATTGAAAATGAAGTTCTGCTCTAAAACATTTCTCATTCCATTTTGGTGCTCGCGCATGCTGCCCACGTGTTAAGGTACGTGTCTCTGGCATGTAGAGAACTACGATTATTGGCGAAAAATATATCGAAATGGAAACTGTAAAAAAAACCTCTCTGGTCAACCTGATGTGACGAGACATCACTGCACCAAACGTCGTCGCAAATTTATAGATGGGTGGCGTGCTAGTCTACCAACAGTCAAATCGGCGCCCAGTCGCAGCAGCAGCCTAGAGTACTACCTAGTTTTTGCCCCTTGCATGTCTATCATCTTCTTCTTCACCCTCCCAGAATCACGCGCACGCGCAGGATCTCGATCCCCACCACGCCGCATCACTAGTACTATACCTTTCTCTCCTTACCCCGGCCGGCCGCGCGCCGCATCGTTCCTTCCATAGCGCTCGCCCTCTCCTCCGAAAACCCCAAGCGCAGTTGCATCCGCCATCCACCTAAATCCATCTTCACGTGATGGATTATTCTAGGCTTTGCCGGGGCGGCGGGGACGGCCACTTGGAGGCTCTCACCGGCGACAACATCGACCTCATCGCTGCGCATCTGGACGTTACCTACACCGTCCGACTTGCCGCATGTTCCAGGGAGCTCTACGACCTGATCAGCAAGGATGAAGGTAAGATGCACCATTGGGATGAACCCTGCCTGCTGATGCCTCCGCCTGCTTATTGGTTCGATGAACACTGGGACGTGGCGACAGCATCTCGTCTGCATGATACCGTGTACGACCTGGTGCCCCTCGACCATCCTCGCCGTTCTGTCGCCCTGCCGTTCATGCACGACAGAAAATGGCTTGGCGCGAACGGCGACTGGATCGCCGCCGCCGATCATCATGGGTGGTGCCTCGTGAACGTCTACACCGAGCGACATATCCCCCTTCCATCCCTACCTGCTTCGAAGATTGGTCATAGTAGTGTTTCATATCAATCTGCTGTTGCATACGATGTTTCCTGGGGTCCAGGAGTAATTAATTTGTTGAAGATTGTAATCTGCCAAGTGCCCACAAAAGGTGGGAGGTACGCAGATTACAAGCTCATCACCTTGTTCGACAAAAGGATTTTCTACCTTGAAGGGGGTGGCGACTGGAGAATGCTGGAGGCCCTTACACCTGCATCTGATTATCCAAAGTACTGTGATGCCATTGAACTCGGTGGCCACGTTTTTGCGGTGGACGAAACTGACGGCTCCACGTACTTCTGGGACACCGCAAATGGTATTTTTCAGTCCTTATGTTGCATTGCATGATACACTGCCTTAATCAATGAAGTTATTCATGAACTACCTTGTTTATATTTTACCTTTCATAAATGACTTAATGATCACACCCCCTTTTGCTGAATATGAATGAACCGTTGCTTGCAATGAATTAGTAGGAATTAGTCACCAACAAACATAGTATGCTTAGTATGTGATTGCATTCCTGAATTAGTAACTCTACGCCACTGCAGAATATGGATGTAATTAACCAGTATCTCAAAAGATAATGTAGCACTATGAAGGCACCCTTTTTGATAACCTTTTACACCCATTGTTTCATATATAACTAATTGATTTTTGCTCCAAAAGGAGGACGAGAGACCCCCGCCATCTGCATCAGAGAGATAATGCATAAGGACTTTCATAAGTATATGACTTAACAATCACATCCTTTGTCTGAATATGAATGAACCGTTGCTTGCAATGAATTAGTACTAATCAGTCATCAGCAAACATAGTATACTCCGTATGTGAATGCATTCCTGAATTAGTAACTCTATGCCACTGCAGAATATGGATGTAATTAACAAGTATCTCAAATGTTAACATAGAAACAGAAAAATAGAAGAAAATAGTTTGTAATTACATGCGTAGCTTATATTTTAATATAAATCTTCCCTATTAATAGTGATGCTATTAATAATTATTATGTGTAAAATCTGATCAATCCGATGCATAGTTTTAGTTCTTGGCTGTAATCTTACCGATAACTGGATTTTTTGGGTACCTATCGGTGTAAGAAAGCACCGGCCGGTGTTTACCAAAATTTGTGTAAAATTGGACGACCTTTGATATATTTTACATAAATTTTAAGTTTTTTTTTGGAAAAACTTAGCCGGTATTTGGACTGGCGTTTTGCAAACGGGTAATACATGTGCCCATCGGTATTTTCTAGAGATCGGGGAAAAAGCCTTGATTGGATGTACCTACATGCAGATCAAACAGTTCTTTATTTATATCGGTGAACAATCTGCAAAATGGTATAATTAATTTTGTTTTTGATACGGAGTACATTATTTCTCCCATTTTCTTGAATAGATTTTAGTTTCCCACAATTATCTTTGATTAGTGATTGTGACGTCACCTCATTCAAAATAACTCCGGTTATCTTTTTCCTAATTCAATGTTATTTAAGTTTGAGTAAGTTTACGACTAATATCTACAACCTCATATATATATAAGATTTAGCACCTGCAGGCCTAACAAAGTTAGCTGCCTGTAGTCCCCTGTATAGTTCTTTCTTTTTGCTTTCTCAGTTTTTCGTAGCCTTGCTACAACCCTGTATGCTCCCGCCTTCTCAGCGGTTTTCTCTAATATATAATGATGCATGACTAGGCATGTGTTCGAGAAAAGAAAATCTAAATATCTTTTGTAATATATGAACCTATATTGATTCTTTAGATGTTGGTAGTATAATTTTCGATAAACTTGAACAGACTTAAATCAGTTTAACTTAGCACAACCATATAGCGTACCTTTTTTAGAACGCGAAAATGAGGTAAACAAATACCATGTGTACCCTTTACTAGTAATAGTAGAGAAGAGATTATGAACCTTCAACTCTAAAATGCAAATTCTTCTACTGAATGGATAGCTGCATCTGATACCTATTTTGCAAATGTTACCAGACTTGGGGTTAGCTACAAAGAGCATTTCTTTCTTGTCAAGCTTCATGCACTACCAACACAACCAAAAGTCCGAACTGATCGCAAGGGCGGCAATCCACTTATACAATTCAACATCCCCCCTCACGTGTGATGGGAGACAAGTCAACACGTGGAAAGACTCAGAGGTATAGCTCAAGAGGCATATACGTGGACTCCGAGGGGGCAACAACAATTTTAGGATAAATTGCGAAAGCCAGGACTCGAACTCGAGACCCTGGCTCTGACACCATGTCAAGCTTCATGGACTAGCCAACGCAACCAAAAGTCCGAACTGATGGAAAGGTCTAGGCAATCCACTTATACAGTTCAACATTTCTTACCCTTCGGGTGGTCACAGGGAAGCTTGATGGCGCGTGATGCACACGTCCGTTGGGAACCCCAAGAGGAAGGTGTGATGCGCACAGCAGTAAGTTTTCCCTCAGAAAGAAACCAAGGTTATCTAACCAGTAGGAGATGAAGGCCACGTGAAGGTTGTTGGTGGAGGAGTGTAGTGCGGCGCAACACCAGGGATTCCGGCGCCAACGTGGAACCTGCACAACACAATCAAAATACTTTGCCCCAACTTAACAGTGAGGTTATCAATCTCACCGGCTTGCTGAAAACAAAGGATTAAACGTATGGTGTGGAGAATGATGTTTGTTTGCGAAGAACAGAGAACAGAGATTGCAGTAGATTGTATTTCAGATGTAAAAGAATGGACCGGGGTCCACAGTTCACTAGTGGTGTCTCTCCAATAAGATAAATAGCATGTTGGGTGAACAAATTACAGGTGGGCAATTGACAGAATAGAGATTCATATACATATCATGATGACTACTATGAGATTTAATTAGGGCATTACGACAAAGAACATAGACCGACATCCAGCATGCATCTATGCCTAAAAAGTCCACCTTCAGGTTACCATCCGCACCCCTTCCAGTATTAAGTTGCAAACAACAGACAATTGCATTAAGTATGGTGCGTAATGTAATCAACACAAATATCCTTAGACAAAGCATCGATGTTTTATCCCTAGTGGCAACAACACATCCACAACCTTAGAACTTTCTGTCACTGTCCCAGATTCAATGGAGGCATGAACCCACTATCGAGCATAAATACTCCCTCTTGGAGTCACAAGTATCAACTTGGCCAGAGCCTCTACTAGCAACGGAGAGCATGCAAGAACATAAACAACACATATATGATAGATCAATTAATCAACTTGACATAGTATTCAATATTCATCGGATCCCACCAAACACAACATGTAGCATTACAAATAGATGATCCTGATCATGATAGGCAGCTCACAAGATCTAAACATGATAGCACAAGAGGAGAAGACAACCATCTAGCTACTGCTATGGACCCATAGTCCAAGGATGAACTACTCACGCATCAGTCCGGAGGCGGGCATGGTGATGTAGAGCCCTCCGGTGATGATCCCCTCTCCGGCAGGGTGCCGGAGGCGATCTCCTGAATCCCGAGATGGGATTGGCGGCGGCGGCTCTCGAACTTTTCTCGTATCGTGGCTCTCTGCACTAGGGTTTTCGCGACGGAGAGAATATATAGGCGAAGGGGCACAGGGGGAGGGCCCACACCATATGGCGGTGCGCCAGAGTGGGGCCGCGCCCTATGGGGTGGCCGCCTCGTCGCCTTCGTCTCCTCTTAGGACTTCTGGAAGGCTCCGTGGAAAATAAGACCGTGGGCTTTTGTTTCGTCCAATTCCGAGAATATTTCCGTGTAGGATTTCTGAAACGAAAAACAGCAGAAAACTGGCGCTTCGGCATCTTGTTAATAGGTTAGTGCGGAAAATGCATAAAAACATCATAAAGTGTGAACAAAACATGTAGGTATTGTCATAAAACTAGCATGGAACATAAGAAATTATAGATACGTTGGAGACGTATCAAAGCTCTCTAATATATCATTTAAGACAAAGGGAATTAACTACAACACATGACTTAAACTTAAGATGATATATATTTGTCAAAATTTGAATGTATCTATATGCTTTCACTGTCTAGATACATCTGAATTTGGACAAATCTCAGACACTTTCGGTGGGACACAATTGACTCAAATTTAGTACAAAGTTGTACTAAATCTGAGTCAATTAAAAAAGAACGGAGGAAGTAGTATATAACTGTGTATACACTAACTAGTGTCTAGTTTTGGCGAAGTTAAGACTAGTTTCGTGGGATGGATGCAGTATAACTGATATATTGGACACTCGATTTGAACACATGAATGACCAATGTCCTTAGCTTACATAGTCGTATTTATACTGTGAGCATGAACGATGAACAATGTTGCTGTTTGAATATGGTTGCCAGTAACACCCTATTCGTCTCCATTTCTAATATTGCAGAAAACTTGATGCTCCCGTTTGTAATCCCGCCACCGGTGGTGGATGATCAGCAGTACGCGTGGTTCCTCGCTCCATCTGCTGATGGCAAGCGATTGATGATCATCCTTACAGTAAACAACATTGGGATTGCCAATGCTGAAGTACCTCCTGACATTCCCTATGCTGCTAATGGGCTTCAGCTACGGTAGTATCCTCCTGTTGCCACCTACGTCTTTGAGCAGGATCCCTTATCTACTGCACGTGTAGGGGACTTTCTTTGGAGGCAGGTTATCAGCCTCGGCGACCACTCTCTGTTCCTCGGACTCAATTACCCGATCATTGCCAACCTGAAGAAGTGTGAATCCAAAACACCTGATGGCACATTGGTTCCATTCATGAGGAAAAACTGCGTCTACACAGCATACCGGAAGATTCGTCATAATCAATACCCTAAAATTTTGCGCTGCAACCTCCAGCCAGATGAAGGTGAGACTGTGTAGCACCCTACCTTTTAATAAAGGCAAGATACCTGTGTATAGTGCTATTCCCGGGATCACTGATAGCACACACATTACAAAATATAGTAATCATTGCAATAGTATCAAATTACTACATCGTTGATCCAGAGGGTAAAGTAAAACCTTACAATTTGCAAAGTCACATGGACCTGCTCAACAATCTTCAGAATAAACACAGTGGAAATGTAAATCATCAATGAGCCTTCATCATCTTCATGTGCCACAGGCAGTCATGTTGGAATGTAGACTCGAGATCCTACTACGTACTTCTCCTCAGAAAATCCTGCACGTTTGAATATGCAGCCCCACGAATGGAGGTCAGTACAATGATGTACTGGCAAATGACACTTATATGGTGGCAGTTTTGGGCATGACTATCTACATGATATTTGGCAAGTGGAGTTTAGGAAAATTTGCATAAAGCCAATTTTATCCTACATTTTATTTAAAACAAAACATTTGAAAATCTTTGAATGACATTATGAAATCACACCATGGTTAAATTCCCCATGGGTTTTGGAATAATCACATGGTTACATCTCCCATGAGTTTTTCAAGGTTGATCAAATTTTAAATACATTCAGAAAAGATGATGAGATTCCTCCGTACATTCCCTGCCTAGAAGCTCAAATTGTCCATAACCGGGGACACGTCTAAGATCTTAGGTTTTTAACTCTCGAGAGGTTGCGCTCTTTACCAACAATTAACAACCAAGCCCTTTTGCCAAAATTCTTCATCTTCATTAAGGCCAGGACGAGGTCACTACGAAGCCTTTCTTTAGCAGCCCCTCTACCTACCGGATCCGCCCGTACCCTGAAACTCCACCCGCTGGCGGTACCCTAGGCGAGGTTTCCCACTAAGTACTTAGCTAAGACAGAGCCCATAATGTATTGTGGTTGCACTGGAAGCTATCTAAAAACAAGGACGACATAATAATCTCTCTAATCCTGGGTGGCAACCCCTATTCAACCGCGCACTCTCAGGCACCCACCCGTCCACTGGTCCATCCCCAGGGATCGGAGCGCTGAGCAGCCGCCCACCACTCAAACAATCCACCTAGGTGATTCATTAAGGGTTGTTAATTTGTAACGATCCGACCCGGTACGGGTTGAATCTCTGTGCTTAATAGTGCTAGTCCCTGGATCAATCGGTAGCACACACAGTTTAAGATGTAATACCAAGAAACAAAGGTCTTTATTACATCGCATGATCCAAAATTACATAATAACTTACAAATTGCATAGCACAAGGCTAGCTCAATATCAGAGTTCACAATGAAACATATCAGCATGGAGTCCTTCGTCTTCATGTGCCACAGGCGAGCATGTCGAGTATAGACTCGTAACCCTAACCATCGAACCTCACTCGTTCATCGGAATATCTGCAACATAAAACGTTGCAGCCACGCAGGGTCAATACATTTGGAATTGTATTGGCAAATGTCACTTTTGGTGGATATATAAATGGCGCCTAACAACTACGTGCTCATTTGGCAAGTGGAGTTTCGGCTCTTTTGCGGAAAGCAATAGTTTCCCTATCTTTTATAAACAATTTTATTCTTTAAAAATCATCGTCTAGGAACATATTAGCATAACCCATGCCGTCGCAAGACAATTAGCTTCATATGCTCCTAAACATCTACGGACATGCTAGCATAGGCCCATGTAAACACAAGACAACCTAGCTTTGCATGCTCCTAAACCCATTGTTTGTCCCATCAAGTTTTATTATGAAATTGGAATGATGAGATCATCCAAACAGTTCCAGACTCTAGTTGCTCATAATGTCCATAACCGGGGACACGGCTAAGTACTTAGTTTGACACTCTCGAGAGGTTGTACACATTCCCCACATGACCTAGTCTGTTCTTCTTCCATGATGCGCATTTTGCTCAATGGACAGATGTCGACTAGGACAAGACCTTTCAGAAGCAATACCTCAACCACAATGGACGCGCTCCGTCCTACCAACACCTACCACCCTCTGTACATTGGGTCGAGTTCTCGCAACCTACTCAATCTAGCCAGAGCCCATATAGCATGTGGTTGTACTGGAAGCTACTAAAACAGGAACGCCGGCTAATCTCTTTGTTTCTGGGTGGCCAACCTCAAGTGTGATGCACACGGTGCTGCCATAGAAATGACCCCGGTGCAACCACTCAACATAAACCAAGCATTACCACTTCCACCCAGATGATTCATTATTTTAGGTTGTTTTATTACATAAAACCATACTTTCATAATACCACATATCACATCATGAAATCCCAACCACGCATCTACAATAGCAATGCTAAGCACACTACAATACGGTAGCGACAAAGAACAAGTGTTGAACATGTGGTTGTTCTAATAGGTGATCATAGCATAGCAATATATATATATTTAAAACAATCCTACACATGAATAGCTACTGAAAATAACTACGAAGTGCATAGGAAAATAGTAGGACAAGACGGTGTGTGACACTTGCCTTTTTGGTAACTGAAGAATTCTGCACTTCTCTCAATCAAAACTCGTAGCTCTCCGTACAACTATAACATACAAGTAACACAACATAAACACACATTCAAACAACAACAAAATCAAGCAAGGCAACAAATTAGAAAGATTTGTTATTCATTGTATTTAGGTTTCATTAAATTTATGATTAATTGGGAAATTGAAGGTATGGCAGAGGTATGGCTTGCAAGATATGAATTTATGATACTGAATGGTTGGAACAAATACTTGGAAAGAAGGTGATTATCTAAGTCAGGTGCTCAGAAGAAAAATGATTGATAAGAACCTATGGTCCATGGTTGTTTGCTACTCAAGGATGGAAAATTATAATGATGCTTGTGTTTTAGAAACTCTCACAAGCATCGCAAGTGCAATTCAAAATGCAACTTAACATAGTGTGAAAACACTTATCAAAGTAGCACAAATTCACACAAAGATTTGGGTATGAACTAATGATATATTGAATTACTCCAATAACACATTTATAATTTGAATAGCCCAAACTTAATAAATATGATCGAATGGCATGAGATTGGATAGACATGAATGGTATTCAAGATGTGGATCAAAGATTCTAAAGGATGTCAAGGTTTCAACACATGTGTAGAGTGTCTCCACAACATTTGCACACGTAAAATCTATAAATAAGATTTGTCACAATTTACTCAAATAACTCATGTGTAGTTTGAATATTGTGAACTAGGAAAAATATAATTAGGATAGATATGATCTTGGACATGATGAAAATATCTAAATAATTTTGGTAGATGGGTATGATCATATGATTCAGTTTGGCAAAATGGAATTATGAGTTTAATCTTCAACCTCAATGTTTACAAAAATTAATTATGATAATGGTTCCGATGGATATTGATGAGTAACACGTATTCAAAAGAAAGATATGATCAAGTAGGGTTTATGCATTGTGTCATATGACACATAGAAGGATATTACTTCAAATCTAAAACCATGGAAAGTGAATATGATCAACTAAACTAAACAGGTGTGCTACTGGATGGAGAGTTCAAATATAATTCATTTACAAAAGGAATCATCTTAAAGGGATTTATAGAATTTAAGTTATGTCGAAACTACTCAAGTTCTCATATTTAGACTTGAATACTTGCAAATTGTTTTATAAGTTTTAGGCACTGATGTTAATGGACAGGGGACATCAATAAGTTTCATTTGCAAGAGGAATCATTTGATTTAAATTTGTAGAATTTGAACCATGCAGAAAATACTCAAACTTACATATTTAAATTTGAATATTCGAGAACAGTTCAAAAGTCAAATTTTATTGCACCACTGTGTTCTCCTCATTTTTGTGAGTTCAACGACATATTATTTGTTAGAATCCTAGTTTTCAAACATTAGTTATGAATTTTACAAGATTAAACATATCGCGGTTAAATTTTGATGTTGTACGAAAAGTTGTCAGAAAAAGTTTCTCGAATGGACAAACTTTCTACACGAAAGTTGTAGAGGATTTAATTATAAACTCAATGCAAAAATAATCACCTAAAACTAAGTTGTGGGTCATTTGATATGGATTTTTAAAGTTTAACACAAGCTATGAGCTAGTACAGACAAGAAGCGATCGATAGGTCGCAGCAACAGTAGTGAATCACATAGTACAGATAACTGGCCTAACGGGGACCCTTAGATCTAGATCGAACGACCTATGATGGTTGTGCAACAATCTAATCTAAACTGAACTTTGTGGCTTACAGTGGGAGAGACGCGGCGAGGATACGGCGGGATGGCTCGGACGCGATGGTCCTCAGCATCTCCAGTGTTCTGCTGCGGCGAGGCGATGAAGTCGACGAGCCGAGAATGACGCGGGAACGGTAACAGCGATGCTCTCAGGGACTTCATGGAACTTCGAGTGGAGGTGGCCAGAGATGACGCGGGCATCGGCGAAGTTCGGTCATGGACAAGCCCGTCGATTGACTGCGCTAACAATCGAACAAAGAGGTCAGGAAGATGTGTAGGATGAGCAGAACGAATGGAAAAAAAGGAGGCGCCAGGGCTTACGGTTTTCGTCAGAATCGTCTCGGAAATGTGGCGGAACTCTGAACTTCGGTGAAGAAATCCAGCGAAATGGCGGCGCTATATTTAGGGTTTTGAAGGGGAAAATTTGGAGGAGATGTTGCGATATTTATAGGAGGATTTCCGTGGCAAGGGGGCAAAGCAATTTGAGCGAAATCGAGCGAGAAAACTGGGATATTTCAAGGCCGGTACGAACTCGTACGCGAAACAGACTGCACGCAGTCGTAGAAGATGATTGGGGGACCCACACGTCAGGAAGAAAATAATCAAATGGACGTGCGCGTGCGACCCGTTGCTGTGTTGCGCTGCCGTGCCCGTCGCGCGGGCGCGAGCGTGCATGTGCGCGCGGGGCTGGCTGTTGACTCGGCCGATCGGTTTCTTTCCTTTTCTTTTCTGTTTTATTTTCTAGTTTCAGTTTTAAGTTACTAAATTGACTCAAATAAATTTTTGTAAATTTGTAATCTGATTTTTGGGCACTAAGGATTACTCTTTCGGTTCAAAATAAAAATACAAGAGTATATGTTTTTTACACACTTGTCATATGGGCTATTTAGAAAAACAAGAAACATAATTTGAATTTATTGAAATCAAGCGATTAAAATATTTTTCAAAACTGAAACCTTTCGTATGTTTTATTTCAAACATGGATTTTGATATTGTAGTCGAAAACGACTCAAATGACTATAAAACTAATTTTGGACAAAACCAAATTATAAAAATATTATTATGCGTATAGCACTTTATATGACTGCTTGGGCATTGATATTCAAAATAAGGTTTGGGCCTTTCGTCTCAAAATAAAATCTTATACGATTTTAAAACCATAAAGTACAAATAGGTTTGGTTTGAAAATACTTTGAAAACAATACTTTGTGAAAACTTATTTAGGAAAAAAGGCTTTTAGATAAATCTCAAAAAGTTTTAATTCCATGTGAAATTTCAACAAAGACAAACAATTCAATCACTAAATTTATTTATTTTTACATTCCAAAATTATGTAAATTTTGGGATGTTACAGACTACCACCCTTAAAAAAAATCTCGTCCTCGAGATTCGAGAAAAGCTAGCAAGAAAAATGGGTTTGGGATATGTTGGGGTGGGCTACCACCCTTAAAAGAAAATTTTGTAGGTAATCTTAAGTCTTGGGTTCAGCTAAGCTTATCTTGGGTATGACTTGACACATCCAAGGATATGACTTACACCAGGTCATTTTTGGGAGGCTTCTAAGTTAATATCCAATAGGTTGTTGTTTATTCACATATAGTGAACAACATATCTCTTTAAAGTGACTTGAGTAGGCTTTTCCTCATGGTTAGGCTTCTAATCCAATTGGTTGGTTGTTGAACTACTTTTGACACTGATGGGTCACTCTTTGAGTCAATCAGAAGACCAAGATGAGTGGACTTCACGATCACCCTCTTACTTGTTAGTGTCTTCGACGGTCTTCCACTATCTTCATCTTGTAGTTGGATGTTCATTCTCATTGTAGTCTTACGCTTGGCAGCACTTGCCTACTATAAAGGTATAATATTTCTCCATCCTAAGGTTTAGGCTTATCATCGACGTCTCTAATGTAGGTATGTCTCTCTGGATTCGCAAAGTCAATATTACGAAAACGAATAATAAGAGTAGTAGGAATGGTGATCAATCCATCCTGCACCCAGATCATTACTCTGTATTTGATTATTGAATCTCGTATTCTAACACTTGGTCAACCTCACAAGTTTCATAAAAATTTCCAAGGAGAATTGAATCAATGTTTCAATCCCCAATTATTGAATTGTTTTGAAAACATTTCTATCGATCCTTAACTAGGGTTTTGCATATCTCACACTCTTCGGTTCTTCATCTTGATAGGGACATCAAGTTTGGTTTGGCTAAGGTTGTATTCATTACGAATTGTCGAGAAGACACTTGCTAGGTTGAGGTATAGATGAGAATGGATAGAAGGATCTAAAGGAGATTCCTACCCTTGAAACGACAGATCAAGGCAATTCATCTTACAAACAAGATCTAACAAGCATTTCATCACATCAAGCAAACTAGTTCAAACACAAACAAAATCTAGTATGGTCATACCACAAGTTAGTATGATCATAACGTTATTGCAATATCGTTGGTGTAATAAGTGGTGGTCTATTCTATTTCTGCCTTTAATGCTTCAACTTCTTCTACTGTTATGATGTATCTTTGGAGTTGTCAAGGATGCATCGAAGTCTTCTCCAAGTTCTTCGTTGGCCTTCCATGAAGCTGCGTCAATCTGAGTTGAGCAATAACACATGAATCATTGGTCTTCACACTTAAGGGACATTTTCATCATCAGTCCTTCCTTGATAGATTTCAAGAGTTAGGCCATCTAAGGTAAGAGGGAATTCTTTTGAAGTTGAAGTAGATGAGAATACAAGAAGTTCAAAATGCAAGATCTTTTTAATAAAAACTTGACTAGATAAATGTTTCATCCTAAGGTCTTCCTATTACTATTCCAAACCTAGGGTTAGGAACCTACAGTCAACACAATGCTCTGATACCATCTGTAACGATCCGACCCGGTACGGGTTGAATCTCTGTGCTTAATAGTGCTAGTCCCTGGATCAATCGGTAGCACACACAGTTTAAGATGTAATACCAAGAAACAAAGGTCTTTATTACATCGCATGATCCAAAATTACATAATAACTTACAAATTGCATAGCACAAGGCTAGCTCAATATCAGAGTTCACAATGAAACATATCAGCATGGAGTCCTTCGTCTTCATGTGCCACAGGCGAGCATGTCGAGTATAGACTCGTAACCCTAACCATCGAACCTCACTCGTTCATCAATATCTGCAACATAAAACGTTGCAGCCACGCAGGGTCAATACATTTGGAATTGTATTGGCAAATGTCACTTTTGGTGGATATATAAATGGCGCCTAACAACTACGTGCTCATTTGGCAAGTGGAGTTTCGGCTCTTTTGCGGAAAGCAATAGTTTCCCTATCTTTTATAAACAATTTTATTCTTTAAAAATCATCGTCTAGGAACATATTAGCATAACCCATGCCGTCGCAAGACAGTTAGCTTCATATGCTCCTAAACATCTACGGACATGCTAGCATAGGCCCATGTAAACACAAGACAACCTAGCTTTGCATGCTCCTAAACCCATTGTTTGTCCCATCAAGTTTTATTATGAAATTGGAATGATGAGATCATCCAAACAGTTCCAGACTCTAGTTGCTCATAATGTCCATAACCGGGGACATGGCTAAGTACTTAGTTTGACACTCTCGAGAGGTTGTACACATTCTCCACATGACCTAGTCTGTTCTTCTTCCATGATGCGCATTTTGCTCAATGGACAGATGTCGACTAGGACAAGACCTTTCAGAAGCAATACCTCAACCACAATGGACGCGCTCCGTCCTACCAACACCTACCACCCTCTGTACATTGGGTCGAGTTCTCGCAACCTACTCAATCTAGCCAGAGCCCATATAGCATGTGGTTGTACTGGAAGCTACTAAAACAGGAACACCGGCTAATCACTTTGTTTCTAGGTGGCCAACCTCAAGTGTGATGCACACGGTGCTGCCATAGAAATGACCCCGGTGCAACCACTCAACATAAACCAAGCATTACCACTTCCACCCAGATGATTCATTATTTTAGGTTGTTTTATTACATAAAACCATACTTTCATAATACCACATATCACATCATGAAATCCCAACCACGCATCTACAATAGCAATGCTAAGCACACTACAATACGGTAGCGACAAAGAACAAGTGTTGAACATGTGGTTGTTCTAATAGGTGATCATAGCATAGCAATATATATATATATTTAAAACAATCCTACACATGAATAGCTACTGAAAATAACTACGAAGTGCATAGGAAAATAGTAGGACAAGACGGTGTGTGACACTTGCCTTTTTGGTAACTGAAGAATTCTGCACTTCTCTCAATCAAAACTCGTAGCTCTCCGTACAACTATAACATACAAGTAACACAACATAAACACACATTCAAACAACAACAAAATCAAGCAAGGCAACAAATTAGAAAGATTTGTTATTCATTGTATTTAGGTTTCATTAAATTTATGATTAATTGGGAAATTGAAGGTATGGCAGAGGTATGGCTTGCAAGATATGAATTTATGATACTGAATGGTTGGAACAAAAACTTGGAAAGAAGGTGATTATCTAAGTCAGGTGCTCAGAAGAAAAATGATTGATAAGAACCTATGGTCCATGGTTGTTTGCTACTCAAGGATGGAAAATTATAATGATGCTTGTGTTTTAGAAACTCTCACAAGCATCGCAAGTGCAATTCAAAATGCAACTTAACATAGTGTGAAAACACTTATCAAAGTAGCACAAATTCACACAAAGATTTGGGTATGAACTAATGATATATTGAATTACTCCAATAACACATTTATAATTTGAATAGCCCAAACTTAATAAATATGATCGAATGGCATGAGATTGGATAGACATGAATGGTATTCAAGATGTGGATCAAAGATTCTAAAGGATGTCAAGGTTTCAACACATGTGTAGAGTGTCTCCACAACATTTGCACACGTAAAATCTATAAATAAGATTTGTCACAATTTACTCAAATAACTCATGTGTAGTTTGAATATTGTGAACTAGGAAAAATATAATTAGGATAGATATGATCTTGGACATGATGAAAATATCTAAATAATTTTGGTAGATGGGTATGATCATATGATTCAGTTTGGCAAAATGGAATTATGAGTTTAATCTTCAACCTCAATGTTTACAAAAATTAATTATGATAATGGTTCCGATGGATATTGATGAGTAACATGTATTCAAAAGAAAGATATGATCAAGTAGGGTTTATGGATTGTGTCATATGACACATAGAAGGATATTACTTCAAATCTAAAACCATGGAAAGTGAATATGATCAACTAAACTAAACAGGTGTGCTACTGGATGGAGAGTTCAAATATAATTCATTTACAAAAGGAATCATCTTAAAGGGATTTATAGAATTTAAGTTATGTCGAAACTACTCAAGTTCTCATATTTAGACTTGAATACTTGCAAATTGTTTTATAAGTTTTAGGCACTGATGTTAATGGACAGGGGACATCAATAAGTTTCATTTGCAAGAGGAATCATTTGATTTAAATTTGTAGAATTTGAACCATGCAGAAAATACTCAAACTTACATATTTAAATTTGAATATTCGAGAACAGTTCAAAAGTCAAATTTTATTGCACCACTGTGTTCTCCTCATTTTTGTGAGTTCAACGACATATTATTTGTTAGAATCCTAGTTTCCAAACATTAGTTATGAATTTTACAAGACTAAACATATCACGGTTAAATTTTGATGTTGTACGAAAAGTTGTCAGAAAAAGTTTCTCGAATGGACAAACTTTCTACACGAAAGTTGTAGAGGATTTAATTATAAACTCAATGCAAAAATAATCATCTAAAACTAAGTTGTGGGTCATTTGATATGGATTTTTAAATTTTAACACAAGCTATGAGCTAGTACAGACAAGAAGCGATCGATAGGTCGCAGCAACAGTAGTGAATCACATAGTACAGATAACTGGCCTAACGGGGACCCTTCGATCTAGATCGAACGACCTATGATGGATCTGCAACAATCTAATCTAAACTGAACTTTGTGGCTTACAGTGGGAGAGACGCGGCGAGGATACGGCGGGACGGCTCGGACACGATGGTCCTCGGCATCTCCAGTGTTCTGCTGCGGCGAGGCGATGAAGTCGACGAGCCGAGAATGACGCAGGAACGGTAACAGCGATGCTCTCAGGGACTTCATGGAACTTCGAGTGGAGGTGGCCAGAGATGACGCGGGCATCGGCGAAGTTCGGTCATGGACAAGCCCGTCGATTGACTGCGCTAACAATCGAACAAAGAGGTCATGGAGATGTGTAGGATGAGGAGAACGAATGGAACAAAAAGGTGGCGGCGCTATATTTAGGGTTTTGAAGTGGAAAATTTGGAGGAGATGTTGCGATATTTATAGGAGGATTTCCGTGGCAAGGGGGCAAAGCAATTTGAGCGAAATCGAGCGAGAAAACTGGGATATTTCAAGGCCGGTACGAACTCGTACGCGAAACAGACTGCACGCAGTCGTAGAAGATGATTGAGGGACCCACACGTCAGGAAGAAAATAATCAAATGGACGTGCGCGTGCGACCCGTTGCTGTGTTGCGCTGCCGTGCCCGTCGCGCGGGCGCGAGCGTGCATGTGCGCGCGGGGCTGGCTGTTGACTCGGCCGATCGGTTTCTTTCCTTTTCTTTTCTGTTTTATTTTCTAGTTTCAGTTTTAAGTTACTAAATTGACTCAAATAAATTTTTGTAAATTTGTAATCTGATTTTTGGGCACTAACGATTACTCTTTCGGTTCAAAATAAAAATACAAGAGTATATGTTTTTTACACACTTGTCGTATGGCTATTTAGAAAAACAAGAAACATAATTTGAATTTATTGAAATCAAGCGATTAAAATATTTTTCGAAACTGAAACCTTTCGTACTTTTTATTTCAAACATGGATTTTGATATTGTAGTCGAAAACGACTCAAATGACTATAAAACTAATTTTGGACAAAACCAAATTATAAAAATATTATTATGCGTATAGCAATTTATATGACTGCTTGGGCATTGATATTCAAAATAAGGTTTGGGCCTTTCCTCTCAAAATAAAATCTTATACGATTTCAAAACCATAAAGTACAAATAGGTTTGGTTTGAAAATACTTTGAAAACAATACTTTGTGAAAACTTATTTAGGAAAAAAGGCTTTTAGATAAATCTCAAAAAGTTTTAATTCCATGTGAAATTTCAACAAAGACAAACAATTCAATCAATAATGAAACAACATTTGGCATTTGATGTTGCAGAGCAAAAACAAAGTATCCTATCATTAGGTTCAGGAGTAGCTACACACTACTAGGGTTTGCTAAGCATAGCATAATACTTTTCTTTTGAAAACAAAATCCTACCATGCATACTAGTTGAAAAACACTAATGCATAATGAAATAGGTAGGATTTGAATGTCACTTGCCTTTTTGGTAGTCGAAGCGCGTTCACTTCTCTTAGTCAAAATACGTGTCTCTCCGTACAAACTATAACATAGAATATAGCACAACATAAACACACCATTTAACAACAATGAAATCAAACCAAGCAAACAACAAGTAGTTATTCATTGTGTTTTAGTCATTGGATAAAGAAGATATGGCATGAGGTATGGCTTGCAAGATATGAGTTGGAAATATTGAACGGATGGGTCAAATACCTGGAAAGAACATGATTATCTAAGTTAAGTACTTAGAAGAAAATGATTGATAAGAACCTATGGTCAAATGTTGTTTGCTACTCAAGAATGGGTAAATGGAATGATCCATGTGATAAAATCACACGAGTCTCAAATGGTGCAGCTCAAAACATTATTTAGTAAAGTGTGACAACACTTACTAAGATAGTATGAGTTACACATAGGCTTGGATATGAACTAATGATATATTGAACTACTCAAGTAACTCATTTGAAAGTTTGAACAGTTCGAGCTAAGTAGAAGGGTTGAATGGCATGAGGTTGTATAGGCATGAATGATATCGGAATTTGGTTCGCGGAGCCTAATGGATAACAAAGGTTCATCACATGTGATATGGGGTAGAGCATCTCCACCCTCCTAAAGCAAGGTAAAAATCTAAACAAAGACATGTCACACTTTACTCAAATAACTCAATTGTTATTTGAATAATATGAACCAGACAACCGGGGTAAGCTATGCATATATGTGAACATGATAAAGAATTATAACTGGTCTTACAAGATGGATATGATCATAAGGATCATTTTGGCTAAAGAAACTATGTCGAAACCAGTTATAGGACTACACTTTTCGCGAAAAGTTATTAGAAAAAGTTTTCCGGATGGAAGAACTTTCTACACGGAAGTTGTAGAGAATTCTATTACAAGCGTATCGCCAAAAGAATCTCTCAGAAAAAGTTGGTAGGATTTATTTTATAGACAATGTTGCGGATCAAAGGGATACCGCGAAAATAAAGTGGACGAAACTGCCATGCAAAATATCTAACATGATCTACGTGATTTGCTGATTCTAACGGTATAAGGTTTGTCGAAATCCGACGGATAGAACTTAAGATATGAATTTTGCAAAACTAGACCTAAGTGGTTACAGTTCTAATGGTGTACGAAAAGTTGTCCGAACAAGTTGCTCGGATGGAATAACTTCCTACACGAAAGTTATAGATGATCTAATTATAAACTTAATGCAAGAACCACTATTCGAAACGGAGCTCTAGATCTATGGTTACGGAATTTGAAAGTTTGTAATCAGCTAGTTCAAACTACTACTCCCTCCGTCTATAAATAGATGTCTCAACTTTGTCAAAATTTGAATGTATCTAGACCCATTTTAGTATCTAGATACATTTAAATTTGTCCTAAGTTGAGACATTCTTTTATAGACAGAGGTTAGTAGATTTGATGAGATTACGGTGGCGGCGATGCTGAAAGATGTCGAGCGGCGATGCTGAAAGATGTCGAGATGGCGCTGTGGGCGTTGCGCTGCGCGGGCAGCGGCAGAGAGAGAGGGCAGCGCTGCTGCGAAAATTTTAGAGAGAGGGGATGCGCTGCGGGCGTTGT
This sequence comes from Lolium multiflorum, assembly GCA_030979885.1. NCBI lineage: Eukaryota > Viridiplantae > Streptophyta > Magnoliopsida > Poales > Poaceae > Lolium > Lolium multiflorum. The sequence goes on from CM061750.1 coordinate 260,260,645, forward strand.
GTGCGTCCTGGGGTGCTCCAGGGCCAGGTATCTATAGGGGCTGAGGGATCCCTAGGGTTTCGGGGCGAGCAGCGGCAAGGTGGGCTGGCGGCGGCGTGAGCTGGGCCGCGGGGAGGCGGGGCTGGGCCGAGGAGGGAGTTGGGCCGGCGGCGCGGCGGGCACACGCGGGCTGGGCCGTGCTGGGCCTGTTTCGGCCGCACGCCTTTGTTTTTTTTTTCTTTTAACACAAATTGGAAATGCGCTTTGGGGCTCCACATAAAATCGGAAAAATGCAAATAAAGTACCGTTGGATTCGTTATGAAAAATACTTCAATATGAGACTAAATTTAGAACAAAAATATAAACTTTATAAAACCAAAATTTGACATACATGTCTATGTGGCTATAGTGCCCTTTTAGGGTTTAATGTTTTCTCAAACAAAATATTTTTATGAGTTCCAAAACCTCCGAACAAAATAGAGTATTATTAGAAAATCTTTTAAAAACCAAGGTTTATGAAAACTATATATTTTTGCAAAAACCTTTTTAATATCCCTTTGTGAAAATAAAATAATCATTATATACATTTGTTATATATGTTTGATTTTGAAAATACTTTAAAACCAAAAGTCTTTGAAAACACTATTTTGGAATTTAATTTGTAAATAACTTTAAAAAGTTTTAATTCTTTGTGAAATTTCAATCAAGTTCAAACAATCAAGCATTAAATTTATTTTTATTTTACATTCCAAAATTTAGAAAATTTCGGGATGTGACAGACTACCACCCTTAAAAGAAATCTCGTCCTCGAGATTTGAGAAAGGCTAGAAAGTTTTGGGTTCCAGATGGGCATGGGTGCTACCACCCTTAAAAGAAACTTGTGTAGGTAGTATTCTATCTTGGGTTTAGGCTAAGCTAATCTTGGATGTGACTTGGCATAGGGTCATTGTTTGGAAACATCTATGGCTTCTCGGCTAGGTGGTTGTTTATTCACATATAGTGAACCACATATCTCTCCAAGGTGAGTCGAATAGGTTTTCTTCATAGTAAGGCTTCTAATCCAAATGGTTGGTTGTTGACTACTTTAACACCGATGGGTCACTCTTCGAGTCAATCAAGAGACACAAATGTGTAAACTTCATGACATCCTTCATCTTCTTACTTGAAATCTTCCACTATTTTTCATCTAGTAGTTGGGTCTTCAAACTCACCGTAGTCCTACGGTTGGCAGCACTTACCTACTATGAAGGCATAATATCTATTCATCCTATGGTTCAGGTTTAACAACGACGTCTCTCTTGTAGGTATGTCTCTCTAGATTTACCATTCCTCATAACAAGGGCGAACAATATGAGTAGTCATCATGGGGGCCAATCCATGTCGCACCCAATCATTTCCTTGTCTTCAGTTTGGTATATCTCGTATTCTAACTCTTGGTCAACCTCACAAGTTTGACAAAAACCTCCATGGAGAATTGAATCAATGTTTCAATCCCCATTAATGAACTATTTTGAAAACATTTCTATCGATACCTAGCTAGGGTTTTGCGTATCTCGCACTCTTTGGTTATTCATCTTGATAGGAACATGAAGGTTGGTTTCACTACTGTTGTCTTCATGGCGAGTTGCCGAGAAAACATTCTCTGGGTTGGGTATAGATGAGAATAGATAGAAAGATTCTAAAGAAGATTCCTACCCAACACCGCAGATCATAGCAATTCAGCAAACAACAATCATCTAACAAGCATCAAGCAACATGGTTAAACACAAACAAACTAGCATGGTCATACCTCAATTTGGTATGATCAATACTTTGCTACTTTATCGTTGGTTCGCTAAAAGAGAACTAATCACTACAAGAAAAGTTGCCATGGCCGACGAAGTTGAAGTCGCGCCGTGGTTGGTGGTGCACCAAGGCCGACGATTTTTGGTCCCTCCGTGGTTCATGTCAAAACTTTTTTTCTCGTTTTTGAGGCCACCTAGCCCGACGAAAGCGGCCAAAACGTCGCGTATGGTGGCCCGGGACGTGGTGCATCGCGAATTCTCGGGTTCGCCGGCCGAGTCAACGCAAATCCGCACCGCCCAGGGATGTAGGGCCCACATGGCAGCCTCTCTAGCATTGTTTTTTTCTCGATCGCGCCATCTCGTTCAACGCTCTCCGATCGAGCCGTTTACGATGCAGGATCATGGGTCCCGCTTGTCATCCTCTATGAACCAAAATTCCTTCTTTTCTTGGATTTTTTTGCCCCCCCCGATTTCTGGCTACTTCCTTTTTCTTGTGATCCCTTGCCGCCTTGGAAACGTAGAGACCGCTGCAGCAAAATGGGACCCGCATGTCATCCTCTATGAGCTATCAACTTTCTTTTCTTGGAGTTATTTTTGGCACCTCATATTTGGTCACTTGCCTTTTTCTTTCGATCCCCGCCACCTCTCAAACGGTGATACCGCTGATGCTAAATGGGACCCGCATGTCATCCTCTATGTACTATAAAACTTTCTTTTCCGGATTATTTTGGCACCTCATATTTGGTCACTTGCCTTTTTCTTTTGATCCCCTGCCGCCTCTCAAACGGTGATACCGCTGATGCTAAATGGGACCCGCATGTCATCCTCTATGTACTATAAAACTTTCTTTTCTTGGATTTTTTGGCACCTCATATTTGGTCACTTGACTTTTTCTTTCGATCCCCTGCTGCCTCTCAAACGGTGATACCGCTGCTGCTAAATGGGACCCGCATGTCATCCTCTATGTACTATAAAACTTTCTTTTCTTGGATTTTTTTGGCACCTCATATTTGGTCACTTGACTTTTTCTTTCGATCCCCTGCTGCCTCTCAAACGGTGATACCGCTGCTGCTAAATGGGACCCGCATGTCATCCTCTATGTACTATAAAACTTTCTTTTCTTGGATTTTTTTGGCACCTCATATTTGGTAACTTGACTTTTTCTTTTGATCCCCTGCTGCCTCTCAAACGTGATACCGCTGCTGCTAAATGGGACCCGCATGTCATCCTCTATGTACTATAAAACTTTCTTTTCTTGGATTTTTTTGGCACCTCATATTTGGTCACTTGACTTTTTCTTTCGATCCCCTGCCGCCTCTCAAACGGTGATACCGCTGCTAAATGGGACCCGCATGTCATCTCTATGTACTATAAAACTTTCTTTTCTTGGATTATTTTTGGCACCTCATATTTGGTAACTTGACTTTTTCTTGCGATCCCCTGCTGCCTCTCAAACAGTGATACCGCTGCTGCTAAATGGGACCCGCATGTCATCCTCTATGTACTATAAAACTTTCTTTTTTGGATTATTTTTGGCACCTCATATTTGGTCACTTGAGTTTTTCTTTCGATCACCTGCTGCCTCAAACGGTGATACCGCTGCTGCTAAATGGGACCCGCATGTCATCGTCTATGTACTATAAAACTTTCTTTTCTTGGATTATTTTTGGCTCCTGATATTTGGTAACTTGCCTTTTTCTTTCGATCTCATGCCGCCTTTGAAACGTTGAGTAAGCTGCTGGCTCATGGGTCCCGCATGTCATCCTCTACGAACAATAAAAGTTTCCTTTATTGGAGTTATTTTTGACCCTAATTTCTGCTATTTGCCTTTTTCTTTTGATCCTCTGCCCCCTTTGAAACGATGTGGACGCTGTTGGCAGTCGGTCCCACATGTCATCCTCTATGAACAATAAAAGTTTCCTTTGGTGGATTTATTTTTGACCCCTAAATAATTTCTTTCCTTATTTTTTTCTTTGATCCCCTGCCTTGGAAACGTTTGAGGATGTTGCTGCCTCATGGGTCCCGCATGTCATCCTCTCGAACGATAAATGTTTTCTTTTCTTGGATTTTGTTACCAACTGACTTTTGGTTTTTTATTTTATTTTCGATCCCCTGCCGCCTTTGAAACGTTGACGACGCTGCTGGCTCATGGGTCCCCGATGTCAGCCTCCCCGTACAAGAAACATGTGATATCTTGATTATTTTGCAGACAATAAACAGTGTATTTCGCTCTGAGCTATTGCAAACGGATAAATTAAATCTTTATTTTTACATAAACAAACTTATATGTTGAGTGTCCTTGTTTTTTGTTTTTGCGAAGCATAGGACTTTCCTGTTTTTTTTAGAAAAATCCGAACTTTCCTGTTTTGGAGTGGGCTGAAATTGTACGAGACAAAAGGCCCAGCAGGATAGTTCGAAGGCCCAGATGTCCAGATACAGCCCAATTGAAATCTTTCTTTTCTTGGATTTTTTTCACCCCCTGATTTCTGGCTACTTCATTTTTCTTTGGTCCTGTGCCGCCTTGGAAACGTTGAGACCGCTGCTGCAAAATGGGACCCGCATGTCATCCTCTATGTACAATAAAGTTTCTTTTCTTGGATTATTTTTGGCTCTTGATATTTGGTCACTTTCCTTTTTCTTTCGATCTCATGCCACGTTTGAAACGTTGAGGAACCTGCTGGCTCATGGGACCCGCATGTCATCCTCTATGTACAATAAAGTTTCTTTTCTTGGATTATTTTTGGCTCTTGATATTTGGTCACTTTCCTTTTTCTTTCGATCTCATGCCACGTTTGAAACGTTGAGGAACCTGCTGGCTCATGGGACCCGCATGTCATCCTCTATGTACAATAAAAGTTTCTTTTCTTCGATTTTTTTCACCATCTGATTTTTGGCTATTTCCTTTTTCTTTTGATCCCCTGCCTGCCGCCTTTGAAACGCTGAGTAAGCTGCAGGCTCATAGGTCCCACATGTTATCCTGTATGAACGATAAAGCTTTCCTTTCTTGGAGTTTTTTTTACCCCCTAATTTCTGGCTAATTTCTTTTTCTTTTGATTTCAAGCCGCATTTGAAACGTTGAGACCGCTGCTGCTAAATGGGACCCGCATGTCATCCACTATGTACAATAAAGTTTCTTTTTTTCTTGGATTATCTTTGGCTCCTGATATTTTGTCACTTGAGTTTTTCTTTCGATCTCATGCCTCCTTTGAAACGTTGAGTAAGCTGCTGAATCATGGGTCCCGCATGTCATCCTCTACGAACAATAAAAGTTTCTTTTTTTGGAGTTATTTTTGACCCCTAATGTCTGGCTATTTGCCTTTTTCTTTTGATCTCCTGCCCCTTTGAAACGATGAGGATGCTGTTGGCACGTCGGTCCCACATGTCATCCTCTATGAACAATAAAAGTTTCTTTTGATGGATTTATTTTGAACCCCTAATTAATTTCTGGATATTTCCTTTTTTTTTTGATCCCCTGCCGCCTTGGAATCGTTGAGGATGCTGCTGCCTCATGGGTCCCGCATGTCATCCTCTCAGAACGGTAAATGTTTCTTTTCTTGGATTTTGTTTACCAAATGATTTTTGGCTTATTTTTTCTTTCGATCTCGTGCCGCCATTAAAACGTTGAGGACGCTGCTGGCTCGAGGTCCCACATGTCAGCCTCTATGAACAATAAACCTTTCCTTTGTTTGATTTATTATTGACCCATAATTTCTGGCTATTTGCCTTTTTCTTTCGATCTCATGCCGCCTCTGAAACGTTGAGACGCTGCTGGCTCATGGGTCCCACATGTCAGCCTCTATGAACAGTCAAAGTTTCCTTTGTTTGATTTTTTTACCCTAATTACTGGCTATTTGCCTTTTTTTATCCCCTGCCGCCTTTGAAACTAAGAGGACGCTGCTGGCCCATGGGTCCCACATCTCAGCCTCTCTGAACGATAAACCTTTCCTTTCTTTTTTTTCGATCCCGTGCCGCCTTGGAAACGGTGAGACGGCTCCTGCAAAACGGGACCCATATGTCATTGATACGTCTCCAACGTATCGATAATTTCTTATGTTCCATGCTACTTTATTGATGATACCTACATGTTTTATGCACATTATATGTCATATTTATGCATTTTCTGGAACTAACCTATTAACAAGATGCCGAAGAGCCATTCTGTTTTCTGCTGTTTTTGGTTTCAGAAATCCTAGTAAGGAAATATTCTCGGAATTGGACGAAATCAACGCCCGGGGTCCTATTTTTGCACGGAGCTTCCGAAGACCGAAGAGATAACGAAGTGGGGCGACGAGGCGCCGCCACCATAGGGCCACGCGGCCGAGGGGGCCCGCGCCGCCCTATGGTGTGGGCCCCTCGTCAGCCCCCCTGACCTACCCTTCCGCCTACTTAAAGCCTCCGTCGCGAAACCCCAGTACGAGAGCCACGATACGGAAAACCTTCCGAGACGCGCGCCGCGAATCCCATCTCGGGGGATTCAGGAGATCGCCTCCGGCACCCTGCCGAGAGGGGATTCATCTCCGGAGGACTCTTCATCGCCATGATCGCCTCCGGAGTGATGAGTGAGTAGTTCACCCCCGGACTATGGGTCCATAGCAGTAGCTAGATGGTCGTCTTCTCCTTGTTGTGCTTCATTGTTGGATCTTGTGAGCTGCCTAACATGATCAAGATCATCTATCTGTAATACTATATGTTGTGTTTGTCGGGATCCGATGGATAGAGAATACTATGTTATGGTGATTATCAATCTATTGTTTATGTGTTGTTTATGATCTTGCATGCTCTCCGTTATTAGTAGAGGCTCTGGCCAAGTTTGTACTCTTAACTCCAAGAGGGAGTATTTATGCTCGATAGTGGGTTCATGCCTTCATTGACACCTGGGACAGTGACAGAAAGTTCTAAGGTTGTGATGTGTTGTTGCCACTAGGGATAAAACATTGATTCTATGTCTAAGGATGTAGTTGTCGATTACATTACGCACCATACTTAATGCAATTGTCTGTTGCTTAGCAACTTAATACTGAATGGGGTTCGGATGATAACCTGAAGGTGGACTTTTTAGGCATAGATGCAGTTGGATGGCGGTCTATGTACTTTGTCGTAATGCCCGGATTAAATCTCACTATATTTATCATATCATGTATATGCATTGTTATGCCCTTCTCTATTTGTCAATTGCCCGACTGTAATTTGTTCACCCAACATGCTTTTATCTTATGGGAGAGACACCTCTAGTGAACTGTGGACCCCGGTCCTATTCTTTACATAGCATACACTCTACTGCAATACTTGTTTTACTGTTTTCTTGCAAACAATCATCTTCCACTCGATACGTTTAATCCTTTGTTACAGCAAGCCGGTGAGATTGACAACCTCACTGTTTCGTTGGGACAAAGTACTTTGGTTTTGTTGTGCAGATTCCACGTTGGCGCCGGAATCCCTGGTGTTGCGCCGCATCACATTTCGCGACCATCAACCTTCAACGTGCTTCTTGGCTCCTCCTGGTTCGATTAAACCTTGGTTTCTTTCTGAGGGAAAACTTGCTACGTGCGCATCATACCTTCCTCTTGGGGTTCCCAACGAACGTGTGAGTTACACGCCATCAAGCTCTTTTTCTGGCGCCGTTGCCGGGAGATCAAGACACGCTGCAAGGGGAGTCTCCACTTCTCAATCTCTTTACTTTGTTTTTGTCTTGCTTTATTTTATTTACTACTTTGTTTGCTGCACCTAAACAAAACACAAAAAAATTAGTTGCTAGTTTTACTTTATTTATTGTCTTGCTCTCTATATCAAAAACACAAAAAAAATTTAGTTACTTGTCTTTATTTGCCTAGTTTACCTTTACTACTGTTATAATGAGTAATCCTGAAGTTGAAGTTCGTTCTTTTAAGCAACAAGGGGGAGAAAGTTTTAAAGATGCTTGGTATAGAATTAGTAATGCTCATCATAGGTGCATTAAGAAACACTCCACCACTATCCTTCTTAGGAACTTTTATGTTGGTTTATCTAGTTGGAATAGGTATGTTCTTGATACTCTTTCGGGAGGCAATTTCCTAGGTACTCCCGCTTTAGAAGCTAGTTGCATCATTGAGAGTCTAGTTGGAATACCACCTGTTAATGAAGTTAAAATTGAAATCTCTCTTGAAGATGTTATGAAAAAATTGGAAACCATAGAGAAAATTTTTTCAAGTGTTGAAACTAAATTGGGAATGTTATTTGACAAAACTTATGAACTTGATAAATCCTTAGGAGGAATTGATGAAAGAATTAGTGTCCTAGGAACTTGTGTTGTCCATGATAATCAAACCAATAGGATTGATGAACTTGAAAAAGCTATGGGAACCTTGGGTTCAACCTTTTCTTCTCTCAAGTATAATGAGAAAGCTTATGTGGGTAAAGAGCAAAAATTCATGTACGCCTCTAAAGTGCCTAAACAAAAGAATTATTATAGGCCTAAAATTTCTAAAACCCCTAGCACCACCATAGAGAATTTAGATAATGGAGCACCTAAAGTACCCTCTGCAACAAGTTGTGTTTGCATGAAAAATAATAATGTTGATGCTTCTACTCTCGATGTTACTTGATTTGCACTTTCTGCGCCTAGCTGAAAGGCGTTAAAGAAAAGCGCTTATGGGAGACAACCCATGTTTTTACTACAGTACTTTGTTTTATATTTGAGTCTTGGAAGTTGTTTACTACTGTAGCAACCTCTCCTTATCATGTTTTTGTGCCAAGTAAAGTTTCTATGTCAAAGTTGATGTTATATTTGGGATCGCTGCGCAGAAACAGCATTGCTGTCTGTCACGAATCTGGGCACAGGCCTCTGTAGAAAATTCGAAAAAATCTGCCAATTTACGAGCGTGATCCTCAGATATGTACGCAACTTTCATTAGTTTTGAGTTTTTCCATTTGAGCAAGTCTGGTGCCACTTTAAAATTCGTCTTTACGAACTGTTCTGTTTTGACAGATTCTGCCTTTTATTTCGCATTGCCTCTTTTGCTATGTTGGATTCATTCTTTGATCCATTAATGTCCAGTAGCTTTATGCAATGTCCAGAAGTGTAAAGAATTATTGTGCCACCTCTGAACATGTGAATTATTAATTGTGCACTAACCCTCTAATGAGTTTGCTTGAAGTTTGGTGTGAAGGAAGTTTTCAAGGGTCAAGAGAGGAGTATGATATACTATGATCAAGAGGAGTGAAAGCTCTAAGCTTGGGGATGCCCCCGTGGTTCACCCCTGCATATTTTAAGAAGACTCAAGCGTCTAAGCTTGGGGATGCCCAAGGCATCCCCTTCTTCATCGACAACATCATCAGGTTCCTCCCCTGAAACTATATTTTTATTCAATCACATCTTGTGTTCTTTACTTGGAGCGTCGGTTTGTTTTTGTTTTTGTTTTTGTTTTAATAAAATGGATCCTAGCATTCACTTTGTGGGAGAGAGACACGCTCCGCTGTTGCATATGGACAAATATGTCCTTAGGCTTTACTCATAATGTTCAAGGCGAAGTTTCTTCTTCGTTAAATTGTTATATGATTGGAATTGGAAAATGCTACATGTAGTAATTCTAAAATGTCTTGGATAATGTGATACTTGGCAATTGTTGTGCTCATGTTTAAGCTCTTGCATCATATGCTTTGCACCCATTAATGAAGAAATACATAGAGCTTGCTAAAATTTGATTTGCATATTTGGTCTCTCTAAGGTCTAGATAATATCTAGTATTGAGTTTTGAACAACAAGGAAGACGGTGTAGAGTCTTATAATGTTTACAATATGTCTTTTATGTGAGTTTTGCTGCACCGGTTCATCCTTGAGTTTGCTTCAAATAACCTTGCTAGCCTAAACCTTGTATCGAGAGGGAATACTTCTCATGCATCCAAAATCCTTGAGCCAACCACTATGCCATTTGTGTCCACCATACCTACCTACTACATGGTATTTCTCCGCCATTCTAAAGTAAATTGCTTGAGTGCTACCTTTAAAATTCCATCATTCACCTTTGCAATATATAGCTCATGGGACAAAATAGCCTTAAAAACTATCGTAGTATTGAATATGTACTTATGCACTTTATCTTTTATTAAGTTGCTTGTTGTGCGATAACCATGCTTCTGGGGAACGCCATCAACTATTGTTGAATATCATGTGAGTTGCTATGCATGTCCGTCTTGTCTGAAGGATCTATCACCTTAGTGGTTGGAGCATGCAAAATTGTTAGAGAAGAACATTGGGCCGCTAACTAAAGCCATGAATCATGGTGGAAGTTTCAGTTTGGACATATATCCTCAATCTCATATGAGAATAATAATTGTTGCTACATGCTTATGCATTAAAGAGGAGTCCATTATCTGTTGTCCATGTTGTCCCGGTATGGATGTCTAAGTTGAGAATAATCAAAAGCGAGAAATCCAAAATGCGAGCTTTCTCCTTAGACCTTTGTACAGGCGGCATGGAGGTACCCCTTTGTGACACTTGGTTGAAACATGGCATGCAAAGATCCGGTAGTCCAAGCTAAGTAGGACGAGGTGCGGGCACTATTAGTACACTATGCATGAGGCTTGCAACTTGTAAGATATAATTTACATAACTCATATGCTTTATTACTACCGTTGACAAAATTGTTTCATGTTTTCAAAATAAAAGCTCTAGCACAAATACAGCAATCGATGCTTTCCTCTTTGAAGGACCATTCTTTTACTTTTATTGTTGAGTCAGTTCACCTATCTTTCTCCACCTTAAGAAGCAAACACTTGTGTGAACTGTGCATTGATTCCTACATACTTGCATATTGCACTTGTTATATTACTTTATGTTGACAATATCCATGAGATATACATGTTATAAGTTGAAAGCAACCGCTGAAACTTAATCTTCCTTTGTGTTGCTTCAATACCTTTACTTTGATTTATTGCTTTATGAGTTAACTCTTATGCAAGACTTATTGATGCTTGTCTTGAAGTACTATTCATGAAAAGTCTTTGTCATATGATTCACTTGTTTACTCATGTCATTACCTTTGTTTTGATCGCTGCATTCATTACATATGTTTACAAATAGTATGATCAAGATTATGATGGCATGTCACTTCAGAAATTATCTTTGTTATCGTTTTACCTGCTCGGGACGAGCAGAACTAAGCTTGGGGATGCTGATACGTCTCCAACGTATCGATAATTTCTTATGTTCCATGCTACTTTATTGATGATACCTACATGTTTTATGCACATTATATGTCATATTTATGCATTTTCTGAACTAACCTATTAACAAGATGCCGAAGAGCCATTGTTTTCTGTTTTTGGTTTCGAAATCCTAGTAAGGAAATATTCTCGGAATTGGACGAAATCAACGCCCGGGTCCTATTTTTGCACGGAGCTTCCGAAGACCGAAGAGATAACGAAGTGGGGCGACGAGGCGCCGCCACCATAGGGCCGCGCGGCCAGGGGCCCGCGCCGCCCTATGGTGTGGGCCCTCGTCGCCCCCCGACCTACCCTTCCGCCTACTTAAAGCCTCCGTCGCGAAACCCCCGAGAGCCACGATACGGAAAACCTTCCAGACGCCGCCGCCGCGAATCCCATCTCGGGGATTCAGGAGATCGCCTCCGGCGGAGAGGGGATTCATCTCCCGGAGGACTCTTCATCGCCATGATCGCCTCCGGAGTGATGAGTGAGTAGTTCACCCCTGGACTATGGGTCCATAGCAGTAGCTAGATAGTCGTCTTCTCCTTGTTGTGCTTCATTGTTGGATCTTGTGAGCTGCCTAACATGATCAAGATCATCTATCTGTAATACTATATGTTGTGTTTGTCGGGATCCGATGGATAGAGAATACTATGTTATGGTGATTATCAATCTATTGTTTATGTGTTGTTTATGATCTTGCATGCTCTCCGTTATTAGTAGAGGCTCTGGCCAAGTTTGTACTCTTAACTCCAAGAGGGAGTATTTATGCTCGATAGTGGGTTCATGCCTTCATTGACACGGGACAGTGACAGAAAGTTCTAAGGTTGTGATGTGTTGTTGCCACTAGGGATAAAATATTGATTCTATGTCTAAGGATGTAGTTGTCGATTACATTACGCACCATACTTAATGCAATTGTCTGTTGCTTAGCAACTTAATACTGAATGGGGTTCGGATGATAACCTGAAGGTGGACTTTTTAGGCATAGATGCAGTTGGATGGCGGTCTATGTACTTTGTCGTAATGCCCGGATTAAATCTCACTATATTTATCATATCATGTATATGCATTGTTATGCCCTTCTCTATTTGTCAATTGCCCGACTGTAATTTGTTCACCCAACATGCTTTTATCTTATGGGAGAGACACCTCTAGTGAACTGTGGACCCCGGTCCTATTCTTTACATAGCATACAATCTACTGCAATACTTGTTTACTGTTTTCTTGCAAACAATCATCTTCCACTCGATACGTTTAATCCTTTGTTACAGCAAGCCGGTGAGATTGACAACCTCACTGTTTCGTTGGGACAAAGTACTTTGGTTTTGTTGTGCAGATTCCACGTTGGCGCTGGAATCCCTGGTGTTGCGCCGCATCACATTTCGCGACCATCAACCTTCAACGTGCTTCTTGGCTCCTCCTGGTTCGATTAAACCTTGGTTTCTTTCTGAGGGAAAACTGTGCGCATCATACCTTCCTCTTGGGGTTCCCAACGAACGTGTGAGTTACACGCCATCAGTCATCCTCTATGTACAATAAAATTTCTTTCCTTGGATTATTTTTGGCACCTGATATATGGTCACTTGCCTTTTTTTCGATCCCCTGCCGCCTTTGAAACGTTGAGGACGCTGCTCGCTCGTGGGTCCCATATGTCAGCCTCTAGGAACAATAAACATTTCGTTTCTTGGATTTATTTTTGACCGCTGATTTCTGGCAACTTTGCTTTTTCTTTCGATCCCCTGCCGCCTTTGTTAAAGTTGAGGACGCTGCTGCAAAATGCGTCCCACATGTCAGCTTCTCTGTACGATAATTGTTTCCTCTCTTTGATTTTTTTTCCACTGCTGGCCAATGGGTCCCCGATGTCAGCCTCTATGTACAAGAAATATGTGAATTCTCGATATATTTTAAGCCGAGATATGTAGGATGCTTTTTTTTCGATCCCTTCTGTTTGTTTTTACCTTCAAATGTTGAGGGACGCTACTGGCAAATGGGTCCTGCTCTAGCATTCTCAACTGAAGGAAAAACTGAAATATTGCCTATTCATTTGTTTTTCGTACTCCATGCATCTAATCCATACTAATTGTTGATCCGGGTTTTAGTTCAACTTAATTAGATCAAATTTGATCTACGAGGGAGTATGTAATATATTTTGGGTTCACAACACTGCACTTGTTAACAACAATCTGATGAAGAGGTTTGTCATTTTTTTAAAACTACAAATACACTCTAAGATCTTGCACACTAATAGAATAAATCTTGGAACTTTATATAATTAATGACAATTTTGAAATCGACTATATGAATATATCAAAATATAGAGCCCATGTAGATGCGCATACTGGCTATGCGCATTTAAAAAGAATCATAATCATAATTGATACGAAATAAAAATAACTTTATATGTAGAATCTCGGTTTCTAGAGGGCCAATCATAGGATCTCCGTGTTTAAATTAGGAAGGGCCCCAATGGCATGAGTCGGAGGCCCATTAAGTGTTTTTGGATTGTTATCAGCGAAGTAAGCAGGCTGACAGCAATCACCATGTACATGGCCGGCGGCAGCCCAAAAGTACAAACAATTGGCCCATGCAGGGAAGGTAGTACTTTTTTTTATTGGGAAGGTTGTCTGGCTAACCCAAAAAAAAAGTGGTGCTACATGGGGTAATACTTGAACCCGGAATGAGATCGAGTGCCTTGATGAAGGCGAGGCACACATAAATAGTACTCCGTACCATGCCTTGCCCCTCCCTTTCAACCGTTGGATAAAAAATAATTAGACAGATGACTATTAACTAGTAACTGCTACAGTACCAACCAATGTACAGGACATGTGCTACAGTACGTCGTCCACAGTGCATGTGCTTTAGAACCATGAACAGTACATATGCTACATGCTACAGTACTTTGATCTTAGCTATCTATTTTCAATCCAACGGCCAAATCTACAAGTCACCGTACTGTTCATCTGTGCCTTGCTTATGTCAAGGCACTGGATCCTGGACACTTGAACCCATGATCGTTGCTGAGGGTTGCCTATTTGCGCATAATATGTTTTGTCAGCGGGCACTTCACTAGTTTGTGCAAAACATATCCAGCGCAGGATTCAAAAAAACATCACGTTTTTTTCTTTACGTAAACAACAAAACATCTCATGTTCATCACAATCCAGCCAACATAAGCACATAATAATTAATAGTACAACTAGAGAGCTGTACACATAAATAAGGTTTGTCAAGCTTCATGCACTAGCCAACGCAACCAAAAGTCCGAACTAATGGAAAGGGCTAGGCAATCCAATTATACATTTCAACATCCCCCCTCACATGTGACCACAATCCAGTAATGGTACCATCATGTTCACCACAATGCATCATTAAAGAGAGCAGTATACTATTATAGACCAGCTCTCTCTACAGAACATTTGTAAGACAACTTAATACAGCTGTGATTCATATTGTTGCCCCAGCGATGGGTGATAACCTGAACACCATATAACCTTCTCACAGCAATTGTAACCAAATATGAGCACCTGCAATGATTTGGTGTCAAGCTTCTTGAAGGTCAGGAGGTATCCTACCTTCAAGTCATGTGCTTTGACAAACTCTGGCCATCCTTCGTCCATTAAAACATTGCCATCTTGTTGCTTCAGGTCCACAATCCAGGTGCATGCAGTGGACATCTTCAGGTTGATGGACTCTGGACACCCACCGTAAAACCAGGGTAGAACACGACTGGGGATGGAAATCACCTCTAACTCCGATGTACATAGTACCTTGCAGAAGCTGTCAGGGGTATTCTCCTCATCGATGCGCCCAAACACCTTGCACACTGGGGCTGGCTCTACAGATGTCTCCTTCCATGATAAGCTCTCTCCAAGCTTGAGCTTCTTGTTTGAACACTGCAAAAAAGAGGCCTCAATTAGATAATGCCTCTAGCTTCTGACCGTAATTCCAAGCAAATGCATAATCAAAGGCACCTAGCAAACTCAGCGGATCATTGTTCTTATCAAACACACAGTCTGAACAATAAGCTTCTGAATCTAGCTAGGCTGATATGTACAACCTTGTATCATCAAATTATTCAGCATAGTGTATCATTGTATCGCAGAAGCCAAATCGATATAAATAGTAGCTATGAGAATAGAAATCAAGCTAGCATGAGCCATGCATGCTTGCTGGCTATGTCTAGCATCAGAGTAATGCATCTGCAGTTCATCATCCGCCAGTACAGATTGACCAAGCAAACAAAAAAAAATCAGCGTCGGCCTAAAGAGTCCACAAGCCAGACATGCATGCTCGGTGTCCTCATATGTGATCATCGGCCGTGGATTGACCAATATCATATTTGAACGATTATTACTGCACACATTAGATCCAGTCCCAACATAGCTAGCATGGGTGCATGTGTAACCCGAGTCTTTACCAGAGGATTAATATATACACTGGCTGAGAGAAGTACTGTATATCAAACAATGCTAAGCAACCGGCAATACAGCTTAGATATAATAAAGATGTGACCGGCAACGCTAGTGATTCGGGGGAAACATACCGCCATTGCAGCCATGGACCGAGAGAATCGGGGATGCCGCGCCGCCTTAGTGGAGTTTTTAGATGCGACGTCGCCGCATCCGTAGAGGACGGAGTCCAAGCCGCGTAGTCCGAGCGGTGGTGGACGCCGGTGGTGTAGAGAGAGGACTCAGGGGAGATGGACGGCGAGGGATCTGGGGAGATCTGAAGTTCTGAACATGAGGGGGCTGTGAGAAACTGAGAATGATACATCAGCAATCAGCAAGGGAATAAATGCGCGTGTCCCCCGGTCAAAAAAAATGCGCGTGTCTAGGAGGAACGAAGCCAGGTACGCAGGAATCCACACACAAAACTTCACCCGGCGGGTCACTGGGCTTTATCAGTATCTGGTGGGGTCCGGACCTACAGACCAGTGAGACATGTCGTGTGGGTTATGATCCGTTCAGTGTGCACACAGAAATTGCATTCAGAGCTCAGGGCTTCAGGCTACGTTGTACTATACAGTAATATATCCATTTCTTTTGGTAAAATGAAAACGATACTCCATCTGATCCTCATTACATGATGATAAAATGGATGTCTCTACAACTAATATGTGTCTAGATACATCTATATGAGAGCGTCTGTGTTTGTACTGTGTATCTAAAAAAAATATGGATCGGAGGGAGCATTAAGAGGTGTCAAAAAAAACTGCAAACAAACATGGATGTAAGCAGTTGAGTATTAAACCAGTGCGTGAAATACCTTTATATCTCGACCATGTAACAATGAATATGAGAAGTTTTTGGGGTTTGACCATCTGCACTTGTGTTTGCTACAATCAGATCAAAAAATTGGTCACTTTTACACTTTCTAAAATAAAATGTATTTTTCCCTGAGATTTTACAAGTTCGTACAAGATAGCATTGACTACATCTGGGATATATCACATTTACACTTACAAATCTATGAATATTTCAAAATATTGAGCTCCGTGTACCTACATATAATACAAATCATCAGACCGCACATTGAAACTACCGCAGCATATCACAGTAAATTAAAGTAAAATAAAACAAGTCTAACATATACTATATTAGCTAATTAACAAAGTCTCATCACAGTGTATCTGATCCCCAGTTCAGCTTAATACAAAAACCAAGTTCAGCTTGAACATCAGCAGGGGAGTAACCCAGGTCCAAAAGCAGCATCTAGTTAATTCAATAAAATATTGAGGTTATTCTGATCCCCTCTTCCTAAAAACACTGCAGATCATGCATGCAACTAAGGGTGATCAGCACAAAATATTATCCTCTGGGTGGAGGTGTTACTGTCGTAGATCAACACATTCATCAAGGAAGTGTCTTTCACCTCGAAGACGAGAAGGTCATCAAGCTGCAGTTCATGCGCCTCTGCAAACCCGAACCAACCATCCTTCAAGACCAGTTCACCCTGGTACTCATCGATGTGCACATACCAGGCGCAGCCTACGCTGGTCTTGAGCTTGATAGGCCTGGGAAGAATCCCTTTCAGACATTGCTTGAATTCTCTGGGGATGACCAACATATACATGTCATCGTTGCCGTCCAGTTGCACATAGAAGCGCGAGGGCTGAGGAGGGTCCGCCGAGTGACCAACCCGTTTAGGGCGGCCTTTCCCTCGCCCTTTTAATATACAACGTTGAATTGCTGCATCACGCCTGCCCGTCACCTTTGGCTTTTTGGCTAGTGAATTTCTTTGAATTCTGAACTCGGGGCGGTGCAGAGGACATGTACAATCGACAGTCCTAAGACGTAGTTGCTCATTGACGTTGGAGCGAGTTTGCTTCTGCATCTAGTTAAGCACGGTATATATCAATCAACAGCATATAAATCAGAACGTAGCATACATGGAGAAAATGCATCTAGCTATCTCTTTAATTAGTTTGCACAAAATCTAGCAGCAGCAAGACAATTTGATTTTACAGGTACTGAGCAAGCTTTCAGACTTTCTGAAACAGGTAACATGGAGCATATATTTGTATGTTCAGACTGCGAAACCCTGCTCTGTGATGGATACTATTACTAAACATCTTTTTTTGCCAGAACTAGTACTTAACATCTACTGTTTCCCGTCATTAAAAAAACATTTGCAGAAGAATACTACGGTTTCCCGTCATTAAATTTTAAAGAAAAAAGAACTTGTTTAAGATCCCAACTATCATTGACTACTTACACCTGCATCCTAGTGAGTTCAGGACAACTTACAGCCACTTTTGGTGGTGCCGCCACCGGAGAAGACCGTGCCGCGGGGGTTGGGGTCGGCGCAGCCGGAGAAGCTGGTGCCGCCGCCAGGGAAATCAGTGCCGAGCCAGATGGTGCTTCCAGCGGAGAAGAAAGTACCGCGAGAGATGGAACCGACGCTGCCAAAGGGTAAGAAACGGATGTACTCGTAGATCCTTCTCTAGTCACGATCTGGATAGAAGAGACTGGACGTCCATCAAGCTGCTGGAGGATGCGGTGGATCAAATCGGCTGAGTTCAGGAAATATCGGTGATGTTCATCTGTGTCGGCGAAGCAGCTGCCGGTGGAAGGAGGAGGCGAGCCGTTCATGGCAGTCATTAGTGTAAAAGAGGTGAAGTGGGTGGGAGAGAGAGGGTTCGGGACTGAAGTAATTGTAGTCTGCTCTCTCTTTTTTACAAGCATGCGTCCTCAGGCTGATATTTTTTTTAGATACGTACTCAGGCTGCTTTGTCAAACCAGGGCCTCAATGAAGCTAATAGCGCGCTATAGCATATCTAGAGGGTCCACGCTTAGTAATTTTGCTCGCTGTGGCGCTATTTGCGAAACAGCATGCTATATCGCCCTAAAACTTCATAGCGTTAGCGCGCTATTTTTTTCAGGCAAGTTGCTTTCACTTTTTCGTGGTGATGAACTACAATCTGTTGGTTCCACTTCTAAATCAGAAGATAATATCGCTAATGCTAATATTTTTTAATAAATAATTTATACTATGTTGTTGCCTTGTGAAATGTTGATGTTAGCCTTCTAATATACTTGAGATCTATTTCTATATGTGGTTATGTATGTATGATTCAGTCACTTTTGGACTATATATATCTATTCGTTCTAGTAAAATTATTTATTTTTAGGCTATATTTAGTATTATTTTGAAAATGCTATTTAAAATATACCACACTATTACCACGATATAGCGTCCATATCGTTTGAAGGTGGCTGCCGCTAATTCATTTAGCACGCTATTTTAAACCTTGGTTAAGACGCGTTTGGCGGCCTGCATCCAGGCTGGTGGGGAAATACCGTACCCAAGTGCTTAAAAGATTGCATCTTTTAGCTGGAAAACATTAGGGCATGTCCAACACAGGCGCTACTGCAAGGGCGCTAGGAATTATTTCCTCGTCGTTTGGCGGTTGGAGAGGCTAATCCCAGCGGTAGTCCTAGCGTCGACGCAAAAGAAAGCAGGGGCGTGAAACTCTTTTCACCTGTCCTAGCTAAAGCACCGGAACCAACAGGAAGTCAGTCTGTCATCAGCAATTAGCGCTGCAAGGAGAGTACCTGGAGGATTTTACAATCTTTTGACATTCATTTGTTCTCTATTAGCGCCATATAGTATATAGCATTGTAATGCCCTTATACTCCTCTCAACATTAAAAAAAAGGTGTGCATATACTAATAACAGTTGCTGAAATGAAACTAAAAATAAACAGACATGCACGGTTTACGAAGGATGGAAATACAGAGTTCATCACCATCCGTTTTAAATTATAAGATTAGATTACTTCAATGTGGGCTTACATACGCACTAAAATGAGTAAACAGACACACTGAAATGGGTCCAGGTATATAAGATTCAGAAAAAAGGAAGAGCATCTTAAGATACAGAACAGGTTACTAAATTGTTCAAACATATCGTACAAAAAAGATTATTTGCTCCAGAAAGATTCATGGCTCAGTTTAGGGTTGCATCAACATGCGGATATTTTTCAGACTAGGCTTAAACCACATTGTCGCCTGTCGGGGAAATCCCCAACCATCTTCTGGAAGGGTGATAACTCCCATGAGCTCATTTTCCCCTTGCTGCAGGTTACAACGACAAATACAACTAAATGCTGGTTCCCGAAATGCATAGTACGCGATGTACACACAATTTGACCTCATGAATGGAGTCAATGTTCCATCAGGAGCATTGCCATCATTTATCTTCAGGTTCAATGGATAATTCAGTCCAATGAACAGAGAGTGTGTGCCAAGGCTGTCAACTCGACTCCAATTGGGTCCAATCAGGGATAGATCTTTCTCAAAAACATGTATGACAGGGGCAGGACACTCCCGCAGGATAAGGCCATTACCATGATGCAGAACTTCTGCAGGCTCAAGGTGATCATTGCTACGTATATACCGATCTTCATGGATGATCATCAAGCGCTTGCCATCGGCTGATCGAGCTAAAAACCATCTGCCAGATGGTTCCTTCATCGGTGATGGGATCACGAATGGCGGGGCAAGGTGTGCATCTGCATTGTAAACGGAGACAACAAAAAATAGTGTTTGAATGGCTCGGGAAGACAATAATACCAGTAGCTGCAACTTCACATTTGTAGGATCAAATGGAGGATGCAGTCATTATACTTGTATAAAATCTCGAAGAAATAAAATTGTTCCCATTTGAGATGTATGTTAATTACACTCATATTCATTGATGGTAGATACATGTCTCAACCTTATCTGATCCATGATTGTAATGCTTTGAGTACATCGAATATTGAAATAAATTGAAAGTTTGCATGCATCAATTGATGAAGAGGCCAGGGCTAAGCTCCTTATTCATATTCTGACAAGAGCATGCAGTAACTAATTCAGGAATGCATTCATATACTGCAATAATCTGGTTTGGGTTGACAGATTAGTGCACAGCATATACTACTGTAATTCGTTTGTAGCAATGGTTCAGTCAGGTTAGGATAATTTAATGGTGCACAGTCATTTGAAAGGTGAAAAAAAGTCTTAGTGAGCAATTAGTTATTTCAGTTACAATATATCATGAATGGGCTTGATATTAAAATTTATTGCGAAGTATATCATATGGATTGAAGAATTACCAGCCTGTGATTGATCCCAGCAATATGTGGTGCCGGTCCACCCATCCACCGCAACAATGAAGCCGTTGTGCTCGATGGCGTCACTGTAATCTACACCCCAACTAGCAAGAGAGAATAACCTCCACTCCTGGCTACCATTAGCCAGGTAAGCGAGTCCAGAATTGAATAGAGCGATGAGCTTGTAATCTGAGTAATGTCCAGCTTTTGTGGGCACTTCGCAAATTACAATCTTCAACAAAAACATGGCACGCCCATACGTCATGTACCTTTCAGGAGGCAAGTCGGGGAAGCCAATCCATTCCTCCCGAAAAATGTTGCAAGTTTCCGACGATGGTAGGGAGATTTCTTGGTGCGTGTAGATGTTCGCGAGGAACCAGTTCCCACCACTGTCCACGCCGGCGATCCAGTCGCCATTCATGCCAACCCAGAATCTATTGTCCATGAACGGCAGGATGGCTGTGCGCCGAGGATGGTCGAGGGGCACAACGTGGTACACCGTGTGGTGCGCACTACTATCATCATAGTGCCAATGGGCAGAATCGGGCATCAGCAAGCAGGGTCCATCCCAATGGTGTAGATTCATGTTGTCGGCGACATGGCGGCACAGCGTTTTGGAGCATGCGGCCAGCCGGACGTCGACTGTAACGTCCAGACTCTGGGCAATGAGATTGAACAGCTCGGCGGGGAGCTTCCCCCAGTCGCCATCCAGCTGGTCGTCGTTCGATGCCGCCATGGAGACGAGATGGATTTAAAAGGGCGGATGCAAGTATGTGTGATTGGAGTTTTGTAGGAGAGTCGAGCGGGAAGGAGGAGTGCTGCGGTTCTGCGGAGGGGTGAGGAGAGAAAGCTATGCAAATGGGAGATCTAGAGGATGAAAAAACTTGCTAGCAGCGGTTGGCGAGTGGAGAACGATGATGGAAGTGGAGAGCCAAGGATGGAAACGATGGACATGAAGAGTAGGAGTGGATATGACTTTTTTTATTCTTCAGCAGCTGCATCGAGGCGCCGAGTAAAACTTCGGCTAGGATAGCACGCCACTACGTCCTGGTGCAGTTACTGTCCCGTCAAATCAGTTTGACCACAGAAATGGTTTCTTTATTACAGTATAACTTAATTTTTTCGAACAATATATACTACTCCATTTAATATACTCACTCCGATTCATATTACTTGTCAAATGATATGGATGAATCTAGAACTAAAATGTGTCTAGATATATCTATATTATAGTCAACTAATATGAATCCGAGTTTGTTTGGTTCAAAGGATTTCTAAAGGTATCTTGTACGGAGTAGGATTTTTACACATAGGGATTTTTCCTATAGAGCTTGCTTGATTCAAAGGATTGAGAACCCTCCAAAATACCTATGGATTGCTTTCTCTACAATCCTATCTCTCGGTAATATTGCTATGTGTCTATAACAACTATGAAATGAACTCAATCTCAATAGAAATTTCCTTTGTCTTTCCTAATCAAACAACTAGTTATTTTATGTCTTCGTTTACAAATTAAGATAATTTTTAGGTTATAGGTAATCGTCGAGCTTATGTGATCATCTTTTATGATCAAACTTACTTGATCAGCCGCGGAGGCGCAAAGGAGCAGTGGTGTGCATTAATACGGCCGCATGGGGAAGGCACAGCTAGCGACGATGAGACGTATCGCCAGCATTGGCCTAGGGAACCGTCGCCACCATTAATAAAAGCTATCCCTTTGGGCACCATGTCTCCCACTACTCGTGTCACGCGCGCATGTGGGTTACGGATGGATGGGCTGGGGAAGCCGGACAGAAAACATGACAACCAGGGGGAAAATGAATAAAAATAATACAAAGTCGAAAATATTTCGAAAAATAAACTTTGTAAGAAACTCCATGCGTTTAGCAAATGCGAAGGCAATATGTTGAAACACGTCTAGACCACGTCTAGAACCACCGTCCCAAAGCTTAAGGATTATATTGATTTTTAGAAAGTCAAACTATGTTAAGTTTGACTAAGTTTTTACCAAAAGCATTAATATGCAAGATACAAAATCAATATTATTAGATAGAAAATAAATTATATTTTCATATGGTGTCTACAAAATATTATATGTGCTGATAGATTCTTCTAAGAGTTTGGTCGAACTTTACTTGGTTTGACTTTTCAAGAAAAATATACAAAGCTTTAAGCATTGGAACGGAGGTATTTTTCGAAGCACCTACTTGTCTTTAGAAGACAAAAGAAAACATGGAGTAAGGTTGTTTTTTGTGCAAAAGTTTACGTCAAAATCTGGTTATTTGTGTAAAAAGAATCTCAAATTGTGTTATGTGCAAAAACTGCACCAAGAAGTGGTGGTATGTGCAATTTCCTCCGTCACACAAAAGGCAAGCCATTGATACATACATAATTGTGAATAATTACAAAAGTAGTAGGCAGCTAATAAGCGCACATGATTAAACTGCTATGCGAGATCTTCAGCCACCAGAAGTCGTTCCCGCGCCTCTCTAGCATTGAAAATCACGCGTTCTGCGACTTCCATCAAAGAGACAAGCTGAGCTTTGATCCGTTCTCCCAGATGAATGGCCTCGTCACAACTCCTACGAGCACAGGCCGTGATCTCATCCACTTCTAGGAAAGACACCGCCTGCCTGTACCGAAATATCTTGATCCCTAACTCTCTGTTCTCCTCCCGCATGCTGGCAAGATCCAACTTCATCCTCCGACAAGATAAGCAAGGGGAGTGATCCTGCCAAAGGTAACAACAAACATATCGAGCGTTACCGGCAAACGAAGGGCACAAATTGGCTGATTAACGAATATGGTCACTAACATGTAGGACAGACTTAAGTGGTGTCTACATGTCAGTGACTCGAAGTACCCAAAAACCAGCAACCCAAAGTCAGCTAGTAATATTAACCTCCGTCTTCAGCTCCTTCATCCTCTTGAACGGCGGGGAAGCTGGCAACTTATCTTCTTCTACGACCTCTCGCTGGAACCTGACGTCGAAGGATGAGAGATCCTGCGAACGGATGTGCTGCGCCTGCGCGTGCGATTCCCCAGGGCGCTTCTGGCGTAACTCGGAGTTCTCCGCGCCGAGATGCGGAAGTTCCGCTCCCGGGGCCTTGTTGACCCTAAGCCGAGATAGCTCCTGTGTAAGCCGACGAAAAATGTTCAAAATGTTACAGATCAGGCATATCATTACCAGTGCAAACGAGGTAAGTGAATCTCCGGGATCTCGCCCAACGACCGCGGTTGGTCCAATGCCACCACATCTTCTCCGAGATTGACTAACTCCTTTACATCATCTTCTCCGACATTGACTATCTCCTTTACATCATCTTCTGCTCCGAGCTTGACCATCTCCTTTACATCATCTTCTCCTGCGAGCTTGATCATCTGCCTCACATCATCTTCTCCGGCGATATCGACCCTCTCCTGCGGAAGATAACAGATATAAGTCCGAGTATTACCAGCAAAACGAAGGTAATTAAAAGAGGCGTAGTAACCCTTGTGTCCTGGCTAATCAACGGCGGGGACGCTGAGCCCGCATCGTCTCCTCCGAGATCTCCCTTCGCAGGCAGGATTGTTAGAGACAGTTGATACGTCTCCAACATATCGATAATTTCTTATGTTCCATGCTACTTTATTGATGATACCTACATGTTTTATGCACATTATATGTCATATTTATGCATTTTCTGGAACTAACCTATTAACAAGATGCCGAAGAGCCAGTTGCTGTTTTCTGCTGTTTTTGGTTTCAGAAATCCTAGTAAAGAAATATTCTCGGAATTGGACGAAACTTTCGCCCAGGGTCCTATTTTTGCACGAAGCTTCCAGAAGACCGAAGACCTAACGAAGTGGGGCCACGAGGCAGCCAGGGGGGGCGCGGCCTAGGTCTTGGCCGCGCGGCCCTGCCCCCTGGGCCCCTCGTGTGGCCCCTCGCGTTGACCTTCCGCCTACTTAAAGCCTCCGTCGCGAAACCCCCAGACGAGAGCCACGATACGGAAAACCTTACAGAGACGCCGCCGCCGTAATCCCATCTCGGGGATTGAGATCGCCTCACCCTGCCGGAGAGGGGATTCATCTCCGGAGGACTCTTCATCGCCATGATCGCCTCCGGAGTGATGAGTGAGTAGTTCACCCCTGGACCATGGGTCCATAGCAGTAGCTAGATGGTCGTCTTCTCCTTGTTGTGCTTCATTGTTGGATCTTGTGAGCTGCCTAACATGATCAAGATCATCTATATGTAATTCTATATGTTGTGTTTGTCGGGATCCGATGGATAGAGAGTACTATGATTATGGTGATTATCAATCTATTGTTCATGTGTTGTTTATGATCTTGCATGCTCTCCGTTATTAGTAGAGGCTCTGGCCAAGTTTTTACTCTTAACTCCAAGAGGGAGTAATTATGCTCGATAGTGGGTTCATGCCTTCATTGATACCTGGGACAGTGACAGAAAGTTCTAAGGTTGTGATGTGCTGTTGCCACTAGGGATAAAACATTGATGCTATGTCTAAGGATGTAGTTATTGATTACATTACGCACAATACTTAATGCAATTGTCTGTTGCTTTGCAACTTAATACTGGAGGGGGTTCGGACGATAACCTGAAGGTGGACTTTTTAGGCATAGATGCAGTTGGATGGCGGTCTATGTTCTTTGTCGTAATGCCCGGATTAAATCTCACTATATTTATCATGTCATGTATATGCATTATTATGCCTTTCTCTATTTGTCAATTGCCCGACTGTAATTTGTTCACCCAACATGCTTTTATCTTATGGGAGAGACACCTCTAGTGAACTGTGGACCCCGGTCCTATTCTTTCCATAGCATACAATCTACTTGTTTTACTGTTTTCTTTGCAAACATCTTCCACTCGATACGTTTAATCCTTTGTTACAGCAAGCCGGTGAGATTGACAACCTCACTGTTTCGTTGGGGCAAAGTACTTTGGTTGTGTTGTGCAGGTTCCTAGTTGGCGCCGGAATCCCTGGTGTTGCGCCGCATCACATTTCGCGACCATCAACCTTCAACGTGCTTCTTGGCTCCTACTGGTTCGATTAAACCTTGGTTTCATACTGAGGGAAACTTGCTTCTATACGCATCATACCTTCCACTTGGGGTTCCCAACGGACGTGTGCATCTACGCGTATCAAGCTAAATTTCTGGCGCCGTTGCCGGGGAGATCAAGACACGCTGCAAGGGGAGTCTCCACTTCTCAATCTCTTTACTTTGTTTTTGTCTTGCTTTATTTTATTTACTACTTTGTTTGCTGCACCTAAATCAAAACACAAAAAAAAATTAGTTGCTAGTTTTACTTTATTTACTGTCTTGCTCTCTATATCAAAAACACAAAAAAATTAGTTACTTGTCTTTATTTTGTTTGCCTAGTTTACTTTTTGCTTATTTCATCATGCTTAATCCTAAGTTTACTTTGGAAGAGATACCGGTAGGACGAGGGTGTATCATTGGGAGAAATAATATAGAAGAATTTTTCAATCATGTTAGTATTACTGAAGATTTTGAAGATAGACACTTGGTAGAACTTGCACCTACCTATGAAATTGCTGCTGCTGCTTTAGTTCGCTTGTTGGAAACTAAATTTGTTAATCTCAATCCTATAATCCAACACATGTTTCTTACACTTGGTGATATGGAAGAAGGGGAAAAGAAAGATTTTGTTTTAGAAACCCTTCTTAGAGAATTTGGTGGTCTAGCAAGAGAGGCTAGAAAGGTTTTTGCTAAATTTAATATGCTAGGTTCTCATACCAATTTTATTGGTCTCCTTGAAAAAATGGACATGGATAGAATAATGTACACTAATAACATTAATGATGGAGGGGAAATCAAAGCACCAATACCATGTAAACTTCTAGCTATGAATGACGCACTAGAAAATAACTATGCTTGGCTTGTTCCGGAAAATTTGTTCGATGAGAGTAGCAAGCCTAAGACTAATGAAAAGGGAGACGCTAAAACTTATATATCAAATATACTATGCTTGGTTGAGAAAACTCCCAACACCCCTGGTAATGATGTTGATGCTTCTACTCTCGATGTTACTTGATTTGCACTTTCTGCGCCTAGCTGAAAGGCGTTAAAGAAAAGCGCTTATGGGAGACAACCCATGTTTTTACCTACAGCAATTTTTTTGTTTTGTTGAGTCTTGGAAGTTGTTTACTACTGTAGCAACCTCTCCTTATCATGTTTTTGTGCCAAGTAAAGTTTCTATGTCAAAGTTGATGTTATATTTGGGATCGCTGCACAGAAACAGCATTGCTGTCTGTCACGAATCTGGGCATAATTCTCTGTAGAAAATTCGAAAAAATCTGCCAATTTACGAGCGTGATCCTCAGATATGTACGCAACTTTCATTAGTTTTGAGTTTTTCCATTTGAGCAAGTCTGGTGCCATTTATAAATTCGTCTTTACGGACTGTTCTGTTTTTGACAGATTCTGCCTTTTATTTCGCATTGCCTCTTTTGCTATGTTGGATTTATTTCTTTGATCCATTAATGTCCAGTAGCATTATGCAATGTCCAGAAGTGAAAAGAATGATTGTGTCACCTCTGAATGTGTGAATTATTAATGATGCACTAACCCTCTAATGAGTTTGCTTGAAGTTTGGTGTGAAGGAAGTTTTCAAGGGTCAAGAGAGGAGAATGATATACTAAGATCAAGAGGAGTGAAAGCTCTAAGCTTGGGGATGCCCCCGTGGTTCATCCCTGCATATTTTAAGAAGACTCAAGCGTCTAAGCTTGGGGATGCCCAAGGCATCCCCTTCTTCATCGACAACATCATCAGGTTCCTCCCCTGAAACTATATTTTTATTCAGTCACATCTGGTGTTCTTTACTTGGAGCGTCGGTTTGTTTTCGTTTTTGTTTTTGTTTGAATAAGATGGATCCTAGCATTCACTTTGTGGGAGAGAGACACGCTCCGCTGTTGCATATGGACACATGTGTCCTTAGGCTTTACTCATAATGTTCAAGGCGAAGTTTCTTCTTCGTTAATTTGTTATATGGTTGGAATTGGAAAATGCTACATGTAGTAATTCTAAAAATGTCTTGGATAATGTGATACTTGGCAATTGTTGTGCTCATGTTTAAGCTCTTGCATCATATGCTTTGCACCCATTAATGAAGAAATACATAGAGCTTGCTAAAATTTGATTTGCATATTTGGTTTCTCTAAGGTCTAGATAATATCTAGTATTGAGTTTTGAACAACAAGGAAGACAGTGTAGAGTCTTATAATGTTTACAATATGTCTTTTATGTGAGTCTTGCTGCACTTGTTCATCCTTGAGTTTGCTTCAAATAACCTTGCTAGCCTAAACCTTGTATCGAGAGGGAATACTTCTCATGCATCCAAAATCCTTGAGCCAACCACTATGCCATTTGTGTCCACCATACCTACCTACTACATGGTATTTCTCCGCCATTCCAAAGTAAATTGCTTGAGTGCTACCTTTAAAATTCCATCATTCACCTTTGCAATATATAGCTCATGGGACAAAATAGCCTTAAAAACTATCGTAGTATTGAATATGTACTTATGCACTTTATATTTTATTAAGTTGCTTGTTGTGCGATAACCATGCTTCTGGGGAACGCCATCAACTATTGTTGAATATCATGTGAGTTGCTATGCATGTCCGTCTTGTCTGAAGGTCTATCATTTTAGTGGTTGGAGCATGCAAAATTGTTAGAGAAGAACATTGGGCCGCTAACTAAAGCCATGAATCATGGTGGAAGTTTCAGTTTTGGACATATATCCTCAATCTCATATGAGAATAATAACTTTGCTACATGCTTATGCATTAAAGAGGAGTCCATTATCTGTTGTCCATGTTGTCCCGGTATGGATGTCTAAGTTGAGAATAATCAAAAGCGAGAAATCCGAAATGCGAGCATTCTCCTTGGACCTTTGTACAGGCGGCATGGAGGTACCCCTTTGTGACACTTGGTTGAAACATGGCATGCAAAGATCCGGTAGTCCAAGTTAAGTAGGACGAGGTGCGGGCACTATTAGTATACTATGCGTGAGGCTTGCAACTTGTAAGATATAATTTTCATAACTCATATGCTTTATTACTACCGTTGACAAAATTGTTTCATGTTTTCAAAATAAAAGCTCTAGCACAAATACAGCAATCGATGCTTTCCTCTGCGAAGGACCATTCTTTTACTTTTATTGTTGAGTCAGTTTACCTATCTCCTTCCACCTTAAGAAGCAAACACTTGTGTGAACTGTGCATTGATTCCTACATACTTGCATATTGCACTTGTTATATTACTTTATGTTGACAATATCCATGAGATATACATGTTACAAGTTGAAAGCAACCGCTGAAACTTAATCTTCTTATGTGTTGCTTCAACACCTTTACTTTGATTTATTGCTTTACGAGTTAACTCTTATGCAAGACTTATTGATGCTTGTCTTGAAGTACTATTCATGAAAAGTCTTTGCTATATGATTCAGTTGTTTACTCATGTCATTACCTTTGCTTTGATCGCTGCATTCATTACATATGTTTACAAATAGTATGATCAAGATTATGATGGCATGCCACTTCAGAAATTATCTTTGTTATCGTTTTACCTGCTCGGGACGAGCAGAACTAAGCTTGGGGATGCTGATACGTCTCCAACGTATCGATAATTTCTTATGTTCCATGCTACTTTATTGATGATACCTACATGTTTTATGCACATTATATGTCATATTTATGCATTTGGAACTAACCTATTAACAAGATGCCAGTTGCTGTTTTCTGCTGTTTTTGGTTTCAGAAATCCTAGTAAAGAAATATTCTCGGAATTGGACGAAACTTTCGCCCAGGGTCCTATTTTTGCACGAAGCTTCCAGAAGACCGAAGACCTAACGAAGTGGGGCCACGAGGCAGCCAGGGGGGTGGCCGGCGCGGCCTAGGTCTTGGCCGCGCGGCCCTGCCCCCTGGGCCCCTCGTGTGGCCCCTCGCGTTGACCTTCCGCCTACTTAAAGCCTCCGTCGCGAAACCCCCAGTACCGAGAGCCACGATACGGAAAACCTTACAGAGACGCCGCCGCGAATCCCATCTCGGGGGATTCGGAGATCGCCTCCGGCACCCTGCCGGAGAGGGGATTCATCTCCCGGAGGACTCTTCATCGCCATGATCGCCTCCGGAGTGATGAGTGAGTAGTTCACCCCTGGACCATGGGTCCATAGCAGTAGCTAGATGGTCGTCTTCTCCTTGTTGTGCTTCATTGTTGGATCTTGTGAGCTGCCTAACATGATCAAGATCATCTATATGTAATTCTATATGTTGTGTTTGTCGGGATCCGATGGATAGAGAGTACTATGATTATGGTGATTATCAATCTATTGTTCATGTGTTGTTTATGATCTTGCATGCTCTCCGTTATTAGTAGAGGCTCTGGCCAAGTTTTTACTCTTAACTCCAAGAGGGAGTAATTATGCTCGATAGTGGGTTCATGCCTTCATTGATACCTGGGACAGTGACAGAAAGTTCTAAGGTTGTGATGTGCTGTTGCCACTAGGGATAAAACATTGATGCTATGTCTAAGGATGTAGTTATTGATTACATTACGCACAATACTTAATGCAATTGTCTGTTGCTTTGCAACTTAATACTGGAGGGGGTTCGGACGATAACCTGAAGGTGGACTTTTTAGGCATAGATGCAGTTGGATGGCGGTCTATGTTCTTTGTCGTAATGCCCGGATTAAATCTCACTATATTTATCATGTCATGTATATGCATTATTATGCCTTTCTCTATTTGTCAATTGCCCGACTGTAATTTGTTCACCCAACATGCTTTTATCTTATGGGAGAGACACCTCTAGTGAACTGTGGACCCCGGTCCTATTCTTTCCATAGCATACAATCTACTTGTTTTACTGTTTTCTTTGCAAACATCTTCCACTCGATACGTTTAATCCTTTGTTACAGCAAGCCGGTGAGATTGACAACCTCACTGTTTCGTTGGGGCAAAGTACTTTGGTTGTGTTGTGCAGGTTCCTAGTTGGCGCCGGAATCCCTGGTGTTGCGCCGCATCACATTTCGCGACCATCAACCTTCAACGTGCTTCTTGGCTCCTGGTTCGATTAAACCTTGGTTTCATACTGAGGGAAACTTGCTTCTATACGCATCATACTTCCACTTGGGGTTCCCAACGGACGTGGATTGTTAGAGACAGTGTACTTCTGGTAGTAGTATTTATGCGTGGGGCGCCAGGGGGTCGAGAAGCTAGGACTGCATCTTCTCCTCCGAGCTCTTCCTTGGTAGACATGACAAATGAAACGAGGTGTGGGGGGCGTAAAAGGTATAAAATGGCGGACGGCCGCCCCGCCTCGGCCCTCCAAGGCTTAATTTTTTTGCCTTACTAAACTAAAAACCCTATTTTGCGTCTCACACGGACTGCCCTCAGAGGGCTGCAGGGTCCCATATGCGTGCAGGTCCCACACTTTAGTGAGCACAAATCATATGCGGTAGGTAGGCAAACTTCCAACAATCTTCTTTGTCAAGTGAAGACACGTCGTCAAGACTCTCTCTCTCTCTCCCCCCTTTTGTCATTGAAAAAAAAAGAATATTAGACGGGCGCGTAGCCTGCACTGCAGGGGGGCGATTTTGACAAAAGTAATCCTTTTGGCGAAGAAAAACACAGAAAGCCACACAAAAAGGTTAGTCCAGTGAAATAGATTGCTCAGAGGGTCAGTCCGTGCTTTTCTTTGCCAAAAGGGTTATTTCTGTCAAAATCGCCGCACTGCAGGTTTGCAGCACTGAAAAACCTTGCGTGCCAGTCAACATCACTTCCCGGATAGGTTGAAGCATTTCGAGGCCGTGACTGCTCTCCCTTCCTCTTCTCCTTCCGTGTGATGCCGCTTCCACCTTTTATCCTTTGCAACATTTGCAAAAAATTGTCCGTGACTTGTGCTCACTGAAGTGTGGGACCTCACGCATGGGAACCACACGTAAGTGACAGACATGTTGGTGTAATAATTCGGGTGATCATTATACTGTATTAGAACTCCGTACAAAGTTTCGTATGGATTCAAGGGTAGGAAAGCCAAGTTAACTTATTTACATGACATTATTTTTTCCATGAAGCCAAGTTAACTCATCTAACACTTGGTACATTTTGGTTATATATTCGAAATTTTACTTGAAACTTGTTGGTCATGCCATTTTACTACTCGCCTAACACTTTTTCCGCGCGTGAAGGGATGGGGTGGGCGTGATGCTACCCTAAATTTGTGGGACCCCAAAAAACTTGCAAATACGAGCGCTTCATCCAAAAGAAACACACTCTTGTCCCCTACCCCCCCCATGATTTTGACCTAAATTTGAAATCAAGCCAAAGGTGGTTCAAAAACGGCAATCGGAAATCATGGATTGTTCATCATTTTTCTATATAGCTAGGGAAAATAGCAGACATGCCATACCAATGTTTTAGAAAAGAGCCCTTCAAAAAAGTGTGGCAACATGTTGGAATTCGACCATCTTAATTTCTTCCCACGTGTGAGCTTTGGTACTACTACTACACAAGAACCATGTCAAACTTTTGAATCATGGCCCATTTTATGTATATATTTGCAACTTTTCATGCACGCATGAAAACTTTGCAAAATATGTGCATTTTGGGTTGTCGCACATAAATGTGTGTTTACTTGTCTGCCACCAATTAATCCAATTCTCATTTGTGGGGAAACATGACACGAGATGGCCATTTCCAAAGTTTCATGAATTATCTCAATGTGAATCCATATATGTACAATTTTTGGGGGCTAAATTTCATGTTTTAAACCTAGCTAGTATTTGACCAAGATTCAAATGGGCATAAAATTCAAAAAAAAACAGAAAAATGAAAAACCAAAGCACATAGCCTTCTTATGTCATATAGTAAGAATTCAAGTTGATAAACAAGGTCTAGACATATTCAAACTAGAAAAATCATGTATCTACCCCTAACACTCTAAACTCTGTCTTATGAAGTCAAGCATGAAGAGAAGTGGTTTTGGGTTTCAAACATGGAAATTTCAAAAACCTCCCAAAAGCTTCATTTTAGAGTGACTAAGAAGGATCCATGCTTACCTTTTAATTTTCAGATTTTAAACTTGTTTAAATCTTTGTGAAACCTAGGATTTGACCAAGATTCAAATGGGCATAAAAATTCAGGAAAAAGCCAAAAGAATGATAAACCAAAGCACATAGCATTCTTATGTCATATAGTAAGCATTCAAGTTGATTAACAAGGTCTAGACATATTCAAACTAGAAAATCATGTATATATCTGTCCCTAACCTTAAACTCTGTCTTATATATGAAGTCAATCATGAAGAGAAGTGGTTTGGGTTTCAAACATGAAAATTTCAAGAACATCCCAAAAGTCGCTTCATTTTAGAGTGACTAAGAAGGATCCAGGCTTACCTTTTCGTTTTCATATTATATACTTGTTTAAATCCAGGTCAAACATAGGATTTGACCAAGATTCAAATGGGCATAAAATAAAAAAAATAGAAGAATGAAAAACAAAAGCACATAGTCTTCGTATGTCATATAGTAAGCTTTCAAGTTGATAAACAAGGTTTAGACATGTTCAAACCAGACAAATCATGTATCTAGCCCCTAACCATAAACTCGGTCGATCTTATGAAGTCTAGCATGAAGAGAAGTCGTATTGGTTTCAAACATGAAAATTTCAAGAACCACCCAAAATCTTCAAATGGGCATAAAATTCAAAAAACCAGAAAAATGAAAAACCAAAGCACATAGCCTTCTTATGTCATATAGTAAGCATTCAAGTTGATAAACAAGGTCTAGACATATTCAAACTAGACAAATCATGTATCTACCCCTAACACTCTAAACTCTGTCTTATGAAGTCAAGCATGAAGAGAAGTGGTTTTGGGTTTCAAACATGGAAATTTCAAAAACCTCCCAAAAGCTTCATTTTAGAGTGACTAAGAAGGATCCATGCTTACCTTTTAATTTTCAGATTTTAAACTTGTTTAAATCTTTGTGAAACCTAGGATTTGACCAAGATTCAAATGGGCATAAAAATTCAGGAAAAAACCAAAAGAATGATAAACCAAAGCACATAGCATTCTTATGTCATAGAGTAAGCATTCAAGTTGATTAACAAGGTCTAGACATATTCAAACTAGAAAATCATGTATATATCTGTTCCTAACCTTAAACTCTGTCTTATGAAGCAATCATGAAGAGAAGTGGTTTTGGGTTTCAAACATGAAAATTTCAAGAACATCCCAAAAGTCGCTTCATTTTAGAGTGACTAAGAAGGATCCAGGCTTACCTTTTCGTTTTCATATTTTATACTTGTTTAAATCCAGGTCAAACATAGGATTTGACCAAGATTCAAATGGGCATAAAATAAAAAAATAGAAGAATGAAAAACAAAAGCACATAGTCTTCTTATGTCATATAGTAAGCTTTCAAGTTGATAAACAAGGTTTAGACATGTTCAAACCAGACAAATCATGTATCTAGCCCCTAACCATAAACTCGGTCGATCTTATGAAGTCTAGCATGAAGAGAAGTCGTATTGGTTTCAAACATGAAAATTTCAAGAACCACCCAAAATCTTCAAATGGGCATAAAATTCAAAAAACCAGAAAAATGAAAAACCAAAGCACATAGCCTTCTTATGTCATATAGTAAGCATTCAAGTTGATAAACAAGCATGTCTAGACATATTCAAACCCAACAAATCATGTATCTACCCCTAACCCTAAACTCTGCATGTCTTATGAAGTCAACCATGAAGAGAAGTGGTTTTGGGTTTCAAACATTGAGATTTCAAGAACCCCCCAAAAGCTTCATTTTAGAATGACTAAGAAGGATCCAGGCTTACCTTTTCATTTTCATGTTATAGACTTGTTTAAATCTTGGTCAAACCTAGGATTTGACCAAGATTCAAATGGGCATAAACATTCAGAAAAAATCAAAAAATCAAAAACCAAAGCACATATAGTCTTCTTATGTCATATAGTAAGAATTGAAGTTGATAAACAAGGTCTAGACATATTCAAACCAGACAAATCGTGTATCTACACCTAACCCTAAACTATATCTAATGAAGTCAAGCATGATGAGAAATGGTTTTGGGTTTCAAACATGGAAATTTCAAAAACCTCCCAAAAGCTTCATTTTAGAGTGACTAAGAAGGATCCAGGCTTACCTTTTCATTTTCATGTTTTAAACTTATTTAAATCCTGGTCAAAACTAGGATTTGATCAAGATTCAAATGGGTATAAAATAAAATAAAAAACGCACCTAGCCTTTTTCTGTCATATAATGATCATTCAAGTTGATAAACATGGTCTAGACATATTCAAACTAGAAAATCGTGTATCTACCCTGTCCCTGGCTAACCCTAAACTCTGTCTTATGAAGTCAAGCATGAAGAGAAGTGGTTTTGGGTTTCAGACATGGAAATTTTGAAAACCTCCCAAAAACTTCATCTTAGAGTGACAAAGAAGGATCCAAGCTTACCTTTTCATTTTCATGTTTTAAGCTTGTTTAAATATTGGTCAAGCCTAGGATTTGACCAAGATTCAAATGGGCATAAAAATTCTGGAAAAATAAAAAAATTAAAAACCAAAGCACATAGTCTTCTTACGTCATATATATCTATAGTAAGCATATTCAAGTAGATAAACAAGGTATAGACATATTCAAAACAGACAAATCCTGTATCTACCCCCTAACCCTAAACTCGGTCTTATGATGCCTAGCATGAAGAGAAGTCGTTTTGGGTTTCAAACGTTTAAGCCAAAAGCCCCATTTCATATATTTCAAACTTATTCAAATTTGGTTCAAATTTGAAAGACATACAAGTTATAGCACACATAGTGCATACATGTTCACACATACTGCACTAGATGCTAATTAACCCTATAGTTTGAGGCCATTTGGATGAGGTCGAAAAAATCTTGGATTAGAAATGGGGTTGTTCGAACCCCGTAGTTGGATTTTTTATGAACTTGATCTGTAGTACTGGGCAAAACCCTAGTTTAACGTATTTAATTATAGATTCGTAGGTTGATTTTTCTACCTTTTTATTATTATTACTATGCAGCACATGTGTGTTTGCCCGTCGAGTGAAACTCGGAGGAAGAGGGATCACTCGGAAGGAGAGAAGAAGGGAGAGCATTATGGTGTCTCCCCTTTTTCGGGTGATGATGTTGACTTTTGTGCATGGTTTGTCAGTGAGCAGGAGGTGCGAGCGAGCGAGCGAGCGAGTCGAGCGAGGCCGAGAATGAGAGAGATTTGTTTTTTTGTGAGAGGGACAACCGAAGGATCCAGAAGGACCCACAAACTTCCAAAACGCATCCTGATGCGTCTTCTCTTGACAAAGAAGATGGCTTGGAGTTTGCGTACCTACTGCACTTGACTTGTGCTCACTGAAGTGTGGGACCTCACGCATGGGCACCACACGTAAGTGACAGACCTGTTGGTGTAAAAACTCGGTTGATTATTATAGTGCATTAGAACAAAGTTTCCTATGGATTCAACGGTAGGAAATCCAAGTTAACTCATTTACATGACATTAATTTTTCCATGAAGCAAAGTTAACACATCTATCAATTGGTACATTTTGGAGTGACTAAGAAGGATCCATGCTTATTCGTTTTCACGTGTTAAATTTGTTTAAATCTTGCTCAAACCTAGGATTTCACCAAGATTGAAATGGGCATGAAAATTCAAAAAAAAATGAAATACCAATGCACATAGTCTTCTTCTGTCATATAGTAAGCATTCAAGATGATAAACAAGGTCTAGACATATTCAAACCAGGCAAATCATGTATCTACTCCCTAACGACCCTAAACTCCGTCTTATGAAGTAAGGCATGAAGAGAAGTGGTTTTGGGTTTCAAACATGCAAATTTCAAAAACCTCCCAAAAGCTTCATTTTAGAGTGACTAAGAAGGATCCAGGCTTTTCATTTTCATGTTTTAAATTTTTAAATTTTCAAACCTAGCTAGTATTTGACCAAGATTCAAATGGGCATAAAATTCAAAAAAAAACAGAAAAATGAAAAACCAAAGCACATAGCCTTCTTATGTCATATAGTAAGAATTCAAGTTGATAAAGAAGGTCTAGACATATTCAAACTAGACAAATCATGTATCTACCCCTAACACTCTAAACTCTGTCTTATGAAGTCAATTAAGCATGAAGAGAAGTGGTTTGGGTTTCAAACATGGAAATTTCAAAAACCTCCCAAAAGCTTCATTTTAGAGTGACTAAGAAGGATCCATGCTTACCTTTTAATTTTCAGATTTTAAACTTGTTTAAATCTTTGTGAAACCTAGGATTTGACCAAGATTCAAATGGGCATAAAAATTCAGGAAAAAACCAAAAGATTGATAAACCAAAGCACATAGCATTCTTATGTCATATAGTAAGCATTCAAGTTGATAAACAAGGTCTAGACATATTCAAACTAGAAAATCATGTATATATCTGCCCCTAACCTTAAACTCTGTCTTATGAAGTCAATCATGAAGAGAAGTGGTTTTGGGTTTCAAACATGAAAATTTCAAGAACATCCCAAAAGCCGCTTCATTTTAGAGTGACTAAGAAGGATCCATGCTTACCTTTTCGTTTTCATATTTTATACTTGTTTAAATCCAGGTCAAACATAGGATTTGACCAAGATTCAAATGGGCATAAAAAAAAAAAATAGAAGAATGAAAAACAAAAGCACATAGTCTTCTTATGTCATATAGTAAGCTTTCAAGTTGATAAACAAGGTTTAGACATGTTCAAACCAGACAAATCATGTATCTACCCCCTAACCATAAACTCGGTCGATCTTATGAAGTCTAGCATGAACAGAAGTCGTATTGGTTTCAAACATGAAAATTTCAAGAACCTCCCAAAATCTTCAAATGGGCATAAAATTCAAAAAACCGGAAAAATGAAAAACCAAAGCACATAGCCTTCTTATGTCATATAGTAAGCATTCAAGTTGATAAACAAGCATGTCTAGACATATTCAAACCCAACAAATCATGTATCTACCCCTAACCCTAAACTCTGCATGTCTTATGAAGTCAACCATGAAGAGAAGTGGTTTTGGGTTTCAAACATTGAGATTTCAAGAACCCCCCAAAAGCTTCATTTTAGAATGACTAAGAAGGATCCAGGCTTACCTTTTCATTTTCATGTTATAGACTTGTTTAAATCTTGGTCAAACCTAGGATTTGACCAAGATTCAAATGGGCATAAACATTCAGAAAAAATCAAAAAATCAAAAACCAAAGCACATATAGTCTTCTTATGTCATATAGTAAGAATTGAAGTTGATAAACAAGGTCTAGACATATTCAAACCAGACAAATCGTGTATCTACACCTAACCCTAAACTATATCTAATGAAGTCAAGCATGATGAGAAATGGTTTTGGGTTTCAAACATGGAAATTTCAAAAACCTCCCAAAAGCTTCATTTTAGAGTGACTAAGAAGGATCCAGGCTTACCTTTTCATTTTCATGTTTTAAACTTATTTAAATCCTGGTCAAAACTAGGATTTGATCAAGATTCAAATGGGTATAAAATAAAATAAAAAACGCACCTAGCCTTTTTCTGTCATATAATGATCATTCAAGTTGATAAACATGGTCTAGACATATTCAAACTAGAAAATCGTGTATCTACCCTGTCCCTGGCTAACCCTAAACTCTGTCTTATGAAGTCAAGCATGAAGAGAAGTGGTTTTGGGTTTCAGACATGGAAATTTTGAAAACCTCCCAAAAACTTCATCTTAGAGTGACAAAGAAGGATCCAAGCTTACCTTTTCATTTTCATGTTTTAAGCTTGTTTAAATATTGGTCAAGCCTAGGATTTGACCAAGATTCAAATGGGCATAAAAATTCTGGAAAAATAAAAAAATTAAAAACCAAAGCACATAGTCTTCTTACGTCATATATATCTATAGTAAGCATATTCAAGTAGATAAACAAGGTATAGACATATTCAAAACAGACAAATCCTGTATCTACCCCCTAACCCTAAACTCGGTCTTATGATGCCTAGCATGAAGAGAAGTCGTTTTGGGTTTCAAACGTTTAAGCCAAAAGCCCCATTTCATATATTTCAAACTTATTCAAATTTGGTTCAAATTTGAAAGACATACAAGTTATAGCACACATAGTGCATACATGTTCACACATACTGCACTAGATGCTAATTAACCCTATAGTTTGAGGCCATTTGGATGAGGTCGAAAAAATCTTGGATTAGAAATGGGGTTGTTCGAACCCCGTAGTTGGATTTTTTATGAACTTGATCTGTAGTACTGGGCAAAACCCTAGTTTAACGTATTTAATTATAGATTCGTAGGTTGATTTTTCTACCTTTTTATTATTATTACTATGCAGCACATGTGTGTTTGCCCGTCGAGTGAAACTCGGAGGAAGAGGGATCACTCGGAAGGAGAGAAGAAGGGAGAGCATTATGGTGTCTCCCCTTTTTCGGGTGATGATGTTGACTTTTGTGCAGGGTTTGTCAGTGAGCAGGAGGTGCGAGCGAGCGAGCGAGCGAGTCGAGCGAGGCCGAGAATGAGAGAGATTTGTTTTTTTTGTGAGAGGGACAACCGAAGGATCCAGAAGGACCCACAGACTTCCAAAACGCATCCTGATGCGTCTTCTCTTGACAAAGAAGATGGCTTGGAGTTTGCGTACCTACTGCACTTGACTTGTGCTCACTGAAGTGTGGGACCTCACGCATGGGCACCACACGTAAGTGACAGACCTGTTGGTGTAAAAACTCGGTTGATTATTATAGTGCATTAGAACAAAGTTTCCTATGGATTCAACGGTAGGAAATCCAAGTTAACTCATTTACATGACATTAATTTTTCCATGAAGCAAAGTTAACACATCTATCAATTGGTACATTTTGGAGTGACTAAGAAGGATCCATGCTTATTCGTTTTCACGTGTTAAATTTGTTTAAATCTTGCTCAAACCTAGGATTTCACCAAGATTGAAATGGGCATGAAAATTCAAAAAAAAATGAAATACCAATGCACATAGTCTTCTTCTGTCATATAGTAAGCATTCAAGATGATAAACAAGGTCTAGACATATTCAAACCAGGCAAATCATGTATCTACTCCCTAACGACCCTAAACTCCGTCTTATGAAGTAAGGCATGAAGAGAAGTGGTTTTGGGTTTCAAACATGCAAATTTCAAAAACCTCCCAAAAGCTTCATTTTAGAGTGACTAAGAAGGATCCATGCTTACCTTTTAATTTTCAGATTTTAAACTTGTTTAAATCTTTGTGAAACCTAGGATTTGACCAAGATTCAAATGGGCATAAAAATTCAGGAAAAAACCAAAAGATTGATAAACCAAAGCACATAGCATTCTTATGTCATATAGTAAGCATTCAAGTTGATAAATAAGGTCTAGACATATTCAAACTAGAAAATCATGTATATATCTGCCCCTAACCTTAAACTCTGTCTTATGAAGTCAATCATGAAGAGAAGTGGTTTTGGGTTTCAAACATGAAAATTTCAAGAACATCCCAAAAGCCGCTTCATTTTAGAGTGACTAAGAAGGATCCATGCTTACCTTTTCGTTTTCATATTTTATACTTGTTTAAATCCAGGTCAAACATAGGATTTGACCAAGATTCAAATGGGCATAAAATAAATAAAAATAGAAGAATGAAAAACAAAAGCACATAGTCTTCTTATGTCATATAGTAAGCTTTCAAGTTGATAAACAAGGTTTAGACATGTTCAAACTAGACAAATCATGTATCTACCCCCTAACCATAAACTCGGTCGATCTTATGAAGTCTAGCATGAACAGAAGTCGTATTGGTTTCAAACATGAAAATTTCAAGAACCTCCCAAAATCTTCAAATGGGCATAAAATTCAAAAAACCGGAAAAATGAAAAACCAAAGCACATAGCCTTCTTATGTCATATAGTAAGCATTCAAGTTGATAAACAAGCATGTCTAGACATATTCAAACCCAACAAATCATGTATCTACCCCTAACCCTAAACTCTGCATGTCTTATGAAGTCAACCATGAAGAGAAGTGGTTTTGGGTTTCAAACATTGAGATTTCAAGAACCCCCCAAAAGCTTCATTTTAGAATGACTAAGAAGGATCCAGGCTTACCTTTTCATTTTCATGTTATAGACTTGTTTAAATCTTGGTCAAACCTAGGATTTGACCAAGATTCAAATGGGCATAAACATTCAGAAAAAATCAAAAAATCAAAAACCAAAGCACATATAGTCTTCTTATGTCATATAGTAAGAATTGAAGTTGATAAACAAGGTCTAGACATATTCAAACCAGACAAATCGTGTATCTACACCTAACCCTAAACTATATCTAATGAAGTCAAGCATGATGAGAAATGGTTTTGGGTTTCAAACATGGAAATTTCAAAAACCTCCCAAAAGCTTCATTTTAGAGTGACTAAGAAGGATCCAGGCTTACCTTTTCATTTTCATGTTTTAAACTTATTTAAATCCTGGTCAAAACTAGGATTTGATCAAGATTCAAATGGGTATAAAATAAAATAAAAAACGCACCTAGCCTTTTTCTGTCATATAATGATCATTCAAGTTGATAAACATGGTCTAGACATATTCAAACTAGAAAATCGTGTATCTACCCTGTCCCTGGCTAACCCTAAACTCTGTCTTATGAAGTCAAGCATGAAGAGAAGTGGTTTTGGGTTTCAGACATGGAAATTTTGAAAACCTCCCAAAAACTTCATCTTAGAGTGACAAAGAAGGATCCAAGCTTACCTTTTCATTTTCATGTTTTAAGCTTGTTTAAATATTGGTCAAGCCTAGGATTTGACCAAGATTCAAATGGGCATAAAAATTCTGGAAAAATAAAAAAAAATAAAAACCAAAGCACATAGTCTTCTTACGTCATATATATCTATAGTAAGCATATTCAAGTAGATAAACAAGGTATAGACATATTCAAAACAGACAAATCATGTATCTACCCCCTAACCCTAAACTCGGTCTTATGATGCCTAGCATGAAGAGAAGTCGTTTTGGGTTTCAAACGTTTAAGCCAAAAGCCCCATTTCATATATTTCAAACTTATTCAAATTTGGTTCAAATTTGAAAGACATACAAGTTATAGCACACATAGTGCATACATGTTCACACATACTGCACTAGATGCTAATTAACCCTATAGTTTGAGGCCATTTGGATGAGGTCGAAAAAAATCTTGGATTAGAAATGGGGTTGTTCGAACCCCGTAGTTGGATTTTTTATGAACTTGATCTGTAGTACTGGGCAAAACCCTAGTTTAACGTATTTAATTATAGATTCGTAGGTTGATTTTTCTACCTTTTTATTATTATTACTATGCAGCACATGTGTGTTTGCCCGTCGAGTGAAACTCGGAGGAAGAGGGATCACTCGGAAGGAGAGAAGAAGGGAGAGCATTATGGTGTCTCCCCTTTTTCGGGTGATGATGTTGACTTTTGTGCAGGGTTTGTCAGTGAGCAGGAGGTGCGAGCGAGCGAGCGAGCGAGTCGAGCGAGGCCGAGAATGAGAGTGATTTGTTTTTTTTGTGAGAGGGACAACCGAAGGATCCAGAAGGACCCACAGACTTCCAAAACGCATCCTGATGCGTCTTCTCTTGACAAAGAAGATGGCTTGGAGTTTGCGTACCTACTGCACTTGACTTGTGCTCACTGAAGTGTGGGACCTCACGCATGGGCACCACACGTAAGTGACAGACCTGTTGGTGTAAAAACTCGGTTGATTATTATAGTGCATTAGAACAAAGTTTCCTATGGATTCAACGGTAGGAAATCCAAGTTAACTCATTTACATGACATTAATTTTTCCATGAAGCAAAGTTAACACATCTATCAATTGGTACATTTTGGAGTGACTAAGAAGGATCCATGCTTATTCGTTTTCACGTGTTAAATTTGTTTAAGTCTTGCTCAAACCTAGGATTTCACCAAGATTGAAATGGGCATGAAAATTCAAAAAAAAATGAAATACCAATGCACATAGTCTTCTTCTGTCATATAGTAAGCATTCAAGATGATAAACAAGGTCTAGACATATTCAAACCAGGCAAATCATGTATCTACTCCCTAACGACCCTAAACTCCGTCTTATGAAGTAAGGCATGAAGAGAAGTGGTTTTGGGTTTCAAACATGCAAATTTCAAAAACCTCCCAAAAGCTTCATTTTAGAGTGACTAAGAAGGATCGAGGCTTACCTTTTCATTTTCATGTTTTAAACTTGTTTAAATCTTGGTCAAACCTAGCTAGTATTTGACCAAGATTCAAATGGGCATAAAATTCAAAAAAATCAGAAAAATGAAAAACCAAAGCACATAGCCTTCTTATGTCATATAGTAAGAATTCAAGTTGATAAACAAGGTCTAGACATATTCAAACTAGACAAATCATGTATCTACCCCTAACACTCTAAACTCTGTCTTATGAAGTCAATTAAGCATGAAGAGAAGTGGTTTTGGGTTTCAAACATGGAAATTTCAAAAACCTCCCAAAAGCTTCATTTTAGAGTGACTAAGAAGGATCCATGCTTACCTTTTAATTTTCAGATTTTAAACTTGTTTAAATCTTTGTGAAACCTAGGATTTGACCAAGATTCAAATGGGCATAAAAATTCAGGAAAAAACCAAAAGATTGATAAACCAAAGCACATAGCATTCTTATGTCATATAGTAAGCATTCAAGTTGATAAATAAGGTCTAGACATATTCAAACTAGAAAATCATGTATATATCTGCCCCTAACCTTAAACTCTG
Organism: Lolium multiflorum; assembly: GCA_030979885.1. Lineage (NCBI taxonomy): Eukaryota > Viridiplantae > Streptophyta > Magnoliopsida > Poales > Poaceae > Lolium > Lolium multiflorum. The sequence continues at coordinate 260,304,011 of CM061750.1, forward strand.
TCTTATGAAGTCAATCATGAAGAGAAGTGGTTTTGGGTTTCAAACATGAAAATTTCAAGAACATCCCAAAAGCCGCTTCATTTTAGAGTGACTAAGAAGGATCCAGGCTTACCTTTTCATTTTCATATTTTATACTTGTTTAAATCCAGGTCAAACATAGGATTTGACCAAGATTCAAATGGGCATAAAATTAAAAAAATAGAAGAATGAAAAACAAAAGCACATAGTCTTCTTATGTCATATAGTAAGCTTTCAAGTTGATAAACAAGGTTTAGACATGTTCAAACCAGACAAATCATGTATCTACCCCCTAACCATAAACTCGGTCGATCTTATGAAGTCTAGCATGAAGAGAAGTCGTATTGGTTTCAAACATGAAAATTTCAAGAACCTCCCAAAATCTTCAAATGGGCATAAAATTCAAAAAACCGGAAAAATGAAAAACCAAAGCACATAGCCTTCTTATGTCATATAGTAAGCATTCAAGTTGATAAACAAGCATGTCTAGACATATTCAAACCCGACAAATCATGTATCTACCCCTAACCCTAAACTCTGCATGTCTTATGAAGTCAACCATGAAGAGAAGTGGTTTTGGGTTTCAAACATTGAGATTTCAAGAACCCCCAAAAGCTTCATTTTAGAATGACTAAGAAGGATCCAGGCTTACCTTTTCATTTTCATGTTATAGACTTGTTTAAATCTTGGTCAAACCTAGGATTTGACCAAGATTCAAATGGGCATAAACATTCAGAAAAAATCAAAAAATCAAAAACCAAAGCACATATAGTCTTCTTATGTCATATAGTAAGAATTGAAGTTGATAAACAAGGTCTAGACATATTCAAACCAGACAAATCGTGTATCTACACCTAACCCTAAACTATATCTAATGAAGTCAAGCATGATGAGAAATGGTTTTGGGTTTCAAACATTGAGATTTCAAGAACCCCCCAAAAGCTTCATTTTAGAATGACTAAGAAGGATCCAGGCTTACCTTTTCATTTTCATGTTATAGACTTGTTTAAATCTTGGTCAAACCTAGGATTTGACCAAGATTCAAATGGGCATAAACATTCAGAAAAAAAAAAAATCAAAAACCAAAGCACATATAGTCTTCTTATGTCATATAGTAAGAATTGAAGTTGATAAACAAGGTCTAGACATATTCAAACCAGACAAATCGTGTATCTACACCTAACCCTAAACTATATCTAATGAAGTCAAGCATGATGAGAAATGGTTTTGGGTTTCAAACATGCAAATTTCAAAAACCTCCCAAAAGCTTCATTTTAGAGTGACTAAGAAGGATCCAGGCTTACCTTTTCATTTTCATGTTTTCAACTTGTTTAAATCTTGGTCAAACCTAGGATTTGGCCAAGATTCAAGTTGATAAACATGGTCTAGACATATTCAAACTAGAAAATCATGTATCTACCCCTGGCCCTAACCCTAAACTCTGTCTTATGAAGTCAAACATGAAGAGAAGTGGTTTTGGGTTTCAAACATGGAAATTTCGAAAACCTCCCAAAAACTTCATCTTAGAGTGACTAAGAAGGATCCATGATTACCTTTTCATTTTCATGTTTTAAACTTGTTTAAATCTTGGTCAAACCCTAGGATTTGGCCAAGATTCAAATGGGCATAAACATTCAGAAAGAACAAAAAATGAAAAACCAATGCACATGCATAGTCTTCTTAGGTCATATAGTAAGCATTCAAGTTGATAAACAAGCATGTCTAGACATATTCAAACCCGACAAATCATGTATCTACCCCATAACCCTAAACTCATCTGTCTTATGAAGTCAACCATGAAGAGAAGTGGTTTTGGGTTTCAAACATTGAGATTTCAAGAACCCCCAAAAGCTTCATTTTAGAATGACTAAGAAGGATCCATGCTTACCTTTTCACTTTCATGTTTTAAACTTGTTTAAATCTTGGTCAAACCTAGGATTTGACCAGATTCTGTTACCCTCCAAAACCCACCGACGGGCAATGGTTAAGCAACACGAAGAGCCGGGAGGCTCCCAAGGCCGCTTAGTGGACCCTGGCACCTCGCGTCGTCCCGCAAATCTTCCAGCCACGTCCTGGCGGTTGCTAGGGCGTGCCACCTGACCTAGACCCGATCAGGAAGGTGTTAGAGTGCTTCGATTGTTCCTGCATGGTAGACACGTAAACATTAAATACGAGCCCTATCGGCTCTCAGGTTGCCCTGTGGATCGGCTCAAGGAGCCGATCGCCCCATGGTTCACGTTGGATTTGCAATGACATGGGGATCCTGCTTGATCAAAACAAAGCTAAACCGATCTACGACAGTTTAGGGTTTTCACCGCATAACCGGAACGTCCTACGTGTGATCGGGCCTAGCAGCTACGGAAGATGATGAAAACTACCCCTACAAGAGGCCTAAAAACCAACATAACGTTGATTCCCGGAACATCCCTTGCAGGGACGGTAAACAACACCTAACGCACTACCGGATCGTCCGACCCCAGCATAAGGCCTAACTATGCAGATATTAAACTAATCCTTGCGGAGCAAGGAGCAACTATAACGGATCGGATCTACTAAGTAACGAACAAGCAAGATGCTGCCCTTACACCCAGATAGGTGTAAGGGCAGCTAGGTGTCGAGGGACGGCATTGCCACGCAGATATGCACGAGAAAGCATCAATGCAAGCCCCTAAACACCTAATGATAAGTAGTACTGCTCGCCATCAACAACGCTTCAGCACGAGCAGTACAAGGTAGACGAATAAACGTATACTGCCTAGATCGCGAGATGCGATCTAGGCAGCATGGTGCTTACCCGGAAGAAACCCTCGAAGAAAGGGGTGGCGATGCGCCTGATTTGTGTTTGTTGTGAACGTGATTGTCCTCCTTTTCCGATAACCCTAGATACATATTTATAGTCCAAGGGACTTTCTAATTGAGGCGTGCACCTAACCGTGCACGGGCCAGACTCTATCTCTTAATCTAAATTACAACGCGATCTACTATATTACAGATACACGGGCAATTAAGCCCAAACTCTTAGCGCAAGGCCGCTTCAAAGATGCTCCACGTGTAATCTTCAAAGCCCATCTTCACTTACGGCCCATCTCCTGATTTGGCCAAAATCGGGTGATAACACATGCCCCCCTGGTTTTGATAATGATAACTGCAAAACCATCTGTCTTCTTTGAAGGGTCATGTCGTGGCAGAACCGTCGCAGTATTCTTCATCATGACGTCTTTGCCTCCTCCACTTCTCTGCACGATTCGACAGTCCTGGCACCACGTCCTCGGAAACTGCTTAAGCATTAAATCGCTATATCCCCTTTTTATTTGGCCACTTCCTGTAGCTCCCCTCTTCATCCCCTTCGCACTAGCACTTCCAAAAACCCTTCTCCGCCGCCATGTCTTCTTCTTCTTCCTCCTCCACTTCGTCGGGTCTTTCCTACGTGTCCTCTCCCATCAGGGAATCAACACCAGAGTGGGGTACGCAGGCGGCGTACGACATCCTTGCCCCAACAGCGTGGGACAAGGAGGACCACGACTTCTCCGTTTGGTCTGAGGATGACAAGTCCTCAACCGACGGGGAAAGTGACCTCCGCTTCCTCGCCAATGGGGAAGCAGTGGAGGAAAGCGACGACGACCGCCTTTCCTGGGAGGGGGTCACCTCCTCCGAGGAGGTGAAGGAGGAGGAGGAGGACGACAGCTCCTCTGACGAGCCGCCGGCCAAACGCCATTGCCCCTGGCCCGAGAACCTCAGTGACTTCGACAGCGAGGACGATGATGCTGACGAGGAGGATGAGGACAACGAGGGTCCTGCCGGCGGCCGCTACAGCAGCGACGACGAGCCGGCGGGAGCAGCGCCGACGACGGCGATGATGACGACGACGATGAGGGCAGCAATGGCCCCTAGATAGGAGCTTAGCTTAGGGCCAGCAGTAGTAGATAGGGCAATGTACCCCTAATTCTTCCTTTTGAGAGCAATCAGCTCTTTATGTAAGAAATCTTGTTTATCAATGAAGAATTTCCCCAATTTGATTTTGCCGATTTCCTTTATGATAATTCAGCCGATTGTCCTTCGTACTGAGTCCGCCGATTGTCACTTCGGTCAATGCTCAACGAGCCGATGGCACCGCATCGGTCTCTCACGATAAATCTCAGGATAGATCCATCCGAACCTCCAAACTCTCGATCAAACAGGGCCAAGCTATAATCGTGCAAACCCCCAGATCTTGGAAATGCAGATCCAACTGAATGGAATGTTAGACTTAGCGGCAAGTTCCTGAAATAACGTCCATTCTCCTCATTAACTTTAAATTTCAGACATTCTTCTGCCGCATCCTTCCCTTCCTGATCCTCCTTGCCTTCAGGAGAGCCCTAGGACTGTTGCTGGATCAACTCGAATGATGAAGCTAACACCTTGCAAAACAGGCACCATTCGCCCATAACTGTCCTTGTGATGCCCCATTTCCTTGCAGCACTAACTGATCCAGAGCCCATCGATGATCATGGCTCGCCCTTCGAATACCTCCCGCTCCGGCCGTTTTCCTCTGCAATAATCCACTACCTTTCAAATAAGCTATGATGCGAGTCAGCCGATTCCAACAAGATCAGCTCAACAAAACCTTAGGGGTGAGCTGCCCCCCGAGCCTCAGTCAAGGCGAGGATAAAGGTGTATCAACCGAATGGTCCATCATCGGCTTCCCAACTGTAGTGCAGCGTCAGCCGATTCTGACCAAATCGGCTTTCAATAGCAGAGAACCTCCAAGGTGAGCTGCCCCCCGAGCCACTCCAGCTCTTCATCAAAACAGGGCAGGAAAGCTTACGCCCAAGGAGACAATGCACTAGGACGGCTCTGGAAGGATCAGCAGCTCCCTTGAACTAAGAAGCCTCAAACGTAGTGGCCCTTGAACTCTTCCTAGCTCCATTCTTGCGTCTTGCTGCTCAGATCGGCTCATCACCTCGGGCAGACTATGCAGCTTCTGGTGAAGATGTTTGATGAAGTTGTCACCTTGGTCAAGCCCCAGGAGGAAACGTCACAGCCAATTGGATGGTCATCGGCTGTTCTCATGATCCTAACCTGATCTGCATGCTTACGCAGGCGCTGCTGATCTTGAAGATTTGCTAATGGAGCCACCAACCATTCCACTGAGGGGCTCCTTCAGTAGAGCCTCGCTACGTAACTCGATGACTGCTCCATTAGGCTCCTGCTTGTAACAGTCGCATCCCTTGAGTCGATGGCCGTGCATCGGCTTTTAATCCTTAAGTCGATGTCTACGCATCGGCTGTGCTCAATTTTTTTGGATTTTCCATTTTTTACGGCCGATTTGTTTACGTATCGGCCCCCATATTTGAGCTGCTCTGCTGGGCATTTGACATCCATTCTCAGCTTCGTATCCTCGTGTCTCATCCATCTATGTGCCCCCCGAGCCGATTCTGTCAAGTAATTGATGGTATCGGCTCTTCAGGCATCTGTTGGATCAATGCTGAACACAGAAAGAGGTATGTTGAGGATAATTTTGGCCGATTGCCAGAATCGGCCTCCTTTTCCATTGCAATGCTTGACGATGGTGTGCAACTTCTTGGATTTCCACTGTAGCTACGTGACATGTTGGAGATAAGATCCTTTACTTTTCATTTTTTGGAGGGCCGATCGCAGGGACCGGCCTTGCCACGTACGTCCATGGCCTTGGACGTTGCTACTCCGTCAGGCCGGTGGATAACACCAGCCTTACCCCATTTCTCGAAGCTTCGATGCGCTCACAGCCTCTAAACTGATTCCAGAGAGCGGCTCTTGGTCATCTGCTTCCCACACACTCATGGCAGCTAACGATATCTCGATTGAGTCATCTGCCTGAACGACTTCCACTTCATCTCCATCCCATTGTATGATGCATTGGTGCATTGTAGATGGAATGCAACAGTTAGCATGAATCCAATCCCTTCCTAATAGGACGGCGTAATTGCTTTTGCTGTCGACGATGAAGAACGCGGTAGGTATGGTTTTCCGGCCTACAGTAAGCTCTACATTCAGAACACCTTTCGCTTCTGACGCTTGGCCGTTGAAGTCGCTTAACGTGACATTGGTCTTGATCAGATCATCGCTGGAGTGCCCCAAACGCCGTAGCATGGAGTATGGCATTATGTTGACTGCCGCTCCGGTGTCAACCAACATCTTGCTGACAGGCTGCCCATTGATGTAACCCCTCAAGTATAGGGCTTTCAAATGCCTGTAGCTTCTATCTCGTGGCTTTTCAAAGATAACTGGTCGTGGACCGCAGTCGAATTGAGCCACTGAAACCTCCTCGTCGCTTGGAGCGCGAAACTCCGACGGGAGTATGAACACCATGTTTGTGTCAGCCGATGCCTCTGCATCGGCATCAGCCGATGCCTGTGCATCGGCTTTCGCCTGTTTGGGGCGCCATACTTTCTTTGGCGGGCGCGCCTTCGTCTCCAATGTTTGCTGAATTTTCACGGCCAGATCGGGCCGTGCTCTTCTCAACGTGTACAGGTACTGTGCCTCGGCTTCTTCCAGGTTTCGCAGCCGCTGCACTCTACGCTTCTGAGAATGGCTGAGTCCATCAGGGCACCACCTTGGTCGGTGATACCTATCTTCTTCTCCATCTGACTCCTCGAAGTCTTCTTCTTGAGATGACTCAGCTCGTTTGTTATGAGGTGGGAGAGGCCCTAGACGCTCGAACACTGAAACTTCGTTTGTCCTTCTCCTTTGCTGTTTGCATTCTGGGCAATTCTCGATTGTTGGCAATCGGCTCATTCCTGAGTCCCAGCAATGTTTGAAGAAGGGACAGTCCCAGTGCTTATCCACGTCGTCTTGCTCCCTTGACCTCCCTCTAGCGCGACGTTCGTACCCGTCGTTGTTCCTGTCGTGCTGACGATACCTCCTGTTTTCTGCATCAGACCGACGATATCTTTCATCGTCTTCGTCGTAGCGCCGACGTCGGTCGTACTGCTGCTCATATTTGTTGAGGAGATGCACGGAGAGTGGGCGCTGATACCGTATGCTTCTCACCTCCTCCTCGGTTAGGTACCGTCTATCATCATCTTGGGGCCGGTCGCGTGGAACGGCCTCCTCTTTATCTTTGCCACGAGAGTGGCTGCTCTCTGCTTTATCTTTGCCATGGCGGATCACAAACCCTGCCATATTGACATCAAAAGAGAACCCTGGCTCCCTTATGGAGTGGCTTAGGTCCACCATGTTGACGTCCGGAAACGGACGCATGTCTACCTTCATGGCAAACTGTCCGAAAGTTAATCGGCCTGATTCTATCGCCATCTGAATTTGTGCGCGTAATACTTTGCAGTCGTTGGTGGCGTGCGTGAACGTATGATGCCATTTGCAGTATGGCCTTTTGTTCATCTCTTGTGCCGTAGGGATCTTGTGGCCTTCAGGTAGCTTCAACTGTTTCTCTTTCAGTAGCAGATCGAAGATCTGTTCAGTTTTGCTCACATCAAAGTCCAACCCTCTTGGAGGCCCTGGTGGGTTCACCCATTTGCAGGACACAGGTACTGGCGTCCGAGTCCATTCGGCTACTGCGACTTCCTGATCTTCCGCAGAATCTTCATCCTCATCAGCATTGACCAGGGTTATCGCGCGCTTGAACTTGTCCTGGTACAGTTCTGGATGGCGCTGTTCATATAAGGTCAGTCTATTGACCAGGTGCGTCAACGAGTTGTACTCCACTTGGAACGTCAGATCTTTGAATGACGCTGCAAGGCCTGCCACGGCCAGCTCGACTGCTTCTTTCTCAGTTAAATGAACCGAATAACATCGGTTCTTGACAGTTCTGAAACGCTGAATGTATTCAGACACTGTCTCTCCTCGCCTTTGCCGAACCTGTGCTAGTTCGGCAATGCCAGCTTCAGTAGCTCTGAATGGTATTGTGTGTGAAACTGTTCCTCCAGCTGCTTCCATGATCGCACTGAATTTGGCTGCAACGAGGTGTACCATCCAAAAGCTGGACCGGTGAGGGATTGCGAAAAGAACCTCACCCGTAGCTGATCCGATGCCGAAACCATGCCCAACTGGGCCAAGTATCGGCTCACGTGCTCGATGGAGCTAGATCCTTCTGACCCACTGAATTTGTTGAAGTCCGGAAGCCGGTACTTAGGTGGTAGTGGGATCAGGTCAAACTCATTGGGGTACGGCTTGGAATAGCCGATTATCTTCTTCTTCGGCAAGATGCCGAACTGATCTCTCAGGACTGCACTGATCTGATCTGCGGTGGAGGTAGTGGCAGCTGAGCTTTCCTGGACTGGTGCAGTGGCATACTTGGCTAGCCACGCCTGTTTCTCAGCTTCCGCTCCCAAACCCCCCGCTGCTGCAGTCGTTCCCCCTGCCGGAACAATTGCTCCTGCTCCGGCAATCCCTCCTGTTGGAGCCTGGATCGCCTGCGTCCAGTTGTTGCAGTCCGGCACAAACGTGCACACGTATCCGTGTGGGATCTCCTTGGGCGGCTCATATAAGAACTGGTAGTCGCCCGGATCACCTCCAACCTTGTAGACAACGTATGCCGGTGAACCTTGTTGCTGTGGAGCTGCCATCGAGTACGGCAATGGTGGCCTGGTGTGGAGTTGCACCTCTCCCTGGTGAGTCCCTAGAACAGGTCCTGAAGGGGAGTACCGATGCTACATGATCTCTTGCACCACATGGAGCGCAACGCGCTCCAAAGAATTTACCAGGCTCTCAGAATGCCGATGCAGCGAGTGAGCCACCACGTAGTTGATTTCCTGTCGCAGGGCTCTGGTACGTTCATCTGAAGGGAGAGATAGATCCAACCCATCGAGGACACCTTGTGGCGTGAATCCTTTGAACCTGATGCCGTGCGAACGGGTCTTCTCAAAGGAGCCGATGAGTTCGGCTTCAACGATGGCCTTCAGCTCATCGTACTTCTTCTTGTGTTCAGCAGGAAGATCCTCGTATGTGATCTGTTCCTCTGCCATCTCGGATGTCGGTGTTGACGTGGATGTTGCAGAAGATGTCCCACCGGGCGTGCCAGAATGTGTTACCCTCCAAAACCCACCGACGGGCAATGGTTAAGCAACACGAAGAGCCGGGAGGCTCCCAAGGCCGCTTAGTGGACCCTGGCACCTCGCGTCGTCCCGCAAATCTTCCAGCCACGTCCTGGCGGTTGCTAGGGCGTGCCACCTGACCTAGACCCGATCAGGAAGGTGTTAGAGTGCTTCGATTGTTCCTGCATGGTAGACACGTAAACATTAAATACGAGCCCTATCGGCTCTCAGGTTGCCCTGTGGATCGGCTCAAGGAGCCGATCGCCCCATGGTTCACGTTGGATTTGCAATGACATGGGGATCCTGCTTGATCAAAACAAAGCTAAACCGATCTACGACAGTTTAGGGTTTTCACCGCATAACCGGAACGTCCTACGTGTGATCGGGCCTAGCAGCTACGGAAGATGATGCAAACTACCCCTACAAGAGGCCTAAAAACCAACATAACGTTGATTCCCGGAACATCCCTTGCAGGGACGGTAAACAACACCTAACGCACTACCGGATCGTCCGACCCCAGCATAAGGCCTAACTATGCAGATATTAAACTAATCCTTGCGGAGCAAGGAGCAACTATAACGGATCGGATCTACTAAGTAACGAACAAGCAAGATGCTGCCCTTACACCCAGATAGGTGTAAGGGCAGCTAGGTGTCGAGGGACGGCATTGCCACGCAGATATGCACGAGAAAGCATCAATGCAAGCCCCTAAACACCTAATGATAAGTAGTACTGCTCGCCATCAACAACGCTTCAGCACGAGCAGTACAAGGTAGACGAATAAACGTATACTGCCTAGATCGCGAGATGCGATCTAGGCAGCATGGTGCTTACCCGGAAGAAACCCTCGAAGAAAGGGGTGGCGATGCGCCTGATTTGTGTTTGTTGTGAACGTGATTGTCCTCCTTTTCCGATAACCCTAGATACATATTTATAGTCCAAGGGACTTTCTAATTGAGGCGTGCACCTAACCGTGCACGGGCCAGACTCTATCTCTTAATCTAAATTACAACGCGATCTACTATATTACAGATACATGGCAATTAAGCCCAAACTCCTTGCGCAAGGCCGCTTCAAAGATGCTCCACGTGCAATCTTCAAAGCCCATCTTCACTTACGGCCCATCTCCTGATTTGGCCAAAATCGGGTGACCAAGATTCAAATGGGCATATATAAACATTCAGAAAAAACAAAAACCAAAAACCAAAGCACATATATATATAGCCTTATATATATATATATATATATATATATAGTAAGCATTCAAGTTGATGAACAAGGTCTAGACATATTCAAAACAGAAAAGGCATGTATCTACCCCTAACCCTTAACTTTGTCTTATGAAGTCAAGCATGAAGAGAAGTGGTTTCGGGTTTCAAACATGGAAATTTCTAAAACTTCCCAAAAGCTTAATTTTAGAGTGACTAGGAAGGATCCAGGCTTACCTTTTCATTTTCATGTTTTAAGTTTGTTTAAATCCTAGTCAAACCTAGGATTTGACCAAGATTCAAATGAGCATAAAAATTCAGAAAAAATCAAAAAAAATGAAAACCCAAAGCACATAGCCTTCTTACGTCATATATATAGTAATTAAGCATTCAAGTTGATAAACAAGGTCTAGACATATTCAAAACATACAAATCATGTACTCCGTATCTACCCCCAACCCTAAACTATGTTTTTGGGGGATTTCTTTGACGAAGTTATAACACCCCCACATTTCACATTGGAATTACTTTCAGTAAATCAGCATAAAGTCGTTTAAATGTGCGAAACTATCTTGAAAGTACTAAAACCGTAAAAGTTGGGAATTGGCACTAAAATATGGCGTAATTTATCTAAAAAATGTAGAGTTGCCAGTTTGACCCGTATCTTATGTACACCATTCACAAAATAAACATATTTTGTCATCTAGAAAATGAAAAAAATATTTTTTATACCGAAAAGTTGAAAAGTCTAGTCATTAACATTGTTGGGAATGGCAAGATGCACCACCATGCCCAATTTGGGCACATTGTAACAAACTGTGCCACAAATATGGCCATAACTATATCATTTGGCTTGCAAACCATGAATCTTCATACACGATAGTCCGCTTTGTGAAGACATTTTGTTTTTCACTACCCTATCACATGTTTCTTATTTTCCCTGTCAACTAACACATACAAGCACACTCCATGCAGAAGGGTTTCATTTTTCAGGTTTTCTTCAGTTTCATTTATTTATTTCAAAACCAGGTCAAAATGTTTTACATGATTATCCTGCAAAGGGGTTGAATATTTCAGTACTATCACTGGTTTCTATATATAGTAAGTAATATGTATATAAAAATTATTTATGGGGACTTGTAGGACCAAGTTATAACATATCTACAATTCAAATTTGAATTACTTTCAATAAATCAGCATAAAGTCATTTAAATGTGCGAAACTAGCTAGAAAGCACTAAAAACCGTAAATTTGGGAATTGTCATTAAAATATGGCGTAATTTATTTAAAAAATGTAGATGCGCCATTTTGACCCATATCTTTTCTACCCCATGCACAAAAAAACATATTTTATCATCTAGAAAATGAAAAACGATTTTTTATACCGAAAACTTGAAAAGTCTAGTCATCAACATTGTTAGAAATGGCAAGATGCACCACCATGCCCAATTAGGGAACACTATAACAAACAATGTTGTCCAGGGATAATCAAACTTGGTAATATGAACTATGAGATTGAACAAAACGTTATATTTGGTTTACCCTTTGAACCTCCTAACTTACCACAACATTGACTTCTTATTTTTATTTACAAATAGATATTTTAATATCCCATTGTTGTGCAATAATATATGTTTTTATCTCAAATCAATTAGCATTTGATTTTAAAAAACTACCATAATAATTCATGAGAAAGCGTTGAACAAGTTTCAGAATGTAATTTTAGACTTGATAGTTGATATGACCAATAATAGACTTAAATTAAATTGGATTTCAAAGTTCAGATTTTATAAGCGAATATAGTTTCATGTTGCAGACTATGTATTAGCTTGAGGGGCACCCCTAGAATAAAGTAGGTCGGTCACTTACGTGTGGTCCCATGCGTGTAGGTCCCACACATCAGTGAGCACAAGTCACGTGCGGTAGGTAGGCAAACTCCCAGCAATCTTCTTTGTTAAGTAAAGACGCATCGTCAAGACTCTCTCTCTCTCTCCCTTTTGTCGCTGAAAAAAATGAATATTAGACGGGCGCGTAGCCTGCACTGCAGGTCTACATAACTGAAACCCTGTGTGCCAGTCAACATCACTCACCGAAAAAAGTGAAGCATTTCTTTTCACCATAAATAACAGCGGCCCCGTGAGGCACTGCTCTCCCTTTCTCTTTCTCCTTCCGTGTGATCCCTCTTCCACCTTTTATCCTTTGCACGATCGAAACTCCACTTATTGTTGTCATTGTTGCACAAAACACTCACTTAACCTGTTCTTTTGCACATATCACCAACTCATGTATTTGTTGCACAAAGGTCTAAATCTGTCGCTAAGCTACTTTACTCTAAATCTGATGACCGGGACCTAGAAGGTAGTGATATCCATTGTCATTGTGTAGTGTGTTTTTTAGAACTCTAAAAGAATATGAAAATATTTTAGCAATTGAAATAATATAAATTAACTAATATGGGATCGATAGTCATGAAATATATTTTCTACTATCCGGCCAATATCAAGTGTCATGAAATATATTCATTGTAAACTTAGTGATAATCACTCGAGTTTGATATGAATGGCCTAGCTAGCTATGGGCATCTCCCACTATATATGTTGTCCACACGACCAAGCAACAAGCATCCATGAGGAAAGTTTCTTATGGGTGACTTTCATCTCTGCCGCAAAACACGCGCCGAAATTGTTGGCGCGTCCCATTTTCAAGCTACCCCAAAACCTGCGGTTTGCCCGTCGGCCTATAAACATCGGTCCACAGAGGATATTTCCCTGTAGAGCACAATTCGAACACCACATCTTTCTCATGCTTCTACCAGGCACACTCCCACGACGACGGCCGTGCCCCACCGCCCCTCCTCACCATCACTGCCTTCTCACCGGCCACCGTAGTGACCGACCACGTTTTACCGGCTCCCTTGCTGCCTAGCAAGCCGGATTAGCTTCCTCGACGCCGACGTTCACCGCGCCATATCTCCTCCGGATCTGCTTCCCCGACTCTGTAGTCCACCTCACCGGAGATCGAGATGGGCAAAAAACGCGGCCCCAAAGTCGACCACCCCCAACCAAAGAGTAAATCCGCCCGGGCCTCAGACGAAGGTTGATGAATACTTTACATGTCCGCTTTTGTTATATGCATTTGATTTCTTACACTAGTTTTCGTTGCTTTCTTGCAATGCATTCTTGCTGATATTAGATCAGTGTAGATAGTTGTTTGCCGCGTAGCTATATGAGATCTTAACCTTACATCTGCTGATCGAGAGGAAGATCGAGGTTATGTCCGCTTTCGTTATGCATTTCTTTTCCGAGAATCACTTCTGTGTGATATGTTTTGGGGGTTTGAAGTATGCATTTTACAAAGGTTATGATAGCAGTCAAGCTAGCAGAGCAATTTGTTGATAGTATTAAACTGCCTGTATTTTTTTTATCTCGGAACTCTGCTGATCGTAACCTTACATCTGCTGATGGAGAGGCAGAGCTTATGTCCGCTTTCGTTACGCATTTCTTTTCCAAATATCACTTCTGTGCGGTACTTTTTTGGGGTTTGAAGTATACTACATTACTACCTCCACCCCAAACCTGAAGGCTTATTTATAAAAGTCAAACCAAGTAAAGTTTGACCAAACTTTCAGAACAATCTATCAAGAAATATAATATTTTGTAGATACCGTACGAAAATATATTCGTTATCTATTTAATGATATTAAATTTGTATTTTGCATGTTAATGATTTTTGATAAAAACTTCGGGATGGTGGTAGTACGTATTACAAAGGTTATGATAGCAGTCAAGCTAGGAGAGCAATTTATTGATAGTATTAAACTGCCTGTATTTTTTTCTATTTGCAACTCTGTGTGCGCCATGTGGAATTGCATGCTCTAGCCAGTTCATCCAATGAGGTTTTATCACTTAACACCAGAAGTTCAGGATTTTTTTATCACAGAACCACAACCCTAGAAATTTGTATCACAAAACACTAACATTTGGGGTAATTGTTTCGCAGAATACATGATCTCTGTTTGATAGCCCATTAGTGACCTCCGGCCACCGTCAGTTTAAGAGTGACCGCAGGAGAAAGACAATTAGACTTTATTTTGTGGTATTTGCTGTTAAACGCAAATACAAAGCTGTTTGTCAACACTAGTTGTTAAATCTTATGTCCAGACAGTTCAAAATAAAATCTTATGTCCAGGGTAGTTGTATTGGTAAACATTATCAAAACCTTATGCTGGTACAGAATATATTACCCAAATCTCATGTTCTTGTGTGGTTATAATTTCTTGTGGATATTTGTCATATGGTAATTCATTTGTGTGTAGCATATGTAACAAGTGTGACTCATATTCTCATTTCCACAGAGTGTCTACAAAATTTCACACCAAAATTCATTTGTTTGTAGCAAACATGCTCACGTACTGTAAATTGGTGTCACGCTGTAGGGTCATGCTCTTGTCAAGCCGACTAATGACAAATAATGTGTTATGTGAAATAATTTCCCCAAATGTTGGTGTTTTGTGATTAAAAATCCCCAACTTGTGGTGCTAAGTGATAAAACCACTCATTCAATAGACCGAGCCTTAGGCATGTATCATTAGATATTTTTTTAGGAAGGCTGCAAATATTTATTTTGAATACTGCGTTGCTACTTGCTAGGATTTGAACTCAGGACCTTGTAGGTCTGATACCATTTCGAATTGCATGCTCTAGCAAGTTCATCCAATAGATCGATCTGTTGGAACTTGGAAGACCCTAGGCAATTATATTAAGCACACGCCATTCCATATGGTTAACCATTGGCATGAAAATGACACTTATATGTGTTTGAGTCTATATGTGGATTGCTTAGCCCTTTCCATCAGTTCGGACTTTTGGTTGCGTTGGCTACTGCATGAAGCTTGACATCATACTTATCCTAAAAATTGTTGCTGCTGCCCTTTGTTGCCCAACATAAATTATTTTTGAGCCATAATTTGTTTGCCCTTTCCATCAGTCCGGACTTCCGGTTGCGTTGGCTAGTGCATGAAGCTTGACAATATGAACATCAATTATTTTTGAGCCATAGTTTGTTTGTCATTACACCTTTTGAGCAGTCTCACTGCTACTATTAATTTGTTCTTATATGCACAGTTCCATGATAAATCTCATCTGCATTTCTCGCCAATGCATGTTAGGTCTTCCACTCGAGAATGAGTACGAAGAGCAACGGAGGCAAACTATTCTGCATAATAGCCGAGTTGCAGCCTCGTTGGGCCTAACACTACATCCTTCTACAAGGTCTAGTGCAAAAACGCCACCCACCTCCCTCACAAAGGATACGGAACATTCCTCTGATTCAGAATTTGATCCTGCTGATTGTGATGGCGAGCTGACTCAGGAAGATGCCCTGGTCGACTATCATCTGCAACACAACAAGGTGAGTTTTCTCTGTCCTGTCATCGAATTATTTGTCCCAACTTCCATTTGTTGTATCCCAGTCCTACCAAATATGTTACCCATGCCATGTTCAATCTCATTACTACAATTTTTCCTGCTTAGTTAACGCCTCATATATGTTTTGGCATATGTTGCCTTACTGTTTTTCCATTCCATCTGCATATCATCATCATATAATATTGTACATTGAAATATCATTTATGTGTGACAGGCATCTGCAGATTCGGGCAAGAACTTTTCAAGAACGAATAGGAGGAAGAACACTCAACAGGAACCTCAGGCTGATACCGGAGGATGGGTGACAGTGCGTAATAAAAAAAGAGTTAAGCCTGATGCTCGTGCTGCTCCTCCTATTACAAGGTCTAACAAGAGACTGACACGAGGTGGCGAACAGGCCAAGAATGATAACAGTAAAAGGTCTCGTAAAAACCACAAACCATCGAATCAGACAGAAGTAGCCCCAGCATGTACCAGCCCACACATTCCACAACCACCAGTTGCCAATACTGTTTCTCAGCAACAATTGCCAACAGAACCAGTTTCCACAGCAAATTCTAGCCAAGAATTGGCACCATCAGGAGTGGTGGTAGGTAATAATGGCCAAGGACACATGATGCTAGTCCCAGATGATACAGCCTCAAATGTCCAAACAGTGCTGCCACAACACCAGCAAACTGGTGATGATCTCCCTCCGACCCTTAGTCCTGCGAAAGACAACTCCTCTCCCGATGATGAGACCCACGCCAAAAAAGGTAATACTTTTTTCAAGACTTGTAGTTTAATGCTCCCTTATGTATCTATATACCATGATAGCTTGATGTAATGCTTAACTTGGTAGGTTCGCCACGATCAATAAAAACGAGGGGGCCAACGGTAGGAAAAAAACTTGCAGCTAAGATTTCCGGAATGGGTTCAAGATTTCGCATCACATCTATTGTAGGTGGCAGAAGGCCACTTCATCCGCATGAATCTTCATATCTTGTATCACAGGTTGGCCATTTTATCAGGAATGAACTTCCTACCTTCCCATTGTGGAAGCAGCACGTTGACACCCCTTCACAGTTCGAGAGTTTAGTGCATAATTTACACGTAAGTCATGCTTCTCCTGGTAATGATAAATTATTCCACATTGATCTGTCCCATTTCTTGTAGCTTACTGTTGTTTCTATGCTATATAACTCACCAATCATTCCACCGTTGTGAGCAGTTAAGGTTTGAATTCGATGAGGATAATGAGGATGTAAAGTTTGTCATCGCTTCCATATTCAAAGAATTGTTGCGCCAGCACCGCTATAAGCTTAAGGCGACATACTTCACTGGCCAGATTACTGCCAATGTTCGAACAAAGTCTCCTGCACCCTGTATGACTGACGAGCAGTGGGGAGATCTTGTCAAGCATTGGTCTGATCCAAAGAATGTGGTATGGCTTATGAGGACCGTGAAACCAGATTAAATTCCGAATACTTATTTTGCGCCAGTGTCTCACTAGTCTCCTTTTGCAGACGTTGTCTAAAAGGAACCAGGCTAACCGCTTGAAACAACGTTTACCAAGCCGTACAGGATCTCGTCACTTGGTTGGGCATCTCTGGCAAAAAGTAATGCCCCGCTGGTCTGTACTGCTACATATGTTACTCGTAAATTGTGTAGAACTCCGTGTGCATGTTATATTTCCATCCTCCATTTCAACCACGTTATTTGATCTCCATATGATTGTACAAAAATGCAGAAAGTAGATCATGCAAACAACATGCAACCAGACAAAGAGATGACTCTGGCAGAGCAGTTCGAGGCATGCCAGAAGAACAAACATAATGTGATAGGAGAACTTGCAGAAAGTGTTATTGTAAGTCTTCTTTATGATTTAAATTTTTTAACTACACACTTGCCAATTTGTAGGAGCAATAATGGGCATGTCAATATGATCTTGTAGGCGTTTTTGTGAAAATGCATTTGATGTGTAATCAGGCATACCAACTTGTAGGATTAGAAGTAGTTCATACACATTAAATCTACCGTCTGCATGTTTCTCTGTAATAACTTTTATTTTTACACGACTCAAAACTTTTCAGGCAAATATGAAATTGGAGATGGCAAAACCCGGGAAAGATGGTATGGAAAAAACTCTAGAAGAATGTATGGAGACATTTACCATGGTACTTAAAAATAAAGATATCACCAAAAACACTTTCCTGCGAAATGCTGGGTTTTTGCAGTCCAAGTCCAAGTCCAAGTCTTTCTCTGCACAAGTTCTGGAGGAACAAATCCAAATAGAACGAGCTGCAGCAGATGTGTTAAGAAACCAAGTTGACATGTTGAGATCGAGATCAGAAGCATGTGATGCCCTACTGCAGGAGGCCAATCAAGTTTGTTATAATCTCTCAAAGACTAATAAAATGCCATAGATAATTGGAGATGAAAACACTGACATTGACATGTGAGTACCTTGGTATTGTGAAATGTTTACTGAGACTGAGGCACTGTTCCTATTTTGTTGGTGGATGCATTTATCTACGGCTGGGATCAACTTGGTAGTTGTTCCTGTGGATGTTTTAGAAATTGGTTGCCTAGCCTTTTCAATCCGTTCGAACTTAAATGGTATTAGAGCCAAGGTCTCGAGTTTGAATTGTTGACGGTGTGGTTCAATTCATCCTTAAATTGTTGGTGCCCCATTGGCCCTTGTAAAGCTTCATGTGCCTACCTCCGAATCCAGTGTTGAATTTCTCTTGTCACACACGAGGATGGCTGTTAATGTGTGTATAAGTGGGTTGCATAGCCCCTTTTATATAAGGTTGCAAGTTTCCTTATTGTGTTGTGCCTTTGGGATTCAGCCTGCACTTCTGACTTTTGGTTGCGTTGGCTACTGCATAAGTTTAATATAGTTCCATGTGGTTTTTGTTGAGTTCTATAATAAGTGGATTGCCTAGCCCTTTCCATCATTTCGGACCTGTGGTGTGCTATTCTGTTTTCCACGTATTAGACCTCCTCTTCTTAACAAGACTCCATGAGTAGGAGGCACTATGATTTTTTTTGCGCATGAAATTACTCAATTAGATAGCTTAATCCCATTTGTTGACTCTCTGTTGATCAGCCACTTGAGGGTAAAACTGAGTATATTGCACTAGCCAGTATTAGTACTCGAGGGGAAAACTGAGTGCAGATATTTTTCCAGTGTAAGGCTAACTGAGTACACGTAACGGTGCAGACGTGCAGTACCACGGACGCGTGTCGCGGTGCACAGCGGTTAGGCGGTGCGCGTGTTGAGACCAAACGTCTAGCTTTTTTGAGAAACTGCCGAGACCAACCGTCACGTTGCCAGAGCCCCCTCTCTCCCTCCCTCTGCACACAGTCTCATTCTCACTCACGCACGCAACCACGCCTCTCACGTCCCATCAACTTCTCCAAATCGAAGGAAAAAACACCAACCGCCCACGCGCGCTCCCTGCCGGCGATGGACAAGAAGAATGCGCCGGCGGCCGTCGCCTCCGTGAACTGGGCCTCTCTCTCGGCTGATGGACCACTTCACAAGATCGGCGAATGCTTACTGGCGAACGAGCAGTACGCTGACACCTACTCTGCTATGAGGCAAGTCTGTAGAAATTGGCGCTCAGGTTTACCTGAGCCCGACGTGCACCTGCACGAATGGATCATGCTAGACCACGGCCTTCCACGCGCTGCTGATTTCACCTTCCTCCACCTCCGCACATCCCGCTACGTCACCATCGATCTAACGGAAGTTCATGCAAGGTTCAAATTCCTCCATATCTATAGAGTTAATCTATTTTTATTTTCAATCGTAAACATCTTAGTGCTGAATGTTATCTTCATCAATATATTTTAGATACTACTTTGTCGGCTTTTGCCGTGGCGTCATCGTGCTTGCCCAGAAGAACCAGCCGCACAAGATACGGCTTCTGAACCCACTCACAAAGACATTGAATACTATGTTTGAGGCGCATATGCCAAACGTTATTCTGAAGTCAGTCGCTGTGATGAAGTCCCCGACTATGGTCTTCGTTTCCAAAGATTACCCGGCGGAAATTGCTTGGGTCGATGAGAGCACTCCAACTAAGGGTATAGATGAAGATTGGGGAGAAGGAAGATTTTCGATCGAGCACCATTGTCTGCGTTGCATTACCCCGTTCAATGGTGAATTGTATGCAATAGCTGTGAACAATTTTGAGTTCGGAAAATTAGTGTGCACCAACAATGTCCAGTTGGAGCAGCGTGCGAGCACTGTCAAAATGGATACACTATTTTCATTTCCAGAACTTGGAAATAACAAGTTCTACCTTGTGAAGTCGGATGGTGCTCTGCTGCTTGTGTTGTTGGACAACAAGCATTTGGAGGAAGGTCAACCATTGGTGTACCGTGTGGACACTGAGAGCCGCTCTCTCCATGCCGTCAATAACATTGGCAGTCGTGCCTTCTTCGTCCATTATATCCGGTGTATCTCCGTCGACACCAGAGTGCACCCGACACTTCGACCTGGCTGCATCTACTACACAGATTTGGGTTATATCAGAGAGTACTTTGATGATATAAAGGCCTGGGATGAGTGGCCAATACATGTGAATAGATTAGGAAACTACGGTATGAGAAATGAACAAAGGCCATACCGTTTGGAGGATGTATTGGCTGCACACTGCAGACGGAAGGAGTTCAATGAAAATTTCCTTCAATGGAGTGACGAAGAAATATATGCTGAATGAAGAACATATTCGTTCATCCTGGGGTATCCTAATCTTCATGTTGGCCATACATTGTGTCTTGTATTATTTTCAGATTAGTTTGTCGTGAACATTAACATTGTTATTGGCTGCTTTTGGCTCTTGTATGCAGTTTATGTAGTATTATACTTAGTTTTCTGGATTTATTATGCTGCTGTGAATTTATCCTATACTAGCTTCTAGATTTGACTGATTTTGTTTGTAATGATGATGGCTTGATGTGGCTGCTGGCCTTAACTGCCGGAGCAGAGCAATTAGTACTTAACCAGGTGTACCGTCTTTATATTAGTATTATATTATATTACTTGACCATAGCCATATTCAAAATCAAATCTCAGTCGGGCGGCAAAATCTCCCGCCAATCTAGAAATATTTCAGACGTGTTTTTGAATGGGATAAGAAGATAGAACACGATGATAGTAACCGATATTCAAGGTGATGATGATTTGATTTTGCACTCGGCCTTGAACAGAGGTACTAGTACGGTCTCACAATTTTTTATCATTATACTTGGACCTTAGCCAAATTCAAAATCTCATAGCGGCAAAACTTCCCGCCCACAAAATACAAAAAATTCACACGCTTTCAAATTCCCATTCTACCCTTGTGGAGATGACAGCAAAGTCGGTTGGTGGGGGGGTCTGCCCGTCATTTTTTGGATCACCACCTCCCTAGCCCCGGAAACCCTCCCAAAAAAATTCATTTCCCTCAGACCACCCACCGGAACTTCTCAAGTCCCTCTCTCTACCACCTCCACGACCACCGCACCGGAACATCCCCGCCGGACTTCCCTGGCCTACCCGAGGCCTCGCGATCCTCGTCATCCGGCTGCCTGCCGGAGCCGCTTCATCGACGCCGTCATCAACCGGACCGGATCATCCCCGCCGAACCTCGAAACCATATGCTCATCCAGCAGTCTACCGCAGTCGCTTCAGCTGTGGTATCGTCCACCGCATCGGATCTTGCTCACCGACACCGATGTGCATGAACCGGATCTGCTTCACCGGCGCCTTGCATGATCTAAACTCTTCTACTGTCGCTTTTCTATTGCTTGCCTGCAAGTTCTTGTTTAATCTTGGGGGAACCTGTTTGTGCTAACGACGCGCCGTTACGTCTTTGCAGATGAGATGAGTAACCATGAAGTGTAATGGCCGTCTCTCCAACCCCAAGTAGCACATGTAGCGTACTTCATCACCGGATCTATCAACCCCAGGAAGATCTGTTGTGACTCCCACAGAGTGCTTCTCCTAATGTAAGTCCCTTGTTTTAGCGCCATGTTCTGGGTTCAGATGCTTGTTTGTCTGAAGCTCTTTTAGTTCATTCCTAGCTATGACCGTAACACCTTGCTATTTTCTACTTCATTGCTAACTTTAAGCGATTGAACATTTTGGTTTGCATTCCCTGCTCTGTAGATGTAGCCATCATAACTTCTATCTTGCTCAGTCGTTGTTACAAAAATTATAGGTATTATAGTAACATCCTGCTATTATTTAGTTCATGGCCAATTTTAAGTAATTGCACATGTTGGTTCGCATTCCCTGCTCTATAGCTTTTGGCATCGTAACTTCTATATTTGGTTTACATTCCCTGCTCTGTAGATCTAGCCATCATAACTTTATCTTGCTCAGTCGTTGTTACAAAAATTATGGCCTGCTACTATGTTGTTTGTGCCAATTTTTTACTCCATGAACATGTTGGCTTGCATTCCCTGTACTACAGGTGATGCCATTGTTTTGTATCTAGTTCATTGTAAGCTAACAAAGTAAGGACTTAGTTTGGCATGCTATCACTCTGCTATCTAGCCTGTAGTACAAATAAACTTGTCATACTACTAGATAATAATTTTGCGTGCCATCTTGTTCTTCAAAAGCTGCATTATTGACTTGTTTCTCTGACTTGGCATGACGCTCACATATGGAAAGCTGAACATATTGGTTTGCATTCCCTCTTATACAAGTTCACAGGTGATCCCACTATATTCTGTATCTGGTCCATCCTAAGCTCCAGCATTAACTATCCTCTATGTGTTGCTCATTACAAGTTTATATCCCGAAACATCTTGATTTGCATCCCCTTCACTATAAGTTCAGGAGTATTATTTAGTTCACGGCCAAAATTAAGTAATTGCACTTGGCACATGTTGGTTCACATTCCCTCCTCTTTAGCTTTTGCCATCGTAACTTCTATTTTTGGTTTACATTCCCTGCTCTGTAGATGTAGCCATCATAACTTCATCTTGCTCAGTCGTTGTTACAAAATTTATAGCCTGCTACTATGTTGTTCATGCCAATTTTGTACTCCCTGAACATGTTGGTTTGCATGGGACTCGACAGTAGTAAGTCTGCTGTTTCATTCTAACATGCTCTGTTATATTGGCTGTTGGTATGCGGCATGCACTCTTTGTTTGCTTATTGTGCGCATTACAATGATCTTGTTATAACGACGAAATGATGAGTTCCAAATTCTTTGGCAAACAATATTGTAGTGTCTTTGCCTTTCCATTGTTGCTGTCTTAACTTGTAATGTCTTTGTTTCAGATATAGGTGCTGCATGGACAACTTAAAAGATTGCGGATCGCTTCATTGTATTGCTAGGTTTAATTACCATTCAATTTCTCTGGGTTCTGTAATATTTTTTCAATGCCTTGCAGCTGATGTAATATTTAGTTAGTTTTTATAGTTCTTTCGCGCATTTTTTCTTTGGTGCTTGTGGTAAGTGAGGCTATCCGACAGAAATCAATGCTGCGTAAATATTCTCAGTATCTAAATCACGAATTCCCATCCCTTAAACGGCCCAATTAAGCGAAATCACATATGTGCCTGCCCGCAAATTCCTAAAGCGCCTATTATGCCGGCATATAAACAACAACTAAACGGGCTGGCCCACTTACTTATTGGGCCAGCCCATTTGATTTACTGTGGACCCCACACTCTAATTGGGCTGGCCCACTTGCTTTAAGGTGGACCCCACCCACTACTTGGGCCAGCCCAATTGCTTTTGTGGTGGACCCCACATACTAAATGGGCCGGCCCTTTAAGAGGAAAGTGGGACCCACCTGTTTTTGGCCCGCCACTATCTTGTTGGGCCGCCTTTAAGAGGAAAGTGGGACCCACATGTGTTTTTGGCCCGGCCACTATCTTGTTGGGCCGCCCACTTGCTACATGGTGGACCGCACATACTAATTGGGCCGTCAGAAAGTGGGGCACCGTGCTTTTGGCCCGGCCCACTATCTTGTTGGGCCACCCACTTGCTATATGGTGGTCCCACATGGTAAATGGGCCGGCCTTTAAGGTGGGACCCACCTGTGTTTTTGGCCCGGCCCACTATCTTGTTGGGCCGGCCCACTTGCTATATGGTGGACCCTACATACCAAATGGCCCAGCCCATTAACAGGAATGTGGGACCCACCTGTGTTTTTGGCCCGGCCCACTATTTTGGTGGGCCAGCCCACTTGCTATATGGTGGACCCACATACTAAATGGGCCGGCCCTTTAACAGGAAAGTGGGACCCACCTGTGTTTTTGGCCCGGCCCACTATCTTGTTGGGCCGGCCCACTTGCTATATGGTGGACCCCACATACTAAATGGGCCGACCCTTAACCGGAAAGTGGGACCCACCGTTTTTGGCCCGGCCCTGGCTTGTTGGGCCGGCCACTTGCTATAAGGTGGACCCCACACACTAAATGGGCCGGCCTTTAACAGAAAGTGGGACCCACCGTGTTTTTGGCCCGGCCCACTTGCTTCTTGGGCCGGCCCTTGTGTAAGGTGGACCCCACATGTTAAATGGGCCCCATTTAAGTTTTGACCAGTCAACCTTAGAGGTTAGGCCCGGCCCACGTAACTAATGGACCAGCCCAGCTATATAGTTGACCGGTCAAACTATGTCATCTGGCCCGGCCCGCTTAAGACGTGGCAGGCCTCGTGTGGGCCTACCATCTACCACGGGGTTTCAGCCGGTTAACGCCGTTAACCGCGTTAACGGCGTCGCCACGTGTCGCTTGCATGCGTCGTCATCAACGGGCTCCCGAAAACACTTGCGCAACGGTCCGATTTTCCGTGGCGGAAGGGCGCCCAAACACGACGGACCGAAACATCGTAGGACTTTGCCTGACGCAGTTTCAACAGAACCCATATCGTCGGGTTAGGCCCATAGGCTGCGAAAATACCCCTCAGTGGACGATTTTGGGACGTTGTCTATCAGAACTTTTCTTGTAGTGAATGGTGGTCTAGTCTATTTTTATATTGGATGCCTCAAGTTTCTATTGTACTCCTGGTATATCTTCGTGTGTTGTGCAGTCTGCATCGAAGTCTCCTTCAAGTTCTTCATTGGTCTTCCATGAAGCACTTCTTGCGGAGTCGAAAATATCATATGAAGCATTAGTCCCTTACTTCGGGTACAAGGTCATCCTCTGTACTTCCTTGATGGTTTCATATGGTAGGTCATCTAAGGCAAGAGGAAAACATTTTTTCGAACATGGGGTAGATGAGAGTACTAGAATTTTACAAAGCACACATTTTTTGATTGAAATAGGATTAGACAAATTTTTCATCCTAGGGTCTTCCTATTTCTAATCCAAACCTAGGGTCTCGATCCTACAGGCAACACTATGCTCTGATACCATTCTGTAGCACCCTACCTTTTAATAAAGGCAAGATACCTGTGTATAGTGCTATTCCCGGGATCACTGATAGCACACACATTACAAAATATAGTAATCATTGCAATAGTATCAAATTACTACATCGTTGATCCAGAGGGTAAAGTAAAACCTTACAATTTGCATAGTCACATGGACTAGCTCAACAACGTTCAGAACAAACACAGCGGAAATGTAAATCATCAATGAGCCTTCATCATCTTCATGTGCCACAGGCAGTCATGTTGGAATGTAGACTCGAGATCCTACTACGTACTTCTCCTCAGAAAATCCTGCACGTTTGAATATGCAGCCCCACGAATGGAGGTCAGTACAATGATGTACTGGCAAATGACACTTATATGGTGGCAGTTTTGGGCATGACTATCTACATGATATTTGGCAAGTGGAGTTTAGGCAAATTTGCATAAAGCCAATTTTATCCTACATTTTATTTAAAACAAAACATTTTGAAAATCTTTGAATGACATTATGAAATCACACCATGGTTAAATCCTCCATGGGTTTTAGAATAATCACATGGTTACATCTCCCATGAGTTTTTCAAGGTTGATCAAATTTTAAATACATTCAGAAAAGATGATGAGATTCCTCCGTACATTCCCTGCCTAGAAGCTCAAATTGTCCATAACCGGGGACACGGCTAAGATCTTAGGTTTAACTCTCGAGAGGTTGCGCTCTTTACCCACAATTAACAACCAAGCCCTTTTGCCAAAATTCTTCATCTTCATTAAGGCCAGGACGAGGTCACTACGAAGCCTTTCTTTAGCAGCCCCTCTACCTACCGGATCCGCCCGTACCCTGAAACTCCACCCGCTGGCGGTACCCTAGGCGAGGTTTCCCACTAAGTACTTAGCTAAGACAGAGCCCATAATGTATTGTGGTTGCACTGGAAGCTATCTAAAAACAAGGACGACATAATAATCTCTCTAATCCTGGGTGGCAACCCCTATTCAACCGCGCACTCTCAGGCACCCACCCGTCCACTGGTCCATCCCCAGGGATCGGAGCCCTGAGCAGCCGCCCACCACTCAAACAATCCACCCAGGTGATTCATTAAGGGTTGTTAATTTTCACTTTTCAAACCATCACAATCGAAATAATGAAACAGCATTTGGCATTTGATGTTGCAGAGCAAAAACAAAGTATCCTATCATTAGGTTCAGGAGTAGCTACACACTACTAGGGTTTGCTAAGCATAGCATAATACTTTTCTTTTGAAAACAAAATCCTACCATGCATACTAGTTGAAAAACACTAATGCATAATGAAATAGGTAGGATTTGAATGTCACTTGCCTTTTTGGTAGTCGAAGCGCGTTCACTTCTCTTAGTCAAAATACGTGTCTCTCCAACATAGAATATAGCACAACATAAACACACCATTCAACAACAAGTAGTTATTCATTGTGTTTTAGTCATTGGATAAAGAAGATATGGCATGAGGTATGAGTTGGAGATATTGAACGGATGGGTCAAATACCTGGAAAGAACATGATTATCTAAGTTAAGTACTTAGAAGAAAATGATTGATAAGAACCTATGGTCAAATGTTGTTTGCTACTCAAGAATGGGTAAATGGAATGATCCATGTGATAAAATCACACGAGTCTCAAATGGTGCAGCTCAAAACATTATTTAGTAAAGTGTGACAACACTTACTAAGATAGTATGAGTTACACATAGGCTTGGATATGAACTAATGATATATTGAACTACTCAAGTAACTCATTTGAAAGTTTGAACAGTTCGAGCTAACTAGAAGGGTTGAATGGCATGAGGTTGTATAGGCATGAATGATATCGGGATTTGGTTCGCGGAGCCTAATGGATAACAAAGGTTCATCACATGTGATATGGGGTAGAGTATCTCCACCCTACTAAAGCAAGGTAAAAATCTAAACTAGGACATGTCACACTTTACTCAAATAACTCAATTGTTATTTGAATAATATGAACTAGACAACCAGGGGTAAGCTATGCATTATCTGTGAACATGATAAAGAATTATAACTGGTCTAGAAGATGGGTATGATCATAAGGATCATTTTGGCTAAAGAAACTATGTCGAAACCAGTTATAGGACTACACTTTTCGCGAAAAGTTATTAGAAAAAGTTTTCCGGATGGAAGAACTTTCTACACGGAAGTTGTAGAGAATTCTATTACAAGCGTATCGCCAAAAGAATCTCTCAGAAAAAGTTGGTAGGATTTATTTTATAGACAATGTTGCGGATCAAAGGGATACCGCGAAAATAAAGTGGACGAAACTGCCATGCAAAATATCTAACATGATCTACGTGATTTGCTGATTCCAACGGTATAAGGTTTGTCGAAATCCGACGGATAGAACTTAAGATATGAATTTTGCAAAACTAGACCTAAGTGGTTACAGTTCTAATGGTGTACGAAAAGTTGTCCGAACAAGTTGCTCGGATGGAAAAACTTCCTACACGAAAGTTGTAGATGATCTAATTATAAACTTAATGCAAGAATCACTATTCGAAACGGAGCTCTAGATCTATGGTTACGAAATTTGAAAGTTTATAATCAGCTAGTTCAAAGTATTAGATTTGATGAGATTACCGTGGCGGCGATGCTGAAAGATGTCGAGATGGCGCTGTGGGCGTTGCGCTGCACGGGCAGCGGCAGAGAGAGAGGGCAGCGCTGCTGCGAAAATTTTAGAGAGAGGGGATGCGCTGCGGGCGTTGTGTCCGTCTGGGGTGCTCCAGGGCCAGGTATTTATAGGGGTGTTATCACCCGATTTTGGCCAAATCAGGAGATGGGCCGCAAGTAAAGATGGGCTTTGAAGATTACACGTGGAGCACCTTTGAAGCGGCCGCGCGCTAAGAGTTTAGGCTGAATGGCCCGTGTATCTGTAATATAGTAGATCGTATCGTGTTTAGAGTTAACAGATAGAGTCTGGCCCGTGCACGGTTAGGTGCACGCCTCAATTAGAAAGTCCCTTGGACTATAAATATGTATCTAGGGTTATCGGAAAAGGAGGACAATCATCGTTCACAACAAACACAAATCAGGCGCATCGCCACCCCTTCCTTCGAGGGTTTCTTCCGGGTAAGCACCATGCTGCCTAGATCGCATCTCGCGATCTAGGCAGTATACGTTTATTCGTCTACCTTGTACTGCTCGTGCTGAAGCGTTGTTGATGGCGAGCAGTACTACTTATCATTAGGTGTTTAGGGGCTTGCATTGATGCTTTCTCGTGCATATCTGCGTGGCAATGCCGTCCCTCGACACCTAGCTGCCCTTACACCTATCCAGGTGTAAGGGCAGCATCTTGCTTGTTCGTTACTTAGTAGATCCGATCCGTTATAGTTGCTCCTTGTTCCGCAAGGATTAGTTTAATATCTGCATAGTTAGGCCTTATGCTGGGGTCGGACGATCCGGTAGTGCGTTAGGTGTTGTTTACCGTCCCTGCAAGGGATGTTCCGGGAATCAACGTTATGTTGGTTTTTAGGCCTCTCGTAGGGGTAGTTTGCATCATCTTTCGTAGCTGCTAGGCCCGATCACACGTAGGACGTTCCGGTTATGCGGTGAAAACCCTAAACTGTCGTAGATCGGTTTAGCTTTGTTTTGATCAAGCAGGATCCCCATGTCATTGCAAATCCAACGTGAACCATGGGGCGATCGGCTCCTTGAGCCGATCCACAGGGCAACCTGAGAGCCGATAGGGCTCGTATTTAATGTTTACGTGTCTACCATGCAGGAACAATCGAAGCACTCTAACACCTTCCTGATCGGGTCTAGGTCAGGTGGCACGCCCTAGCAACCGCCAGGACGTGGCTGGAAGATTTGCGGGACGACGCGAGGTGCCAGGGTCCACTAAGCGGCCTTGGGAGCCTCCCGGCTCTTCGTGTTGCTTAACCATTGCCCGTCGGTGGGTTTTGGAGGGTAACACATTCTGGCACGCCCGGTGGGACATCTTCTGCAACATCCACGTCAACACCGACATCCGAGATGGCAGAGGAACAGATCACATACGAGGATCTCCCTGCGGATCACAAGAAGAAGTACGATGAGCTGAAGGCCATCGTTGAAGCCGAACTCATCGGCTCCTTTGAGAAGACCCGTTCGCACGGCATCAGGTTCAAAGGATTCACGCCACAAGGTGTCCTCGATGGGTTGGATCTATCTCTCCCTTCAGATGAACGTACCAGAGCCCTGCGACAGGAAATCAACTACGTGGTGGCTCATTCACTGCATCGGCATTCTGAGAGCCTGGTAACACTTTGGAGCGCGTGGCGCTCCGTGTGGTGCAAGAGATCATGGAGCGTCGGTACTCCCCTTCAGGACCTGTTCTAGGGACTCACCAGGGAGAGGTGCAACTCCACACCAGGCCACCATTGCCGTACTCAATGGCAGCTCCACAGCAACAAGGTTCACCGGCATACGTTGTCTACAAGGTTGGAGGTGATCCGGGCGACTACCAGTTCTTATATGAGCCGCCCAAGGAGATCCCACACGGATACGTGTGCACGTTTGTGCGGACTGCAACAACTGGACGCAGGCGATCCAGGCTCCAACAGGAGGGATTGCCGGAGCAGGAGCAATTGTTCCGGCAGGAGGAACGACTGCAGCAGCGGGGGGTTTGGGAGCAGAAGCTGAGAAACATGCGTGGCTAGCCAAGTATGCCACTGCACCAGTCCATGAAAGCTCAGCTGCTACTACCTCCACCGCGGATCAGATCAGTGCAGTCCTGAGAGATCAGTTCGGCATCCTGCCGAAGAAGAAGATAATCGGCTATTCCAAGCCGTACCCCAATGAGTTTGACCTGATCCCACTACCACCTAAGTACCGGCTTCCGGACTTCAACAAATTCAGTGGGTCAGAAGGATCTAGCTCCATCGAGCACGTGAGCCGATACTTGGCCCAGTTGGGCATGGTTTCGGCATCGGATCAGCTACGGGTGAGGTTCTTTTCGCAATCCCTCACCGGTCCAGCTTTTGGATGGTACACCTCGTTGCAGCCAAATTCAGTGCGATCATGGAAGCAGCTGGAGGAACAGTTTCACACACAATACCATTCAGAGGCTACTGAAGCTGGCATTGCCGAACTAGCACAGGTTCGGCAAAGGCGAGGAGAGACAGTATCTGATTACATTCAGCGTTTCAGAACTGTCAAGAACCGATGTTATTCGGTTCATTTATCTGAAAAGGAAGCAGTCGAGCTGGCCGTGGCAGGCCTTGCAGCGTCATTCAAAGATCTGACGTTCCAAGTGGAGTACAACTCGTTGACGCACCTGGTCAATAGACTGACCTTATATGAACAGCGCCATCCAGAACTGTACCAGGACAAGTTCAAGCGCGCGATAACCCTGGTCAATGCTGATGAGGATGAAGATTCTGCGGAAGATCAGGAAGTCGCAGTAGCCGAATGGACTCGGACGCCAGTACCTGTGTCCTGCAAATGGGTGAACCCACCAGGGCCTCCAAGAGGGTTGGACTTTGATGTGAGCAAAACTGAACAGATCTTCGATCTGCTACTGAAAGAGAAACAGTTGAAGCTACCCGAAGGCCACAAGATCCCTACGGCACAAGAGATGAACAAAAGGCCATACTGCAAATGGCATCATACGTTCACGCACGCCACCAACGACTGCAAAGTATTACGCGCACAAATTCAGATGGCGATAGAATCAGGCCGATTAACTTTCGGACAGTTTGCCATGAAGGTAGACATGCGTCCGTTTCCGGACGTCAACATGGTGGACCTAAGCCACTCCATAAGGGAGCCAGGGTTCTCTTTTGATGTCAATATGGCAGGGTTTGTGATCCGCCATGGCAAAGATAAAGCAGAGAGCAGCCACTCTCGTGGCAAAGATAAAGAGGAGGCCGTTCCACGCGACCGGCCCCAAGATGATGATAGACGGTACCTAACCGAGGAGGAGGTGAGAAGCATACGGTATCAGCGCCCACTCTCCGTGCATCTCCTCAACAAATATGAGCAGCAGTACGACCGACGTCGGCGCTACGACGAAGACGATGAAAGATATCGTCGGTCTGATGCAGAAAACAGGAGGTATCGTCAGCACGACAGGAACAACGACGGGTACGAACGTCACGCTAGAGGGAGGTCAAGGGAGCAAGACAACATGGATAAGCACTGGGACTGTCCTTTCTTCAAACATTGCTGGGACTCAGGAATGAGCCGATTGCCAACAATCGAGAATTGCCCAGAATGCAAACAGCAAAGGAGGAGGACAAATGAAGTTTCAGTGTTCGAACGTCTAGGGCCTCTCCCACCTCAGAATAAACGAGCTGAGTCATCTCAAGAAGAAGACTTCGAGGAGTCAGATGAAGAAGATAGGTATCACCGACCAAGGTGGTGCCCTGATGGACTCAGCCATTCTCAGAAGCGTAGAGTGCAGCGGCTGCGAAACCTGGAAGAAGCCGAGGCACAGTACCTGTACACGTTGAGAAGAGCATGGCCCGATCTGGCCATGAAAATTCAGCAAACATTGGAGACGAAGGCGCGCCCGCCAAAGAAAGTATGGCGCCCAAAACAGGCGAAAGCCGATGCACAGGCATCGGCTGATGCCGATGTAGAGACATCGGCTGACACAAACATGGTGTTCATACTCCCGTCGGAGTTTCGCGCTCCAAGCGACGAGGAGGTTTCAGTGGCTCAATTCGACTGCGGTCCACGACCAGTTATCTTTGAAAAGCCACGAGATAGAAGCTACAGGCATTTGAAAGCCCTATACTTGAGGGGTTACATCAATGGGCAGCCTGTCAGCAAGATGTTGGTTGACACCGGAGCGGCAGTCAACATAATGCCATACTCCATGCTACGGCGTTTGGGGCACTCCAGCGATGATCTGATCAAGACCAACGTCACGTTAAGCGACTTCAACGGCCAAGCGTCAGAAGCGAAAGGTGTTCTGAATGTAGAGCTTACTGTAGGCCGGAAAACCATACCTACCGCGTTCTTCATCGTCGACAGCAAAAGCAATTACGCCGTCCTATTAGGAAGGGATTGGATTCATGCTAACTGTTGCATTCCATCTACAATGCACCAATGCATCATACAATGGGATGGAGATGAAGTGGAAGTCGTTCAGGCAGATGACTCAATCGAGATATCGTTAGCTGCCATGAGTGTGTGGGAAGCAGATGACCAAGAGCCGCTCTCTGGAATCAGTTTAGAGGGCTGTGAGCGCATTGAAGCTTCGAGAAGCGGGGTAAGGCTGGTTTTATCCACCGGCCTGACAGAGTAGCAACGTCCAAGACATTGGACATACGTGGCAAGGCCGATCCCTGCGATCGGCCCTCAAAAAATGAAAAGCAAAGGATCTTATCTCCAACATGTCACGTAGCTACAGTGGAAATCCAAGAAGTTGCAAACCATCGTCAAAGCATTGCAACGGAAAAGGAGGCCGATTCTGGCAATCGGCCAAAATTATCCTCAACATACCTTTGTCTGTGTTCAGCATTGATCCAACAGATGCCTGAAGAGCCGATACCATCAATTACTTGACAGAATCGGCTCGGGGGGCACATAGATGGATGAGACACGAGGATATGAAGCTGAGAATGGATATCAAATGCCCAGCAGAGCAGCTCAAATATGGGGGCCGATACGTAAACAAATCGGCCGTAAAAAATGAAAAATCCAAAAATTTTGGGCACACCCGATGCGTAGACATCAACTTAAGAATAAAAAGCCGATGCACGGCCATCGACTCGAGGGATGCGACTGTTACAAACAGAAGCCTAATGGAGCAGTCACCGAGGTACGTAGCGAGGTTCTACTGAAGGAGTCCCTCAGTGGAATGGTTGGTGGCTCCGTTGGCAAATCTTCAAGATCAGCAGCGCCTGCGTAAGCATGCAGATCAGGTTAGGATCATGAGAACAGCCGATGACCATTCAATTGGCTGTGGCATTTCCTCCTGGGGCTTGACCAAGGTGACAACTTCATCAGACATCGTCACCAGAAGCTGCATTAGTCTGCCCGAGGTGATGAGCCGATCTGAGCAGCAAGACGCAAGAATGGAGCTAGGAAGAGTTCAAGGGCCACTGCGTTTGAGGCTTCTTAGTTCAAGGGAGCTGCTGATCCTTCCAGAGCCGTCCTAGTGCATTGTCTCCTTGGGCGTAAGCTTTCCTGCCCAGTTTTGATGAAGAGCTGGAGTGACTCGGGGGGCAGCTCACCTTGGAGGTTCTCTGCTATTGAAAGCCGATTTGGTCAGAATCGGCTGACGCTGCACTACAGTTGGGAAGCCGATGATGGCCCGTTTGTCTGGTCCACTTCTGTTCTCGCCTTGGCTGAGGCTCGGGGGGCAGCTGACCCTGAAGATTCTTCGCTCTGAAGAGCCGATGGTATTGAAATCGGCTGTCTCCGCATCGTAACTATATTGAAAGGTGGCGAGCTCTTGCAGAGGAAAACCACCAGGGAGGAGTTCGAAGAAGGAGCCATCATCAGTGATTAGGCTCCAGACCAGTTTGTTGCTGCGAAGGAGTAGAACATCGCAAGGGAAGCTGCGAGCAAACACCTGTTTTACAGGGGTATCAGCTTCAACGTCAAGATTTTCAGCGATGGTCCTAGAATGCTCCTAAATTCATCAATTCTGGAGTCCTGCCGATGAAAGCTAACGTTAAGCTCAGGGGTCTTGGATTTCCAAGATTTAAGGTTTGCGCGGTTACGATCTGGTCCTGTTCGACTGGAATTTGAGGATCTGGACTGATCTATCTCGAAATTTATCATAAGAGACCGATGCGTTGCCATCGGTTCATCGAGCGTTGATCAGGCTAGCAATCGGCAAAATCAACACAAGGGAGAATCGGCTAACAATTTGCAAGGAATCGGCAGAGTCAAATTGGGGAAATTTTTGCGTTGATAAACGAGATTTCTTACATAAAGAGCTGATTGCTCTCAAAAGGAAGAATTAGGGGTACATTGCCCTATCTACTACTGCTGGCCCTAGGCTAAGATCCTATCTAGGGGCCATTGCTGCCCTCATCATCGGCGTCATCGTCGCCGTCGTCGGCGCTGCTCCCGGCCGGCTCGTCATCGCTGCTGTAGCGGCCGCCGGCAGGACCCTCGTTGTCCTCATCCTCCTCGTCAGCATCGTCGTCTCGCTGTCGAATCGCTGAGGTTCCCGGGCCAGGGGCAATGGCGTTGGCCGGCGGCTCGTCGGAGGAGCGTCCTCCTCCTCCTCCTCCTTCACCTCCTCGGAGGAGGTGACCCCGTCCCAGGAAAGGCGGTCGTCGTCGCTTTCCTCCACCGCTTCCTCATTGGCGAGGAAGCGGAGGTCACTCTCCCCGTCGGTCGAGGACTTGTCGTCCTCAGACCAAACGGAGAAGTCGTGGTCCTCCTTGTCCCACGCTGTTGGGGCGAGGATATCGTACGCCGCCTGCGTACCCCACTCTGGTGTTGATTCCCTGATGGGGAGGACGCGTAGGAAAGACCCGACGAAGTGGAGGAGGAAGAGGAAGAAGACATGGCGACAGAGAAGGGTTTTTGGAAGTGCTAGTGCGAAGAGGATGAAGAAGGGGACTGCAGGAAGTGGCTAAATAAAAGGGGATATAGTGGTTTAATGCCTAAGCAGTTTCCGAGGACGTGGCGTCAAATCGTGCAGAGAAGTTGAGAAGGCAAGACGTCATCATGAAGAATACTGCGACGGTTCTGCTCTGCCACGACATGACCTCTCGAAGGAAGGACAGATGGTTTTGCAATTATCATTATCAAAACCAGGGGGGCATGTGTTATCACCCGATTTTGGCCAAATCAGGAGATGGGCCGCAAGTGAAGATGGGCTTTGAAGATTACACGTGGAGCACCTTTGAAGCGGCCGCGCGCTAAGAGTTTGGGCTGAATTGCCCGTGTATCTGTAATATAGTAGATCGTATCGTGTTTAGAGTTAACAGATAGAGTCTGGCCCGTGCACGGTTAGGTGCACGCCTCAATTAGAAAGTCCCTTGGACTATAAATATGTATCTAGGGTTATCGGAAAAGGAGGACAATCATCGTTCACAACAAACACAAATCAGGCGCATCGCCACCCCTTCCTTCGAGGGTTTCTTCCGGGTAAGCACCATGCTGCCTAGATCGCATCTCGCGATCTAGGCAGTATACGTTTATTCGTCTACCTTGTACTGCTCGTGCTGAAGCGTTGTTGATGGCGAGCAGTACTACTTATCATTAGGTGTTTAGGGGCTTGCATTGATGCTTTCTCGTGCATATCTGCGTGGCAATGCCGTCCCTCGACACCTAGCTGCCCTTACACCTATCCAGGTGTAAGGGCAGCATCTTGCTTGTTCGTTACTTAGTAGATCCGATCCGTTATAGTTGCTCCTTGCTCCGCAAGGATTAGTTTAATATCTGCATAGTTAGGCCTTATGCTGGGGTCGGACGATCCGGTAGTGCGTTAGGTGTTGTTTACCGTCCCTGCAAGGGATGTTCCGGGAATCAACGTTATGTTGGTTTTTAGGCCTCTCGTAGGGGTAGTTTTCATCATCTTCCGTAGCTGCTAGGCCCGATCACACGTAGGACGTTCCGGTTATGCGGTGAAAACCCTAAACTGTCGTAGATCGGTTTAGCTTTGTTTTGATCAAGCAGGATCCCCATGTCATTGCAAATCCAACGTGAACCATGGGGCGATCGGCTCCTTGAGCCGATCCACAGGGCAACCTGAGAGCCGATAGGGCTCGTATTTAATGTTTACGTGTCTACCATGCAGGAACAATCGAAGCACTCTAACACCTTCCTGATCGGGTCTAGGTCAGGTGGCACGCCCTAGCAACCGCCAGGACGTGGCTGGAAGATTTGCGGGACGACGCGAGGTGCCAGGGTCCACTAAGCGGCCTTGGGAGCCTCCCGGCTCTTCGTGTTGCTTAACCATTGCCCGTCGGTGGGTTGTGGAGGGTAACAAGGGGCTGGGGGATCCCTAGGGTTTCGGGAGCAGCGGCCAGGTGGGCTGGCGGCGGCGTGAGCTGGGCCGCGGGGAGGCGGGGCTGGGCCGAGGGAGTTGGGCCGGGGCGGCGCGAGCGGCGTCACGCGCGTGGCGCAGCGGGCCGTCTGGGCCTGTTTCGGCCACGCGCCTTTGATTTTTTTTCCTTTTACACAAATTGGAAATGCGCTTTGGGGCTCCAAATAAAATCGGAAAAATGCAAATAAGGTACCGTTGGATTCGTTATGAAAAATACTTCAATATGAGACTAAATTTAGAACAAAAATATAAACTTTATAAAACCAAAATTTGACACACATGTCTATGTGGCTATTGTGCCCTTTTAGGGTTTAATGTTTTCTCAAACAAAATATTTTTATGAGTTCCAAAACCTCCGAACAAAATAGAGTATTATTATAAAATCTTTTAAAAACCAAGGTTTATGAAAACTATATATTTTTGCAAAAACCTTTTTAATATCCCTTTGTGAAAATAAAATAATCATTATATACATTTGTTATATATGTTTGATTTTGAAAATACTTTAAAACCAAAAGTCTTTGAAAACACTATTTTGAAATTTAATTTGTAAATAACTTTAAAAAGTTTTAATTCTTTGTGAAATTTCACTCAAGTTCAAACAATCAAGCATTAAATTTATTTTTATTTTACATTCCAAAAGAAAATTTCGGGATGTGACAAACTGTGGGAGTTATCAGCCTTCCCAGAGATGGTTGGGATAGTGTCCGACAAGCGGCTATGTGGTTTAAGCCTGCTTTAAACATTGCCCGTTCGGTGTTACCTTTAAAAAAACACTGACACACTTTTTTATTATGCTTGAAGTGTTGAGAAGTAGTACACTGTTTTTAGTATGTACTAGTTTGAATCAGTTTATTTGAACACTGCCCTGCTTTTGTATTTCGTGTTGCCTTCATATTATAACCCATGCATGGCTGTTTTAGGATTGACTTTATTTCAGCACTATAATTACAATGTGTGTACGTCCTTTATAATATAGCCACCTCTTGTTGATCATACTCATGAGAGGACCATTCCTATTTTTTCGCCGCTAAAGGGTAAAGTACATCCACTGGCACGGGGGTGTGTTCGGTTCCACCCCATCCCCAAACCGAACATGCATCAACTACGAGCAAGGAAGTAGATGTGCGACCTAGGTGACTGTGCGGACCCCACATGTGAACCAAAGAAAAAAACATGTCAATACGGAACTGATGTACATACGACAACTCCTATATGATATGCGTATGTACGATTGAGCATCTGGAGGTGTGCTGCCACCTGCTTCCTCACACGAAGGGTTGGATCTTGTGTTTCGTACACGGATCGGACTGAAATTGTCGTGTGCATAGCAAGGTTCATGTCAATAAGGCTGAGTTTGGCATCTAAGTCTAGGCAACAAATACTTTTGGGTTCCAACGGCCATCTACATGGTATTTGCTATTGGCCTACTTGCTCCGGCTGTCGAAGCCCAATAACTACAAATGGGCCTTTCTGCTCATGCAATGTCGGCCCTTTTCTAAAGAACCACAGATCCTATGATTGGCAAAAAACAAAAACACGAAGATTCTACATAAAAGTTGTTTGTATTTATTTTGAATTATTGGGTTGCAAATTTTGAAACTGCTCATGGCCAATATGAAAATCCTTGATCGCTCCATACCCACATGGATCACGGTATTTTTAAAAATTCATAAAGTGGATTTGAAATTTAAAACATATCCTAATAATTCCATGATTTATTCTATTAACTTGCAAGATCTTGGAGCGAAAGAGCTTGTATTAGTCTGCAAAAATAATACAGATAAACCTGTCATTAACAAGAAATGAAGGTTTATCGTCCAAAGAGGATGCCATGTGGGACCCATGAGCCAGCAGCGTCCTCAACATTTCAAATGCGGTAGGAGATCCCAAAAAAAGCAAGTATCCCGAAAATAGGGGTCAAAAATAAATCATAGAAAGGAAACATTTATAGTTCAGAGAGGCTGACATGTGGGACAGATCTGCCAGCAGCATCCTCATCATTTCAAAGTCGGCAGAGGATCAAAAGAAAAAAAGGCAAATAGCCAGAAATTAGGGGTCAAAAGTAAATCCAACAAAGGAAACTTTTATTCTTCATAGAAGATGACATGTGGGACCGACCTGCCAGCATCGTCCTCATCGTTTCAAAGGCCGCAGGGGATCAAAAGAAAAAGGCAAATAGCCAGCAATTAGGGGTAAAAAATAAATCCAACAAAGGAAAGGTTTATTATTCATAGAGGCTAACATGTGGGACCCATGAGCCAGCAGCGTCCTCAATTTCAAAGGCGGCACATGATCGAAAGAAAAAGGCAAGTGACCAAAAATCAGGGTGTAAAATAAATCCAAGAAAATAATTTTTATTGTACATACAGGATGACATGCGGGTCCCATGAGCCAGCTACCTACTCAACGTTTCAGAGGCGGCATGAGATCAAAATAAAAAGGAAAGTGACCAAATATCAGGAGCAAAAAATAATCCAAGAAAAGAAACTTTTATTGTACATAGAGGATGACATATGGGTCCCATTTTGCAGCAGCGGTCTCAACGTTTCGAAGGCGGCATGAGATCAAAAGAAAAAGGCAAGTGCCAAAACATCAGTAGCCAAAAATAATCCAAGAAAAGAAACTTTATTGTATATAGATTATGACATGCGGGTCCCATTTTTCAGCAGTGGTCTTACGTTTCCAAGGGGGCCCGAGATCGAAAGAAAAAGGAAGTGACCAAATATCAGGAGCCAAAAATAATTCAAGAAAAGAAAATTTATTGTACATAGAGGATGACATGCGGGTCCCATTTTGCAGCAGCGGTCTCATCGTTTCCTAGGCGGCACGGGATCAAAAGAAAAAGGAAGTAGCCAGAAATCAGGGGTAAAAATAATTCCAAGAAAGGAAACTTTTATTCTACATAGAGGATGACTTGCGGGACCCACGAGCCAGCAGCTTCCTCAACGTTTCAGAAGCGGCATGATACCGAAAGAAAAAGGCAAGTGAGAAATATCAGGTCCCAAAAATAATCCAAGAAAAAACGTTTATTGTACATAGAGGATGACATGCGGGTCCCATTTTGCAGCAGCGTTCTCAACGTTTCAAAGTTGGCATGAGATCGAAAGAAAAAGGCAAGTGACAAATATCAGGAGCCAAAAATAATCCGCGAAAGAAACTTTTATTGTGCATAGAGGATGACATGCGGGTCCCATTTTGCCTCGTACGATTTCAGCCCACTCCAAAACAGGAAAGTCCTATGTTCCGCAAAAACAAAAAAAAACAAGGAGATTCAACATATGAGTTTGTTTATGTAAAAATAAAGATCTAATTTATCCGTTTGCTAGCTCAGAGCGAAATACACTGTTTATTGTCTGCAAAATAATCAAGATATCACATGTTTTCTTGTACCGAGAGGGCTGACATCGGGGACCCATGAGCCAGCAGGGTCGTCAACATTTTAAAGGCGGCAGGGGATCGAAAGAAAAAATAAACCAAAAATCAGTTGGTAAAAATCCATGAAAAGAAACATTTATTGTTCTGAGAGGCTGACATGCGGGATCATGAGGCAGCAGCATCCTCAACGTTTCAAAGGCGGCAGGGGATCTAAAGAAAAAGAAAGTAGCCAGAAATTAGGGGTTCAAAAATAAACTCCAAAAAAGAAAGTTGATTGTACATAGAGGATGACATGTGGGTCCCATGAGTCAGCAACTTATTCAACGTTTCCAAGGCGGCAGGGGATCAAAAGAAAAAAGGAAATCGCCAAAAATAAACTTTAGTGTACATAGAGGATGACATGCGGGTCCCATTTTGCAGCAGCGGTCCCAACGTTTTAAATGCGGCTTGAGATCAAAAGAAAAAGAAAGTAGCCAATAATTAGGGGGTAGAAAAAAACTCCAAGAAAAGAAAGTTGATTTTACATAGAGGATGACAAGCGGGTCCCATGAGTCAGCAGCTTACTCAACGTTTCCAAGGCAGCAGGGATCAAAAGAAAAAGGAAATAGCCAAAAATCAGAGGTTGAAAAAAAACCAAGAAAATGAACTTTTATAGTACATAGAGGATGACATGCGGGTCCCATGAGCCAGCAGGTTCCCCAACGTTTCAAAGGTGGCATGAGATCGAAAGAAAAAGGCAAGTGACCAAATATCAGAGCCAAAAATAATAATCCAAGAAAAGAAATTTTTATTGCACATAGAGGATGACATGCGGGTCCCATTTAGCAGCAGCGGTCTCAACGTTTCACAAGGCACAGACCAAAAAGGAAGTAGCCAGAAATCGGGGGTCAAAAAACCAAGAAAAGAAAGATTTCAATTGGGCTGCATCTGGCTGTCTGGGCCTTCGAACTATCCTCTTGGGCTTTCGACTCGTACAATTTCAGCCCACTCCAAAACAGAAAGTCCTATGCTTCGCAAAAACAAAAAACAAGGAGATTCAACATATAAGTTTGTTTATTTAAAAATAAAGATTTATTTTTTCGTTTGCAATAGCTCAGAGCGAAATACACTGTTTATTGTCTGCAAAATAATCAAGATATCACATGTTTTTGTACGGGAGGCTGGCATCGGGGAGCCATGAGACAAAGAGCGTCTCAACGTTTTAAAGAAGGCAGAGGATCGAAAGAAAAAATAAACCAAAAATCAGTTGGTAAAAAAATAAAAAAATAAACGTTTATATTTCTGAGAGGATGACATGCGGGACCCATGAGGCAGCAGCATCCTCAACGTTTCCAAGGCGACACAGGATTTAAAAAAAGGAAAATAGACAGAAATTAGAGGTCAAAATAACTCCAAGAAAGGAAAGGTTTATTGTTCATCGAGGCTGACATGTGGGACCCGTGAGCCAGCAGAATCCTAAATGTTTCAAAGGCGGCAGAGGATCAAAACAAAAAGGAAGTAGCCAGAAATTAGGGGTCAAAAATAACTCTAAGAAAGGAACTTTTATTGTTCGTAGAGGATGACATGCGGGACCCATGAGACAACAGCTTACTCAACGTTTCAAAGGCGGCAGGGGATCAAAAGAAAAAGGCAAGTGACAAAATATAAGGAGCCAAAGATAATCCAAGAAAAGAAACTTTATTGTACATAGAGGATGACATGCGGGTCCCATTTAGCAGCAGCGGTCTCAACGTATCAAATGCGGCATGAGATCGAAAGAAAAAGGCAAGTGACCGAAAATCTGAGGGTGAAAAATAATCCAAGAAAAGAAACTTTTATTGTACATAGAGGATGACATGCGGGTCCCATGAGTTAGCAGCTTACTCAACGTTTCCAAGGTGGCAGGGGATCAAAAGAAAAGGAAATAGCCAAAAATCAGAGGGTGAAAAAACTAAGAAAATAAACTTTTATAGCACATAGAGGATGACATGCGGGTCCCATGAGCCAGCAGGTTCCTCAACGTTTCAAACGTGGCATGAGATCGAAAGAAAAAGGCAAGTGACCAAATATCAGGAGCCAAAAATAATCCATGAAAAGAAAGTTTTATAGTACATAGAGCATGACATGCGGGTCCCATTTAGCAGCAGCGGTATCACCGTTTGAGAGGCGGCAGGGGATCGAAAGAAAAAGGCAAGTAACGAAATATCAGGAGCCAAAAATAATCCAAGAAAAGAAAGTTTATAGTACATAGAGGATGACATGCGGGTCCCATTTAGCAGCAGCGGTATCGCCGTTTGAGAGGCGGCAGGGGATCGAAAGAAAAAGGCAATTGACCAAATATCAGGAGCCAAAAATAATCCAAGAAAAGAAAGTTTTATAGTACATAGAGGATGACATGCGGGTCCCATTTAGCAGCAGCGGTCTCACCGTTTGAGAGGCGGCAGGGGATCAAAAGAAAAAGGCAAGTGACCAAATATGAGGTGCCAAAAAAATCCAAGAAAATAAATTTTTATAGTACATATAGGATGACATACGGGTCCCATTTAGCAGCAGCGGTCTCACCGTTTGAGAGGCGGCAGGGGATCGAAAGAAAAAGGCAGGTGACCAAATATGAGGTGCCAAAAAAAATCCAAGAAAAGAAAGTTTTATAGTACATAGAGGATGACATGCGGGTCCCATTTAACAGCAGCGGTATCACCGTTTGAGAGGTGGCAGGGGATCGAAAGAAAAAGGCAAGTGACCAAATATGAGGTGCCAAAAATAATCCAAGAAAAGAAAGTTTTATAGTACATAGAGGATGACATGCGGGTCCCATTTAGCAGCAGCGGTCTCACCGTTTGAGAGGCGGCAGGGGATCGAAAGAAAAAGGCAAGTGACCAAATATGAGGTGCCAAAAATAATCCAAGAAAAGAAAGTTTTATAATACATAGAGGATGACATGCGGGTCCCATTTAGCAGCAGCGGTCTCACCGTTTGAGAGGCGGCAGGTGATCGAAAGAAAAAGGCAAGTGACCAAATATGAGGTGCCAAAAAAATCCAAGAAAAGAAAGTTTTATAGTACATAGAGGATGACATGCGGGTCCCATTTAGCATCAGCGGTATCACCATTTGAGAGGCGGAAGGGGATCGAAAGAAAAAGGCAAGTGACCAAATATGAGGGGCCAAAAATAACTCCAAGAAAAGAAAGTTGATTGCTCATAGAGGATGACATGCGGGTCCCATTTTGCAGCAGCGGTCTCAATGTTTCCAAGGCGGCACGGGATCAAAAGAAAAAGGAAGTAGCCAGAAATCAGGGGGTCAAAAAATCCAAGAAAAGAAAGAATTTTGGTTCATAGAGGATGACATGCGGGACCCATGATCCTGCATCGTAAACGGCTCGATCGGAGAGCGTTGAACGAGATGGCGCGATCGAGAAAAAAAACAATGCTAGTGAGGCTGCCATCTGGGCCCTACATCCCTGGGCGGTGCGGATTTGCGTTGACTCGGCCGGCGAACCCGAGAATTCGTGATGCACCACGTCCCGGGCCACCATACGCGACGTTTTGGCCGCTTTCGTCGGGCTAGGTGGCCTCAAAAACGAGAAAAAAGTTTTGACATGCACCACGGAGGGACCAAAAATCGTCGGCCATGGTGCACCAGCAACCACGGCGCGACTTCAACTTTGTCGGCCATGGCAACTTTTCTTGTAGTGTGCGGGTGGAGGTGGAAGGTGAATCTCACTTCTTGGCCCCTGCGGGTGCCCCCTGTTTGCTGCTTGTGCATTGGCATTTCCTGCATATCTGTGCAAAGCTTGGAAAGTTCGGCAGTCCTTCTGAAGATGACCCAACTGTCTTTCACCGTTATTGTCGAGGCAAAAGTGCATCTGGCACGGTCCGTTCAGCATATCTTCGGGTGATATATTATATGGCCGTTGGAACCTTCGCCTATTATTTTGTCTACTGGAACTTGGCGCATCCCTGTGATCGTTGC
Source organism: Lolium multiflorum (assembly GCA_030979885.1). Lineage (NCBI taxonomy): Eukaryota > Viridiplantae > Streptophyta > Magnoliopsida > Poales > Poaceae > Lolium > Lolium multiflorum. Next base: position 260,347,327 of record CM061750.1, read on the forward strand.
GCTGCTCGCTATCTCTTTGGTACTCCTCCCGATGATTTCCTCCACTACTTCCTCGGAAGCCAGCCACCACTTGGCTGGGACCGTTAGAACCGAGTATTGACGAGCATATCGTCTATTTTTATTATTATTTCTATTACGATCTTCCTCGGGTGACCTGTGCCGTTTATTATGTACGCCATCTTCTCCATCTGCCCAGCGATTTGCTATGTCCATAAGATCAGCAATTGTTCTCAAGTTGGTGATACGTCTCCAACGTATCTATAATTTCTGATGTTCCATGCTTGTTTTATGACAATACCTACATGTTTTGTTCACACTTTATATCGTTTTGATGCATTTTCCAGAACTAACCTATTGACGAGATGCCGAAGTGCCGTTCTGTTTTCTGCTGTTTTTGGTTTCAGAAATCCTAGTAAGGAAATATTCTCGAATCGGACGAAATCAACGCCCGCACCCTATTTTCACCGGAAGCTTCCTAACACCCGAGAGGCACCAGAGGGGAGGCCCAGGGCCCCACACAGTAAGGCGGCGCGGCCCGGGGGGGCCCTGTTGTCTGGTGGCTCCAGGCCCCCTCCGAGGCTGCCCTTCGCCTATATAAAGCCCCTGCATCGAAAACCCTAAAAATATAAGCCACGGACGAGAAACCTTCCGAGCCGCCGCCATCGTGAAGCCAAGATCTGGGGGACAGGAGTCTCTGTTCTGGCACGCCGCCGGACGGGGAAGTGCCCCGAAAGGCTTCTCCATCGACACCACCGCCATCTTCACCGCCATCGCTGTCTCCCATGATGAGGAGGGAGTAGTTCTCCCCCGGGGCTAAGGGCTGTACCGGTAGCTATGTGGTTAATCTCTCTCTATGTACTTCAATGATCTCATGATGACATGATTGAGATCCATATGATGAGTTTTGTATCGCTACTAGTCTATGTGCTACTCATGTGATGTTATTAAAGTAGTCTATTCCTCCCGCATGGTGTAATGGTGACAGTGTGTGCATCGTGTAGTTCTTGTCGTAGATTATGATCATAATCTCTTGTAGGTTATGGAATTGATTATCGCTATGATAGTATTGATGTGATTTATTCCCCCTTCATAGTGTAAAGGTGACAGTGTGTATGCTATGTTAGTACTCGGTTTATTTTGCAAAGATCTATTATGCTCTAAGGTTACTTAAACATGAATATCGAATGTTGTGGAGCTTGTTAACTCCGGCATTGAGGGTTCGTGTAATCCTACGCAACGAATGGTGTTCATTATCAAACAAGAGTATATGTAGCACAAAGGAAGAGAACTTATTTATTATGTGATCAATGTTGAGAGTGTCCACTAGTGAAAGTATGATCCCTAGGCCTTGTTTCCACCACAAAGAATTGCTTCCCACGCCAGCAAGCTATTTTCTTGCGCCGCTTGTTTACTGTTTTACTGCATCTTTACTTTCTGCAATTTTACCACCATCTATACCACCTGTGTTTTACTATCTCTTCGGAACTAGTGCACCTATACATCTGACAAGTGTATTAGGTGTGTTGGGGACACAAGAGACTTCTTGTATCGTGATTGCAGGGTTGCTTGAGAGGGATATCTTTGACCTCTTCCTCCTGAGTTCGATAAACCTTGGGTGATCCACTTAAGGGAAAACTTGTTGCTGTTCTACAAACCTCTGCTCTTGGAGGCCCAACACTGTCTACAGGAAAAGAAGCGTGAGTAGACATCAGTTGGTTCGACCCAAATCCTCGATTAAGTCTTTCCTTTGGATCCCTCCGACAAATGCGTCGATCACTCTTTCGTCGGATACTTTCTTCGCGGAATTTTTGATGATATTCCACCGCTGGATGTACGCTCTCATTGATTCCCCATATTTCTGCTTGCACGCCCTTAGTTGCTCTATGGACGCGGGTTTCTTGCACGTAGAACAGAAATTCTTCACAAACAAATCCGCGAAAGTTTCCCAGCTGTCGATGGATCCCATTGGAAGTTTCTTGATCCAGGATCTTGCGGCTCCACTGAGATGGACTTGGATGCTTTGCATGGCTGTTGCCCTGGTTCCACTCAACAGTTTCACTGTTTCCAGGTAATCAATTAGCCAATCTTCGGGATCTTGCAAACCATCAAACTTTTTTTAATTGTCTGGCAACTTGAAGCCAGATGGAATTTTCGTCCTGCGAACTCGTCGAGTAAAGCAGGGGAGTCCGCACATATATTCTTCCGCAACTTCTGGCGTGTGTCGCCTGGATCTATTCTCTGTTGCTCTGTCCACTGATCTTGTGCCTCTGTATTTCTTGCCACGTCAGCCCGTGGAGGGTCTCGCGCCATCGTGGTGGGTCGAGGGTTGTTTCGCCTTGGAGCACTTTCAGGTTGTGGTGTGCTTGGACTTGCGAATGCTGCTCCCATGGCTCCAACTCCTACCACGGCCATCTGGTATAATGGCTCTCTCAGGTCCCCTGCCGGTGGTATTGAAGCTAGTATAAAGGGTTGTGTCACCATATACCCAGCTTCCGGTGTTTTGGGGATGATATTCCCTCTTGTATCAATCGACATGAATGACATGTCGAGATTTTGGATCAGCTGCTCTCGCTCGTGCTCAGGTAAGTGCGCTAGGCGAGACCTTCCCATGTCACGTGCTGCTCTATGTGACAAAGGATTAATTTGTCAATGCCTACAGATTGTAGACTAGGGTTTTGCTAGAAGTAGAGGGCAAGTAGATCTCGAAGGTTTCAGCCGAAAAGTACTCGACGATTGTAAAACTAGGGTTGTGTTGACAGTAGATTCGATCCTTTCGTCCCTCGACTCCCCCTTATATAGAGGGTGGAGTCGAGGGTTTCGTGATACACAAGTTACAGAGTTCGGGAGGGTTTCATATCCAACCCGTGAGATTACAAGTTTCTATATTTCCTAATACAATCTATCTTTCCTTAACTAAATGGGCTTCCGAGTCTTCTTATTCTTCGAGTCCTGGGCCTTCAGTAAACCCCGGGTACCATCTTTGGCAGGCCCATTGGGGATGCCTATGTCAGTAGCCCCCGAGATTTTTCTTGAATCGGAGAATCAGGGAAAATCTCCAATTTTACTCATTACATAATCTTTCAATATGCAAATACTATTTTGTACAGGGATAACGGTAGTTGGGGCTAGTTCATCTGACGGATCAGGTACTAGTTAACTGCTCTAGTGGCAATCCGCAAAAACCTACTTCAAGATCACGTCCCTGGACATGATCTCGGGATACTGGTGTAAACTTCGACAGGTGCCGCTTAAGGTCTTACCATTCTGTCGAGTCCCAGTCATATTTTATCGGGTACCTAACGCGTCCGTTAGGATTTTTCTTCGCATCTGTTGATACGGAAAAAAGTAGCAATCCGCCGTCAGAGACGGTGCCACGCCGCTCAGAACGGATCTGGGGTCTTACCTTCAAAAGTTTTGCGGCATTCAGAGATTTTGTCGCGACTTCTAGCGCTCTGAGAATATATTGTCGAGTGCTTTTCGGCTGTTAGAATAGCACATTTTATCGAGTCATATTTGATGACTTATTTTGTCTTCCCGATGGGAGTATATGTAGAGTTATTTGTGTAACTCGAAATATACTCACTTCTGTTTCTTTCCTTTAATAATTTCATCGGGCACGCGAACAGCGTTCCCGATGGGAGTAGCCCCCGAGGCTACAGCCAAGAACTTGTGCTTGGGTGTAGGCTCCACAGATTAGTATCCTCTGCCGCTATATTTATAATCCTTCTCGATATTGTTATATCTATCGGGTGCGCGACCAGCGCTCCCGATGGGAGTAGCCCCCGAGGCTATGAACAAATGCTTGCATTTGGTCATAGGCTCTCGCCATTTCTTTCTTGTCATATTCGAAATTTTCTATTTTTCCAAAGTAGGCCCCGAGCATTTGGGCAAAAACTTGTATTTGATCAAAGGCTCTCGAAATAATCTTGCCTTGTCGATATTCTCGCCCGGCTTCTTAGTCGAGTATTTATCTTTCCACAATGACATCATTGCTGATGATAGCCACGATTTCTGTATTGGAAACATGCGAAAACCGCTTCCACACTGCCTTGTGGGTCCATTTTTCCTATCCAATTGACACGTCGTGCAAGTGGGGGACACACGTCCTCCGCTTTTTCTGGCACTTATACTGTATCTCCTGTCTGTTCACTTCCCGGTAAAAATACATTTTTACCCCTTGTCCACGTGGTTGCCATCTGTATCCTTATCTGCCAATCCAACGGTTGCGACGGTGCACATCGCTATATAAAGCCATCGTCTTCTTCCTTGAGCACTTTCGCTCGCGCCGCATCTCTGCTTCTCCTCTGCAACTTCTCCCTTGCTCCCATTACTCCAAGCGCTCGAGCACTTTTCTCCCTTTTGTGCTAGGTCCGTTGATGCCGCCTCGCGCTCGTTTGACTAGACACAGCACACCAGAATCGAAGATGACATCAACAGATCTGGGAGCGCCGAGTGGGAGAGATCCAAGATCTCAGGCCAACATCAACATGCTGAAGAAGATGGGATTCAGCAAGAAGGAGAACGCGCTCCAGTTCCCCAAGGAGGAGAGCTACCCAAAGCCTCCAATCAACTACCGGGTCAGTTTCGTTGACCACCTCATCCGAGGACTTTCTCCCCCAATCCACGAATTTCTCCGTGGTCTCCTTTTTGTCTATGGGCTTCAGTTGCATCATCTGACGCCCAATTCCCTCCACATTTCGATTTTTATCACACTTTGTGAATGCTTTCTCGGGGTCCAACCCAATTGGGCCCTGTGGAAACGCATCTTTTGTATCCGCCGCAATAGCCACCACAACGTTGCCTACAACATTGGCGGCGTTGTTATCTGTGTTCGTTCTGAAGTCGATTATTTCGACGTCAAATTTCCCGACTCCGTCCAAGGCTGGCGGAAAAAATGGCTGTACATCCATGAAGAAAGCTCCAATCCGGCGGAAGAGAACATCGCCCCTTTTGACGGAGAAGCTAAAATCCTTCGCCGCCGTTCTTGGGATGCTGAAGCTACCGAGGCTGAGAAATTGGCGACAGAGGCGCTGATGACTCGCATTCATGAGCTACAGAACACCCGCGGCAAGGAACTATCGGGTATTGAGATTACCGCCTATTTCCTTAGGACTAGAGTGCAGCCTCTTCAGGCTCGCAAAAACCCCTTCTGGAAGTACGCTGGTGAAGAAGATGTCGATAGGCTCTCAAAGGATCTTCCTTTGAAGGATTTTGAAAAGCTTATCCGCAAAATCTCATCGCTCAACAAGAAGGATTTAATTCCCACTTCTTGCCGTGTTGCGCCATATAGTAGCGCCAAACCCCTTCCCGAGGTAATTTCCTTTTAATAGCTGTATTGTTTCTTTGGGCTTTGTTATTTTGTCGATTACTATTTTGTTAACACCTTTTTGTCGACACTTTTTCTTTTATCAGGGCCATCTCGTCCTTGCTTCTCTTCCTCCTCTTCCTGAAGGTGGAGAAGTTGAGGACCGTGCCGTTGTCGACGATGACAACCAAAGCACCACGCGCCCTACCACTGAAGTCGCGGGTTCTCACAAATCCGCGGCTTCTGCTGAGTCAGACGCTACTGCCTCGACACACTCTCTTCCTCATGCTTCGAAGAGGAAGAGGGATGAAGTGAAAGATTCCGGCACTTCCAGGGCCGAAGAAGCTGAGCCTTCATATAAAAAGGCAGCTTTTAATCCATATACTGATGCCCTCGTCAGCTCGTAAGTTACTCCTTACTCTTTACTGTTCCTATTTTGATGTTTCTTGTCTCTTGCTTCTTATACTGCCGCCATTTTATTGTAGTGATGACGAGAAGAAGAACAAACTGTTAACGCTGCTGCACGAACGAGTACGTCGCGTACTTTGATTGTGTCTGAAGCTCAACATGATGGGGATGAAACTTCTCCTCCCCAACAAGACATCGTGCAACCACCGCCAGTTGAGAGCCCCCAAGCCTCTCCATCAAAAGGAGCGAGAATTGAGCCATCGAAGGATTCTATCCAGTTCCCTGGTGGTTCTTCGACACCTTCATTGGATGATGTAAGTCTTGAATCTTTCAATACTTCGATCATACTAAATGTTGTCGAATTTATATTGGTTATATTGACTTCTTTTTCCTCCTTGATCGTTTCTTCAGCCTCTGATGAAGGAATTTATTCGTCTTGGTACCCAATTTGTCGGGTATCGTGACTACACCAAGAAGCTCGAAGGTATTATTGTCCTGTTCCTTTGTTGCATGTGTACCATGATTTTATCATAGTATTTATCTGTCGCAATTTTTCCAGGAGATCTTGCGGAAAGCAACAAGCGTGCGGACGCTCTTGCTGTCAAGTTGGAGCAGAGCGAAGAAGCTCGCCAAAAAGCTGAAAAGGATGCTGCCACCATTGAAGATCTTCGAAAGAGGCTTCATAACGCGGAAACTTCCTTGAGTAATAACATAACTCAGCAATCAGCTCGAGAGGCAGAGATTCTTTCCCGCTTGGAATCGCAGACTCGACGTTTTGTTAGTAAGTTCTTGAATCCTTGCTTTTCCTCGGATTACCTCGCATTTCATCTGCATTCTTTATTTTTATACGGCTCTCTGTTTGTTTGTAGGGAGGACTCATCAAGAATATGAGGTTGACGGTCCTGTGGGTGACGAGCTTCTCGACGCGCTGACCCTTGTCGAGATTCATGGGGATGAAGCGCGCGACGGACTTGAAAACGCTGAAGCTAGCTTGCTGAAGCTTTTCCCCTACTTCTTCCCGAAGAAAGAGACCCCCTCTACTTTTGTGGAGCTCGCCAAGACCTTCAACGGGCCCGAAGATCTTGGGCTAAAACTTCGCCAAGAAGGCCTGAAGATTGGCGTTGAAGGCACCATCGCGCTGATTGCTGATAGTCAACAAGACGTCGACTGGGCCAAGGTTGGCGACATAGAGGAGATGGAGACAAAGAAATGGCAATCTCTAATTAGAGCTGCCAAACCTTCTGCAAGACCCATCCTTTCCTTCCTTGGTGTTAAACCAGCACCTGCTCCAAGCGCATCCAAGCCGGAGGTCAAGTAGACCACCTTGTCTTCCTTTTTTTTCTTAGTTCTATCTTTTGAAGCTGTCGCCTTAATAGTTTTGGCGACAGCTACTTCAGTACTCCAGTAGTGACCTTTCTTTTGTAATAGTGATGTATATACTTTAATGTTGAATCGAAATCTCTATTTTGCTGGATGATTGATATCGGAAATCTTTTTATTTTCAGTTGATTTTTGACAACTATTCTGCAACTCCTCATCCTTCCGATGTTTTACCCACTTCCTCTCACTCGAAGAAGATACCTGTCGTTGTCGGCTTTACCGAAGATTCTTCGAGTAAGAACTTAGCACAAGATTTGGAAGAACTTCGGCAACAGCTGCAATCCTTGAAGAAACAATCACTTATGCTTATGGAACAGTCTCGTAAATCCGCCGAGAGGGAAAAAATTGCACTTCAACAAGCTCGGGACGCCATAGCGGAAAAGGACTCCGCCGTTGCTGAAGCTGCTGCAGCTACGTCTCGAGAGAATTTTATGCTTCAACTGCTGACAGATGCTAGCTTGGATATGGCAGGTGTGCTTCATTATCTCTGTCGTACTTTTTGCTTGTCTCCTTGTTGCCCACTGATTCTTTGAAAAAATAGGTTCCTTCTTGGATGCTACTACCGAAGATGAACGTGTCGAAGCTCGATCCAATGCACTTCTTCGGCTTGCTCATGATCATGGTTCGAATTTTTGGGGCACACCTGAACGGACTCGCCAGATCGTCAGGTTTCAAGATCGCGCGCTTCAGGTTCGTGATTATCTCGACTTTTGTACAAGGACTTTGTCTCTGGTCTACGGCACCATGTTTCCTCGCAATAAGATGCCAGAGACTCTTCCTGCTTTAATGGATAAATTTCGGGACGCTCCTCGAATCCACGGCTTTGTGCGGGCCCAACTGGCTGCTGGCGCAAGGTTTGCTATGATCATGATCAAAATTTGCTACCCGAAGTTAGACGTGAGCCAAATTGTTCCGAAGTGCTTGGCCAAGATGGCGAAGAGGAGGAAGAACTTCAGCAAATATGACGACGTTGTGACTCCTGTTGCCGAAGATATGATGGATGAACTTCTTCGGATGGACTCTGAATTCTTCGTGAAGGGTAGCTATGCTGAACATTGCACTCGTGCTATAAATAACGAGCGGTTGACCATAGATAATATACTGGGTAATCCTTGAAGATAGGTTGTTTCGAGAATTGTATCTTGTGTATGTAATCTGTATTGTAAGGTCATTATACTTTATTTTCAATGCCAAGCCCCCGGGCGTTTTGATGGCAGTATTTGTGTTTTATAATGCGAGGTTGTCCCAAGGCAAAATAAATTATACTGTACTATTTTTGCGGGTGCGAGCCCCCGAGCTTTATGTTGACCGCTATTTGTCGACATCTTTTTATTTTGGCGAGGTATTTTATACCAAGGCGATATATTTTTGCGAGTTGAATTTTGTCGGCACTGTATATATATTGTATCTCCTAGGGGAAGCCCCTGAACCTGTCGAAAATATGTATAATTCCACTAACTTTATTATATTGCAGCACCGCGAGCCCGCCTCATTAAAAACCTTTCCCGGCCCCACTCGGTGCCCCGAAAAAGGAAAAGAGTGCGTCTGAAAACTCGCGGGCGTTTCAGTACATTGTATGTTTACAGAGGAGACTATTTTTCGGCTTCTAAGCGTAGAAACGCCTGAGCTGCGCCACGTTCCAAGGGTTTGGCTCGGCAATCCCCGTTTTCTTGTCCTTGATTCTGTATGCTCCTCCTTCGATTACCTCTGTGACGATGTAAGGTCCAAGCCATGGTGACTCGAGTTTTTCATGACTTTTTTGATTAAGTCGCAAAACCAAGTCACCAACTTGAAAAGATCTCGGTCGCAATCGTCGACTGTGGTAATTTTTCAGGTCCTGTTGATATTTGGCGACTCGTGACAAGACTTCATCTCGAGCTTCACGAGTGCGTCGACATCATCCTCCAAAGCTTTCCTCGAAGTTTCTTCATCATATTCTGTAACTCTTGGAGAATCATGCTCTATTTCTATCGGCAGGACTGCCTCGGCTCCATGGACCAGAAAGAACGGCGTCTCCTGTGTCGCCGTATTTGGTGTTGTTCGAATACTCCACACGCTTGGCAACTCCTCTGGCCAAGTATGCCGAGCTTTTTCCAATGGTCCCAAAAGGCGCTTCTTGATACCATTGCAGATGATGCCATTGGCTTTCTCGACTTGACCATTGGTCTGTGGATGTGCGACAGACGCAAAGCTTAGTTTGATGCCCACTTCTGCACAATATGCTTTGAACTCCTTGGACGTAAAATTGCTGCCGTTGTCTGTGACGATGCTATGAGGGACTCCAAATCGAAAGACGATGCTTTTCACGAACTTGATTGCCGACGCGCCGTCCGGTGAATTTATCGGCTTTGCTTCTATCCACTTAGTAAATTTGTCGACAGCAACGAGCATATACTCATATCCTCCTGGCGAAGCTTTGTGTAGTTTTCCCACCATGTCGAGACCCCATTGAGCAAAGGGCCAAGACAATGGGATTGGCATAAGTTCTGCTGCTGGCGAGTGAGGTTTGGCAGCAAATCTTTGGCATGCATCGCAAGTGCGCACTATTTCCTTCGCGTCCTCAATTGCTGTTAACCAATAAAATCCTGCTCTGAAGACTTTAGCCGCGATAGCTCGGCTGCTCGCGTGATGCCCGCATATTCCTTCGTGTACATCTTTCAGGATGATTCTGCCTTCTTCGGGTGTAACACATCTCTGTAGCACGCCCGAAATACTTCGTTTGTACAATTCCCCTTTTACCACAGTAAAAGCTTTTGATCGCCTAATTATTCGCCTTGCTTCTACTGGATCGTCGGGTATTATTTTACTTAGGATATATGATATGTATGCCTGCATCCATGGAATTTGCACCATCATGACTAGCTCCTGTTCCTCTTCTTCTTCTACTGAGTCTTTGGTGGTACTCGAAGATTTCTCTTCTTTCTCCTTCTTCTTTATTTTCACTGGCTTTGTTGATCTCTCGCTTATTTCTTCCCAAAACACGCCTGGAGGGATCGCGAGACATTGTGATCCGATATTTGCAAGAACATCGGCTTCATCGTTACTCAGCCTGCTGATGTGATTTACCTCGCATCCATCAAACAATTTTTCCAGCTCATTATACACCTCCTTGTATGCTATCATACTTTCGTTGACTGCATCACATTGGTTCATAACTTGCTGTGCCACCAATTGTGAGTCGCCGAAGATTTTCAATCGGGTTGCACCGCAAGCTTTCGCCATCTTCATCCCGTGTATGAGAGCTTCATATTCTGCTTCATTGTTAGATGCGTTTGGGAACGTCATCCGCAAGACATATTTCAACTTGTCGCCTTCAGGTGATACTAGTATCACGCCTGCTCCAGCGCCTTCTAACCTTTTGGACCCGTCAAAGTTCATAGTCCAGGTTCTCGATAAATCTGGAGGCCCTGTGTTTTGTAGCTCCATCCACTCTGCGATGAAATCCGGTAAAACCTGTGATTTTATTGCCTTTCTTTTTTCATACGTGATGTCCCGAGGGGAAAGTTCTATTCCCCAAAGGGAGACACGACCCGTAGCTTCCGGGTTGTTCAATATATTTGACAGAGGAGCTTCGTTGACCACTATTATCGGGTGCGCCGAAAAATAGTGTCGCAATTTTCTTGCTGTAGTAAATACTCCATACGCCAGCTTCTGGTATTGGGGGTACCGCTGTTTTGAGGGCGACAGTACTTCGCTGATGAAATATACTGGCCTCTGTACTCCATGGAGCTTTCCTTCTTCTTCTCTTTCAACTACTAGGGCCGTGCTGACCACCTGAGGTGTGGCTGCAATGTATAGGAGGAGAGGTTCTTTCTCTTTAGGCGCCACCAAGATTGGTGGTGTCGAAATTGTGCGTTTGAGATTCTCGAAAGCTCTGTCTTCTTCCATTGAAATTTCTCCCCTTGTTTGATCAATGCATAGAACGGCAACGCCTTTTCTCCTAGCCTGGCGACGAATCTGCTTAAAGCCCTTCAGCTGTTGTATTTCTTTCAACTTTGTTGGCTTCCTCATAGTGACGATGGCCTGTATTTTTCGGGATTAGCTTCAATCCCTCTTGCTGATACTAGGAACCCGAGAAGTTCTCCCGCAGGAACTCCAAAAGAGCACTTTGTCGGGTTCAGCTTCAGGCAGAACTTGTCGATGTTGTCGAAGGTTTCCTTCAAATCTTCCATCAATGTTGTCCCCTTCTTTGATGTTATCACGACATCGTCAATGTAGACTTGCACATTTTTTCCAATCTGTGTTGCAAGGCACTTCTGCATCATCCGTTGATATGTTGCTCCCGCGTTTTTCAAACCAAAGGGCATTGTTTTGTAGCAAAACACGCCGTAAGGTGTAATGAACGCTGTCTTGGCCTCATCATCTTCTTTTAATCTGATCTGGTTATAACCAGAATACGCGTCCAAGAAGGAAAGACGTTCACATCCTGCCGTGGAGTCGATGATTTGATCGATCCTTGGGAGGGGAAAGTGATCCTTAGGACAGTGTTTATTGAGACACATAAAGTCGACACACATGCGAAGGACTTTCGTGTGTTTCTTCGGCACCATCACTGGGTTAGCTACCCACGTGGCTTCTGTAGATATCTCTTTGATAAAACCAGCATCCTTGAGTCGATCTATTTCTGATAGCATAGCTTTGCGGTTTGGTTCCGAAAAACGCCGCAAAGGTTGTTTGATTGGTCTCGCGAGAGGATCCAAGTTGAGGTGGTGCTCGGCAAGTTCCCTTGGTACTCCTGGCATGTCAGCTGGACACCATGCGAAGATTTTCCAGTGCTCACGGAGGAACTCGACGAGCGCGCTTTCCTATGCGATATCCATATGTGTTGCAATGGATGTCGTTTTCTTTGGGTCCGTCGGGTGGATCTGCACCTCTTTCGAATCCTTGGCTGTGTTGAAAGTTGGCTCCCTAGGAAACCTCCCCGCATCCGCAGCACATCATAATCAGTGAGCCTTGGCGCCATATATTCTGCTTGCATCCCGAAAGTTTCTGACAATCGATGAAAATCCTTGTCGCACTTATCGACAGCGCGAAACTTCCTTAATTGTGATAGGTCCCTTGGGCCCAGGCAACCTCCACAATAGGTACGTATAGTGTGGCACTGCCATAAACTTGGCATATGCTAGTCGTCCCAACAGAGCGTGATATTGCGACGGGAAATCCACAACTTCGAACTCCAAATTCTCTATCCTGTAGTTTTCTCGGGTTCCAAACTGAACGTCGAGATTGATCTTGCCCAACGGATAACTTGGCTTCTCTGGTGTGATCCCATGGAAACGTGTATCGGTTGGTTTCAGGTTTGCCAGGGATATGTTCATCTTCCTCAATGTATCTGCATACATAAGGTTTAAGCTGCTGCCGCCATCTATGAAAACTCTCGACACATCGAAACCAGCGATTACTGCCGGTAAGATGAGTGCCGATTGTCCTGGTCGAGGAACTTGCTGTGGATGATCCGCAATTGTGAAGCCAATGTCTTGTCCTGACCAATTTAAGTACTCGACTGTTGGTGGAGGCATTTTCTCTGCCATGAATACTTGCCGCGAAATTACCTTCTGTGCCCTGTTGGATGGCCTAGCTTTCTGAATCATTGAGACCGCACCATTGGAGTTGGGGTCAACATATGGTGGTGGATGTGGTGCTGCCGTTATTCTTAGTTGGTGCCGATTTTCGTCCGTAATTGCGGGAGGAGGTGGGAGGTGGATCTCGCTCCTTGGCCCCTGGGGGTTTCTGTTCATGGCTTGGGCATTTGCAATTCCTGCGGCTCGCAACATTGCCTGAAAATTTCGGCAGTCTTTCTGGAGATGTCCTGACTGCCTCTTTCCGTTGTTGTCGAGATAAAAGTGCATTTGACACGGACCGTTCATCATCTCCTCGGGGGACACATAAGGTCTTTGAAACCTTGGTCCACTATTTTGCCTGTTGCCGCGAGAATGACCTCTACTGTCGCCTTGTTGCTCATTGCTCCTTTGGTAGTCATCTCGACTATTTCCTCCAGAATTTCCTCGGAAACCAGCTGATATATGGCCAGGAGCGTCGTTGTTGTAAAACTGGCGAGAAAATCGCCTTCTATTTTGAAAATTTCGTCCGCGATCCTCTTCTGGCGACCTGTGTCGCTTGTTATATATTGCGTCTTCTCCATCTGCCCACTTATTGGCTATCTCCATCAGTGCTGATATTGTCTTAGGGTTAGTTCTCCCTAAGTCCTCGACGAAATCTCCTCGCCGAATTCCTGCCACGAACGCGTCTATTGCTCTCTCGTCAGATATATCTTCTGCCGAGTTTTTAATGATATTCCACCTCTGTATATATTTTCTCATCGACTCGTCGTGTTTCTGTCGACACGCCCTCAACTCTTCCAATGACGCAGGTTTCTTGCAGGTGGATCGGAAATTTTTCACGAAGATATCCTCAAAATTATCCCAGCTGTCGATGGAACTTGGGGGGAGTTTCTTTATCCAAGATCTCGCGGCACCGCTCAAGTGAACTTGGATACTCTGCATGGCTGTTCCTCTGGTTCCTCCTACCAGCTTCACCATCTCGGGTAACTTGAACCCTTTTGGGACTCGCGTCTTTCGAACTCTTCTCGTGAAGCACGGGAGCCCACACATATCTTCGTCGGCAACTTCTGGTGAGTGCTGTCGTTCCCTTCTTTCTTGTCGCGCTCTGTCCACCCTTACTTGAACTGCTGTGTCTCTTGCTCCACTTGTTCTTGGTGGATCTTGCACCGCTGCGGTGGGTCGTGGACTATTTTGCCTAGGGTTTTCTTCGGGAGGCGTGGCTGCGAACGCCGTTCCCATAACTCCAACTCTAGCCATTGCCATATTAAACAATGCTTCTCTCGGGTCCCCAGGGGGTGGTCTGGACGCGAGGATGTAAGCTTGCGTTGCCATGTATCCTGCTTCTGGCGTTTTTGGGATGATATTTCCCCTTGTATCAATCGACATAAAGGACATGTCGAGATTTTGAATTATATTTCCTCTCTCTTCTTCGGGTATGTTTTGCAGCCGAGATCTTGCCCTCCTCCGAGCGTCTCTGTGACTGTCTCCCGAAGTTCCTGATTGTCGACTGCTCGACGTCTGCTTGATGCGGAGGCTGCCTCTTTCCTTCTATTCAGAGATGCTGTCTGTTTTTCCAGCTCCCTACTCACACGAGCAAGTCTATATTGATATGCTTGTAGTTCTTGTACAGTAGCAGTGGTGGTCATTGGTTCTGAACCATCCATGGCTTTTGCGGCCCTATTCCATGCTTCCTGCGGGAGTTGTACTCTTTCTCGAGGTGAGGACCCGACGTATTTAGTGCCTAGGCCTTTTCTGAGATCAGCAGAATCGACGTATGGATTTCCTAGATCGTCGAAAGCCTCTGACGTTTCCGGTTCTGATCGGCCTGCCTCTTCGATCGCATAGATCTGATGATATTTTGGACATTGATTTTTACCAGGATTGGTGACACCATCATAGAGATTGGTGAAGACCTTTCCAACAGCAACAGATTTGTCGATGAAGTTGAAGTTGTCGACAGCCGGAGTCGCGCTATAACGGAGTCCGCAGACGACTCGAAAGATGTGTTGCTGAAGATCTTGGCGAGCTTTCGCTTGCCTTGGTGTCGACGGCGTGGCGATGAAAACTCCTCGTCACTCGACGAAAAGTTAGAATCGACCACTGAAAATTCCGACGAGATCGGAACTTCGAGACGGTAGGATCCTTCCTTATTGACGCCAAATTGGAATTCTCCGAACGTCATGATGATAGGCTCCTCCAGATAGGCACATGCATCCAAACGGGAGGGCGGGTGAGGAATAAAATCGACTAGATTAGTTTTTTCCCGGTTACCTCGATCCATCGCATTGCTAGCCACCGACGAAGTCGACGATTCTGGACGTGCCATCGAGATCAGCTCCTTGCAACCTCTAGTCCCCACAGACGGCGCCAATTGACAAAGGATTAATTTGTCAATGCCTACAGATTGTAGACTAGGGTTTTGCTAGAAGTAGAGGGCAAGTAGATCTCGAAGGTTTCAGCCGAAAAGTACTCGACTATTGTAAAACTAGGGTTGTGTTGACAGTAGATTCGATCCTTTCTTCGTCTCGACTCCCCCTTATATAGAGGGTGGAGTCGAGGGTTTCGTGATACACAAGTTACAGAGTTCGGGAGGGTTTCATATCCAACCCGTGAGATTACAAGTTTCTTTATTTCCTAATACAATCTATCTTTCCTTAACTAAATGGGCTTCCGAGTCTTCTTATTCTTCGAGTCCTGGGCCTTCAGTAAACCCCGAGTACCATATTTGGCAGGCCCATTGGGGATGCCTATGTCACTATGGTTGGATCCCGAAGTTCCTGAATGTCGACTTAGCTCTGCCCTTCTTCGGCTTGACGCAGAGGCTGCGGCTCTCCTCTTGTGAATTTCGGCTCTCTGTTTTTTGAGTTCTCGTCCAGCACGGGCGAGTTTATATTGGTACGCTTGCAACTCTTCGGCCGTTGATGTGGTAGTCATCGGCTCCGTGCCATCCATGGCTCTTGTTGCTCTGTCCCAAGCTTCTTGTGGAAGTTGCACCCTCTGGCGAGGATCGGTTCCAACATATTTGTTTCCCAAACCTCGCGTGAGATTAGCGGGATCGATGTATGGATTTCCCAGATCATCGAAAGCCTCTGAAGCTTCATCCACTTGACGACTTGAATCTCCAATTGCGCAGACTTGATGATATTTTGGAATTTCATCTTCTTCTTCAGGGTCGGTGACACCGTCGTATAGATCGGCGAGGACCTCCCAAACAGAAGTAGATCTGTCGATGAAGTCGAAGCTGTCGACGCTATCTGAGTCGTTGATTATATTTGAGTCTGCAGACGACCCGAAGGACATGCTGCAGAAGATCTCGGCAAGTTTTCTGCCTGAAGCAGGCTTGGTGAAGCTTGACGGCGAGATCCCTTCTTCGCCTGACTCGAACAATGATGACGATCCCGAAAAGTCGGAATCGACCGCGAACGATCCCGAAGAATTCGGTATCGCGAGACGGTGTGATCCTTCTTTTCCGATGCGGAAATGGAAGCTCCCGAACGTCATCTCCATGGGCTCCTCCAGATACGCATATGCATCCACACGGGAGGGCGGTTGAGGAACAAAATCAACTAGACCAGTTTCGATCTGTTTACCTCCGTCCATCGCGTTGCTTGCCACCGAAGATGTTGACGATGTTGCCGAAGATGTTGACGATGCCATCGAGATCAGCTCCTTGTCGCCTCTAATTCCCACAGACGGCGCCAATTGACAAGGGATTAACTTGTCAATGCATACAAGTTGTAGACTTGTGTTTTCGTGGAAGTAAAGGGCAAGTAGATCTCGAAGGTTTCAGCCGAAAAGGTGCTCGACTGCTAAAAATCTAGGGTTTGTTGACAATGAGATTGATCCTTTCTTTGTCCCTCGACTCCCCTTTATATAGGAGGAGGAGCCAAGGGTTTCGTATTACACAAGTTACAAACACCGGGAGACTCTTTGAGTTCGAACCGTAAAATTACAAATCTCTTTATTCCTAATCTATCTCTTCTTGCCATAGTTGACACTTTACTGGGCTTCTGGGCTTCATAATCTTTGGTTATGGACCTTCAGTAAACCCCGGGTACTATCTTCAGCAGGCCCATCCGGGATGCCTATGTCAATCGTCCCGCACCAAGTGAAGCTAGTGTTCAAATACAACACCAACCCAATGGTATGGTTGGTCGCGGAAGACCTCCTCACCCACCACAAGCCGCAAGAGACGCAGACATACAATCTAGCCGAAGGAACATGGAAGATGAAGAAAAATGTATGGGAAGCTCAAGTTCAACATGCCCAAGTTCAAAGGTGAAGATGACGCCAAGGCCTACCTCTCATGGGCACTCAAGGTTGACAAGATCTTTTGCATGCACAACTACTCAGGTGCGAAGAAAGTGGCCATGACATCTATTGAGTTTGAAGATTATGCTAACAAATGGTGGGAGCAAGTGGTCACTCTAAGGGAAGAAAAGGGTGAAACCCCCATTGACACTTGGGAAGATATGAAGGAGGAGATGCAAGCTCGCTTTGTGCCCGCACACTACATGACCGACCTCTTCAACAAACTCCAAAAATTGAAGCAAGGCACCAAGACCGCTAAGGAGTTCTACAAGGAGATGGAGTTGACTATGATGCGAGCCAACATCTAAGAATCCGAGAACCAAAATATTGCTCGGTTCTTCAATGGCCTAAATTACCCAATTAAGAGGATTGTTGAGTTCCAACCATACTCCAACATGGTTGAGTTGGTACACCAAGCTTCCAAGGCCGAGCGTCAAGTGAATGAGGACATCAAGTACTCCAAGTCCAAGTCATACTTCGCCTCCAAGCTCGCTACAACTGCACCTACAACAAGTGCCAATCCCTCCATTTCCTCTACACCATCCAAGCAAACGACTATCCAAAGCCGCATGAAGCAACCGGTGACTTCAACCTCCTCCTCAAAGGCCTCTACGGGACCTTCCAATGTCACTTGCTTCAAGTGTGGAACACAAGGCCACAAGTCCTTCGAGTGAAAAAATACCAAGGTCATGATCACCATGGAGAATGGTGTCATAGAGATGCTAAGTGAAGGGGAATATGAAGCACTTGTCCAAGCCGTCGTTGCTAATGAAGAAGATTACGATGAAGAAAGTGATCGATAGAACCATTTACATACGATGCCGATTCCCTTTGTCACGCGATATTTTACTTGTCCGAGGTTCGATCATCGGTATCTCCATACCTTGTTCAACCTCGTTACCGACAAGTACTCTTTACTCGTACCGTGGTATGTCATCTCTTATGATCCAATCATATGCTTGCAAGCTAATCAGACGACATTCCACCGAGAGGGCCCAGAGTATATCTATCCGTCATCAGGATGGACAAATCCCACTATTGATTCATATGCCTCAACTCACACTTTTCGAATACTTAATCCCATCTTTATAACCACCCATTTACGCAATGGCGTTTGATGTAATCAAAGCACCCTTCCGGTGTAAGTGATTTACATGATCTCATGGTCGAAGGACTTAGGCAACTATGTATCGAAAGCTTATAGTAAATTGAACTTAATGACTTGATCTTATGCTACGCTCATTTGGGTGTGTGTCCATTATATCATTCACCTAATGACATAACCTTGTTATTAATAACATCCAATGTTCATGATCACGAAACCATGATCATCCATTAATCAACAAGCTAGTTATACAAGAGGCTTACTAGGGACTCCTTGTTGTTTACATAACACACATGTATCAATGTTTCGGTTAATACAATTATAGCATGGGATGTAAAAATTTATCATGAACACTAAGATATAACAATAACTAATTTATTATTGCCTCTTGGGCATATCTCCAACAGTCTCCCACTTGCACTAGAGTCAATAATCTAGTTTACATTTGTAAAGATATAACACCTTGGCCTTCGGGTGCTTTATCATGTTTTGCTCACGGGAGAGGTTTCAGTCAACGGATCTGACACGCTCAGAAACGTATGTATTTTGCAATTCATTCGCGTCTCTACGCATCACTCATTTTCCTAATGAGTCGGCATTAATTGTATATGTTTAGTCCTCTGGTGGAACCTTAATTCCGCGGTCTGAAATAAGTCACTAATATTGTCACACACAATATAGCTTCAAAGTTCTGACACTATCGGAACTACACCAAGTTCTCAAAGAACTCCTCGACTTAACATCCTCAGTCATTGTCAAAACAATGACATACTCTGCCTTCATTTGTAGAATCCGTCACAATATTTAGAACTGATCTAAATCTAGCATAGACTTCTTCTAGCTTATTGTGCTACCTTTTAAACAACACTTAGCCTAATTGAGATTGAAATTTTATTTTTATATGTGATCAAACTAATATCGGTGCAACACCTTACAGCGATTTGTTTGTCATTTCCCCATACAAAAACTATATATATATCCTTGGTTCTTCTAAAGCACTCAGGGATATTCTTATTGTTGTCCAATGATCATTACATGAATCATTCTGGTATATACTCGTAACACTTTAGAGCACAGGACATCTGACTTTGTACATATTATTCGTGATCTAAAGTCACTCATGTGTTTTTACTCATTGAGTGTCAAATACACTCAAGTCTTGTTAAACCTTCACATGAAAAGAACACCTTCTTAATATTTTTATATTGAACTACTTCAATATTCATTCTATGTACTTTGACTTAAACTTATTATGTGTTTCAATCCATCTTCATAGATCTTGACACTAAATATGTTTCAGTCCATATCCTTTCATTGAAATTAATTCTCAATGAAACCTTTTAATCACATCAAGTACATGATTACATTATTTTTAATCAACGATATGTCATCTACATAAAGTATTATAAATATGTCTCAGCGCTCCCACTTAATTTCTTGCAAATGCAAGCATCTTCATCGTTTCTGATGAAATCAAAACTCTTTGATTATTTCATCCGGTGAAGATTCCAACTCCGCGATACTCACTTCATCTAATTGAAGTTTGTATACCTATCTAGTATTCCACGGACCAGCAAAACTCTTGGTTGTATCTGGTATACATCCTTCATACATACTTCTGGTAAGGAATGTATTTCTGCCATCCTACTATCATATCTCATAAAAGAAATATGTAGCGATTACTAGAATAATCCACATAGACTATAAGCATTGTCACGGAAGATCTAATCTTATCGTAGTCAACTCTTTGAACTTTATCGTAAACAACTTTTCGATAAGTCAAGCTTCTTTAAGGATATTCCATCCAAGTCCATCTATTTTGTATATCCATTTACTTTCAAAAAGTATTCACCTATCTTGGATTTCATGGCGCATAGCCATTTTAACGGAGTCAGGGCCCATCATAACTTCTTTGTATGTAGTTGGTTTATCATTGTTCAAAAACAATCCTTTGTCCACAAATCATTTATTTGATCACAAAATAAACCACATCTACAAGGTTCAATAAGTACTTTGATCTCCATGACTATAACACTTTGTAGACATGGGAGCCATGATCTTCGTAGCCGCTTCCGGAACCATTTCCGATGCTGTGCTACTCTGATCATCATGCTCAGGTTCATGAACCTTATCAAGTTCCATTGTCCTCCCACTCAAATAGTTCGCTAGAAACAATTTCTTTGAAATAAGTAAGAAACATCGACAAACACTTTTGTCTTTGACTTTATAGTGGAAAGAATTCCCAATCAATTTTATGGAGAGTAAACACAAGAAACTGAAAACGTAGCAGTCGTTCGTCTGTGTGCGTCGCATCGTGCCTGGCTTGAAGACGATGATGTGGCTGGGACCCACAGAAAGAAAGGAAAGGAAGAAAAAAAATGAAACGCGAGCGGCGTCGTTTGCTCTCCTGGGCGTGCACGCACTGGCTGGTTGCCTGGTGCCCCGCTCTCTATGAGCTTGGCTTGGCCACACGTTGTTTTTTTCCCTTTTCTTTTAAACCAAATCTCTTTTCTCTTTACTGTTTTAGTATTTGGGAAATTAATTTGAAAACCGAAATTTGATTAAAAGTAAGTCATACTAAGTCAGAAAAATACAAATAAAATATCAGCGGATTCCTTATTCGATGAAGAATATTTTGGAACCACTTTTAAACATTTTGAAAAATTTGAATTTGGCACATAGGCCTATATGGCTTTATTTGCATTACTTCGGGTTTTAGGTTTCTTTAACAAAATTTAAAATTTCATTCAAGTTTTTCCTAGGGAAATGCAACGATGCCATGATGCTTATGAATGCAATGCATGTATTTTGATATTTAAAATTTTAGGATGTTACAAACCTAACCCCCTTAAGATGAATCTCGTCCCCGAGATTCGGATTGGCTAGCAAATAGGTGTGGGTGGTCCTCGAAGATCATCTTCTCGTTCCCAAGTTGCTTCTTCCTCAGTGTGGTGATTCCACTGAACCTTGCAGAACTTGATTGTCTTGCTACGAGTAACTCTTTCTGCTGTCTCCAGAATTTTGATTGGCTTTTCTTCATATGTAAGATCACTCTCCAACTGAACTTCTTCTAGTGGCACTGTATCTCTCAGCGGAGTTTCTGCCATATCTGGGTGACACTTCTTCAGCTGGCTCACATGGAACACATCATGAACGGCTGATAGGGCTTCTGGTAGTTCCAACTGATATGCTACTTCTCCTTTGCGAGCTAGGATCTTGAATGGTCCTACAAAACGGGGTGCTAACTTTCCCTTAACTCCAAATCTCTTCACACCACGTAGCGGTGAAACTCTGAGATAAGCTCTATCTCCCACTTCATAGGTCACTTCTCTACGCTTAGAATCAGCGTAGCTCTTCTGCCTGGATTGAGCTATCTTCAATCTGTCTCTGATCAATCGAACCTTCTCTTCGGCATCCTTGATTAAGTCCGGACCAAACAAACTTCTTTCTCCAACTCCACTCCAAAGTAGTGGGGTGGTGCACTTCCTTCCATATAGTGCCTCGAATGGAGCCATCCCAATGCTAGCTTGGTGGCTATTGTTATATGAAAACTCTGCGTAGGGCAAATTTTCATCCCAACTAGATCCATAGTCTAATGCACAAGCCCTCAACATATCTTCTAAGATCTGATTTACTCTTTCAGTCTGTCCATCAGTCTGTGGGTGAAACGTTGTGCTGAACTCTAGTCTAGTTCCCAAGGACTCATGTAGTTGGCGCCAAAAGTGGGAGGTGAATTGAGTACCTCTATCTGATACAATACTCTTGGGAACGCCATGTAAACAAATAATTCTGCTCATGTAGATCTTGGCTAGCTTGGCACTTGTATAAGTGGTCTTCACCGGTATGAAGTGAGCCACTTTAGTCAGACGGTCGACTACGACCCAAATAGAATCATATCCTGATCTAGTCTTTGGCAGTCCGGTGATAAAGTCCATGCCAATATTATCCCACTTCCACTCTGGTACTGGCAAGGGTTGCAACAGTCCTACTGGTTTCTGATGTTCTGCCTTAACTCTGCTACAAACATCACATAGTGCAATATACTCGGCAATGTCTCTCTTCAAGTTAGTCCACCAAAATCTTTCCTTTACGTCCATGTACATCTTAGTGTTACCGGGATGAATGGAGTATGGTGAATCATGTGCTTCTTGAAGAATCAACCTCCTAAGTTCAGGGTCCTGGGGTACACAAATTCGCTTCTCGAACCATATGGTTCCTTGCTCATCTTCATGAAATCCCTTCGCCTTGCCTTTGCTCATATTGATCTTGATTTTTTTATTTCCTCGTCTAGCTTCTGAGCTTCTCTAATTCTATCCATAAGTGTCGGTTGAACCTCAAGGGATGCCAAATATCCTTCTGGCACAATTTCCAATCTAAGATCTTTAAACTGCTCACACAAGTCTTCAGGCAATTCTCCTGCTGTGAGACCGTTCACATAGCTCTTACGGCTCAAGGCATCGGCTACAACATTAGCCTTTCCTGGATGATATTGTAAACTCATATCATAATCTTTTATGAGTTCTAACCATCTTCTTTGTCTCATGTTCAACTCCTTCTGAGTGAATATATATTTTAGACTCTTATGATCAGTAAACACATCACTATGTTTTCCCATTAAATAATGTCTCCACACCTTGAGGGCATGTACAACAGAGGCTAGCTCCAAGTCATGTGTGGGATAATTCCTTTCATGGTTCTTAAGTTGGCGCGAAGCATAACACACCACTTTGCCGTCTTGCATTAGGACACTACCTAGTCCTTGACGAGATGCATCACAGTATACTTGGAAATCCTTATTGATATCCGGCAAACATAGAACTGGTGCACTTACTAGACGTTGCTTCAACTCCTGAAAGCTAGCTTCACACTCGTCGGTCCAAGTAAATTTCTTCTCCTTCTTCAGTAGCTCGGTCATAGGCTTTGCAATCTTGGAGAAGTTTTCAATAAACCTCCGATAGTATCCTGCAAGTCCTAAGAAACTCCGAATTTCTCCTGCATTCTTGGGTGACTCCCACTCGGTCACAACTGCAACTTTGCTTGGGTCTACTGCGACTCCTTCTGCTGAAACTATGTGTCCAAGGAATCCAACTCTGTCTAACCAGAACTCACACTTGCTGAACTTGGCATATAGCTTATGCTCTCTGAGCTTCTCCATGATTAAGCGCAAATGTTTCTCGTGCTCGGCATCATCTTTTGAATATATCAATATATCATCGATGAATACCACCACGAACTTATCCAAATATTCCATGAACACCTTGTTCATCATGGTCATGAAATATGCCGTAGCATTGGTTAGTCCAAAAGGCATAACTGTATACTCATACAGACCATATCGGGTTGTGAATGCGGTCTTAGGTATATCCTCCTCCCGGATCTTCAATTGGAAGTATCCCGATCGAAGGTCTATCTTGGAGAATACCTTTGCTCCCTTCAATTGGTCGAACAAGTCATTGATATTTGGCAATGGGTACTTGTTTTTAATCGTCATCTCATTCAGCGAACGGTAGTCCATCACTAATCTCTTGCTAGAGTCTTTCTTCTCAACAAACAATACAGGTGCTCCCCAAGATGACGAACTAGGTCGAATAAATCCTTTCTCGATTTGCTCCTTAAGTTGCTTCTTTAGCTCCTTTAGTTCATCAACATCCATCTTATATGGTCTCTTGGCTATGGGTCCAGTACCGGGCAATAGTTCAATGAGAAACTCAACATCTCTATCCGGTGGCATTCCCGGCAACTCTTCCGGAAACACATCCGGGTATTCTCTCACTACTAGCACATCCTCTAGGCTAACCCCCTTAAGAGAATTGACCTTACTACCTTTAAGCTCAAAGGTTGATTTGAAACGAATCCGTTTCTTTTCTGGGGTTGTGAGTGTAACTGTTCTCTTTGCACAATCTATTATGCCTCCATATGTGGTCATCCAATCCATGCCCAAGATTACATCTAAACCTTGGGATTCCAGGATTATCAAGTTGACTGGGAACTCATGCCTTCCAATTACTAGGGTCAAATGTCTGCATCCAACACTTACTAACATCTCTCCCCCTGGAGAGCTTACTCTAAGAGGGCATCATATTGTTTCAATAGGTAGTTTATTCTTATCCACAAATGCTCTTGAAATGAATGAATGCGATGCACCGGTATCAAATAGGACAAGTGCTGAAAAGGTGTTAAGCAGAATCGTACCGATCACTGCATCAGGTTCATCAGATAATTCCTCCACATTGACATGGTGGACATGCCCCTTCTGGAACGGATTCGGCTTCCTTGCCTCCTCGGCCTTCTTTGTTTCCTCATTCTTCTTCTCAGGACAATCAGTAGCATAATGTCCAGTCTTCATGCACTTATAGCATTCAACTTGACTGAGATCCTTCTTCACAAAACGGTTGCCGTTGTTGTGGTGATGGCCATTGTTGCCTCCATGGTGGTTGCCATTTCCCTTCCCAGAGTTGTGGTTATGGTGACTCTTATGGCCATTGTGGTGGTGGCCATTTGCACTGTGGTGCTGATGCTTACTTCCACCATCATTGTTCCCATACTTGTGATATCCAGAACCTCCACTGCCTTCACCATAAGAGCGCATCTTATGTGGTGGTCCTGAACCATGTTTATCGTAGCTGTGTTTCCTCTTCCTTTTCTCCACTTGCTTCATTGTGTTCTCTAGAGTTATAGCTTTGTCACACAATGACTGGTAGGTAGGCACATAAGCCACTGACAGTTGAACAATCAGTTCATCATTTAGTCCTTTAAGAAACTTATCCTTCCTCTTGGCATCAGTGTTGATATCATCTGGCGCATAGCGTGCCAAATTGCTGAACTCCTCTATGTATTCAGACACACTGCGATGAGCTTGTTTGATGTTTTGGAATTCAGTCCTCTTCAGATCCATCACTCCGGATGATATGTGAGCAGTACGAAAGCCATCTTCAAAGATTGCCCAAGTCACCTCTGCTATGGGATGAGTGATTTGGAAGTTCTCCCACCAACTAGCTGCAGGTCCTTCAAGTAGATGAGCAGCAAATCTGACCTTCTCAGCGTCAGTGCATCCAATAGTCACCAAGTCCTTGTTCACAGAGCGCAGCCAATCATTGGCCACCATAGGTTCTGCTGCCCTTGAAAACTTCTCAGGGCGAAGCCTCAGAAACCTAGTTAGCATATCCACTTGAGGTGGAGGTGGTGGTGGCGGGGGTGGTGGATTGTTGTTGTTGTTCTGCATGTTGTTGTTCAGCTGGGTTATGGTCTGAGTCACCGCTTGCATCAGCTGAGCTTGTGCCTCCATCATCTGTTGAATGTAAGCTGGCACTTCAGGTTCACGGCGAGGCGGCATCTGTTGGTTTTGGCGTAGGTAAGATTAGATATAGAGATGGAATCTAAAGGAAATAAAATTCCTACCCTTACTCAACACATGCATAAAAACAATCCTTAAAACAAACAAGCATTCAACACATCAAGCAATCTAGTTTAAACATTAACAAACAAGTATGGTCATGCCGCAAGTTGGTATGATCATTACGTTATTACATTATCGTTGGTCCAAAGAAAAGTAAAAACTAATGGTGGTCTATTCTATTTCAGTCTTGAGTGCTTCGGGTTCTTCTATGCCTTTGGGAACTCAGCGTAGCACTTTAGGGTCATGGTCATCACAGGCCCTTCTTTGATGGATTCAGTGAGGCTGGTCATCTAAGAAAAGAAGGGAAATGTTTTAGAATGATTTGAGGATTAGAATATGAGAAAATTTTGAAGAGAAAATATTATGTTGATAAAGACAAGGTAATTGGACTTATATTTCCTAGGGTCTTCCTATTTGTAATCCAAACCTAGGGTCACGAACCTAAGGCCATGTTATCACCCGATTTTGGCCAAATCAGGAGATGGGCCGTAAGTGAAGATGGGCTTTGAAGATTACACGAGGAGCACCTTTGAAGCGGCCTTGCGCTAAGAGTTTGGGCTAAATTGCCCGTGTATCTGTCTATTAGATCGCATTGTATTTAGAGTTAAAAGATAGAGTCTGGCCCGTGCACGATTAGGTGCACGCCTCAATTAGAAAGTCCCTTGGACTATAAATATGTATCTAGGGTTATCGAGAAAGGAGGACAATCATCGTTCAACCAAACACAAAATACGGCGCATCGCCACCCCTTTCCTTCGAGGGTTTCTCCCGGGTAAGCACCATGCTGCCTAGATCGCATCTAGCGATCTAGGCAGCGTACGTTTATTCGTCTACCTTGTACTGCTCGTGCTGAAGCCTTGTTGATGGCGAGCAGTACTACTTATCATTAGGTGTCTAGGGGCTCGCATTGATGCTTTCTCGTACGTATCTGCGTGGCAATGCCGTCCCTCGACACCTAGCTGCCCTTACACCTTTACGGGTGTAAGGGCAGCATCTTGCTTGTTCGCTACTTAGTAGATCCGATCCGTTATAGTTGCTCCTTGTTCGCAGGGATTAGTTTAATATCTGCGAGTTAGGCCTTATGGGGTCGGACGATCCGGTAGTGCGATAGGTGTTGTTTACCGTCCCTGCGAGGGATGTTCCGGGAATCAACGTTATGTTGGTTTTTAGGCCTCTCGTAGGGGTAGTTTGCATCATCTTTCGTAGCTGCTAGGCCCGATCACACGTAGGACGTTCCGATTATGCGGTGAAAATCCTAAACTGTCGTGGATCGTTTTAGCTTTGTTCTGATCAAGCAGGATCCCCATGCCATTGCAAATCCATCAAGGACCATGGGGCGATCGGCTCTTTGAGCCGATCCACGAAAACAGAGCCGATAGGGCTCGTATTTAATGTTTATGTGTCTACCATGCAGGAACAATCGAAGCATTAACACCTTCCTGACCGGGTCTAGGTCAGGTGGCACGCCCTAGCAACCGCCAGGACGTGGCCAGAAGATTTGCGGGACGACGCGAGGTGCCAGGGATCCACTAAGCGGCCCTAGGAGCCTCCCGGCTCTTCGTGTTGCAACCAACGCCCGTCGGGGGTTTTGGAGGGTAACACATTCGCACGCCCGTGGGACCTTCTGCAACATCCACGTCAACACCGACATCCGAGATGGCAGAGGAGCAGATCACGTACGAGGAACTCCCTCCGGACCACAAGAAAAAGTACGATGAGCTGAAGGCCATCATTGAAGCCGAACTCATCGGCTCCTTCGAGAAGACCCGGTCGCACGGCATCAGGTTCAAAGGATTCACGCCACAAGGCGCCCTCGATGGGTTGGATCTGTCCCTCCCTTCAGATGAACGGACCAGAGCCCTGCGACAGGAAATCAACTACATGGTGGCTCACTCGCTGCATCGGCACTCTGAGAGCCTGGTAAATACTTTGGAGCGCGTTGCGCTCCGTGTGGTGCAAGAGATCATCGAGCGTCGGTACTCCCCTTCAGGACCTGTTCTAGGGACTCACCAGGGAGAGATGCAACTCCACACCAGGCCACCACTGCCGTACGCGATGGCAGCTCCACCGCAACAAGGTTCACCGGCATACGTTGTCTACAAAGTTGGAGGTGATCCGGGCGACTATCAGTTCTTACACGACCCGCCCAAGGAAATCCCACACGGATACGTGTGCACGTTTGTGCGGACGCAACAACGGACGCAGCGATCCAGGCTCCACCGGGAGGGATTGCGGAGCAGGAGCAATTGTTCCGGCAGAGGAACGCGGCAGGAGTTCGGGGAAGAGAGAAACAGGCGTGGCTAGCCAAGTATGCCACCGCACCAGTCCATGAAAGCTCAGCTGCTACTACCTCCACCGCGATCAGATCGATGCGGTCTTGAGAGACCGTTCGGCATCCCCGAAGAAGAGAGATAATCGGCTATTCCAAGCCGTACCCCAATGAGTTTGACCTGATCCCACTACCACCTAAGTACCACCGGACTTCAACAAATTCAGTGGGTCGAAGGATGTAGCTCCATCGAGCATGTGAGCCGATACTTGGCCCAGTTGGGCATGGTTTCGGCATCGGATCAGCTACGGGTGAGGTTCTTGTCGCAATCCCTCACCGGTCCAGCTTTTGGATGGTACACCTCATTGCAGCCAAATTCAGTGCGATCATGGAAGCAGCTGGAGGAACTGTTCCACACACAATACCATTCAGAGGCTACTGAAATGGTATTGCCGAACTAGCAGGTTCGGCGAAGCAAGGAGAGACAGTGTCTGAGTACATCCAACGTTGAACTGTCAAGAACCGATGCTATTCGGTTCACTTAACGGAGAAAGAAGCAGTCGAGCTGGCCGTGGCAGGCCTTGCAGCGTCGTTCAAGGATCTGACGTTCCAAGTAGAGTACAACTCGTTGACGCACCTGGTCAATCGACTGACCTTATATGAACAGCGCCATCCGACTGTACCAAGACAAGTTCAAGCGCGCGATAAGCCTGGTCAATACGGATGAAGATGAAGATTCGGAAGATCGAAATCGAGTGCCGAATGGACTCGGGCCGATGCTGTGTCCTGCAAATGGGTGAATCCACCAGGGCCTCCAAGAGGGTTGGACTTTGACGTGACCAAAACTGAACAGATCTTCGATCTGCTACTAAACAGTTGAAGCTACCCGAAGGCCACAAGATCCCTACGGCACAAGAGATGAACAAGAGGCCATACCGCAAATGGCATCATACGTTCACGCACGCCACCAACGACTGCAAAGTATTGCGCGCGCAAATTCAGATGGCGATAGAATCAGGCCGATTAACTTTCGGACAGTTTGCTATGAAGGTAGACATGCGTCCGTTTCCGGACGTCAACATGGTGGACCTAAGCCACTCCATAAGAGAGCCAGGGTTCTCTTTTGATGTCAATATGGCAGGGTTTGTGATCCGCCATGACAAAGATAAAGCCGAGAGCAGCCACTCTCGTGGCAAGGATAAAGAGGAGGCCGTTCCACGCGACCGGCCCCAAGATGATGATAGATGGTACCTAACCGAGGAGGAGGTGAGAAGCATACGGTATCAGCGCCCACTCTCCGTGCATCTCCTCAACAAATATGAGCAGCAGTACGACCGACGTCGGCGCTACGACGAAGACGATGGAAAATATCATCGGTCTGATGCGGAAAACAGGAGGTATTGTCGCATGACAGAACAACGACGGTACGAACGTCGCGCTAGAGGGAGGTCAAGGGAGCAAGACGACGTGGATAACCACTGGAACTGTCCCTTCTTCAAACATTGCTGGGACTCAGGAATGAGCCGATTGCCAACAATCGAGAATTGCCCAGAATGCAAACAGCAAAGGGGAAGGACAAATGAAGTTTCAGTGTTCGAACGTCTAGGACCTCTCCCACCTATCGACAAGCGAGCTGAGTCATCTCAAGAAGAGGACTTCGAGGAGTCGGATGGAGAAGAAGATAGGTATCACCGACCAAGGTGGTGCCCGATGGACTCAGCCATTCTCGGGCGTAGAGTGCGCGGCTGCGAAAAAGGCCGAGGCACGTACACGTTGAGAAGAGCACGGCCGATCTGGCCGTGAAAATTCAGCAAACATTGGAGGCGAAGGCGCGCCCGCCAAATAAAGTATGGCGCCCAAAACAAGCGAAAGCCGATGCATAGGCATCGGCTGATGCCGATGCAGAGGCATCGGCTGATACAAATACGGTGTCCGTGATTCCAACAGAGTAGCAGGTCCAAGACATTGGACGTACATGGCAAGGCCGATCCCTGTGATCGGCCCTCAAAAATGAAAAGCAAAGGATCTTATCCCCAGCATGTCACGTAGCTACAGCGGAAATCCAAGAAGTTGCAAACCATCGCCAAGCATTGCAACGGAAAAGGAGGCCGATTCCCGCAATCGGCCAAAACTATCCTCAACATACCTTTGTCTGGTTCAGCGTCGATTCAACAGATGCCTGAAGAGCCGATACCATCAATTACTTGACAGAATCGGCTCGGGGGGCACATAGATGGATGAGACATGAGGATACGAGGCTGAGAATGCATGCCAAATGCCCAGCAGCTCAGCAGCTCAAGATTTAAAAATGGAAAATCCAAAAATTTTGAGCACAGCCGATGCGTAGACATTGACTTGAGAGTTAAAAGCCGATGCACGGCCATCGACTCAAGGGATACGGCTGTTACGAGCAGAAGCCTAATGGAGCAGTCATCAGGTAGCAATGCTCTACTGAAGGAACCCTTCATATGGAATTGTCGGCGGCTCCGTTAGCAAGTCTTCAAGGTCAGCAGCGCCAGCACAAACATGCAGTTCAGGTTAAGGGTGAGCCCGACAAAGGAGCATGTCTCTTCTCAGACCAGGAGGACAGTCGATGATGAAGCAATCGGCTATGGCATTTTTTGCTTAAGGCTTGGCTAAGGTGGTGACCTGGTCGGCGTTACTGTCAAAGGTTGTTGCGACCAAAGTTGGGGAGAGCATCAGGAAACATCCTCACCAGGAGTTGCATTAGCTTGCCAAAGATGATGAGCCAATCTGATCAGCCAGGCGCAGGACTTAAATGGAAGAAGCTCGGGGGGCAGTTTGCCCTGAAGGATCCTTCGCTATAGGAAGCCGATTTTTTCGGAATCGGCTGGCTCTGCATCACAGCTTGTCTGAGGAATGGTGATGATGTCGCAAAAATATCAGCTTCCGCATACAAGTCAATTGAGTGACAAGCCCAGAGCTCTATTGTAGACACCTGCCCAAAGCCAGATTGCCAGCCCGCTGGGTTGGCTGGTGAGAGTCATGATCCTGTTTGAGGTGTCTCATGGTGCAAAGCCGATGCACAGACATCGACTCTAGTACAATTACACAAGATCTACCAGCTGCATGTTCAAGATGCAAATTCGGCAGTACTGTCAGAAGCATCAGTTAAGCTGTTGGTGATTCATCTACCACATCGGCTTTCAGCGGAGGGAAGGTAATCAATGGGGGCAAGTTCGGCTGGTTCTGCATAATGATTGCTTCAGATTACCTGCAAAGCCCCTCGTTCGATCTGCGCATCCTCACCGCTAGTCTCGCCGTGACTGAGGCTCGGGGGGCAGCTGGTCCGATGAATGTTCTGTTTTAGAAGCCGATTGAGATGTCATCGGCTGATCCTTCGCCGCAACTTCCTTCAACAAATGATGAATTCTTGAAGATTACCAGGTCTCAAAGTCGGCAGTTGAGGAGTGGGAGGATGAATTACGTAGGGCCGATGCGTTAACATCGGCTTATGAAGCATTGGTTAAGGAGAATCGGCTAATCGGTTTGAGGAAAACCGACAAAGTTAAATTAGAGGAATTTCTTCATTGATAAAAGGGATTTCTTACAAGGAAGAGCTGATTACTCAAACAAAAGGGGAACAGATTGCTACTGCTAGTCTCATGCTAGTGAATCCCTACTCTAAGTGTTGTTCTCATCTTCGCCGTCGCTGGGGTAGCCGCCCTCGTCACTACTGTTGACGAATTCCTCGTCGCTGCTACTGTGACCTTCAGCGGAGGCCTCCTCCTCGTCATCATCATCATCCTCATCGGACCAGGCCCAGCCACGGATGCGCTTTGGCGGCGGTTCCTCGGAGGAGTTGTCGGGGGAGACGTCTTCGTCTTCATCGTCCTCTTCTTCTTCTTCTTCCTCTTTGGTGGAGGAAGTGAATTTACCCCGGAAGAGGGGGTCGTCCCTGTCGCTCTCCGCCTCTAGTTCTCCATCGATCAAGAACCGAAGATCATCTTCCCCGTCAGTCAGGGGCATGTCACCATCCGACCAGACGAGGTCTTCGGGTCGACCTTCGGGCACAAAGTCGAAGTCGAAATCTTGCTCATCCCAATGCTCGGGAGCGCACCGGTTGTATGCTTCTGTCTGGTTGACCTCCGGTTCTCCTTCGCTTGCGGAAGAGGATTGGGAAGAGGAAGGAGAAGACATGATTATGAAGGAGGAGGGTTTTTTGGCTGACGGCTGGTTTGGAGCAAGGGGATGAGGAAGAGAACTGTTCGATGCGGTTAAATAAAGGGGGATATATATTGGAAATCAATGCTCGAACAGTTTCCGAGGATAAAGGGCCAAAACACTGTCAAATCGTGCAGAGAAGTTGAGAAGGCAAGACGTCATCATGAAGAATACTGCGACGGTTCTGCTCTGCCACGACATGACCCCTCGAAGGAAAACAGATGGTTTTGCAATTATCATTATCAAAACCAGGGGGGCATGTGTTATCACCCGATTTTGGCCAAATCAGGAGATGGGCCGTAAGTGAAGATGGGCTTTGAAGATTACACGAGGAGCACCTTTGAAGCGGCCTTGCGCTAAGAGTTTGGGCTAAATTGCCCGTGTATCTGTAATCTATTAGATCGCATTGTATTTAGAGTTAAAAGATAGAGTCTGGCCCGTGCACGATTAGGTGCACGCCTCAATTAGAAAGTCCCTTGGACTATAAATATGTATCTAGGGTTATCGAGAAAGGAGGACAATCATCGTTCAACCAAACACAAAATACGGCGCATCGCCACCCCTTTCCTTCGAGGGTTTCTCCCGGGTAAGCACCATGCTGCCTAGATCGCATCTAGCGATCTAGGCAGCGTACGTTTATTCGTCTACCTTGTACTGCTCGTGCTGAAGCCTTGTTGATGGCGAGCAGTACTACTTATCATTAGGTGTCTAGGGGCTCGCATTGATGCTTTCTCGTACGTATCTGCGTGGCAATGCCATCCCTCGACACCTAGCTGCCCTTACACCTTTACGGGTGTAAGGGCAGCATCTTGCTTGTTCGCTACTTAGTAGATCCGATCCGTTATAGTTGCTCCTTGTTCCGCAGGATTAGTTTAATATCTGCAGAGTTAGGCCTTATGCTGGGGTCGGACGATCCGGTAGTGCGATAGGTGTTGTTTACCGTCCTGCGAGGGATGTTCCGGGAATCAACGTTATGTTGGTTTTTAGGCCTCTCGTAGGGGTAGTTTGCATCATCTTTCGTAGCTGCTAGGCCCGATCACACGTAGGACGTTCCGATTATGCGGTGAAAACCCTAAACTGTCGTGGATCGTTTTAGCTTTGTTCGATCAAGCAGGATCCCCATGCCATTGCAAATCCATCAAGGACCATGGGGCGATCGGATCTTTGAGCCGATCCACAAACCCGAGCCGATAGGGCTCGTATTTAATGTTTACGTGTCTACCATGCAGGAACAATCGAAGCATTAACACCTTCCTGACCGGGTCTAGGTCGGGTGGCACGCCTAGCAACCGCCAGGACGTGGCCAGAAGATTTGCGGGACGACGCGAGGTGCCAGGGATCCACTAAGCGGCCCTAGGAGCCTCCCGGCTCTTTGTGTTGCTTAACCAACGCCCGTCGGGGGGTTTTGGAGGGTAACAGGGCAACACAGTGCTCTGATACCATCTGTAGTGACCTCACCCGGTAGGGTGCCGATCCCTGTGCAAAAGTTCTAGTCCCGGATCGAACTGGTAGTACACCCAGTTTAAGATGTAATATCAAATAGCAAAGGTCGATATTACATCGCATGATCCAGAAAATAAAATAGTTCATTACAATTTGCATAGCTCTCAGCTAGCACTTATTAAGAGTTCACAGCGGAATGTAAAACATAAAGCATGGAGCCATCTTTCTTCATGATGCCACAGGCAGACATGTTGAGCGAAGACTCGTAACCCTAATCCAATGTTCTTCAATCAGAGTTGTAACCTGCAACATGAAAGGTTGCAACCACGAATGGTCAATACATTTGGAATTGTATTGGCAAGATGACACTATAGTGGACTCAAATGGCAACCTAACACTTAAGTGTACATTTGGCTGGTAGAGCTCAGGTATGATTTGCATAAAGCCAGTTTTCTCCTATCATTTGTCAAATCATTTTCTTCCTTTCTAATTAGGCGGTACCATTGATAGAAATCAATGAACCTGGAATACCACCGATGGAAACCAGTGAATTCCTCCTACCCTTGTTCACCCATCAAATTTTAATTTAAGAAGTTGGGATGAGGAGACTTTCGAACAGGATCCTTGTCAGTTCGCTCAAATTGTCCGTAACCGGGGACACGGCTAAGTACTTAGATTTAACACTCTGCAGAGGTTGTACAAATTTACCCACATGACCTAGTCTGCTCTTCTTCCATGATGCACATTTTGCTCAAATGGACAGATGTTGACTAGGACGAGACTTTTCCGAAGTAATCCCCCAGACCATCCTCTACGGACCCGTACCGACCTACATTCCCCTACATCATCTGTCACGTAGGGCCCGGGTTCTCACAACATACTCCGTCAAGCCAGAGCCCATATAGCATGTGGTTGTACGGTAAGCTAATGAGCAAGGTTGTCTACAATCTCTTTAATCCTGGGTGACTTTCCGCAAATGTGCACTCACACCAGGGTATCGCCGTTGACAGGGCCCCCTGATGCAGCCACCCGCTCCAAAGCTCCACCATTCACCCAGGTAGTTCATTAAATTTAGTTGTTTTTCCTTAACCTCTAGCAAAACATTTTCATAGCATAGCTAAGCATCCTACTAAGTTTAGTGGCGACAAAAGATACAAGTCAAGATCAAGTACCTATTCTACTAGGTGTGAATAGCAAAGCATATAATCCTATACATGCATACTACAAAAATTACTACAGTGCATATGTAAAACTGGGACAATTGTGATTGGTGTGTCACTTGCCTTGGTGAGAGGAGTTGGTACACTCTTCGCAGAAACACTCGTTGCAATCAGCACAAGCACAATCTACAAATAAAATTTCACTCCATAAACACATAGCAACATTTAGACAATCACAAATGGAATATGGATGCAATATGTGGCTTAAACTTGAACAACACACTTAATATGTTCTCTGGTTTTCAACTATATGCATGATGCCATGGCAAAATTTTAGTGTTGAATTAATAATTAAAAACATTCCCTATCATTAGAAAAGACCTACAACACTAACCAAATACTACAAGCGAAATGTATAGGTCACATTTTTCTTTTCAATGCTAATGTACGGAGGGTTCAATTCTCTGTTAATAGCAAAGGTAATTACTCCAAAATAATTTGTAGAACTATATATATAGTCAAAATACTCCAATTGAGTTTCTGTAAAAACTGTATACAAACATGATGCAAAATTCGAATTAACCTAATCAATTTTGTGAGTACGTAGGTATCTTATTTGTGTGATTTAGATCTGTGGTTCAAAAGATATAAATTTTTCAAAGTTTCTATGTCAAACTGTCTAAATTTACGTAAGAACCGAATTAGCAGAAAAACACTAGCAAGTGTGTTGTCGTGTGTGTCAGCTGGAGGCACTGGTTCTGTACATAAATAATAGCAGGAACATTCTAAACAAATCCTAGCTTGGCTCATACTAAGATTATGCTATTCCAGTACTAAGTGTATGTGTACGACGGGAAATAACAGGAGACGAATAGGATACCCGCACAAATGGTGGATGATTTTGAAAACGACGGCGCAGGTACGGAGGTTGATGAGAAAGTTGACGAAGAGGCTTCCGAAGTCGATGCTGTCGTAGAAGATGTAGAGAACGTCTAGGTACTTGCTTCTCCCGAAGTCGCTTGCCCAGAAAAATCCTTCCGCGGTCGTACTCACCGACGAAGATGGTGCCGTCGCTGTGGTGTACCAAAATTTACGAAACAAGGCTTGATTTATTCGCAAGGAAGAAATAGAAAGTTTGGAAGAAACTAGAGATCAAAAGATGAACCGTGCTCACCGCAATCGACGATTTACCGCGACGGTACTACGGACATGCGAGGCGAAATTCGAGCAGCCTGGGGCTCTCAGGATGTGCCGTTTGGGGGGAAATGAAGAGGAGAGAGTGAAGCTTAAGTAGCAACAAACGGTGCATCAAATGGTGGCTTAAAACGCCCGGAATCAATTGGAGAGTAAACACAAGAAACTGAAAACGCAGCAGTCGTTCGTCTGTGTGCGTCGCATCGTGCCTGGCTTGAAGACGATGATGTGGCTGGGACCCACAGAAAGAAAGGAAAGGAAGAAAAAAAATGAAACGCGAGCGACGTCGTTTGCTCTCCTGGGCGTGCACGCACTGGCTGGTTGCCTGGTGCCCCGCTCTCTATGAGCTTGGCTTGGCCACACGTTGTTTTTTTCCCTTTTCTTTTAAACCAAATCTCTTTTCTCTTTACTGTTTTAGTATTTGGGAAATTAATTTGAAAACCGAAATTTGATTAAAAGTAAGTCATACTAAGTCAGAAAAATACAAATAAAATATCAGCGGATTCCTTATTCGATGAAGAATATTTTGGAAGCACTTTTAAACATTTTGAAAACATTGAATTTGGCACATAGGCCTATATGGCTTTATTTGCATTACTTCGGGTTTTAGGTTTCTTTAACAAAATTTAAAATTTCATTCAAGTTTTTCCTAGGGAAATGCAACGATGCCATGATGCTTATGAATGCAATGCATGTATTTTGATATTTAAAATTTTAGGATGTTACAAACCTAACCCCCTTAAGATGAATCTCGTCCCCGAGATTCGGATTGGCTAGCAAATAGGTGTGGGTGGTCCTGTCGAAGATCATCTTCTCGTTCCCAGGTTGCTTCTTCCTCAGTGTGGTGATTCCACTGAACCTTACAGAACTTGATAGTCTTGGTACGAGTAACTCTTTCTGCCGTTTCTAGAATTTTGATTGGCTTTTCTTCATATGTAAGATCACTCTCCAACTGAACTTCTTCTAGTGGCACTGTATCTCTCAGCGGAGTTTCTGCCATATCTGGGTGACACTTCTTCAGCTGGCTCACATGGAACACATCATGAACGGCTGATAGGGCTTCTGGTAGTTCCAACTGATATGCTACTTCTCCTTTACGAGCTAGGATCTTGAATGGTCCTACAAAACGGGGTGCTAACTTTCCCTTAACTCCAAATCTCTTCACACCACGTAGCGGTGAAACTCTGAGATAAGCTCTATCTCCCACTGCATAGGTCACTTCTCTACGCTTAGAATCAGCGTAGCTCTTCTGCCTGGATTGAGCTATCTTCAATCTGTCTCTGATCAATCGAACCTTCTCTTCGGCATCCTTGATTAAGTCCGGACCAAACAAACTTCTTTCTCCAACTCCACTCCAAAGTAGTGGGGTGGTGCACTTCCTTCCATATAGTGCCTCGAATGGAGCCATCCCAATGCTAGCTTGGTGGCTATTGTTATATGAAAACTCTGCGGAGGGCAAATTTTCATCCCAACTAGATCCATAGTCTAATGCACAAGCCCTCAACATATCTTCTAAGATTTGATTTACTCTTTCAGTCTGTCCATCAGTCTGTGGGTGAAACGTTGTGCTGAACTCTAGTCTAGTTCCTAAGGACTCATGTAGTTGGCGCCAAAAGTGGGAGGTGAATTGAGTACCTCTATCTGATACAATACTCTTGGGAACGCCATGTAAACAAATAATTCTGCTCATGTAGATCTTGGCTAGCTTGGCACTTGTATAAGTGGTCTTCACCGGTATGAAGTGAGCCACTTTAGTCAGACGGTCGACTACGACCCAAATAGAATCATATCCTGATCTAGTCTTTGGCAGTCCGGTGATAAAGTCCATGCCAATATTATCCCACTTCCACTCTGGTACTGGCAAGGGTTGCAACAGTCCTGCTGGTTTCTGATGTTCTGCCTTAACTCTGCTACAAACATCACATAGTGCAATATACTCGGCAATGTCTCTCTTCAAGTTAGTCCACCAAAATCTTTCCTTTACGTCCATGTACATCTTAGTGTTACCAGGATGAATGGAGTATGGTGAATCATGTGCTTCTTGAAGAATCAACCTCCTAAGTTCAGGGTCCTGGGGTACACAAATTCGCTTCTCGAACCATATGGTTCCTTGCTCATCTTCATGAAATCCCTTCGCCTTGCCTTTGCTCATATTGATCTTGATTTCTCCTATTTCCTCGTCTAGCTTCTGAGATTCTCTAATTCTATCCATAAGTGTCGGTTGAACCTCAAGGGATGCCAAATATCCTTCTGGCACAATTTCCAATCTAAGATCTTTAAACTGCTCACACAAGTCTTCAGGCAATTCTCCTGTTGTGAGACCGTTCACATAGCTCTTACGGCTCAAGGCATCGGCTACAACATTAGCCTTTCCTGGATGATATTGTAAACTCATATTGATGCGGGGTGGCCTTTGGACACCTCCTCACCAAGACCAACAAGTCCCCCAAGCGGACCAATGACAAGGGCTCGAGCTAAAGCTCTACATGACAAGGTGAACTCGCTCACTACCCTCGACCTTGATACCCCATTGGATGGAATGCTACTCCAAACCCTTTGTGTTATTAGGCGTGGAGCATCAACACCCCGGAGAGGAAGATACGCCATGGTCGAGGGAAGGAGAAGAGCAGCTGGCCGAGAAGATGCCCCAGAAGCTGGACCCGATGCTGTACAAGAAAGAAGGAGAAGAAGGGCTTCAGCCGGAGACCTTCACCCAGGACCGGCACTGCCGGCCTCGACGCCCCGGCACTGCCGGCCTCAGCGGCACCCGGGACACCAGCGCGGCTGCTGGCCTGCTCACCCCGGCAGGCCGCGCGGCCTGCCGGCCACACTCTGCTGACGCACCAAGACCCAGGCCGGCACTGCCTGGAGCCTGACCGGCCTGCCGGCCCCACTCGAGTTGACTTCATCCCAACCGTTTATTTATCATCTATGGACCAGGAAACTTTCTGTAATGCCCATTTTACCCCTGTACGAATCTGGAACTATAAGTACCCCTTCCCTTCCATTAGGGTTAGACAAGATTTAGGCTTAAACTACTTTGAGCTTTGTCTCCCTAGGGTTTCATCCCCTTTGTATCAAGGCTCTCCTGTGGATTTCTACTCTTCATGGATGATTCAAGGCTATCACCTCTCTCATCCAAGTTCTAGTTGGATCTCCTCACCAATCTCCCATTTCTTAGATTCTACCCAAGGGTCTCTCTAAGAAGTGGTTCTATTGGCTTGGTCTAACCTACCAAGGGAGTAAATTGGTCTGTGTTGGGTTGTGTGTGTGTTTTGATTTGTGTTTGTGTGAGTTCTTCCTCTTTCCCATCTCTCCCCATCCACTCACTTGGTCAAATTCGTGGGATCTGGGCAAACCCTAGCCCTCAGGCCTTATCAAATGGTATCAGAGCTCTTGGTTAGCACGGATTTGACCCCCACCCATCCAATTTCACCCCAAAAATTTTCTAAAAAATTTCCCAAAAAATAGCCCTAAAATTGCCTTTGGTCAGATCTGCAATTTTGTTGAGTTTTGAGTGGTTTTGATCCAAGGATTTCGTGCCCCTCTGGTTGATCTACGTTTTCCCCACTTTCTAGACTTCAATTCCATCGATTTTGGTCGATTTGGTCGATTTTGGTCCGCCACGCGCGAAGAACAGTTCGAGCTGTTCATCAGGGACCGGCACTGCCGCCCCGTCCAGGCCGGCACTGCCGCCGAGGCCGGCACTGCCGCCACATCTAGGCCGGCACTGCCGCCAAGAGCAAGCAAAGCTCGCCAGCTCCATTTTCGACCACATTTTTACCTTTGTGTTTGCTAGTTCTGGTTTGAGTGCCTTTTGTGTAACACTAACCCGCAGCGACGACGCAAGCGAAGACACTCTCGGCACCCCAACTTGCAAACGTACTCTTGATCCTACCACCATATTGCAAGTTGTGTGATCATCACCGCCTACACCACATCTAGGTATAACTTGCAACTCCTCTCTCCTTTTGCGTACCAAACCTCCCGAGCATTGCTTGTAAAGTGTTGCGAGACATTACACGTGGCCCCGATTGTGAGGTTGTGTGTGTAGTGTGGAGTCAAGCTTATAAGCAAAACTCGTGTGGCAAAGTGGCAAAAGCGAGGCTCACGCAAACATAGTGCGAGGAAAAGCCCGGCAAAACACAAAAAGAGTCCACGTGTCCTCATACCAAAGTGTGCAAGTGCCACCAAATACAAAAGAGTAAAAGCTTTTAAGCAAAAGAGAGAGACGAGAAGAGAGGCCGCGTGTAAATCTTGGTGTCTCTTCATTGCAACCAAAGCTTTGGCTCTCCTTGTGTTAGTGTGACACCGGGCACCACCTTGTTGGTTGGTTTTTGTGTTTTTCCGCCCATTCCTTGGTTGCACTAACCCCATTTATCTCGTGTGTGCGTTCCACATCTTTCGTGTTTTTGTGATCACCATTTGGACATTTGATTCTTGGAGCTTACCCACTTTTAACAATATACTTGATTTCGGATTTCATCATTTGGTTTTCCACCACCCCACCCACCACCATATTTGCTAGCTTTTGCGTGTGTTTGTGTGTGAGTACCCCAACACAAATCGATTTGCTCTTGGTATCGTTAGTCGACCCAATTCCATCACTTCAAGGTAAGACCCAAAAGGTAGTCTCCTTCCCCTAACATCCACCACATAGTTCTTGTCTTGTTATAATGGATAGGCACGGAGACCAAGCAAAGGAGGATGAGGTCCTACACCCCTCCGAAAGGTTGGCCACCCAACACAACCTATGGGTGCAACGCCAAGAGTTCAAGGACCAACTCAACTTGTTCGAGACACGCATCGACGAACAATATGAAGAAGTGGCTCACAACTTCGGCCAAGTGAACCAAGATATGATTCTTCTTCGCGAAGCTACGGACAACTTGCATGACCAAGTGACGGCCAATGATGCAAACATGGAGCGGCGCATGGATAGCCTCGAGCGCGCCATCAACAACTTGGGACGCCGACATCGACATCGCTCTACTTCCTCATCGTCATCGACCTCCTCACATGATGATTACTCCCATGATCACCATTCGTCCTCAAGCTCCGACTCAAGGCATGGAGATCATCATCGCTCTCGTCGACCGCACACTCGTCATGATGATTCTCGCTCAAACTCAAGGCGCGGAGAGTTCCATCGCCATGCTCGTCCTCATGAGCGTCCTCAACAAGATCAAGCTCTTCACCAAGATCGTCATCAAGCGGCTCGCCATGCCCACCATGGGCATGACGACCAACCCCAAGACAACGTCCTCCACAACATGGACCCGGCACCTCATCGTCAAGCCCATGTGGATGCTCAAGACCAAGGTCATCAAGATCCACCAAGGCGTGACCTCCGGAACCATCCTCGCCATGACCAAAGGGGCCGAGGACAACCTCAACATGATCAAGATGAGAGAGCCAACATTGGACAACGTCAACAACCTCGTCAAGATCCACAACAACATCCTCAACGTGAGCCAAGTGAAGCTAGTGTTCACCTCCAACGCCAACCCAATGCTATGGTTGGTCGTGGAAGACCTCCTCTGCCACCTCAAGTCGCAAGAGATGAAGGCATCCGTCCTCGCCGAAGGAACATGGAAGATGAAGAGAATATGTATGGGAAACTCAAGTTCAACATGCCCAAGTTCAAGGGTGAAGACGACGCCGAGGCCTACCTCTCATGGGCACTCAAGGTTGACAAGATCTTCCGCATCCACAACTACTCCGGGGCCAAGAAAGTAGCCATGGCCTCCCTCGAGTTTGAAGATTATGCCAACACTTGGTGGGAACAAGTTGTCACTCTTAGGAAAGAAAAGGGTGATCCTCCAATTGATACTTGGGAAGACATGAAGGAGGAAATGCAAGCTCGCTTTGTCCCTACACACTACAAGACCGATCTCTTCAACAAGCTCCAAAAGTTGAAGCAAGGCACCAAGACCGTTGAGGAATTCTTCAAGGAGATGGAGTTGACTATGATGCGAGCAAACATCCAAGAGTCCGAGAACCAAACCATCGCTAGGTTCTTCAATGGCCTCAACTACCCCATCAAGAGGATTGTGGAGTTCCAACAATACTCCAACATGGTTGAGTTGGTTCACCAAGCTTCTAAGGCCGAGCGTCAAGTGAATGAGGACATCAAGTACTCGAAGTCCAAGCAATACTTCGCCTCCAAGCTTACCACATCAACTCCTACAACAAGTGTCAAGCCAACCGCATCCTCTACACCTTCCAAGCAACCTTCCATACAAAGTCGCATGAAGCAAACGGTATCCTCCACCGCCTCCTCCAAAGCCTCTACGGGACCCTCCAATGTCACTTGCTTCAAGTGTGGTACTCAAGGCCACAAATCCTTTGAGTGCAAGAACACCAAGGTCATGATCACTATGGAGAATGGTGACATAGAGACGCTAAGTGAAGGCGAATATGAAGCCCTAGTGCAAGCCGCCGTTGCTAATGAGGAAGAGTATGATGAAGAAAGTGGAGAAGACCCTCTCTTATGCACACATGATCCAAGCCCTTCTCTTGTGGTCACTCGAGTGCTCACCACTCAACCCCAAGCTATGGAAGACCAAAGATGCAACATCTTCCAAACGCGTGCCGGCATTGGTGGCAAGTCAATCAAGGTCATCATCGACGGTGGGAGTTGCCACAACTTGGCAAGCACCGAGCTATGTGAGAAGCTCAACCTCACGCTTCGCAAACATCCTCATCCATACCATGTCCAATGGTTGAGTGACAAGGGCAATGTCAAGATTCAACACACCGTCACCGTCAACTTCAAGATAGGACCCTATGAAGACACCGTCGAGTGTGACGTGGTGCCTATGACCGTGTGCCACATGTTGCTTGGCCGCCCATGGCAATTTGACAAGAAGGCCATACATGATGGTTACTCCAATGCATACACCTTCAAGGTCAAGGACAAGAAGTTCGAGCTTCGCCCAATGACTCCTAGCCAAATCATCGCCGACAATGCGAAGGCTTTAGCGAGGGCACAACACAACACCCACCATAGTGAGTTGAGAGGAGAGGGAGCTACCCACCAAAAAGAGAGTGAGCGCCACCACCCACATATGAGTGAGAGAAAGAGTGTCCTCCTAGCCACCAAAAGCGAGTGGAGAGAAGTGAAAGACAACCCATCCACCACCATACACTACGTGCTCATTTGCAAGGGCCTCTCGTCGGAGACTAACGACTTAACCAACCTTCCTTCGTCTTTGTTGTCTCTTTTGAAGGAGTTCCAAGACGTCTTCCCCGACGAGCTACCTCATGGACTACCACTTCGGGGCATCGAGCATCGCATCGACCTCATACCCGGCGCCCCGCTACCAAACTGTTATCACCGGAATTTGACCAAGCCAGAAGTGGGCCGCGATCAAGACGGATTTGAAGATATACATATAGAAGAGATATGTGAATCGGCCTTGTTTACCAAATTTGGGCTAGTTAGCCCGTGTATCTTTATAGTAGGTTATGTAGGAGTTAGAATTTATCTCGTGCACGGTTTAGTGCACGCCCACATTAGAAAGTCCCCTGGACTATAAATATGTACCTAGGGTTTATGGAATAAACAACAACCAACGTTCACCACAAACCAATCTCGGCGCATCGCCAACCCCTTCGTCTCAAGGGTTTCTCCGATAAGCACCATGCTGCCTAGATCGCATCTCGCGATCTAGGCAGCACGAGCCTGCCCAGTTGTTCATGCGTTGCTCGTGCTGAAGCCTTTTTGATGGCGAGCAACGTAGTTATCATAGATGTGTTAGGGTTAGCATTGTTCCTAGCATCATATGCTGTCGTAGTGCAACCCTCGCGCATCTAGCCGTCCTTGGGTGCAGGGGCGGCACCCCGCTTGATCATTATTTAGTAGATCTGATCCGTTACGATTGCTCCTTGATTCATCAAGGATTAGTTTAATATCTGCAATAGTTAGGCCTTACAAAGGGTTGGAGGATCCAGCGGCATGTAGGGTGTAGTTTGCTGCCCCTAGACAGGACGTTCCGAGGATCAACCTAGTGTTGGTTTTTAGGCCTTGTCTAGGGCTGGCTTACGGTCACCGTGCGTGAGCGCGAGGCCCAATCGTGAGTAGGATGATCCGATTATGCGGTGAAAACCCCAGATCGTCGTGGATCTCATATGCTTTATCTTGATCAAGCAGGACCACCATATATTCGGCCACCTTGGACGAATCATGGGTGGATCGGCTCCATGAGCCGATTCACAGGATAACCCGAGAGCCGATCGAGGCTCGTATTTAACGTGTACGTGTGTGCCCTGCAGGAAACTAAGCGAGGCATCATCCACACCTTCCGACCAGG
Source organism: Lolium multiflorum (assembly GCA_030979885.1). Taxonomy (NCBI): domain Eukaryota; kingdom Viridiplantae; phylum Streptophyta; class Magnoliopsida; order Poales; family Poaceae; genus Lolium; species Lolium multiflorum. The sequence continues at coordinate 260,391,359 of CM061750.1, forward strand.
TATAGGTCGGTGGCACGCCCTTGCAATTTGCATCGGCGCGACCAGGAGGCTTTGCGGGCCGTCGCTCGAGGGACGGGGCCAGCCGCAGCCCTAGTTGTTCCCGGCTCTACGGTGTTGACCACCACTGCCCGCCGGTGGGTTTCGACGTCAACACATTCTGGCACGCCCGGTGGGACTCTCTTCGACATCCACCACATCACCATCTACATCTGAGATGGCGGAAAGCACTCCGGTCAAACACGAGGACCTGGCTGACAAGCTCCAGAAGAAGCATAACAAGGTCAAAGCGGTCCTCGGAACCGAACTCGTCGGCTCCTGTGAGAAGACCCGTTCGCACGGCATCAAGCTCGACGGAGACACACGTCCATTGCCTGGCGTCAACACGGTCGACCTCAGCCACTCCATAAGGGAACCAGGGTTCTCTTTCGATGCCAATATGGCAGGGTTCGTGATTCGCCATGACGCGGACAAAGCAGAGAGCAGCCACTCTCGTGGCAAAGAGAAAGGGGAGGCCGGTCCACGTGACCGGCCCCAAGACGACGATAAACGATACCTGGCCAAGGAGGAGGTGAGAAGCATGCGGTATCCACGCCCATTATCCGTGCATCTCCTCAGCAAATATGAACAGCGGTACGACCGACGTCGCCGCTACGACGACGACGATGAAGAATATCGTCGGTCCAATGCAAACAGGGGGTATCGTCAGCATGACAGAACGACGACGGGTACGAACGTCGCGCCAGAGGGAGGTCAAAGGAGCAAGACAACATGGACAAGCACTGGAACTGTCCCTTCTTCAAACACTGCTGGGATTCAGGAATGAGCCGATTACCAACCGTCGGCAACTGCCCAAAATGCACACAACGAAGGAGAAGGACGAGCGAAGTTGCAGTGTTCAAACGTCTAGGGCCTCTCCCACCTCAGAGCAAACGGACTGAGTCATCTCAAGAAGAAGACTTCGAGGAGTCAGATAGAGAGGAAGATGGGTACCACCAACCAAGGTGGTGCCCTGATGGACTCAGCCAGTCTCAGGAGCGCCGGGTGCAGCGGCCGCGAAGCTTGGAAGAAGCCGAGGCACAGTACCTGTACATGTTGAGAAGAGCGCGGCCCGATTTAGCCGCGAAAATCCAGCAAATAGTGGAGACAAAGGCGCGCCCGCCAAAGAAGGTATGGCGCCCCAAACAGGCTAAAGCCGATGCACAGGCATCGACTGATGCCGATGCAGACGCATCGGTATACACAGACATGGTCCAGAAGTGGACAACATATGAACAGCGCCATCCAGAATTGTACCAAGACAAGTACAAGCGCGTCACCCTGATCGAGAAGGACAAAGATGAAGGTTCTGCAAGAGATCAGGAGTTCACTAATGCTGAGTGGACCCGGGGGGCAAAACCCGTGTCTTGCAAGTGGGCAAAGCAACCAGGGCCGGCAAAGGGATTCGACTTCGATTTGAGCAAAACGGAGCAAATTTTTGATTGGCTCCTGAAGGAAAAACAACTGAAGTTACCCGACGGCCACAAAATCCCCACGTTACAAGAAATGACCGGCAAACCATACTGCAAATGGCATGACACGTTCACCCATGCCACCAACGACTGCGAAGCCTTGCGCGGACAGATTCAGGTGGCGATAGAACAAGGCCGGTTACTCTTCGACCAGTTTGCCATGAAAGTTGACACGCAACCGTCTCCGGAGGTCAACATGGTCAATCTCAGCCACTGCTTAAGTCGCGAGCCAGGTGGCTCATCCGATGTCAATGGAGCAGGGCTCGAAGATCGCCATTGCGAGGATAAGCCCGAGAGCAGTCGCTCCCGCGGAAAAGGCGGAGAGGAGGCCGATCCACACGATCGGCCCCAAGCGATGACAAGCATTGACCTAGAAGGCGATGGAAAGCTGGGGTATGGGTTTACATCGACTGACGAGCTAGAAGAGATTGAGGAAGTCAAGAAGGAAATCACGAAGTGGTTGGACGCTGGGTTCGTCAGGCCAGGCAAGTACGCTGAAAGATTTCCAACGTAATACCTGTGGAGAAAAAGAATGGCCGGTGGCGCGTTACCATAGACTTTTGAAATCTCAACATTCTGTAAATAGTCGGATCGACGACTACAAGGAAAGACGATTCCAGCGATCGGCTGAAATTACTCGCACCACCCTTGTTTACTGATGTGCTATTTCGCACGGTGAGTGGCGAGGAAAGCTTGAATTGGATATCAAAGCCGATATCTTCAATCGCTGGAAAGATTCGGCTCGGGGGGCATATACACGAAGAAGGTACAAAGCCACGAAGGATGTACCCAGGGGAAGCCGATTCATGAATCGATCGGCTAATAGAAATCGAAAATACAGAAATTTTTGAGCACAGCCGATGCGTAGTCATCGACTTAAGGATTCAAAGCCGATGCACGGCCATCGACTCAAGGGATTTAAGTGCTTGGCGACTCGGGCCCTCTCTTCAACGACTTCCAATTCCTTTAGCAAGACTTCAAGCTCGGCAGCATCGACAGGAGCATCAGTTTGGGCGTCCAAGACGGCCCTTTTCCTCGTTTAAGGTATTGAGGCTTGCCGACAGGTTTGAGGATCACAACCCTGACCAAACATTAGGAACAACATGGGCGTGCAGAACAGTCTAGGATCACGAGAACAATCGGCGGTCATCCAGTGGGGTTAAACTTCATTCTCACCAAAGGTTGCCTCGTCGGGCCAAAGAGACTTGGGGGGCAGCTCACTTGGGAAGTTCTCTGCCGTTGACAACCGATTCGGTCAGAATCGGCTGATGCTGCACTACAGTAGAGGGGCTGGTAGTGGCCCAATGCAGCTGGTGCAACTTTACTCTCACCTTGATTGAGGCTCGGGGGGCAGCGAGCCCGTGGTGTTGAGATTGGCTGTCTCTGCGTCATAACCATGCTGAACGAAGAGGGTTCTTACAAAGTAAAACCATCAGGGTTGACGGGGGGAGTTTGAAAGAGGGGGCCGTCATCAGTGGCTTTCTTGGGAGCATTAACCCAGGAGTTTGTTAAACAGGACGAACATCATATTCGGATGATGTTAAAAGTCTAAAGGCCTTTGGGTCTCAAAGCTGCGCGTCGGACCTGTTCGATTGGAGGTTTGGGTCTGAATCCCATGAACTGCAAGTCGACATCTAAGAAGGCAATCAGATCGATCTGTTTTACAATCTATTTGAAAGCTGATGCTTTGCCATCGGCTCATTAAGCATCTACCGGATTGACAATTGGCGGACTCAGTATAAAAGAATCGGCAAAATCAAGTTAAAGGGAAACTTCTTCATTGATAAGCAGAGATTTCTTACATAAAGAGCCGATTGCTCTCAAAGGGAGTTGCTAGGAGGAATGTTGTCCCATCTACCGCTCCTAGCTCTATCCTTTCTAAGGGCCGCTGCTATCCTCATCCTCGCCATCATCAGCGCTGCTCCCGACCGGCTCGTTCTCACTGCTGGAGAAACCACCGGCGGGACCGTCATTGCCCTCATCTTCTTCGCTGGCGTCGCCATAGTCGCTGTCAAAGTCGCAGATGTTGCCCGCCCAGGGGCATAGACGCTTGGCCGGAGGTTCGTCGGAGGAGGTGGTATTTTCTTCCTCTTCCTTCACCTCCTCAGGGGAGGAATAGCCGTCCCAGGAGAAGCCATCGTCGTCGCTTTCCTCCTCCGACTGCCCGACAGCGAGAAAGCGAAGGTCGCTCTCCCCGTCCGTTAAAGATTGGTCGTCTTCAGACCAAACGAAGGAGTCGTGGGTCGACTCGTCCCCGTCGGCTATGGCGCGGCGGATGTCGGCCGCATGGGCCTCTTGTGGACCCCATTCAGGCGTTGGCTCACGGGAGGTGGAGGATTGGGTGGAAAGACCTGATGAGGAAGAAGACGAAAAGGAGGTCATGGCGGTAGAGGAGGATTTTTTCGGTGCGCCGACGGTAAAGCCACAGGTAGTGGCTAAATAAAGGGAGAGTACGTGGTTTAACACCTAAGCAGTTCTCGAGGACGTAGCGCCAGAATCACCAAGTCATGTAGAGAAGACTAGGAGGTAAGGCGTCATCATGAGGAAAACTGCGGCGGCTCTTCCACGACATGACCCTTCGAAGAATGCATATGGTTTTGCAATTATCATCATCAAAACCAGGGGGGCATATGTTATCACCGGAATTTGACCAAGCCAGAAGTGGGCCGCGATCAAGACGGATTTGAAGATATACATATAGAAGAGATATGTGAATCGGCCTTGTTTACCAAATTTGGGCTAGTTAGCCCGTGTATCTTTATAGTAGGTTATGTAGGAGTTAGAATTTATCTCGTGCACGGTTTAGTGCACGCCCACATTAGAAAGTCCCCTGGACTATAAATATGTACCTAGGGTTTATGGAATAAACAACAACCAACGTTCACCACAAACCAATCTCGGCGCATCGCCAACCCCTTCGTCTCAAGGGTTTCTCCGATAAGCACCATGCTGCCTAGATCGCATCTCGCGATCTAGGCAGCACGAGCCTGCCTAGTTGTTCATGCGTTGCTCGTGCTGAAGCCTTTTGATGGCGAGCAACGTAGTTATCATAGATGTGTTAGGGTTAGCATTGTTCCTAGCATCATATGCTGTCGTAGTGCAACCCTCGCGCATCTAGCCGTCCTTGTGCCTCATCATGGGTGCAGGGGCGGCACCCCGCTTGATCATTATTTAGTAGATCTGATCCGTTACGATTGCTCCTTGATTCATCAAGGATTAGTTTAATATCTGCAATAGTTAGGCCTTACAAAGGGTTGGAGGATCCAGCGGCATGTAGGGTGTAGTTTGCTGCCCCTAGACAGGACGTTCCGAGGATCAACCTAGTGTTGGTTTTTAGGCCTTGTCTAGGGCTGGCTTACGGTCACCGTGCGTGAGCGCGAGGCCCAATCGTGAGTAGGATGATCCGATTATGCGGTGAAAACCCCAGATCGTCGTGGATCTCATATGCTTTATCTTGATCAAGCAGGACCACCATATATTCGGCCACCTTGGACGAATCATGGGTGGATCGGCTCCATGAGCCGATTCACAGAATACCTGAGAGCCGATCGAGGCTCGTATTTAACGTGTACGTGTGTGCCCTGCAGGGAACTAAGTGAGGCATCATCCACACCTTCCCGGGTATAGGTCAGGTGGCACGCCTGCAATTTGCATCGGCGCGCGACCGTGAGGCTTTGCGGGCCGTCGCTCTGAGGGACTGGGGCCAGCCGCAGCCCTAGTTGTTCCCGGCTCTACGGTGTTGACCAGTCACTGCCCGCCGGTGGGTTTCTGACGTCAACACAAACCGCGCCGCCTACCGCACCAACCCCGAAGATACCAAGGAGATACAACGACAAATACAAGACCTCCTCGCTAAAGGGTATGTCCGAGAAAGCCTTAGCCCTTGTGCCGTTCCCGTCATTCTTGTGCCTAAACCGGATGAGACGCAACGGATGTGTATGGATTGCCGACCTATCAATGCCATTACCGTCCGTTATCGACATCCCATTCCGCGTTTAGATGACATGCTTGATGAATTGAGTGGTGCCACCATTTTCTCTAAGATTGATTTGCGTAGTGGCTACCACCAAATTCGCATGGCAATTGGTGATGAATGGAAGACGGCATTCAAGACCAAGCTTGGTCTATATGAATGGCTTGTCATGCCATTTGGTCTTTCCAATGCTCCTTCGACTTTCATGCGTCTTATGAATCACATTTTGCGACCTCTCATTGGCAAGAGCGTGGTTGTATACTTTGATGATATTCTCATCTATAGCAAAAATCTCGAGGACCATGTTCAACATGTGAGAGAAGTCTTATGCATCTTGCGCCACGAGAAGCTCTTTGCCAACCTTCCAAAATGCCATTTCGCTCAAAACAAATTGGTTTTTCTTGGTTTTGTGGTTTCCGCCAACGGGATTGAAGTTGATTCTTCCAAGGTTGAGGCCATCCACAATTGGCCCACTCCCACAAATGTTGGTCAAGTTCGAAGCTTCCATGGTCTTGCCGGATTTTACCGCCGCTTTGTGAAAGATTTCAGCACCATTGCTTGCCCTTTAAACGAGCTTACAAAAAAGAATGTTCCGTTTGTTTGGGGCAAAGCACAACAAAAAGCTTTTGATGAATTAAAAAAGAGACTCACCGAGGCACCACTACTTGCCCTTCCCGATTTCGCTCAAACATTTGAGATAGAATGTGATGCGAGTGGCCTTGGGATTGGCGGTGTCCTCATGCAAAAGGGAAAACCCGTGGCATATTATAGCGAGAAGTTGGATGGCGCACGCCTCAACTATCCTATATATGACAAGGAGCTTTATGCTTTGGTTCGTGTTCTTGAAGTTTGGCAACATTACCTTTGGCCAAAAGAGTTTGTTATCCACTCGGATCATGAGTCCTTGAAGTATTTGAAAAGTCAACACAATTTGAACAAGAGACATGCTAAGTGGGTTGAGTTCATAGAGTCCTTCCCTTATGTAATCAAATACAAAAAGGGCAAGGAAAATGTGGTTGCGGATGCACTTTCCCGCAAGATTACTCTTCTTCTCACCCGCTTGGAGTTTCACATTTTGGGTCTTGAGGAGATCAAAGAACTTTACCCTTCCGACGTTTTCTTTGGTCCAATCTTTGCCAAGTGTTCCGTTGACCGCGGATTTGATGATTTCTATTTGCATGATGGCTACTTGTTTAAAGCTAACAAGATTTGCATTCCCGAGTCTTCTCTTCGTAAGTTGCTTTTGCAAGAGTCACATGGAGGTGGTCTCATGGGTCACTTTGGACGAGAGAAGACATATGCCATGCTCTCAACCCACTACTATTGGCCAAGAATGTACCGCGACGTGGAACGCCTTTGCCGACGGTGTACAACATGCTTACAAGCTAAGTCTACATCCAATCCCTATGGTCTTTACATGCCCTTACCCATTCCATATGCACCTTGGTCGGACATAAGCATGGACTTTGTACTTGGCTTACCACGCACAAAACATGGTCATGACTCAATATTTGTGGTAGTGGATAGGTTCTCTAAAATGGCTCATTTCATACCATGTCATAAGAGCGATGATGCTTCACACATTGCTTCATTGTTTTTCAGGGAAGTGGTTCGCCTACATGGAATACCGGCAAGCATAGTATCGGATCGAGACGTCAAGTTTATGAGTTACCTATGGAAGTCGCTCATGGCAAAGTTTGGAGTGAAGCTCTTGTTCTCATCGTCCTCGCACCCTCAAACCGATGGACAAACCGAAGTGGTAAATCGAAGCCTCGCAACACTCCTCCGCACACTTGTGAAGACCAATTTGAAGTCATGGGAAGATTGCCTACCCCATGCGGAGTTCGCCTACAATCGAGCCAAGCACTCCACAACTTCAGAGTCCCTTCATGATCGTCTATGGATTCGAACCTCCAACGGCACTCGACATCCTCCCACTACCTCTTCATGAAAGGACGAACATGGACTTCGACAAGCGTACAACCGCCATGAAGAAACTACATGAAGAAACAAGGGCAACCATACAAGAGCATGTACTTCGCCAAGCTAGCCGCCTCAACGCCAAGAAAAAAGAACGCGTGTTTGAAGAAGGAGACCTCGTTTGGATCCACCTAAGGAAAGAAAGGTTCCCGCAAGAACGCAACTCCAAGCTCAAGCCAAGAGGAGATGGGCCTTTCAAGGTCCTCAAGCGCATCAACAACAACGCCTACGTCATCGACATACCAACATCAAAGTACTTGGTGAGCAACACTTTTAACATCTCGGATCTCTCACCCTGTCATGGAGATGAGGAGGAACAAGAGTCGAGGACGACTCTCTCCCAAGGGGAGATGATGCGGGGTGGCCTTTGGACACCTCCTCACCAAGACCAACAAGTCCCCCAAGCGGACCAATGACAAGGGCTCGAGCTAAAGCTCTACATGACAAGGTGAACTCGCTCCTCACTACCCTCGACCTTAATACCCCATTGGATGGAATGCTACCTCATGCCGAAACCCTTTGTGTTATTAGGTACGTGGAGCATCAAGACCCCGGAGAGGAAGATACGCCATGGTCGAGGGAAGGAGAGGAGCAGCTGGCCGAGAAGATGCCCCAGAAGCTGGACCCGATGCTGTACAAGAAAGAAGGAGAAGAAGGGCTTCAGCCGGAGACCTTCACCCAGGACCGGCACTGCCGGCCTCGACGCCCCAGCACTGCCGGCCGCAGCGGCACTGCCGGCCACCAGCCGCCGGCACTGCCGGCCTGCTCACCCCGGCACTGCCGGCCTCCAGCCGCCGGCACTGCCGGCCACACCTCCTGCTGACGCACCAAGACCCAGGCCGGCACTGCCGCTGGAGCCTGGCCGGCACTGCCGGCCCCACCCGAGTTGACTTCATCCCAACCGTTTATTTATCATCTATGGACCAGGAAACTTTCTGTAATGCCCATTTTACCCCTGTACGAATCTGGAACTATAAGTACCCCTTCCCTTCCTCCAGATTAGGGTTAGACAAGATTTAGGCTTAAACTACTTTGAGCTTTGTCTCCCTAGGGTTTCATCCCCTTTGTATCAAGGCTCTCCTGTGGATTTCTACTCTTCATGGATGATTCAAGGCTATCACCTCTCTCATCCAAGTTCTAGTTGGATCTCCTCACCAATCTCCCATTTCTTAGATTCTACCCAAGGGTCTCTCTAAGAAGTGGTTCTATTGGCTTGGTCTAACCTACCAAGGGAGTAAATTGGTCTGTGTTGGGTTGTGTGTGTGTTTTGATTTGTGTTTGTGTGAGTTCTTCCTCTTTCCCATCTCTCCCCATCCACTCACTTGGTCAAATTCGTGGGATCTGGGCAAACCCTAGCCCTCAGGCCTTATCACATATCATAATCTTTTATGAGTTCTAACCATCTTCTTTGTCTCATGTTCAACTCCTTCTGAGTGAATATATATTTTAGACTCTTATGATCAGTAAACACATCACTATGTTTTCCCATTAAATAATGTCTCCACACCTTGAGGGCATGTACAACAGAGGCTAGCTCCAAGTCATGTGTGGGATAATTCCTTTCATGGTTCTTAAGTTGGCGCGAAGCATAACACACCACTTTGCCGTCTTGCATTAGGACACTACCTAGTCCTTGATGAGATGCATCACAGTATACTTGGAAATCCTTATTGATATCCGGCAAACATAGAACTGGTGCACTTACTAGACGTTGCTTCAACTCCTGAAAGCTAGCTTCACACTCGTCGGTCCAAGTAAATTTCTTCTCCTTCTTCAGTAGCTCGGTCATAGGCTTTGCAATCTTGGAGAAGTTTTCAATAAACCTCCGATAGTATCCTGCAAGTCCTAAGAAACTCCGAATTTCTCCTGCGTTCTTGGGTGACTCCCACTCGGTCACAACTGCAACTTTGCTTGGGTCTACTGCGACTCCTTCTGCTGAAACTATGTGTCCAAGGAATCCAACTCTGTCTAACCAGAACTCACACTTGCTGAACTTGGCATATAGCTTATGCTCTCTGAGCTTCTCCATGATTAAGCGCAAATGTTTCTCGTGCTCGGCATCATCTTTTGAATATATCAATATATCATCGATGAATACCACCACGAACTTATCCAAATATTCCATGAACACCTTGTTCATCATGGTCATGAAATATGCCAGAGCATTGGTTAGTCCAAAAGGCATAACTGTATACTCATACAGACCATATCGGGTTGTGAATGCGGTCTTAGGTATATCCTCCTCCCGGATCTTCAATTGGAAGTATCCCGATCGAAGGTCTATCTTGGAGAATACCTTTGCTCCCTTCAATTGGTCGAACAAGTCATTGATATTTGGCAATGGGTACTTGTTTTTAATCGTCATCTCATTCAGCGAACGGTAGTCCATCACTAATCTCTTGCTAGAGTCTTTCTTCTCAACAAACAATACAGGTGCTCCCCAAGATGACGAACTAGGTCGAATAAATCCTTTCTCGATTTGCTCCTTAAGTTGCTTCTTTAGCTCCTTTAGTTCATCAACATCCATCTTATATGGTCTCTTGGCTATGGGTCCAGTACCGGGCAATAGTTCAATGAGAAACTCAACATCTCTATCCGGTGGCATTCCCGGCAACTCTTCCGGAAACACATCCGGGTATTCTCTCACTACTAGCACATCCTCTAGGCTAACCCCCTTAAGAGAATTGACCTTACTACCTTTAAGCTCAAAGGTTGATTTGAAACGAATCCGTTTCTTTTCTGGGGTTGTGAGTGTAACTGTTCTCTTTGCACAATCTATTATGCCTCCATATGTGGTCATCCAATCCATGCCCAAGATTACATCTAAACCTTGGGATTCCAGGATTATCAAGTTGACTAGGAACTCATGCCTTCCAATTACTAGGGTCAAATGTCTGCATCCAACACTTACTAACATCTCTCCCCCTGGAGAGCTTACTCTAAGAGGGCATCCTATTGTTTCAATGGGTAGTTTATTCTTATCCACAAATGCTCTTGAAATGAATGAATGCGATGCACCGGTATCAAATAGGACAAGTGCTGAAAAGGTGTTAAGCAGAATCGTACCGATCACTGCATCAGGTTCATCAGATAATTCCTCCACATTGACATGGTTGACATGCCCCTTCTGGAACGGATTCGGCTTCCTTGCCTCCTCGGCCTTCTTTGTTTCCTCATTCTTCTTCTCAGGACAATCAGTAGCATAATGTCCAGTCTTCCTGCACTTATAGCATTCAACTTGACTGAGATCCTTCTTCACAAAACGGTTGCCGTTGTTGTGGTGATGGCCATTGTTGCCTCCATGGTGGTTGCCATTTCCCTTCCCAGAGTTGTGGTTATGGTGACTCTTATGGCCATTGTGGTGGTGGCCATTTGCACTATGGTGCTGATGCTTACTTCCACCATCATTGTTCCCATACTTGTGATATCCAGAACCTCCACTGCCTTCACCATAAGAGCGCATCTTATGTGGTGGTCCTGAACCATGTTTATCGTAGCTGTGTTTCCTCTTCCTTTTCTCCACTTGCTTCATTGTGTTCTCTAGAGTTATAGCTTTGTCACACAATGACCGGTAGGTAGGCACATAAGCCACTGACAGTTGAACAATCAGTTCATCATTTAGTCCTTTAAGAAACTTATCCTTCCTCTTGGCATCAGTGTTGATATCATCTGGCGCATAGCGTGCCAAATTGCTGAACTCCTCTATGTATTCAGACACACTGCGATGAGCTTGTTTGAGGTTTTGGAATTCAGTCCTCTTCAGATCCATCACTCCGGATGATATGTGAGCAGTACGAAAGCCATCTTCAAAGATTGCCCAAGTCACCTCTGCTATGGGATGAGTGATTTGGAAGTTCTCCCACCAACTAGCTGCAGGTCCTTCAAGTAGATGAGCAGCAAATCTGACCTTCTCAGCGTCAGTGCATCCAATAGTCACCAAGTCCTTGTTCACAGAGCGCAGCCAATCATTGGCCACCATAGGTTCTGCTGCCCTTGAAAACTTCTCAGGGCGAAGCCTCAGAAACCTAGTTAGCATATCCACTTGAGGTGGAGGTGGTGGTGGCGGGGGTGGTGGATTGTTGTTGTTGTTCTGCATGTTGTTGTTCAGCTGGGTTATGGTCTGAGTCACCGCTTGCATCAGCTGAGCTTGTGCCTCCATCATCTGTTGAATGTAAGCTGGCACTTCAGGTTCACGGCGAGGCGGCATCTGTTGGTTTTGGCGTAGGTAAGATTAGATATAGAGATGGAATCTAAAGGAAATAAAATTCCTACCCTTACTCAACACATGCATAAAAACAATCCTTAAAACAAACAAGCATTCAACACATCAAGCAATCTAGTTTAAACATTAACAAACAAGTATGGTCATGCCGCAAGTTGGTATGATCATTACGTTATTACATTATCGTTGGTCCAAAGAAAAGTAAAAACTAATGGTGGTCTATTCTATTTCAGTCTTGAGTGCTTCGGGTTCTTCTATGCCTTTGGGAACTCAGCGTAGCACTTTAGGGTCATGGTCATCACAGGCCCTTCTTTGATGGATTCAGTGAGGCTGGTCATCTAAGAAAAGAAGGGAAATGTTTTAGAATGATTTGAGGATTAGAATATGAGAAAATTTTGAAGAGAAAATATTATGTTGATAAAGACAAGGTAATTGGACTTATATTTCCTAGGGTCTTCCAATTTGTAATCCAAACCTAGGGTCACGAACCTAAGGGAAACATAGTGCTCTGATACCATTTGTAGTGACCTCACCCGGTAGGGTGCCGATCCCTGTGCAAAAGTGCTAGTCCCGGATCGAACTACTAGCACACCTAGTTTAAGATGTAATATCAAATAGCAAAGGTCAATATTACATCGCATGATCCAGAAAATAAAATAGTTCATTACAATTTGCATAGCTCTCAGCTAGCACTTATTAAGAGTTCACAGCGGAATGTAAAACATAAAGCATGGAGCCATCTTTCTTCATGATGCCACAGGCAGACATGTTGAGCGAAGACTCGTAACCCTAATCCAATGTTCTTCAATCAGAGTTGTAACCTGCAACATGAAAGGTTGCAGCCACGAATGGTCAATACATTTGGAATTGTATTGGCAAGATGACACTATAGTGGACTCAAATGGCAACCTAACACTTAAGTGTACATTTGGCTGGTAGAGCTCAGGTATGATTTGCATAAAGCCAGTTTTCTCCTATCATTTGTCAAATCATTTTCTTCCTTTCTAATTAGGCGGTACCATTGATAGAAATCAATGAACCTGGAATACCACTGATGGAAACCAGTGAATTCCTCCTACCCTTGTTCACAGATCAAATTTTTAATTTAAGAAGTTGGGATGAGGAGACTTTCGAACAGGATCCTTGTCAGTTCGCTCAAATTGTCCGTAACCGGGGACACGGCTAAGTACTTAGATTTAACACTCTGCAGAGGTTGTACAAATTTACCCACATGACCTAGTCTGCTCTTCTTCCATGATGCACATTTTGCTCAAATGGACAGATGTTGACTAGGACGAGACTTTTCCGAAGTAATCCCCCAGACCATCCTCTACGGACCCGTACCGACCTACATTCCCCTACATCATCTGTCACGTAGGGCCCGGGTTCTCACAACATACTCCGTCAAGCCAGAGCCCATATAGCATGTGGTTGTACGGTAAGCTAATGAGCAAGGTTGTCTACAATCTCTTTAATCCTGGGTGACTTTCCGCAAATGTGCACTCACACCAGGGTATCGCCGTTGACAGGGCCCCCTGATGCAGCCACCCGCTCCAAAGCTCCACCATTCACCCAGGTAGTTCATTAAATTTAGTTGTTTTTCCTTAACCACTAGCAAAACATTTTCATAGCATAGCTAAGCATCCTACTAAGTTTAGTGGCGACAAAAGATACAAGTCAAGATCAAGTACCTATTCTACTAGGTGTGAATAGCAAAGCATATAATCCTATACATGCATACTACAAAATTACTACAGTGCATATGTAAAACTGGGACATTTGTGATTGGTGTGTCACTTGCCTTGGTGAGAGGAGTTGGTACACTCTTCGCAGAAACACTCGTTGCAATCAGCACAAGCACAATCTACAAATAAAATTTCACTCCATAAACACATAGCAACATTTAGACAATCACAAATGGAATATGGATGCAATATGTGGCTTAAACTTGAACAACACACTTAATATGTTCTCTGGTTTTCAACTATATGCATGATGCCATGGCAAAATTTTAGTGTTGAATTAATAATTAAAAACATTCCCTATCATTAGAAAAGACCTACAACACTAACCAAATACTACAAGCGAAATGTATAGGTCACATTTTTCTTTTCAATGCTAATGTACGGAGGGTTCAATTCTCTGTTAATAGCAAAGGTAATTACTCCAAAATAATTTGTAGAACTATATATATAGTCAAAATACTCCAATTGAGTTTCTGTAAAAACTGTATACAAACATGATGCAAAATTCGAATTAACCTAATCAATTTTGTGAGTACGTAGGTATCTTATTTGTGTGATTTAGATCTGTGGTTCAAAAGATATAAATTTTTCAAAATTTCTATGTCAAACTGTCTAAATTTACGTAAGAACCGAATTAGCAGAAAAACACTAGCAAGTGTGTTGTCGTGTGTGTCAGCTGGAGGCACTGGTTCTGTACATAAATAATAGCAGGAACATTCTAAACAAATCCTAGCTTGGCTCATACTAAGATTATGCTATTCCAGTACTAAGTGTATGTGTACGACGGGAAATAACAGGAGACGAATAGGATACCCGCACAAATGGTGGATGATTTTGAAAACGACGGCGCAGGTACGGAGGTTGATGAGAAAGTTGACGAAGAGGCTTCCGAAGTCGATGCTGTCGTAGAAGATGTAGAGAACGTCTAGGTACTTGCTTCTCCCGAAGTCGCTTGCCCAGAAAAATCCTTCCGCGGTCGTACTCACCGACGAAGATGGTGCCGTCGCTGTGGTGTACCAAAATTTACGAAACAAGGCTTGAGAGATTCGCAAGGAAGAAATAGAAAGTTTGGAAGAAACTAGAGATCAAAAGATGAACCGTGCTCACCGCAATCGACGATTTACCGCGACGGTACTACGGACATGCGAGGCGAAATTCGAGCAGCCTGGGGGCTCTCAGGATGTGCCGTTTGGGGGGAAATGAAGAGGAGAGAGTGAAGCTTAAGTAGCAACAAACGGTGCATCAAATGGTGGCTTAAAACGCCCGGAATCAATTGGAGAGTAAACACAAGAAACTGAAAACGCAGCAGTCGTTCGTCTGTGTGCGTCGCATCGTGCCTGGCTTGAAGACGATGATGTGGCTGGGACCCACAGAAAGAAAGGAAAGGAAGAAAAAAAAATGAAACGCGAGCGACGTCGTTTGCTCTCCTGGGCGTGCACGCACTGGCTGGTTGCCTGGTGCCCCGCTCTCTATGAGCTTGGCTTGGCCACACGTTGTTTTTTTCCCTTTTCTTTTAAACCAAATCTCTTTTCTCTTTACTGTTTTAGTATTTGGGAAATTAATTTGAAAACCGAAATTTGATTAAAAGTAAGTCATACTAAGTCAGAAAAATACAAATAAAATATCAGCGGATTCCTTATTCGATGAAGAATATTTTGGAACCACTTTTAAACATTTTGAAAAATTTGAATTTGGCACATAGGCCTATATGGCTTTATTTGCATTACTTCGGGTTTTAGGTTTCTTTAACAAAATTTAAAATTTCATTCAAGTTTTTCCTAGGGAAATGCAACGATGCCATGATGCTTATGAATGCAATGCATGTATTTTGATATTTAAAATTTTAGGATGTTACAAGTTCCGACTGGGCGGAAGTTCCGGTCCCTCGGGGCGGAAGTTCCGGTCCGATGCTTTTTCCTGCGCGCTGGAGGGCATCTTGGGGGCATCTTGGAGGAATCTGGCCGGAAGTTCCGGTCCTGGGGGCGGAAGTTCCGGCCTGGGCGCTGTAGCTCCATCTTCATCGTTTCCAGCTCTCTCTCCAACGTCTTGGTCTCCATGGCTTGTGTCTTGGTCGATGTACCTGATTGAACATAGGGTATTTGCATGAAGTAGCAAGCCATCCAAGGGGGTGTCAAAGTCATAGGTAGAGAGGAGCGAATTCACCTCTTGGCGTAGTGCTTGGGCTCGAGCTCGTGTCATTGGACCACGAGGAGGGCTTGTCGGTCTTGAGGCGGCGGTGTCCATAGGCCACCCCGTATCACCACTCCTTCAGGTTCTTCTTGATCATGGATCTCAACAGTTGTGACAAGGTTGTATTCACCACTTCAGTTTGACCATCAGTTTGGGGATGAGAAGTAGTGCTGAATAGCAGCTTCGTCCCCAGCTTTCTCCAAAGTGTCTTCCAAAAGTAGCTCATAAACTTGACGTCACGATCAGAAACAATAGTCTTCGGGACTCCATGTAAACGTACAATCTCCCTGAAAAACAGGTTAGCAATATGCGACGCATCGTCGCTCTTGTGGCAGGCAATAAAATGTGACATTTTGGAAAATCTATCCACTACCACAAATATAGAATCATGGCCTCTCTTAGTACGCGGCAAACCCAACACAAAATCCATACTAATATCCTCCCAAGGTGTAGTAGGTGCCGGTAAAGGAGTATACAAACCGTGAGGCTTCAGTTTGGACTTGGACTTGTTGCAAGTAATGCATCTCTTCACATATCTATCCACGTCCCGCCTCATCTTTGGCCAATAAAAGTGGTCAGCTAGCATGAGTAGCGTCTTCTCACGCCCAAAGTGACCCATCAAACCTCCAGCATGTGATTCCTGCAATAAGAGCAAACGCACAGACGATTCTGGAACACATAGTTTGTTAGCTCTAAACAAAAACCCATCATGTATGTGATATTTTTCCCATGCTTTACCAAGAGCACATAAGCGATATGGTTCAGCAAAATCATGATCAGTGGCATACAAATCACATAGTATCTCTAAACCAGGAATTTTAACATCAAGTTGAGTTAATAGCATATTCTTCCTAGATAGAGCATCAGCAACAATATTGTCTTTTCCCTTCTTATGTTTAATAATGTATGGGAAAGACTCAATGAACTCAACCCACCTAGCTAGACGCTTATGCAAAGTAGATTGGGCTTTCAGATATTTTAAAGCTTCATGA
Source organism: Lolium multiflorum (assembly GCA_030979885.1). Classification (NCBI taxonomy): domain Eukaryota; kingdom Viridiplantae; phylum Streptophyta; class Magnoliopsida; order Poales; family Poaceae; genus Lolium; species Lolium multiflorum. The sequence goes on from CM061750.1 coordinate 260,407,969, forward strand.
TCAGAATGTATGATAAATTCTTTTGGCCACAAGTAATGTTGGCAAACCTCAAGAACTCTAATTAAAGCATACAATTCTTTATCATATATAGGATAGTTCAACTTAGCACCAGAAAGTTTCTCAGAAAAATATGCAATTGGGCGACCCTCTTGCATCAACACACCACCAATTCCAATACCACTAGCATCACATTCAATCTCAAATTGCTTATTGAAATCAGGAAGTGCAAGCAACGGTGCAGAAGTTAACAATCATTTCAGTTCATCAAATGCATGATTTTGGGCTGCGCCCCACTCAAAGACAACACCCTTTTTAGTTAAATCATTCAAAGGTGCAGCAATAGTACTAAAGTTGGGCAAAAATCTTCTATAAAACCCAGCTAGACCGTGAAAACTTCTTACTTGACTCACATTCATGGGAGTAGGCCAATTTTGAATAGCTTCAATTTTAGACTCATCTACTTCTACTCCATGCTTAGAGACAACATAACCCAGAAATATGACCTTATCTTTGCAAAATGTGCACTTCTCAAGATTATCATAGAGTTGATTATCACGCAACACTTGCAGAACATGTCTAATATGTATAGTATGATCAGATTCATTGCGGCTGTAGATTAATATATCATCAAAATACACAACCACAAATTTGCCAATAAAATCACGCAAAACATGGTTCATCAGTCTCATGAAAGTACTAGGTGCATTAGTTAACCCAAAAGGCATTACTAACCACTCATATAAACCAAATTTCGTTTTAAAGGCTGTTTTCCACTCATCCCCTTCTTTCATCCTAATTTGATGATAACCACTACGAGCAGCACCACTCAATTCATCTAGCATATCCTCTAAACAGGGAATAGGATGACGATATCAAATAGTAATGTTGTTTATCGCTCTACAATCTACACACATGCGCCAAGTACCATCTTTCTTAGGAACTAGAATAACAGGAACATCACAAGGACTAAGGCTTATGCGGATATAACCTTTGTCGAGTAGCGCTTGTACTTGCTTCTGTATCTCCTTCGTCTCTTCGGGATTAGTGCGATATGGCGCCCTATTGGGCAGCGAAGCTCCGGGAATCAAGTCAATTTGATGCTCAATACCTCGCAATGGTGGTAGTCCTGCGGGTACCTCCTCCGGAAACACGTCGCCAAATTCCTGCAAAACATTAGAAACACCAAGAGGAAGAGGGGTCATGTCGTTAGAAACCAAAACCGTACCCCTGTACAAAAGCACAAGAGGCATGGCCGTAGGATCCTCACTAAATTCTCTCATGTCTTCTTTGGTGGCTAATGAAACTAAGGAATGCACTCGCTCACTTTTCGTTATATCACCCACAATATTACAATTCTCTCGCCTATCTATCCTCCAAGTTTACTTCAATCTTCTGACGAGACTCATTGACAATTTGTTGTGGTGACATAGGCCGTAAGTTGATTTTCTTGCCCTTGAACTCCAAGTGATATGTATTGGTGCGGCCATTGTGTTGCACAGAACGGTCATATAGCCATGGCCGGCCCAACAATAGGTGACACACCGTCATCGAAACCACATCAAAATCAATGGAATCCTTATACGCACCATGTGGCTCACCTTCATCTCACCATTATTGCTCAACGACTGAATATAATATGGATGCGGGTGTGGTAGATACTTCAGTTTCAGCTTGGCACATAACTCTTTGCTTGATAAATTGCGACAACTTCCGCCATCAATAATAACCTTGCAAGCTTTATCAGGACCAACAAGTGCCTTTGTTTGGAACAAATTGCAGCGCTGCGTAGATGTACTCGGCTGCACATTGAGAACACGCTATGAAACAACTATAGTTTGAGCTTCTGAAGGATAAGCATCAAAACTATCGCTGTCATAATCATCATCTTCCGGAGCATCCGGATCAGCATCGTCTCCAGTTTCATATTCATTGTCCTCATTAATGATCATAACTTTGCGGTTAGGACAATCCTTCTTGAAGTGACCCTTGCCACCACATGTATGACAAAGCATATCACGGTTGCGCGCTGTAGACATACTAGAACCAGTTCCACTTGCTGCAGGGACGGGCCTCTTTGTGTTGGACACATTGGACACCGGCTTGCTAGACGAAGAAGGAACGTCCGTAGGACGCGTAGATGGCGCCGTGGAGGGTGGCGGCCTAGGCGTGTAGCGCCCTACGCCTGTAGCACGGCCCCTCTGCTGCGCTTCTTCAGCCAACTGTGACTCAGCTTCTCTTGCATGATGTAGTAGCTCATTCATTGTAGTATAGCTGTGATGACGTACAATGCCTTTGATATTAAACTTGAGACCATTCAGAAATCGCTGTAGTGTCATCTCAAGGGACTCACGGACACGGGCACGCTGCATAAGCATCTCCATCTCCATGTAGTAAGCATCAACTGTCATAACACCTTGCTTCAATTGGGTCAACTTATCAAACACAGAACGCAAGTAATTAGTAGGAACAAAACGAGCTCGCATTGCCGCCTTCATAGTACGCCATGTGATAATAGGCAGCTCACCATCTTCTTCTCGAGCACGAACAAGTCCATCCCACCAACGCAATGCCTAGCCATCAAATTCAGAGGAAGCAAGTTTGATCTTCCTATCTTCAGTATAGTCATGTAATCTCCATAATCTCTCAATTTTCAGCTCCCATGTAAGATATTCTTCAACATCAGTAGTACCTTCAAATCTGGGAATTGAGAACTTGGGCTTACCCAAACCATCGTCTTGCGGCTGTGGAGGAACACGGCGTGCACCAAGTTGAACATAACCGCGATTAACCGCCACGTGGAAGACCACGACCACGTCCAAGGCCTTGAGCAGCAGCATCCGCATTATCACCATTGACACTGCCATCTTCATCAAGTGGTTGTTGTGGTTGTTGTTGTACCATAGTACGGATGTCATGGACGGCTTGAGTCAAAGTATTCATAGATGCTTGAAGAGTCGTCATCGATGTTTGAACGGTGTTAATAGCCGTAGTAGCCTCATCGACCTTCAAGTTGACACCCTGAATTTTAGTATCAAATGTCTCCGTAGTAACACGAAGTTCACGTGTTAGATGATCACGAAGTGCCTCATATTCCATCCGAGTAACTGGCGAGGATTTTTCTGCATCACATCAAACTCAGAAGAAGACATGATTAGTAGGTTAGTGCACTAAACAAAAATCTTTGGTGGTACTCTCACAACTCACTCAAAACTGATAAGAAAGGTGAATCTTACCGCTCCAAAGTGAATTAGTATTGCTTACCAACTTGGATTGACGGACTAGTGCACGGATGTAGCGAAGCGAATATCAAGGGTATAAGAAAAATCACACGACTAAGCAGGATATATGTGGGGCTGTAGGTAGGCTACCTATTTGCACCAATAACAAGCTCTAGCGCGGACCGTAGACAACCAAAGATACTCACACAAGGCGATAAATGTGGCAATGCAACTATATGGATGAAAAGGTTGCAATGCACTCGAGAGACACTAGCAAAGCTCAACGAGACATGCACAAGATTGCTCAACTACAGGTGCAGTAAAGAAAACTTAGGCCTTTCACTTGATTCAACTAGCACTTCACTTTTCTTTTTGGATTTTCTTTTGTAACACACGCAGCGATGTAGCTCTTTTTGCTTCTTTTCTATTTTTATTTTATTTTATGACTCAACTCCTTGATAACACGGCCAACAAGATATGCAAAGCACCAAAACCCTAATGAGCAGCCTGTCGAGCGGTAAAACTAGTCTCTTTTGGGGAAGTTCCTAGTCACGTATATCGATAGGCTGTGTCTATGGTTTGGACAAACACACTGTAAGCTATGGGGACTCGGAGTAACAAAAACTGACACTAAAAGATAAAACTAGATGATGTAGAGACACAAACCCTAAAAATTCTACTAGAAAAAAGATAAAGTGACGCAAAAACAACTACGAAAAGCAACTAAAACTCGAAATTAGTGCAATCTAAGGCTATGGAAAACCCTAACCCTAATATTTTTGGCTTTTTCTGTAGGAAAACACTCACAACTCAACTATGGGGTGGATTGTGGATGGCTTACCGAGGAAACGCTGAAATCTGATACCAAGATGATAAGGAGTTGCCCGATCTTCTCAGTAAGCGACGGGTGGTGATGAACACGATGGTGTATGCAGCGGATGGAATCGATGATATGGTGTAGATAACTTGTATGACGCCGACGAAGTCTCTCGATTGATTCCTGTAGCCAATGCAACAGATCTCAACCCTGCAAGATATTCGCAACTCCACACACTTGCGCACGTAGCCGCCGACCATGAAGCGGTAAATTGCAATCTTCTAATCCCTAATGGAACAGCAGATCAGATACAAACTTTCAGTAGCTTAAAACTCCAGATCGATGCGAATTGGAGAGTAGTATTCAATAGTTTTGCATAGCAAACAACTAAGAACTAGGGATTATCTTAAACGTGGTCTAAAGCAGCTAGGGTGCGTCCTATGGGCTTATATAGGCGCCCAGGACGACTTCTGGTCGAAAAACTACGAGAATAACCGACCCAGATTAGATCTGGTCGAGACAGACTCGGACACGGCCGGTCTAGAGGCCGGTCGACCGGGCCTGGGATCGGGCAGGCCCGTTCAAACCGGGCCAGGGACCGGGTGGCAACCGGGCGCTGGAATTGTCGCGCAGTAACCCGTCCGGTTGTTGTCAGCAGGGCGCCCGGTTGGCGCCGGGGTGGATCCGGTCAGGCGCCCGGTTGGACCGGGCCAGGGACCGGGCGCGCCGGCGTGGCGGCCGGTCTGACCGGGTGCTGGGCCGGCCTGGACTTCATCTTCTCCTCTCGCGCATGCCTCCCGCTCCTCCCTCGCGCGTCCATGATATCTTCATGTCCAGCTCCTTGTCCAGCTCCACGTCCATCTTCACGTCCAGCTGCTCCTCTCCTCCTCGTGCGATGCTTGTCTCCTCTTCATACCTGATACATAAGTAATAGGACTTAGGTAGTATAAAGTTCTCATCAATCAAGGTATCGTTTAGGAACAAGTTCACCTGTTGCTTAAGTAGCTTCGCACGAGCTCGTGGCATTGGTCCAATCCTGACTTCATTGGACTTGAGCTTCACAGCAGGTTCATCTTCAGTTGGTAATGACGGAGGTAGTAGTGAGGTAGGGATGTCCTCATCAACAAGAAGTTTGAGCTTCGCCCAATGACGCATAGCCAAATCATCGTGGACAATGCGAAGGCTTTAGCGAGGGCACAACAACACAACCACCATGGTGACTTGAGAGGAGAGGGAATGACCCACCTAAAAGAGAGTGAGCGCCACAAGCCAAACATGAGTGAGATAAAGAGTGTCCTCATAGCCACCAAAAGCGAGTGGAGAGAAGTGCAAGAAAACCCATCCACCACTTTGCACCATGTGCTCATTTTCAAGGGTCCATCGTCGGAGACTAACGACTTAACCAACATTCCTTCGTCTTTGTTGTCTCGTTTGAAGGAGTTTCAAGATGTCTTCCCTGACGAGCTACCTCATGGACTACTGCTTGTGACGGTAAAGCACACGTCCGTTGGGAACCCCAAGAGGAAGGTATGATGAGTACATCAGCGAGTTTTCCCTCAGTAAGAAACCAAGGTTATCGAACCAGTGGGAGATGAAGATCACGTGAAGGTTGTTGGTGAAGGAGTGTAGTGTGGCGCAACACCAGGATTCCGGTGCCAACGTGGAACCTCCACAACACAATCAAACTACTTTGCCCCAACTTAACAGTGAGGTTGTCAATCTCACCGGCTTGCTGAAAACAAAGGATTAAACGTATGGTGTGGAAAATGATGTTTGCTTGCAGAAAACAAAAGAGAACAATGATTGCAGTAGGTTGTATTTCAGATGTAAAAGAATGGACCGGGGTCCACAGTTCACTAGTGGCGTCTCTCCAATAAGATAAATAACATGTTGGGTAAACAAATTACAGTTGGGCAATTGACAAATAGAGAGGGCATAACAATGCACATACATATCATGATGACTACTATGAGATTTACTTAGGGCATTACGACAAAGAACATAGACCGCCATCCAGCATGCATCTATGCCTAAAAAGTCCACCTTCGGGTTAGCATCCGCACCCCTTCCAGTATTAAGTTGCAAACAACAGACAATTGCATTAAGTACTGTGCGTAATGTAAACAATACAAATATCCTTAAACAAAGCATTGATGTTTTATCCCTAGTGGCAACAACACATCCACAACCTTAGGGGTTGCTGTCACTCCCCAGATTCAATGGAGACATGAACCCACTATCTAGCATAAATACTCCCTCTTGGAGTTACAAGTATCAACTTGGCCAGAGCCTCTACTAGCAACGGAGAGCATGCAAGATCATAAACAACACATATATGATAGATCAATAATCAACTTGACACAGTATTCCATATTCATCGGATCCCAACAAACACAACATGTAGCATTACAAATAGATGATCTTGATCATGATAGGCAGCTCACAAGATCTAAACATGATGGCACAATAGGAGAAGACAACCATCTAGCTACTGCTATGGACCCGTAGTCCAAGGATGAACTACTCACGCATCATCCGAAGGCGGGCATGGTGATGTAGAGCCCTCCGGTGATGATTCCCCTCTCCGGCAGGGTGCCGGAGATCTTCTGAACCCCCAAGTTAGGGTTGACGGCGGCGGTCTCTGGAACTGTTCTGGTATTTTGGCTCTCGGTGCTAGGGTTTTCGGGGACGAAGGAATAAATAGGCGAAGGGGCAGCGTCAGGGGTGCCAGGGGGCTCCCTCCCCACGCCTTGGCGCAGCAGTGGGGCCCCCCTCGCCGCCCTATGGGGTGGCCCCCCTGCTGGCTTTCCTCGACTCCTCTTCGGTCTTCTAGAACACTCCATGGAAAATAGGGTCGTGGGCTTTTTGTTTCGTCCAATTCCGAAAATATTTGTAAAACAAATTTTCTGAAATCAAAAACAGCAGAAAACAGGAAATGGCACTATGGCATCTTGTTAATAGGTTAGTCCTGGAAAATGCATAAAAACATTATAAAGTGTGAACAAAACATGTAGGTATTGTCATAAAACTAGCATGGAACATAAGAAATTATAGATACGTTGGAGACGTATCAAGCATCCCCAAGCTTAGTTCCTACTCGCCCTCGAGTAGGTAAACGATAAAAAAAAAATCTGAAGTGACATGCTACCAACATAATCTTGATCAATACTATTGTAAAGCATATGAGATGAATGAAGTGACTCAAAGCAATGGTCTATAATTTGCTAACAAAAAGATAATGACTAAACAACTGAATCATATAGCAAAAACTTTTCATGAATAGTACTTTCAAGACAAGCATCAAAAAGTCTTGCATAAGAGTTAACTCATAAAGCAATAGATTCTTAATACAAGGTTTTGAAGCAACACAAAGGAAGATTTAAGTTTCAGCAATTGCTTTCAACTTTCAACATGCATATCTCATGGATAATTGTCAACACAAAGTAATATAATAAGTGCAATAAGCAAGCATGTAAGAATCAATGCACATAGTTGACACAAGTGTTTGCTTCTAAGATAGAAAGAAGTAGGTAAACTGACTCAACATAAAGTAAAAGAAAGGCCCTTCGCAGAGGGAAGCAGGGATTAAATCATGTGCTAGAGCTTTTCAAGTTTTGAAATCATATAGAGAGCATAAAAATAAAGTTTTGAGAGGTGTTTGTTGTTGTCAACGAATGGTAGTGGGCATTCTAACCCCCTTGTCAAACAGACTTTCAATGAGCGGCTCCCATGAAGGACGTTATCTCTACCAGCAAGGTAGATCATCCCTCTTCTCTTTTGTTTACACATGTATTTTAGTTTTATTTATAGATGACACTCCTCCCAACCTTTTGCTTTCACAAGCCATGGCTAACCAAATCCTCGGGTGCCTTCCAACATTTCACATACCATGGAGGAGTGTCTATTGCAAAATTAAGTTGCTTACTGATAAATCAGGGCAAAACATGTGAAGAGAATTATTAATGAAATTTAATTAATTGGGGCTGGGCACCCCGTTGCCAGCTCTTTTTGCAAAATTATTGGATAAGAGGATGTACATGCCACTAGTCCATTGGTGAAAGTCTGCCCAACAAGATTGAAAGATAAAACACCACATACTCCCTCATGAGCTATAAAAAATTGACACAAATAAGGAGTAATAAAGTTTTGAATTGGTTAAAGGTAGCACATGAAGTATTTACTTGGAATGGCAGAAAAATACCACATAGTAGGTAGTTATGGTGGACACAAATGGCATAGGTTTTAGCTCAAGGTTTTGGATGCACGAGAAGCATTCCCTCTCAGTACAAGGCTTTGGCTAGCAAGGTTGTTTGAAGCACACACAAGTATAAACCGGTACAGCAAAACTTACACAAGAACATATTGCAAGCATTATAAGACTCTACCCTGTCTTGCTTGTTGCTCAAAAACTTTTACCAGAAAATATCTAGACCTTAGAGAGACCAATCATGCAATCCAAATTTTAACAAGCTCTACGGTAGTTCTTCACTAATAGGTTTAAACTACATGATGCAAGAGCTTAAACATGAGATACTTGAGAGCTCAAAACAATTGCCAAGTATCAAATTATTCAAGACAATATACCAATTACCACATGAAGCATTTTCTGTTTCCAACCAAATAACAATAAGTATAAGTGTTGCGGCTTTCAGCTTTCGCCATGAACATGAAAAATAAAACGAAGAACACAAGTGTTCAAATGAAAAAGCGGAGCGTGTCTCTTATCCCACACAAGCATGTTAGGATCCGATTTATTCAGAAAACTTAAAATAACAAATGAGAATAAAAGCACACGGACGCTCCAAGTAAAGCACATAAGATGTGACAGAATTAAAATATAGTTTCACTAGAGGTGACCTGATAAGTTTGATGAAGAAGAGGATGCCTTGGGCATCCCCAAGCTTAGACGCTTGAGTCTTCTTGAAATATGCAGGGATGAACCACGGGGCATCCCCAAGCTTAGACTTTTCACTCTTCTTGATCATATTATATCATCCTCCTCTCTTGATCCTTGAAAACTTCCTTCACACCAAACTCAAAGCAATCTCATTAGAGGGTTAGTGCATAATCGAAAATTCACATGTCCAGCAAGGACACAATCATTCCCAACACTTCTGGACATTACCCAAGGCTACTGAAATTTAATGGAGCAAAGAAATCCACTCAAACACAGTAAAAGAGGCAATGCGAAATAAAAGGCAGAATCTGTCAAAACAGAACAGTCCGTAAAGACGAATTTTTCGAGGCACTTAACATGCTCAGATGGAAAAGCTCCAGTTGAATGAAAGTTGCGTACATATCTGAGGATTACTCATGAATTTTTTCAGAATTTTTAGATTCTTCTACAGAGATTAAAACTCAAATTCGTGACAGCTAAAAATCAGTTTCTGCGCAGAAATCCAAATCTAGTATCAACTTTCTATCAAAGACTTTACTTGGCACAACAATGCAAGAAATAAAGATACAAAGGTATTGCTACAGTAGTAACAAACACCTGGACTCAAATATAAAACAAAAATTGCAGAAATAAAATAATGGGTTGTCTCCCATAAGCGCTTTTCTTTAACGCCTTTCAGCTAGGCGCAGAAAGTGTAAAGCAAGTAACATCAAGAGAAGAAGCATCAACATCATAATTTTCCTTAAAAACACAACTTGTCGCAAAAGGTACCTTAGATGCTCCATCATCTAAATTTCCCATAGTGGTACTAAGGGTTTTATCAATTTTAAGCTCATAATGATTCTTTGGCTTTGGCATCTTAGGGACATACATGAACTTTTGCTCCTTACCCACATAAGCTTTCTCCTTAAACTTAAGAGAAGAAAAAGTTGAACCCAAGGTTCCCATAGCTTCTTCAAGTTCACCAATCCTATGGGTTTGATTATCATGAATAGCACAAGTTTCTAAGACAACAATTCTTTCATTAATTCCTCCTAGGGATTTATCAAGTTTATCAGTATTATCAAGTAATATTCCCAATCTAGTCTCAACACTTGGAAGATTTTTCTCTATGGCCTCCAACTTTTTCATGACATCCTCAAGAAAGATTTCAATTTTAGCTTCATTAACAGGTGGTATTCCAACTAGACTCTTAATGATGCAACTAGCTTCTAAAGCAGGAGTAATTACCCCCTGTAAGAGTATCAAGAACATACCTATTCCAGCTAGAGATACCAACATAAAAGTTTCTAAGGAGGATAATAGTGGAGTGTTTCTTAGTGCACCTATGATGAGCATTACTAATTCTATACCAAGTATCTTTAAAACTTTCTCCCCCCTGTTGCTTAAACGAACGAACTTCAACTTCAGGACTACTCATTTTAGTACTAATAAAAATAAATAAAGCAAAACCGAATAAAGTAAAACAAGTAACTAATTTTTTGTGTGTTTTTTATATAAGGAAAGTAAACAAGACAGAAAATAAAATAAAGCAAGACAACAAACAAAGTAAAGAGATTGGGTGTGAGAGACTCCCCTTGCAGCGTGTCTTGATCTCCCGGCAATGGCGCCAGAAAAGTAGCTGCTTAAAGCACACGTTTGGGAACCCCAAGAGGAAGGTATGATGAGTACAGCAGCGAGTTTTCCCTCAGTAAGAAACCAAGGTTATCGAACCAGTAGGAGATGAAGATCACGTGAAGATTGTTGGTGAAGGAGTGTAGTGCGGCGCAACACCAGGGATTCCGGTGCCAACGTGGAACCTGCACAACACAATCAAACTACTTTGCCCCAACTTAACAGTGAGGTTGTCAATCTCACCGGCTTGCTGAAAACAAAGGATTAAACGTATGGTGTGGAAAATGATGTTTGCAGAAAACAAAAGAGAACAATGATTGCAGTAGGTTGTATTTCAGATGTAAAAGAATGGACCGGGATCCACAGTTCACTAATGGTGTCTCTCCAATAAGATAAATAACATGTTGGGTAAACAAATTACAGTTGGGCAATTGACAAATAGAGAGGGCATAACAATGCACATACATATCATGATGACTACTATGAGATTTACTTAGGGCATTACGACAAAGAACATAGACCGCCATCCAGCATGCATCTATGCCTAAAAAGTCCACCTTCGGGTTAGCATCCGCATCCCTTCCAGTATTAAGTTGCAAACAACAGACAATTGCATTAAGTACTGTGCGTAATGTAAACAATACAAATATCCTTAGACAAAGCATTGATGTTTTATCCCTAGTGGCAACAGCACATCCACAACCTTAGGGGTTGCTGTCACTCCCCAGATTCAATGGAGACATGAACCCACTATCTAGCTTAAATACTCCCTCTTGGAGTTACAAGTATCAACTTGGCCAGAGCCTCTACTAGCAACGGAGAGCATGCAAGATCATCAACAACACATATATGATAGATCAATAATCAACTTGACATAGTATTCCATAGTCATCGGATCCCAACAAACACAACATGTAGCATTACAAATAGATGATCTTGATCATGATAGGCAGCTCACAACACTACAAGAAAAGTTGCCATGGCCGACGAAGTTGAAGTCGCGCCATGGTTGCTGGTGCACCATGGCCGACGATTTTTGGTCTCTCCGTGGTGCATGTCAAAACTTTTTTTCTCGTTTTTGAGGCCACCTAGCCCGACGAAAGCGGCCAAAACGTCGCGTATGGTGGCCCGGGACGTGGTGCATCACGAATTCTCGGGTTCGCCGGCCGAGTCAACGCAAATCCGCACCGCCCAGGGATGTAGGGCCCAGATGGCAGCCTCTCTAGCATTGTTTTTTTCTCGATCGCGCCATCTCGTTCAACGCTCTCCGATCGAGCCGTTTACGATGCAGGATCATGGGTCCCGCATGTCATCCTCTATGAACCAAAATTCTTTCTTTTCTTGGATTTTTTTGACCCCCTAATTTCTGGCTACTTCCTTTTTCTTTTGATCCCGTGCCGCCTTGGAAATGTCGAGACCGCTGCAACTAAATGGGACCCGCATGTCATCTTCTATGAGCAATCAACTTTCTTTTCTTGGAGTTTTTTTTGGCACCTCATATTTGGTCACTTGCCTTTTTCTTTCGATCCCCTGCCGCCTCTCAAACGGTGATACCGCTGATGCTAAATGGGACCCGCATGTCATCCTCTATGTAATATAAAACTTTCTTTTCTTGGATTTTTTGGCACCTCATATTTGGTCACTTGCCTTTTTCTTTCGATCCTGCTGCCTCTAAACGGTGATACCGCTGCTGCTAAATGGGACCCGCATGTCATCCTCTATGTACTATAAAACTTTCTTTTCTTGGATTTTTTGGCACCTCATATTTGGTCACTTGCCTTTTTCTTTCGATCCCCTGTCGCCTCTCAAACGGTGATACCGCTGATGCTAAATGGGACCCGCATGTCATCCTCTATGTACTACAAAACTTTCTTTTCTTGGATTTTTTGGCACCTCATATTTGGTCACTTGCCTTTTTTTTCGATCCCCTGCCGACTCTCAAACGGTGATACCGCTGATGCTAAATGGGACCCGCATGTCATCCTATATGTACTATAAAACTTTCTTTTCTTGGATTTTTTTGGCACCTCATATTTGGTCACTTGCCTTTTTCTTTCGATCCCCTGCCGCCTCTCAAACGTTGATACAGCTGCTGCTAAATGGGACCCGCATGTCATCCTCTATGTACATTCAAGTTTCTTTTCTTGGATTATTTTTGGTTCCTGATATTTGGTCACTTGCCTTTTTCTTTCGATCCCCTGCCGCCTCTCAAACGGTGATACAGCTGCTGCAAAATGGGACCCGCATGTCATCCTCTATGTACATTCAAGTTTCTTTTGTTGGATTATTTTTGGCTCCATATATTTGGTCACTTGCCTTTTTCTTTCGATCTCATGCCACATTTGAAACGTTGAGGAACCTGCTGGCTCATGGGACCCGCATGTCATCCTCTATGTGCTATAAAAGTTTATTTTCTTGGATTTTTTTCACCCTCTGATTTTTGGCTATTTCCTTTTTCTTTTGATCCCCTGCCGCTTTGGAAACGTCGAGTAAGATGTTGGCTCATGGGACCCGCATGTCATCCTCTATGTCCATCAACTTTATTTTCTTGGATTTTTTTGACCCCCTAATTTCTGGATACTTTCTTTTTCTTTTGATCTCAAGCCGCATTTGAAACGTTGAGACCGCTGCTGCTAAATGGGACCCGCATGTCATCCTCTATGCACAATAAAGTTTCTTTTCTTCGATTATCTTTGGCTCCTGATATTTTGTCACTTGCCTTTTTCTTTCGATCTCATGCCGCCTTTGAAACGTTGAGTAAGCTGCTGGCTCATGGGTCCCGCATGTCATCCTCTACGAACAATAAAGGTTTCCTTTCTTGGAGTTATTTTTTACCCCTAATTTTTGGCTACTTCCTTTTTCTTTTGATCCCCTGCCGCCTTTGAAACGTTGAGGATTCTGCTGGCTCATGGGTCCCACATGTCAGCCTCTATGAACAATAAACCTTTCCTTTCTTGGAGTTATTTTGACCTCTAATTTCTGGTTATTTTCCTTTTTTAAAATCATGTGTCGCCTTGGAAACGTTGAGGATGCTGCTGCCGCATGGGTCCCGCATGTCATCCTCTTAGAACGATAAATGTTTCTTTTTTTTATTTTTTTACCAGCTGATTTTTGGTTTATTTTTTTTCGATTCTCCGCCGTCTTTAAAACGTTGACGACGCTGCTGGCTCAAAGGTCCCCGATGTCAGCCCCCCGTACAAGAAACATGTGATACTTGATTATTTTGCAGACAATAAACAGTGTATTTCGCTCTGACCTATTGCACACGGAAAAAATAAATCTTTATTTTTAAATAAACAAACTTATATGTTGAAACTCCTTGTTTTTTGTTTTTGTGAAGCATAGGACTTTCCTGTTTTGGAGTGGGCTCAAATTGTACGAGTCCAAAGGCGTCCAGCAGGATAGTTCGTAGGCCCAGACGGCCAGATGCCCCCCAATTGAAATCTTTCTTTTCTTGGATTTTTTGAGCCCCTGATTTCTGGCTACTTCCTTTTTTTTGGTCCTGTGCCGCCTTGGAAACATTGAGAACGCTGCTGCAAAATGGGACCCGCATGTCATCCTCTATGTACAATAATTTTTTTTCTTGGATTATTTTTGGCTCCTGATATTTGTCACTTGCCTTTTTCTTTCCATCTCATGCCGACTTTGAAACACTGAGACCGCTGCTGCAAAATGGGACCCGCATGTCATCCTCTATGTACAATAAAAATTACTTTTCTTGGATTATTATTTTTGGCTCGATATTTGGTCACTTGTCTTTTTCTTTCGATCTCATGCCACGTTTGAAACGTTGAGGAACCTGCTGGCTCATGGGACCCGCATGTCATCCTCTATGTGCTATAAAAGTTTATTTTCTTGGTTTTTTTCACCCTCTGATTTTTGGCTATTTCCTTTTCTTTTGATCCCCTGCCGCCTTGGAAACGTCGAGTAAGCTGCTGCAAAATGGGACCCGCATGTCATCCTCTATGTACAATCAACTTTCTTTTCTGTAGTTTTTTTGGGCACCTGATATTTGGTCACTTGCCTTTTTCTTTCGATCCCGTGCCGCCTCTCAAACATAGATACAGCTGCTGCCAAATGGGACCCGTATGTCATCCTCTATGTACAATAAAAGTTTCTTTTCTTGGATTATTTTTCACCTTCTGATATTTGGCTATTTCCTTTTTCTTTCGATCCCCTGCCTTGGAAACGTTGAGACCGCTGCTCCAAATTGGGACCCGCATGTCATCCTCTATGTACTATAAAAGTTTCTTTTTTTGGATTTTATTTCACCCTCTGATTTTTGGCTATTTCCTTTTTCTTTTGATCCCCTGCCGCCTTGGAAACGTTGAGTAAGCTGCCGCCTTGGGACCCACATGTCATCATCTATGTACAATCAACTTTCTTTTCTTGGAGTTTTTTTTACTCCCTAATTTCTGGCAACTTTATTTTTCTTTTGATCTCAAGCCGCATTAGAAACTTTGGGACCGCTGCTGCAAAATGGGACCCGCATGTCATCCTCTATGTACAATAAAACTTCTTTTTCTTGGATTATTTTTGGCTCGTGATATTTGGTCACTTGCCTTTTTCTTTCGATCTCATGCCGCCTTTGAAATATTGAGGAAGCTGCTGGCTCATGGGTCCCGCATGTCATCCTCTATGAATAATAAAAGTTTCCTTTGTTGGAGTTATTTTTTACCCCTAATTTCTGGCTACTTCCTTTTTCTTTTGATCCCCTGCCGCCTTTGAACGTTGAGGACTCTGCTGGCTAATGGGTCCCATATGTCAGCCTGTATGAACAATAAACCTTTCTTTTCTTGGAGTTATTTTGACCCCTAATTTCTGGCTATTTTGCCTTTTTTGGATCCCGTGCCGCCTTGGAAACGTTGAGGATGCTGCTGCCTCATGGGTCCCGCATGTCATCCTCTCAGAACGATAAATGTTTCTTTTCTTCGATTTTTTGCCAACTGATTTTTGGTTTTTTTTTATCCCCTGCCGCCTTTAAAACTTTGACGACGCTGCTGGCTCATGGGTCCCGATGTCAGCCTCCCCGTACAAGAAACATGTGATATCTTGATTATTTTGCAGACAATAAAAAGTGTATTTCGCTCTGAGTTATTGCAAACAGATAAATTAAATATTTATTTTTACATAAACAAACTAATATGTTGAATCTCCTTGTTTTTGTTTTGTTTTTGCGAAGCATAGGAATTTCCTGTTTTGGAGTGGGCTGAAATTGTACGAGTCAAAAGGCGTCCAGCAGGGATAGTTCGAAGGCCCAGATGGCCATGCAACCCCAGTTGATATCTTCCTTAACTTGGATTATTTTTTGATCAAAAGGCCCAACAGGGATATATCCTTTTTCTTTTGGTCCTGTGTGCCGCCTTGGAAATGTTGAGGACGCTGCTGCCTCATGGGACCCGCATGCTATATGAACTATAAAAGTTTCTTTTCTTGGATTTTTTTTCACCCTCTGATTTTTGGCTATTTCCTTTTTCTTTTGTTCCCCTGCCGCCTTGGGACCCACATGTCATCCTCTATGTACAATCAACTTTCTTTTCTTGGCTACTTTCTTTTTCTTTTGATCTCAAGCCGCATTTGAAACGTTGAGACCGCTGCTGCAAAATAGGACCCACATGTCATCCTCAATGTAAAATAAAAGTTTCTTATCTTGGATTATTTTCACCCTCTGATTATTGGCTATTTCCTTTTTCTTTCGATCCCCTGCTGCCTTGGAAACGTAGAGGATGCAGCTGCCTCATGGGTCCCACATGTCACCCTATGAACAATAAAAGTTTATTTTCTTCGATTTTTTCACCCTCTGCTTTTTGGCTATTTCCTTTTTCTTTTGATCCCATGCCGCCGTGGAAACGTTGAGGATGCTGCTGCCTCATGGGACCCGCATGTCGTACTCTATGTACAATAAAAGTTTCTTATTTTGGATTATTTTTGGCTCCTGATATTTGGTGACTTGCCTTTTTCTTTCAATCTCATGCCGCCTCTCAAACGTTGAGTAAGCTGCTGGCTCATGGGACCCGCATGTCATTAACTATGTACAATAAAATTTATTTTCTTGAATTATTTTTGGCTCCTGATATTTGGTCACTTGCCTTTTTCTTTCGATCGCATGCCGTCTTTGAAACGTTCAGACCGCTGCTACAACATGGGACCCATATGTCATCCTCTATGTACAATGAAAGTTTCTTTTCTTGGATTATTTTTGGCTCCTGATATTTGGTCACTTGCCTTTTTCTTTTGATCTCATGCCGTCTTTGAAACGTTCAGACCACTGCTACAACATGGGACCCATATGTCATCCTCTATGTACAATGAAAGTTTCTTTTCATGGATTATTTTTTGCTCCTAATATTTGGTCACTTTCCTTTTTCTTTCGATCTCATGCCGTCTCGGCCCTCTGAAATGTCGATTAAGTTGTTGTCTCATGGGACCCGCATATCATCCTCTATATACAATAAAGGTTTTTTCTTGGATTTTTTACCCCCTGATTTTTGGTCACTTGCCTTTTTCTTTCGATCCTCTGCTGCCTTTGAAATTGTGGACGCTGCTGGCTCATGGGTCCCACATGCCAGCCTCTATGAACAATAATATTTCTTTTCTTGGATTTTTTTACCCCCTGATTTCTGGCTATTTGCCTTTTTCTTTGGATCCCCCGCCTTTGAAACGATGAGGACGCTGCTGGCGCATAGCTCCCACATGTCAGCCTCTATGAACAATAAACCTTTATTTTCTTGGATTTATTGTTGACCCCTAATTAATGGCTACTTCGCTTTTTTTCGATCCCTGATACGTCGCAAACGTATCTATAATTTCTTATGTTCCATGCTACTTTTATTACAATACTTGAATGTTTTATACATACTTTACAGCATTATTTTACATTTTCCGGCACTAACCTATTAACAAGATGCCGAAGTGCCGTTCGTTTTTGCTGTTTTTGGTTTCAGAAATCCTAGTAAGGAAATATTCTCGGAATTGGACGAAATCAACGCCCAGGGCTATTTTTACACGAAGCTTCCGAAAGGGAGACGGAGTGGGGCCACGAGGTGGCCAGACACCGGCGCGGCGCGGCGGGCCCGGCCGCGCGCCCTGTTGTCTGGGCCCTCGTGCCGCCACTTGACCTACCCTTCCGCCTACAAATAGCCTTCGTCGCGAAACCCCGTACCGAGAGCCACGATACGGAAAACATTACGAGAGGCCGCCCGCCAATCCCATCTCGGGGGATTCAGGAGATCGCCTCCGGCACCCTGAGAGGGGAATCATCATCGGAGGGGCTCTACATCATCATACCCGCCTCCGGATTGATGCGTGAGTAGTTCATCCTTGGACTATGGGTCCATAGCAGTAGCTAGATGGTTGTCTTCTCCGCTTGTGCTATCATTGTATTAGATCTTGTGAGCTGCCTAACATGATCAAGATCATCTATTTGTAATGCTACATGTTGTGTTTGGCGGGATCCGATGAATAGAGAATACTATGTTAAGTTGATTATCAATCTATCATATATGTGTTGTTTATGTTCTTGCATGCTCTCCGTTGCTAGTAGAGGCTCTGGCCAAGTTGATACTTGTAACTCCAAGAGGGAGTAATTATGCTCGATAGTGGGTTCATGCCTCCATTGAATCTGGGACAGTGACAGAAAGTTCTAAGGTTGTGGATGTGCTGTTGCTACTAGGGATAAAACATTGATGCTTTGTCTAAGGATATTTGTTTTGATTACATTACGCACCATACTTAATGCAATTATCTGTTGTTTACAACTTAATACCGGAAGGGGTTCGGATGATAACCTGAAGGTGGATTATTTAGGCATAGATGCATGCTGGATAGCGGTCTATGTACTTTGTCGTAATGCCCTGATTAAATCACATAGTAATCATCATTGATATGTATTGAATCTTTATTTGTCAATTGCCCGCCTGTAATTTGTTCACCCAGCATGCTAGTTATCTTATTGGAGAGACACCACTAGTGAACTGTGGACCCCGGTCCATTCTTTTACATCTGAATACATTCTACTGCTTTTACTGTTCTTTGCAAACAAACACCATCTTCCACTCAATACGCTTAATCCTTTGTTTTCAGCAAGCCGGTGAGATTGACAACCTCACTGTTACGTTGGGGCAAAGTACTTTGATTGTGTAGTGCAGGTTCCACGTTGGCGCCGGTTTCACTGGTGTTGCGCCGCACTACACTCCTCCACCAACAACCTTCACGTGCTTCTTGGCTCCTACTGGTTCGATAACCTTGGTTTCATAAGGGAAACTTGCTGTTGTGCGCATCATACCTTCCACTTGGGGTTCCCAACGGACGTGTACATCTACGAGCATCAAGCTAAATTTCGCGCCGTTGGGAGATCAAGACACGCTGCAAGGGAGTCTCCACTTCCAATCTCTTTACTTTGTTTTTGTCTTGCTTTATTTTATTTACTACTTTGTTTGCTGCACTTAAACAAAACACAAAAAAATTAGTTGCTAGCTTTACTTTATTTACTGTCTTGTTCTCTATATCAAAAACACAAAAATTAGTTACTTGTCTTTACTTTATTTGCCTAGTTTACTTTTGTTATCATGTCTAGTTCCGTACCTGTTACTTCTTCACCTGAAGAATTAGTCTTTACTTTTAAACAAGGGGATGAGGAGAGTTTTAAAGATGCTTGGTCTAGAATTTTTGATGCTTATCGTAAAGCTGAACCTCAAATGACTCTAAGTTTGCTCCTTAGTAATTTTTATTTTGGGCTTATGATTCGCTATAGATATGCCTTAGATGCTATAGTAGGAGGAGATTTCCTTCATTGCAACGGTGATCAAGCTTTTAATGCCATAAAAAATTGGTTGCATCACATAGTTCGGCTAATAACTTTGATTCAGCTCTTATTAGCATTTATAATAGATTAAACACTCTTGAGACAAATGCATCTTACTTGAAGGAAAGTTGTGGTTATGTTCGAAACCGTCTTGATGAAGTTTTAGTGAACTCTGAACCCTCAATGTGGAATCCTACTATCAAAGTTACTATTGGTGGTGAAACTTTTCATGCCCGTTGTGATATTATGTCTGAATTTTGTCTTATGCCTGAGAGTATTTATAAATCTTTGACACTTTGGGGACTCGTTGAAGGAGGAGAAGGAATAACTCTTATTGATAATTCTGTTATAATTCCTAAGGGAATAGCTGAGAGTGTGCACACAACCATTCTTGGAAGAACGGTATCCACTGATTATCTTGTTATTGAATGTGTAGGAACTGGACAAATCACACTTGGAAGATCCCTGCTGAAACTATTGGGAGCAATCATAAATACGGGAGAAGGCACCCTAAAAATCATACCGGGAGGCCGACATGTATTCCCTAAACCAAAGGGTAAGAAAAAGAGTAAGAAGGGTAGGCGTAAAGCCCGAGGTAATGTTGATGCTCCATCTCTTGAAAATACTTGATTTGCACTTTCTGCGCCTAGCTGAAAGGCGTTAAAGAAAAGCACTTCTTGGGAGATAACCCATGTTTTATTTTATTTACTGTATTGTTGAGTCTTGGAAGTTGTTTACTACTGTAGCAACCTCTCCTTATCATGTTTTTGTGCCAACTAAAGTTTCTATGCCAAAGTTGATACTATATTTGGGATCGCTGCGCAGAAACAGCATTGCTGTCTGTCGCGAATTCTCGCAGAAGTCTCTGTAAAAAAATCGAAAAAATCTGCAAATTTAGGAGCGTGATCCTAAGATATGTACGCAACTTTCATTAGTTTTGAGTTTTTCCATTTGAGCAAGTTAAGTGCCTCTTCCAGATGCATCTTTACGGACTGTTCTGTTTTGACAGATTCTGTCTTTTATTTCACATTGCCGCTTTTGCTATGTTGAATGAGTTTCTTTGTTCCATTAACTTTCAGAAGCTTTGTGCAATGTCCAGAAGTGTTAAGAATGATTGTGTCACCTCTGAATATGTGAATTTTTGGTTATGCACTAACCCTCTAATGAGTTTGCTTGGAGTTTGTGTGAAGGAAGTTTTCAAGGGTCAAGAGAAGTAGATGATATACTATGATCAAGAAGAGTGAAAGGTCTAAGCTTGGGGATGCCCCAGTGGTTCATCCCTGCATATTTTAAGAAGACTCAAGCATCTAAGCTTGGGGATGCCCAAGGCATCCCCTTCTTCATCGACAACATTATCAGGTCACTTCTAGTGAAACTATATTTTTATTCCATCACATTCTTATGTTCTTTACTTGGAGCGTCGGTTTGTTTTTATTTTTGTTTTGTTTTGAATAAATTTGGATCCCACCATTCTTATATTGGAGATATTACGCTCCGCTTTTTCATATGGAACACTTGTGTTCTTAATTGTGCGTTAATGTTCATGGCGAAAGCTAATTGCTTCGTTAAATTGCTATTTGGTTGGAATTGGAAAATGCTGCATATGGTTTGGTAACTTGGCAATTGTTTGTGCTCTCATAGATCATGTTTAAGCTCTTGCATAATGTAGTTTAATCTATTAATGAAGAACTACCGTAGAGCTTGTTTAATTTGGTTTGCATGATTGGTCTCTCTAAGTCTAGATATTTTCGGGTAAAGTGTTTGAACAACGAGGAAGACAGTGTAGAGTCTTATAATGCTTGCAATATGTTCTTGTGTGAGTTTTGCTGTACCTGTTCATACTTGTGTTTGCTTCAAACAACCTTGCTAGCCCAAACCTTGTACTGAGAGGAAATGCTTCTCGTGCATCCAAACACCTTGAGCCAAACTCCATGCCATTTGTGTCCACCATATCTACCTACTATGTGGTATTTTTCTGCCATTCCAAAGTAAATTACTTGAGTGCTACCTTTAAAATTTCATTCCTCTACCTTTACAATATATAGCTCATGGGACAAATAGCTTAAAAACTATTGTGGTGATGAATATGTAGTTATGTGTCTTAATTCTTATAAGTTGCTTGTTGAGCGGTAACCATGTTTTCTGGGGACGCCATCAACTTTACCTTTGTTGGATATCATGTGAGATGCTATGCATGTTCGTCTTGTCTGAAGTAAGTGGATTTCATGATCAAATGGTTTGAGTATGCATATGTTAGAGAAGAACATTGGGCCGCTAACTAAAGCCATGTATCATGGTGGAAGTTTCAGTTTGGACATACAACCTCAATCTCTTATGAGAATATTAACTGTTGTTGAATGCTTAAACATTAAAAAGAGGAGTCCATTATCTGTTGTCTATGTTGTCCCGGTATGGATGTCTAAGTTGAGAATAATCAAAAGCGAGAAATCCAATGCGTGCTTTCTCCTTAGACACTTGTACAGGCGGCATAGAGGTACCCCTTTGTGACACTTGGTTGAAGCATATGTCATGTGATGATAATCCGTGTTTTCGAGCTAAGTAGGACAAGGTGCGAGCACTATTAGTACTCTATGCATGAGACATGCAACTTGTAGGAAGTATTATGCATAGCACATATGAATTATTACTACCGTTGACAAAATTGTTTCTATGTTTTCAAAACAAAAAGCTCTAGCACAAAAATAGTAATCCATGCTTCCCTCTGCGAAGGGCCATTCTTTTACTTTATGTTGAGTCAGTTTACCCACTTCTTTCTATCTTAGAAGCAAACACTTGTGTTAACTGTGTGCATTGATTCTTACATGTTTACTTATTGCACCTGTTATATTACTCTATGTTGACAAATATCCATGAGATATACATGTTACAAGTTGAAAGCAATTGCTGAAACTTAATAATCCTTTGTGTTGCTTCAATGCATTCTACTTCGAATTTATTGCTTATGAGTTAGCTCTTATGCAAGTCTTATTGATACTTGTCTTGAAAGTACTATTCATGAAAAGTTATGCTATATGATTCATTTGCTTAGTCATTATCTTTGTTAGCAATCTTTTGTCCAGATCACTCCATTCATCTCATATGCTTTACAATAATGTTGATCAAGATTATGTTGGTAGCATGTCACTTCAGAAATTATTTGTGTTATCGTTTACCTACTCGAGGACGAGTAGGAACTAAGCTTGGGATGCTTGATACGTCGCAAACGTATCTATAATTTCTTATGTTCCATGCTACTTTTATTACAATACTTGAATGTTTTATACATACTTTACAGCATTATTTTACATTTTCCGGCACTAACCTATTAACAAGATGCCGAAGTGCCAGTTGCTGTTTTTCTGCTGTTTTTGGTTTCAGAAATCCTAGTAAGGAAATGTTCTCGGAATTGGACGAAATCAACGCCCAGGGCCTATTTTTACACGAAGCTTCCAGAAGACCGAAAGGAGACGAAGTGGGGTCACGAAGTGGCCGGACCGAGCGGTGCGGCCCGGCCACGGCCACGCGGTGGGCCCCTCGTGCCGCCACTTGACCTACCCTTCCGCCTACAAATAGCCTTCGTCGTGAAACCCCCACCGAGAGCCACGATACGGAAAACATTACCGAGAGGCCGCGCCGCCAATCCCATCTCGGGGATTCAGGAGATCGCCTCCGGCACCCTGCCGGAGAGGGGAATCATCATCGGAGGGGCTCTACATCATCATGCCCGCCTCCGGATTGATGCGTGAGTAGTTCATCCTTGGACTATGGGTCCATAGCAGTAGCTAGATGGTTGTCTTCTCCGCTTGTGCTATCATTGTATTAGATCTTGTGAGCTGCCTAACATGATCAAGATCATCTATTTGTAATGCTACATGTTGTGTTTGGCGGGATCCGATGAATAGAGAATACTATGTTAAGTTGATTATCAATCTATCATATATGTGTTGTTTATGTTCTTGCATGCTCTCCGTTGCTAGTAGAGGCTCTGGCCAAGTTGATACTTGTAACTCCAAGAGGGAGTAATTATGCTTGATAGTGGGTTCATGCCTCCATTGAATCTGGGACAGTGACAGAAAGTTCTAAGGTTGTGGATGTGCTGTTGCTACTAGGGATAAAACATTGATGCTTTGTCTAAGGATATTTGTGTTGATTAAATTACGCACCATACTTAATGCAATTATCTGTTGTTTACAACTTAATACCGGAAGGGGTTCGGATGATAACCTGAAGGTGGATTATTTAGGCATAGATGCATGCTGGATAGCGGTCTATGTACTTTGTCGTAATGCCCTGATTAAATCACATAGTAATCATCGTTGATATGTATTGAATCTTTATTTGTCAATTGCCCGCCTGTAATTTGTTCACCCAGCATGCTAGTTATCTTATTGGAGAGACACCACTAGTGAACTGTGGACCCCGGTCCATTCTTTTACATCTGAATACATTCTACTGCTTTTACTGTTCTTTGCAAACAAACACCATCTTCCACTCGATACGCTTAATCCTTTGTTTTCAGCAAGCCGGTGAGATTGACAACCTCACTGTTACGTTGGGGCAAAGTACTTTGATTGTGTAGTGCAGGTTCCACGTTGGCGCCGGTTTCACTGGTGTTGCGCCGCACTACACTCCTCCACCAACAACCTTCACGTGCTTCTTGGCTCCTGGTTCGATAACCTTGGTTTCATACTGAGGGAAACTTGCTGCTGTGCGCATCATACCTTCCACTTGGGGTTCCCAACGGACGTGTACATCTACGCGCATCAATCCCCAGCCGCCTTCGAAACGTTGAGGACGCTGCTGGCTCATGGGTCCCATATGTCAGCCTCTATGAAAAATAAAACATTTACTTTCTTGGATTTATTTTTTGACACCTAATTAATGACTACTTGGTTCTTTCTTTTGATCCCGTGACGCCTTTGAAACGTTGAGGGCCCTGCTGGCTCATGGGTCCAACATGTCAGCCTCTATGAACAATAAGAGTTTCCTTTGTTGCATTTATTTTTGACCCCTAATTTCTGGCTATTTGCCTTTTTTCATCGTCTGCCGCCTTAGAAACGTTGAGGACGCTGCTGGCTCATGGGTCCCACATGTCAGCCTCTTTGTACGATAAAAGTTTCCTTTGCTGGATTTATTTTTGACCCCTAATTTCTGGCTATTTGCCTTTTTCTTTCGAGCTCCACCGCCTTTGAAATGTTGATGACGCTGCTGCAAACTGGGTACAATATGTCAGCCTCTTTGTGCGATAAACCTTTCCTTTCTTGGATTTTTTGGACACCTGATTTCGAGCTACTTGCCTTTTTTTTCGATCTCCTGCCCACTTTGAGAAACGTCGAGAACGATGCTGGTGGGTCCCACATGTCATCCTCTCTGAAGCCTGGCTGCAAGATCCCACATGTCAGCCTGACTGTTGAATAAACGTTTCCTTTCTCGAATTTATATTTGACCCCTGATTTCTGGCTACTTTGCCGTTTCTTTCGATCCCCTGCCGCCTTGTCAACGTTGAGGACACTGCTGCAAAATGGGTCCCACATGTCATCCTCTATGTAGAATAAATGTTTCCTTTCTTGTATTATTTTTTCTTTCAATCTCTGGCCGCCTTTAAATGATGTGGACGCAGCTATTGGGCCGTTATCTCCTGAGCTAGTAGGCCCACGTAAATTACCATGTAGATTGCCATACAGTACTTTTTCTATTGGTAAGTTTTTTTTTGAGAACTTTCTATTGGTAAGGTGGTACATAGGGTTACCCTTACCCAAAAAAATATGTGGTACATGGAGCAGCGCTGGAACCCTGATCGTTACTGAAGTCATTTGCGCCTAATAGCGCGAGCTTAGCTAATTTTTGAAGAAAAAAAGATGTCCGGCGTGGTATTCAAAACAAAGATCTTCATGTCTGCTACTCCACCAAAAAACAGACCAACATGTATTCATCACAATACGGGTAGCTAATTTAGGAAAAATGTGTTCATCACGGGATTCAAACAAAGATCTTCATCTCTGCTAAATTTTGATTTCACCAAAAACCGAACAGCGTGTGTTCATGACTTTAAGTTCACGAACACTATGGTTTCTCTATAAAATAAGGTCACCATCCGTTCCTTTATTGAAGGCATTTGCGAAAAGTGTCTTTGGCTAATGGGCACCAGTGCTCCTGCTGTTTAAAAAAATCAAATATCATACATATTTGTTTCAAAAAAATCTGAAAATAAATGTAGACATAATAAATAAAGTAACCTACAAGCGTGTAAAATTTTAATATGAAATTCTTTATATTGTAGACTACACAAAAAAGACAAAATCTGTTGAAATTTGGAGATTTGAAATATGCATACCCAGATCCACACGTTTGTTACTTTTGTGTAGCCCAGAATTTTTTGGATTTGAAACTTAAATTTTGCACGTTTATGGGACAATTCATTAGCTACACCATGATTTTTTTCTAATTTTTTTTAACACATAAATATGTTTTTTATTTTTTCTAAAATAGCAGGAGCACTGGTGCCCAAGAGCACCAAATCTCTTAGGCATTTGCGCCTAATAGCGTGAGCTTAGCTAATTTTTGAAGAAAAAAAGATGTCCATTGTGGTATTCAGGACAAAGATCTTCATGTCTGCTACTCCACCAAACAACAAACCAGCATGTATTCATCACAATACGGGTAGCTAATTTGTGAAAAATATGTTCAGCACGGGATTCAAACAAAGATCTTCATCTCTGCAAAATTTTGATTGCAGCAAAAACCGAACAGCGAATGTTCATGAGGTTAAGTTCACGAACACTATGTTTTCTCTATAAAATAAGGTCACCATCTGTCTCTTATTTCTCAAGGAAAAACAGGTGGAAGTGTTGGGACGAACCACATGGGTGCTTCGGCTCTATGTTCAATCTTCTCTTTTTTGTACTGCAATCTTGAGCCTATGGCAGGACCTCCATTGACGTGCATTCTGCACCAATTTGGCCTTGGACGTATCCATGTATCACGGGCACGATTGTGGGTAGCAAAGACACAGTCAGGTTTGAACAATTGGAAATCTGGTTCTGCAGCCTCTGCGTCGATTGGCGGGGGTAGCATGAAAATTGGGTGATTGAGTCCAAGAAATAAAGAATGCCCCTTCAAATTGTTCAATATTTCCCACCTTGCCTCTTCTACAGTGTCCAAGGTATGGGCAGATCTCAAGAAAACGTAGCACCGTACCAAAGGATAAGACCTCAGCTTGTTACCCATATGTAATATTGGAGGACCGAGGATGGGCCGATAACCTTTAACCTGAATCCACGCGAGATCAGATTCACCAGTAATGGACTCTGCTCTCATTGGTGCCAGGAACCAAGTGCGCTGGTCAGAAAATCCAAGAAATACATCTTCATCTTCATAATTATGATTATCACCATCATCATCTAATTCTTCATCATCTAATTCTTCATCATCTAATTCTTCTTCTTCTAATTCTTCTTCTTCTAATTCTTCTTCATCAGCATCATTATCTTCATCGGCACCTCCATCGCCTTGAGCCACATTTGCTTCATCATCTTCCATGACAGCATCTCCCTCGATTTGAGCCAAAATTGCAGCCGCTTCTGCTTCTTCATCTTCAATGACAGGGGCGTCAATGAGACGCGGGGCTGCATGTGTCCCTGCAATGCACAAAGATCAACCACAATGCAGCAAGTAGGAACTACACTGAAAATTATCTCTTCTCTTCTATCTTCTATTTTCTACTACTATAAGGCACCAGTTTTGAACAAGACATGTAGCAGCAATTCCAACTGTTGGTGTCCAAAATCTAACGGTTGGGATTAGAGGTATTCGCGTGAAAAAAATACCACACCAGTGTCCACGTGTTTCTAGAACCGTCATGTTTCCATTATGAAGAAAAATCAGAGCAGTCTCACACCGATATCACACGTCCCACTTGATAGTGATTAAGAAAGGTTCCAAATTTTTGTTCATATTTATAAACTGTATGCTCACACTTATTTTGATGGTATAACCAAATTATTAGTTGTATTGAAAGTTTGAACAACATTTAGAACGCAACTTTTGTACATCAGTATTGCGAATCGTAATTGGTCCAACATGTGCAGCATGCCATTTACTAGTTAAGACATAAAACAAAGACTCACCACAGGTATATGGTTCCCAAACCAGAACATCTCCATACGGATATGTAACTGCGTATACACGATGTAGGTGTGAACTTGTACCATATCCAGGAATGCCCATGGCATCGACATAGTTGTTTCTTTCAAAGAATTCGGGGTTTCTCAGGATATTCCACTCCTTTTCTAGGGGCGCTTGTAGGATAGCGATCAATTCGTCAAATACAACGATTACCTCGTAATGCCATGGCCCTGCTAGATCATCTTTGTACGGCCTCTTGACGATCCGTACTTTGAGCAGTTCCAAACTTTTATCTATTTTGTATTTGAAGAGGAATGGTGGGCTGCCATGCCACCATTCACTAGTAGGGCCCAAAGAAATTCCTGCATCTTGCAGAGATGGAAGAGGTATAATAGTATCTGATATGTATATGTTGTGGATCGTCAAGTGCCCGTCCTGCTGGACAAATGCCACCCAGTCGCCGTTACAACCCACCCAGTGCATGGGTCCATGTCCATCCAGTTCCTCCTTGGTATGGATAAATGCTGGAACTGTCGGCTTGTCTAATGGCATCAGCAACGCGTGAATGCCCTGCAAATAGGATTTGTTTCAAAATTGTCTATGCATGCAAGGTATTCGACAGAATGAAGAGCGGATTGTGCAGAACTGAAGCACAGATGTAATGGATAAATAAAGCAATTCCGAAGAGTACATGTGCATAGTGAAGGCAGCAAACCTTACAGTACTCCCAAATTAGGTGATGATGTTGAGTCTAAATTCATGCATGATGTTTGGCAGTAAGAAAAGTTGATTGAAAAAACACAAGCTGAAACGAGATGAGTAAATAAATAAATACTCTTACAGTATTGTCGCGGTCGTCTGGCCATGTCTCGGGGTCGCAGTGGAGCAGGCTCGGTAAACCGAACGGAACCTTATGCGCTCCACGGATGGCATGCCGCATGCCGATCATGCCTCGAGCGAGGCGACCAGTGCTGAGGATATCCGCCCGCTCGGCTATGTTCTCCACCAGTGGGTAGTGGAGGTTGCCCCACCCCATGGACTGGTGGTAGCAATCAGGAATCTCCTCAACCTTACGCTTCTGCTTCATTGGAGTCGGTAATCTAATGCAAGGGAGAGAGGGGTGAACGGGAGAAAGAGACATAAGAGGGTTTTTTGGAGAAGATGCAGTAGTACTACGATACTAGGAGGTGGAGATGCGGGGCATGTTTCCGGGGGAGAGGAACCACTATTTCCCTTTAAAAAAATAACCGCACTTGCTCATTAGAACTTGGGGCGGGGATATAGCGGTAACAGATTCCGAGGTATTGACCAACTTTCCCTCACCTTGACCCCACATGGTTGTGAACCCGAGATAATTTTCTTTTTGATGAACCCGATATACTTATTATAGTACTAAAATAGTACAAGTATATACCTTGTATATACCAACATTATTATTTTAAGGACTTTTGTTCCATGAGCAACAACTTCCCCCACTCCGCTCATCCGAAATCCTAGCCCCTCCAACTTCAAGGACCAATCAACATAGCTATGGCCTTCTAATTTGGCTCAAGTCGCCGCACACATAGTCCTCCCGCCGACAAGGAATAGGAGCATCAGCCCTTTCGTCGCTTGTTGCTATACATAATCATATATAGTACCATATATATTTCAAATTTCCATATCAAAAATAGTTCAAATCTGAATTTTAACATCTCAAGCTAAACCCTCGCTTGCTCTTAAACATAAGCATACCATAGTTCTAGTAATGTAACTAGAGAAGTGAACCTATAGTTGATCAAGCCTTCAACTTTAACACAATAATACCCCCACATTATGTGTTGAGGAGCCACACCCATATATTTAAGAGTACCATCATGTAGACCACAAATGCATCAATGAAGAGAGGGGTATACTTATAGACCACCTCTTTACAAAACAGTTGTAATTAGTAGACCACAATTGCCTCGTTCATTAGCTATGAAATTACATACTATCAGTAGCTACAATGGCTGCAGGCCCTGTTTCATAATTAAACATCACACTTGTTCCAATCCGGGGCGTTGGCGAAGTTTGGGATGAACCAAAGCGGTGTCTTTACCAGGTACCTATCTTTTTTTGTTTTGCATGTTTTCTCCAAGGCGTTGGTTTGGAAACCAACGGCGCAATCTTCACGATTCAGACTGAATCGGCATATTTCAGGCAGCTGCGAATTGCGAAGCCATGCTTCATTCGGCAAGGTGTACACACAATTTCTTCTCGTCAGACATCCTGGGACAACATCTGCACCGCCTAATGGCAGCATAATCGGATAGTTCACTCCAAGGAAAAGATAATATTCTCCAAGGTCATCAATCTTTTCCCATGGAATACCTTCATTTAACTTACTAGTGTCCTTCGTGAACACCAGGCAACCAAACCCAGAAGCATAGTTGCCAACAGTGCGACCATGATGAACACGACGATCAGAAGCAGTATGGCAAACTTTACATGAATATTCCCTTTCATCAGCAATGCCCAGTGTATGGATCAGAAGAAGTCTAGAACCATCTATAGATCTTGCTAACCACCACACACCATAATCGACCTCGTGATCATGGCCAAGAGCATCATCAAGTGCACACCGCCATTCAAACACAATGGGTGGTGGCTCTACGATCAGCGGAGGACCTGCTTGAAAACGAAATTACTGTTAAGAAGGGTATGTTTGGTTTGCACAAATCTGAAAACGTAAGAATTGGGAAAACGCATTAGGATTCAGATGGGATGATATAATGGCATTTCCATTCAATAATATAGCATATTGGTGTATTTGAGTACATCACATGGGAAACCAAAGGATTCATTTCAAGAAGTTCAAGTAGAGGTCAAAATCCAACATAATTCAATCTGAGAATAAAACTCCTAATTATACAATCCTCAAATTTTTCTATGGTAATCATCTCGAATAAAAAGTCTAAATACCAATGAAATTTCATCCGAAGCAAATATGCCCCAAGCCTCCAAGTCAGATCAGTCAGGTTCGAAAATTAATAAGTTTGTGCATTAAAATTATCTTTACAGCCATGAATAATGAAGCTCATCATACACTACGTCCGGAGGAAAATTACCAGCTTGCTGAGGTTTCCATGCGTGAACAGTGCTAGTATGAGTTGTGGCAAACACAAGCCCATTGTGGAGAATTGCATCGATGTAATTGTAAAAGATGTGGGACTTGGGCTCTGTAAGAACTGTCCATCCAGAATCAGCGCCGCAAAGGAGGGCAACTCTGATGTCAAAAACAGCAACAAGAGAGAAATTTTTGTACCCCCAGCAGCTGTGGGAACTTGGCAAATATATATCTTGTGAAATATAATAGCACGAAGGTTGTGGTGGTATATATTTGGAATGTGGGTGGTTTCAAACGGCACAGGGAGAGGAATTTCACGGCGAGTGTAGACGTTGACAAGTTTCCATTTGCAAGCAGGAAAGCCAGTGTCAACCATGGCAACCCAATCTCCATTGGCACCTACCCACTGCTTACCCGTACCGTCTGGCATCACAGCGTCGGAGGAGAACCTATCCAGCGGCGTCAGCTTGCAATCCCGTGCTACCTTCGTCGGGTGAGAATGAAGAACACATGGGAGGCCAAACGGGAGAGAAAAAGATAGAGTTGCACTATCATTTGTAGAGTCGAAAAATAGTTTGGACGAACCGACGAGGCTCGCGGCGGTGATGACGTCGCATCTTGTTACGAGTTCTTCAAGGGGACCTTCGGAAAAGACCTTCTGAAACAGTTCAGAGTCATCATTTTCCTTGTTCGATGCCGCCATCGCAGGGCAGGGGGTGGGTCTATGAGGTTTGGGTTCAACTGATTGGAGTTTAATTTGGGTTCGATGGCGGCAGGTGGCGGGGAAGATGAAGAACGGAGGCTCTCAAACTGGGCGGTGGAATTGATTCTAAAGCTGCATGGCGGCGGCACTGGCGCGTGCTATGGAAGGTGGTCGATTGGTGCGGGCGGGGGCGGAGGTAGACGATGGAGGTGAACCGAAATAGGGCAGGTGGGGGCGGGGCGCTTGACTTTGCTCCTCTACACTCTACAACATCTCCTCCTGTTTCTTGGAAAGTGTATAGACCCATAATAAAAAGTCACTGTTCCCTCTGAAAAGGTGAAGAACAAGTCACTGGTCTAACGTGCAAATTTGGACATCCCAAGCTATGTGTTGTCATGTCAATTCAATGTCCATGGCAGTATTTTGAATTTTGCGTGACCAAAAGAAGTACGCCTTGGCCTTTCACAATCGGGGTTTCTTTAGAGCAAGAACAATAGAAGAGCCAACAGCTGGCAAAAGTGCCACGTAGGCGGGCTATAAGCGCCCACTATTGTCCTACTTCCTCTTGGCGTGATACTCCCTCCGTCCACAAATAAGTGGACGTGCGGGATTTTCAAGGTAAATTAGTAAAAGGAAAGAAAAAAATGCATTGGAGCACTCGTATCTTAAGAAACACATGTACTCAACCACGGTTGTAGATTTTCTCGGCGCAAGACTTTTCCCCAGCAGTTGTGGCTTTCAGTTGTTCGTGGGTGTGGGGAGGAGCTCCGCCGCATCGGTAGAAAGCAAAGAGGAACGGCGGCTCTCGATCGTGCGGTGTACTCGTAAATCACGTGCGACCCATGCCCTAATAATTCACAATGCATTGATGAGGGCTATCACTTCATCATCCAATAAAATGTACTTAGTAACTATGGTAATAATATTGTCTCTTAAGCCATGTAGTACAGTGCAAGATGCTTTAGAGAAATAAACCTCTATTTTATTGCTACTCCGTAATACACATGGTTATTTATTCTAGGCAAATGCCTACCGAAAGATGTAGGAATAGGGAAAATGTAGGATTGCAATGTCATGTCCACTCCAATCCTATAGGAATTCATAGAAACCAAACTTTGTTTGATTCCACCATAGGAAAAGTAAAGCATTCTTAAAAAGAGGCATGAGTAGATGTTTAATTTCCTATGGAATCTGTGCAAAGGAATCCTTAGGAAAAATTCCTATCGGAAACAATCCTACAAATCAAACAGCCAAGGATTCAATTCTACCAATTTCCTATGCAAATCCTTGGTGTTCACCCAATCCTCTCGAATACTCATCCAAAAAATGCACTAATACTTTGATGGGGAGTTTTTTTATTCTAGGCAAGAATAGAGGGTTTGCGGGGATCACTTGAGAAGTGTATTAACCAAAGAAGGCATAAGTAATACACCAACACACACTAACATGCCCTTAATGGATGTATCTCCATAAACTCCCTCTGTTCTTTATTACTACTACTAGTTTATGTACTTCTTAACTAATATGGGATAATCATGAAATATATTTTCTAA
Source organism: Lolium multiflorum (assembly GCA_030979885.1). NCBI lineage: Eukaryota > Viridiplantae > Streptophyta > Magnoliopsida > Poales > Poaceae > Lolium > Lolium multiflorum. The sequence goes on from CM061750.1 coordinate 260,440,786, forward strand.
CATTCAGCCAAAATATAGTGTTTCGACTTTTTAAAATACTGAAAAAGCTAGTAATTAAAAATATTTGAGCTAACAAATCTAGGAAGTTTGAAAATATTTTGTATTCCATCTGAAAGTTGTGTTACTTGGTGTGAGATTCACACAAAAATGATGAAAATATCAAACCTTCAAAAAAATTGTAGTAATTCAAACGTTATGTGCGTTTCATAATTTTGGAAAATCGATTCTATTTGCAATTAAAACTAGTAGTTGGTGATCCCCGATCATCTGATTTGCTCTTAAACAGCTCAATCCTAAATTTGAACCTCCCCGCAACAGAACACGATAGTTGGTGGTTTGTGCGAAAAAAATTACAGTTTAAATAAGTGTTTTACGCAACGAAGGCAGCAATAAGCGGTAGTTTGTGCAATTTCCTCGTGTAAACAACATGTAGCGTCGAAGTAGTAGTACTAGGAGTACAGAAATCTTGTGTAATTTCTAGTTCTACATATTACTAGTGTCTACTGTTTGAGAGTTGATGGTGAATGGGTCTAATTTTCAATCGAATGAGAATTAGCAAATTGATTTTTATGACAAAAGCATACAAAGGGAGTAAAACCAACATACCCGCATTCGCCGCTGCTACCAGCATGCGATGCCTCCACGAGTGCATTGACGGCTGCTGCAAATCCTCGAAAGGCATCTAGGTCTTGCAGATCGTCGATTGCCGCTGTCCGGCTAAGCTTAACCAGCATAGCTGCCGCCAAGATATCTCGGATTTGGACCACAGGCAGAAGCTGATTGGGGTCGAAGGATTGCCTGATTCGGAATTTGAAGTACCAAGCCCTCGGCTCCGATGATGGAAGTTTGGAACTCGGCCCGGCCAGAACCTCCCAAATCTGTGTGTGGCAGTGGATGCCCATCGGCATCCCCAATGCTGCCGACGCCGTGATGTGGTCGGTCGAACTTTGGTCCCCACTAAAGGCTGGGGCTGCAGCACGTCGCCGCCGCCCCCGACGTCCCCACGACGGCATCGCCATGGACCGAGGTGCTGAGTTTGTTGGCGAACCCGAAGCCCTGGATGGCAAGTGCTTCTTCACAATGGAAGCATCCTCACCCGGCGAGGTTCGCCCCCGGCGCATGCCTATGCTCCGACCAGCCCACTTTGCCGCTGCTGCCTGGGCTGCCGCCGATACCTGGGCCACCGCCGCTTCATGGGACCCCCTCCCTCCTCTCCCTCTCCTAGATCAAAGGGCGCCAGGAGTCTAGCCACAGCAAGACACAGAGCCGCCTGCTTCATCGCACACCAATGGCACACAGACATTTGCGAGCTTTTAGCGCACACCCCTCCGAGGCTGAGTCGTGGAGCCTGGGTGCACGGGGCTAAGGCTGGAGGAGTCGCCATGGGACGAGGGGTGTCGAGTGCTCGGGCAAGTACGGGAAAGGCGAAGTTTTGCATAACCTTATATGATCACATCAATGCTTCTCAAGGAGCCAAATACTGTATGAGAAACCGGAAAAGTTTGAACGTTTGAAAACTTTGCCGGCATAATGCATCCTTCCAATGCACGCCTACGTACCCAACGTATACGCCAGCTAAGGTAGAAAGCCAACTCAATTGCTACTTTGTTGGCAAAATGTACCATGGCTCAATCTCAGGTCACACACCCATGAAGCCAAGTTAACTCATCTATCAATTGGTATATTTTGGTTATATTCAAAATTTTACTTGAAACTTGTTGGTCATGCCATTCTACTACTCGCCTAACACTTTTTCTACGCGGGAAGGAGGGGGTATGATGCTACCCTGAATTTGTGGGACCGAGAAAAACTCGCAAATACGAGCGATGCAACAAAAAGAAACACATCCGTCCCCCTCCCCGAGTGATTTGTCCTAGATATGAAATCAAACTACAAGTGGTTCGAAAAAGGCAATCGAAAAACATGGATTGTTCATCAGTTTGTACATAGCTAGGGAAAATACCAGAATGTCATATCAGTGTTTTAGAGAAGAGCCCTTCAAGTAGTTTGGCACCATGTTGGACATCGTCCAGCTTAATTCCACCCAAACATGATTTTTTTCGTTTGAATATGTCTAGACTTTGTTTATCATCTTCAATGCTTATTGTATGACATAAGAAAACTATGTGCTTTGGTTTTAATTTTTGAATTTTTAATGCCCAATTGAATCTTGGTCAAATCCTAGGTTTGACCAAGATTTAAACAAGTTCAAAACATGAAAATGAAAAGGTAAGCCTGGATCCTTCTTAGTCACTCCAAAATGAATCTTTGGAAGGTTTTTTAAATTTCCATGTTTGAAACCTGTAATAACCCAGAACATAGGAACAACGAAAGGTAGATTTAGAAATGGGATGTGCATTTCATCGCAAAACGAGGGAAATTTTCGCGCCTTATTGCAACTAAACCTAAGAGGGATCGAGGTTCTCTCTCATTTTGCAATTAGGGTTAGGCAAGGTGAGTTAGTAAATTTCGACATGATCTCTTTTGTATCTTGTTAATTTGGGGAATGATTTCATTTGACCAATTTATAATACTTTGAACAATAAGCAATAAGCACTATGGAAATTGAATTCACAATTCAAATACGACTTATGAATTCAAATGACTTTGAATTTCAAATTGAATATTAAATACAATATTTAATCAAGAATATAAACATTACATAAATCACAAGCTCATAAGAAAAACTTGAGCTTTATTGATAACCAACACAGATTACATTGTCTTTACAATATTCTTGATACAAGAATTCATGAATAATAAACAAAAATGAAAAAGGAAGATTACAATATTGTCCTAAACTAAAACCTAGACTAAATGACTTGAAGCATATCTTCATGGTCATATTCATCTTCAAAACCTGCAACATAAAACAACAAGTAATAGCCAGAGAGTCAAGTGTTAAACAGAAATTCAGTTTGGACAGAGTTTAGTGTTGACATAATTCAGTTTGGACAGAACCAACTGTCCTGCACACTTGTGCTTGTCCAAAGCCCTGGACAGCACAAGATAAGAGCAAGCAGACCAAACCTGAGCACCACCAGAGGGCTCAAGTTTCAGCATATGAGAGCACACAGCTCATGTGTGCTGGGCAAGCCACAACAAGGCAATGCACAAGCCTAGTCACCAAAGCAAGCCAGGCTTGTGTGTCATTGCAAGAACAGAAGTAGAGTTCATATAAAAGGGGCATAAACCCTAGAAACGATAACCAGTCGACCAGATAAGGATTCACAAGGTAAGGTGAAGGTAGCACAGCATAGTTCATCCAGTTCTTGCTTAAGAACAGAACCAACACACACAACCACTCAACCACCAGAAATCATGGTGACCTGAGAAGATCATCCAAGACCTGGAGGTGAAGGGCTGTGACACAAACCACAAGTCTGCATCAACACAAAATCTCACTCTAGGAGCTGGAACAAGGTATACCTAGTTCCTGGAGAAGATCCAATGGATCCAATCCATAAATCATGCATGACATAGTCATGGGATTGAGCAGATGCTCAAAAGGGTAAATCATCACTTGGTTTTCACCAAGGATTACTGCCAGTCTAGAAGCCACTAAAACAGAAATCATCCAGATACAGATCTTGTGCACAGAAACTAGCAAACATGCACAGATGCACACACTAGCAAGATCTCATGCACAGATAGCACCAGTAGATGTATTACAAGGATTAGCAGCTAACCAAGACTACACAGAAAATCCTAAGCATGCAACCATCAGGAAACCCTAGATTTCTTCATAGCAAGCATATTGGCATTCATATTTGTTATGATCCCCAAATATGCAAGCAAAGATGAGTAGCCAACAAGATCCAACCAACCATGTGAGCACCCAGTCAGTAGCAAGGCTACTGAGGTCACAACACACTTAGAACCATCCAAAACCAAGCCAAATACAAAGCATCACTATCCAGAAATGGATTCAGACTCTATTTGCTTGTCAAATAATCATGAACAGCAAATTCATACACAAGCAAGTAGTTTAATCATCACTGCATAAGCAGTTCATCATTAATTAATTTATGCCAGCATGAATACATAACAAATTCATGCTATATCTTGACAGTAGCACACTATGAGGCAACACAACACATGTCACTGCATCATAGCCACTGGATCAAGTCCAGTGAGCTAGGAAGAGCAACAGCACATACATACAGTAGCAATAGCATGCTTGAGCATCAGCATCAGTAAGGAAATGATTCACTTAGCCACAGAAATTAATCAACAACCAAGCCACTGATATTTAATTGATCAAATGGATCAATTGAATCAAGTCAAGCCACACAGATAGGCTAGCCAACAAGAAATGGTTGATCCAATGGATCATTGGATTACACAGGAGGCACAGAAGCACCTCACAGGCATCACTGGCATTCACAAGTGTCACAGATGCATAGCAGTACACCTAGACAAGCAAATATAATATGCCAGTAAGCATAGCAAGCTCATAAGCATGAACAGCATGGCATAACAAGCAGTAAGCAAGCAACATATTGCATGCACAGCAAGCAACACACACTGGCCAGTACCAGAGATTGGTGAATTGGCCAGAGCTTGCAGAAAATGGAAGCACAGGTAGCTTAAGCAGCAGTAGCAAGGCTCTGCATGATCACAGGATCATCAGAGAGCAGTAGAGCAAGAGGAGAAGGAGCACAGAAGCTTGGGAGGCGCACAGGCATGGGGAGGAGAAGGAGAAGGAGCAGAGCAACTTACACGCGCCTGGTGGCAGAGGCTATGGCATGGCGAGGCAGTGCTCTCGCGGCCATAGCAGCTGCAAAGCCAGGGAGGGCGCCGACGTTACGCCGACGAACACCACCACAGCAGCACGGCACGGAGACGACGGCACAAGTACTGCGAGCAGCACCCGCGCCAGGTCGGTCTCGGAGGCGCACACGTCAACGGCGAGGGCGAGAGCTCGTCGGAGATCACCCAATCGCCCGAGGCGATTCTCCACGAGATCTAGAGAGGAGGCGATTCGTCAGGAGAGGAAGCAATCAGAGAAACCACGCGGACAGATTGATAGATCGTCTCGCGGCGGTCTAGATCAGGTAGGTGGCTAAGGCAGGGGAGCATGGAGGTGGCCGGAGCACGGCGGCGGCCATGGCGGCGACGCCATCGCCACGCGGGTCGCCAGAGGCTAGGGTTAGGACACGAGAGAGAGAGAGAGAGGAGAGCGTGCAAGTGAGCAAGGTGGGCCGTAGCGGTTCCACCGAACCGTTTTGGACTAGCCTTAGTGGGCTGTCCAAGCGGGCCAGATAAGTGGGCTGGCCCAATTGGGCCAGGGGGTTATTTTGGTAATTTCACTTTTAAATAACTCTGAATTTTACAAAATTCCAAACAAATTATAAGAAACTCTAAAAAACCAAGAAAAATAAGATTTATGAATCATAAATTATGCTTAACAAGAATAAAATAAGAAATGGAATTTAGGAAACAAATTCAAATTTTGGAATTTTATGAATTTAAATTAAAACTTGGAATTCTAAATAATTATTTCCTACTATTTAAAAAAATCAAGGAAAAATTTCAAATGAGTTTGAATATTTGTTTTCAAATATTTAAAAATGAAATTCTATTATTCCAAGTCATTTCTTTTAAAAAAAGAAAGTATTTTCCAAAGGAAAATATTCTATTACTTATATTCCAAAAATATAGAGAAAACTCTATTATTTCAGAATAATTTTGAAATAAATATTTTCAAAAAGGAAAATTGTATTACTTTTAAAAGTATTCTTAAAGAAATATATATAGTGCTTTCATTTGGAAATTACTGCCAAAGGCACAAATCTTAACTCAAACCTAAATGTAAGAAAATATAGGGGTCAGGGTTTCAACATAAAATAATACATCCATGCATGCATTATTTGGATTTTATAACATTGTCTTTACCGGACAATGATGCTTCTTTACAGAACCCGAGGTCCAGGTTCCATTCAACGCATCGAACTGCATTACCTCGCAGTTCACAGGCAAGTTCACCCTTGCTCATGTCAATTTGAGTATTTTCTATCAATTTAATGCAAAGCTATATGACTTATCACTCCTGCATTGAAAATGAAATGTTACTTTTCCAATTATGAATATGACTATGTGGCTGGCAATGGAACCATGGTATGTGTTGATTGGTGGAGGTTCCATTGCAAGGGTACTATTCATCTAGGACTAAGTACCAATGTCGTCCAGTGATTCTAGCGCCGTACATATCGCGTTGACCATAAGATCTATAATGGCTCTGGGGAAGCCAGCTGTATCTTTTCCCTCCTGCACGCCAACGGACTTGATAGAGCCTGGCGGGGTGTTGGAGATAACACTGCCGTAGGTTGGGAAATCCTTTAAAATCCCCATCCGTGTGGATGAGAGGCTCTACCGTCTATGAGGGATTGTCCATAGTACACCGGGGGTAAAGCCGTATGATCGGGAGATGTCTACCGGGGGTGTACGGATGGACAAAAGGGTGGGTTTGCAGGGTCGCGGAGAAGGCGGTGTGGGCTTGGATCTTTATACCTGGCCTCACACCAAGGAAGTGTGAACGGGGGCAAGTCCCTGCGTGGCAAAAAGGATGAGATCTCTTATGGGAAAAGTAACGCACCTCTGCAGAGTGTATTAAATTGTGGCTGTCACTCCTTGTTCCGGAAGGGAACTGCGAACGCGGCAGAAAGGAACTCTGTGAAGTTCTAGTCAACCTGTGAAGACTGACGGGCAAAGTTTTTCAGAATAAAATAAACCTTTTGAAGAAATAATTTCGAAACATGCATTGACCTAAGATTTTCTGATCGAGGGTCGTAGCTAGGGCATCAAACACCTTTTACTCTTTTGAACTTGCTAAGTACCTCTGTACTTACTTTCTTTCGACACCCTTGCTAGACTGTGATTCGGAAGTGGAGGCAAACACCGAGGTGCCACCCGAAGGAGACTACGAGCTGGTCTACGAGGAACCCGATTTGTCCGGAGGGGTGGAAGGCGTAGACTATGGAATAGTCTATGCATCAGACAACACTGAAGCCGAGGAGTAGTGGAGTGCTATAGTTACCTTAGAGCCGAGTAGCGTAGTGGCATACCTAAATAAGTTGTTGAGCTCTCTTTCATATCTATGTTGGTTTGTAATAGTACTTTAGTATTGTAGGGTGTTCTCATCGGACCTGTGAGAATGCCAACTTGTTAAGACCATGATTGTAATATATATTATCGAGTGTTATGACCTGCAATGTTTCTGTTGTACCACTCTGAGGGATGTGATATTTGTGAAGAAGTCCCTTCATGAAGATCATATCAACGACTTGTATACTACAACATGCAGTGGTATGCTGGGTCACCGCAGCTGGTATCAGAGCAAATGTTGCGACCTTAGGTTGGAAAAACCTAGTATAGGGAAGAAACCTGTAGGAGTCAAGTTGAAATAGTAAAGGATTCTCTAAAAATATGATGTTTATTCACTTGAGAATAGAAAAATCATATCTTTTAGTGCGATAATTCTTTATTATAACTATTATGATGCACCATCACTACTAATATTCTGCTTTTGTATACAGCCATAATGGCGTACACGTTTCCCAAGAGGACTTTGAGGAAGGTTGAGGGTTGGCTCGGTGATTATGATGGACCAATTACAGCTCTCCTATGTGGGATGCTGAAGGAACTCCATTGTGAAACTCGAATACCTGTTCTCAAGTATACCTATTATGACGGAGAGATCCTAACCAAGTGCAGAGTCTCGGTCCAACTACCGGCGCAACTGCTGATGAGTCGTATAATGCCGTACGGTGAGGCCAAAACCATCACCACAGCCTATCACATGGCCCTATTCAAGGCAATCCTTGAGATAAGGCAGCACAAGTCAGTAGAACTGCTATGTTCAGAGTATTCTCATATACCTCATGCCGAGGAAGATGAGGATCCCACTCTGAATCATCTGGTGTTGGCACACAGAAGTCCTGAAGCTGCAGCACAGCACATGGACAGCTGTAAGTCTTTATTGACCACGATGTACCTTTTACACATGAAGATGGTGGGTGAGATTGACCACATGCTAGCTGAGTTCACGGACCCTGATAAAGTCCAAGCTCGGATGCATGATCTGAGGGCACAACCCCAATATACAACACCCTTCTTTAGCCTAAACAGCCCTGTAGATTTGAGTGACCAGTTGCCCAAGAGAGATCCACTTACACCCAACTTTGTCCCACACTATCCACATGTGTCAGCATCATATGATTCTGGATATGGGGGAGATAATTCATGGAACCTAAACTGCTCGGAGTCACCAATCGAAAACTCGACTGGTTGGCGTTTCGGGGAACCTTTCGGAGATGAGGAGGAACCTATTCCATGTGACACTGGAGATGAAAGTGGCGGGGTTAACCAGTATATTAACCGACACTATGGGCAGGAAGAGAAAGGTACTGACTCCATTTCTTTAGACTTGGAGATGGGGTTCTCAAAACCATCGCAGTACGAGGAAGGTGAGAGCTCTGGAGTGAAGAAGAAGAAGAAGAAGAAGAAGATGAGGGGGCAGGTGAATTGAAACCCTTCATGGATGACTGAAGAAGGAGGTATGTATCCTACTGGGGATACATACGAGTCATTGTCTAGTTACTTAGGCATGACTGATCTCTGTCTCGGCACTTCGTCCGATTCAGATTACATACCTACTGGAAGGACCTTTGTTCCGGACGGTGTCCGGAAGACAAGTCGCTGTACCGGATGGACCCCAGGAATGTATGCGGAGGCGAATGAAGACGATGAGGAGTAAAGCTCTGGAGAAGAATAAAGTAGTATAGGTGGTATTGTACTAGAACGTATTTTAAATTTCCGTTGGCTTGGGCTTGAAGCCAAATAAGTGGTTATATATGTACCACATGTAATATATGTGTGTAAGTTATGTGATATACAATGTATATACATAATAAATGTTTGTTTTGGATTTGCTTCTTGATTTAATTGTGTGACTAGTTCTGGGCAATGAGTTGAGCTCAGAAAACATTTGCATGATGTAATTATGAGTAATCGCTCTTTGTTACAGGACTAGGGGAAATGGCGTTAGTGGAAACCGAAGATGCTCGGAGAGAGCAGCGAGAAAAAGAGGAAGCAGATGCAGCAGCTAGAGCGGAGAATGCACCACCACCACCACACCCAATGATGCATCCAGATTTCCAACAATACATGAGGGTAATGGAAGAAGATCGGAGGAGGTATCAAGAAAGCCAAAACAAGAACATGCAAGATTTCTTTACCCACGTCATCAACGATAGGGGTAATGAAGGCAAGGGAGTAACCTTATCAGACTTCCAAAATGCGAGACCACTACCTTTTGCATCAGCCCCAGAACCAATGGATGCAGAAGACTGGCTCATGGACACGGAAAGGAAGTTGAAGACCGTTGGATGCAATGATGAAGAAAAGATTCGGTATGCCACCTATCTGTTGTCAGGACCAGCAGCATCATGGTGGGAGAATCTTGTGGCAGTACACCCTCCAGAAAAGGTGTTCACCTGGGAGGAATTCAAGAAGAAGTTCCGGGATGCCCATGTTCCGGAGAGCGTGGTGGAACTGAAGAAGAGAGAGTTCGATGAACTACATCAGAACACTGCACCTATTATGCAGTATGTTCGTGATTTCAACAGGTTGTCAAGATATGCACCTGACGAAGTGGACACTGAAGAGAAAAGAAAGAAGTGATTCATGAAGGGCATGAATCCATACATGAAAATGCAACTGAGGTTGGCACGGACTGCAGAATTCCAGGAACTGATTGATTCGGCAATCACTTTCGAGGATGACTACAGGCAGGTCCAAGAGGATAGGAGGAAGCGGGCTCGTATCGAGCCAAGGAAGTACCTAGTCAGTAAACCAACACCAGATCGGAGTTTCAAACCCGATTCCGACCTACTGGTAATCAGTATAACCGGGGAGGTCAGAATCAGAACCCAAGGAACCAGATAATCTGTCATAATTGTGGACAGAGAGGACATGTGCAGAAGGATTGTCAGAAGCCCAGGATCATATGCTATGGTTGTGGGAAAGAGGGACACATCAAGCCAGAGTGTCCAAACAAGGCGTCATGGAGTGGACAAAGCTCCGGAGGACGAGGTGGAGGTAACAACAACAACAACAACAACAACAACAACAACAACAACAACAACAACAACAACAACAACAACAACAACAACAACAACAACAACAACAACAACAACAACAACAACAACAACAACAACAACAACAACAGCAACCGGAACTACAACAACAACAACAAGAGGGGAAAGCCATATGGAAAGCTGAATTGCACAACTTTGGAGCAAGCGGGAGAGTCGGATCAAGCAGTCTTAGGTACGCTCAGCATCCTTACTCATCCTAGCAAAGTATTATTTGATACTGGTGCAACTACATCATTTCTTGCACGGGAATTTGTGGAAAAATTCGGGCTTAGATGTTCTAAGTTAGAAACCCCTATAACTGTCCTATCTGCGGGGGGAACGATCTTAGTAACCCACGTGAAAGAAGCACAGGTCATCACCATATGTGAGTGTGTTTATTTCGCGGACCTATTCATCATTCCCATGAAGGACATATCAGTTATCCTAGGAATGGATTGGTTGATGGAGAATGGAGCAGTGATCAACTGTGGAGACAAGACAGTATCACTTCGCAATTCAATAGGAGGTCAGATAATGTTCCAAGGAGACAAATACACTCAGTTGGAGATAGGATTGGAACTGAATAGTCTGAAGGAGGTGAAGATTGAAGACATCCCTGTAGTGAATGAGTTTCAAGATGTATTTCCCAAGGAACTACCGGGAATGCCACCCGATAGAGAGATCGAGTTTACCATAGATCTGATTCCAGGCACAACACCAATAGCTCAACCACCATATAAGATGGGACCAAAGGAGTTAGTGGAACTGAAGGCTCAGATAGATGAACTGGAACAGAAGGGATTTATCCAAGAAAGTGTGTCACCATGGGGTACACCAGTTATTTTTGTGGATAAACGAGATGGAGGGAAGAGAATGTGTGGAGATTACCGGAATTTGAATAATGTAACAATCAAGAACAAGTACCCTTTACGAAGGATACAAGATCTTTTCGATCAAGTTCAAGGAGCTGGAGTCTTCTCAAAGATAGATTTAAGGTCAGGATACCATCAAATCAAGATCAAAAAGGAAGATGTACCAAAAACAGCGTTTGTATCAAGGTATGGACACCATGAATACTTGGTTGTACCATTTGGACTAACAAATGCACCAGCTATTTTCATGAATTTGATGAACAAGATATTCATGAAGTACTTGGACAAGTTTGTGATCGTGTTCATCGATGACATTTTGATCTACTCCAAAGATAAAGAAGAACATGCCAAGCATTTGAAGATAGTTCTGCAGATTTTAAGAGAACATCAGCTATATGCAAAGTTCAGCAAGTGCAAGTTTTGGTTAGATAGTGTTGAATTTCTTGGACATGTCATAACCAAAGAAGGAATAGCGGTGAATCCAAGCAAGGTTCAGTCAGTATTGGAATGGAAGTCACCTAAAAATGCTAAGGAAATAAGAGGATTCCTTGGTATGGCAGGTTATTATCGGAGATTCATCGAAGGATTTTTTAAGATTGCAGGACCAATGACCAAGTTACTCAAGAAGAATACCCCATTTGTGTGGACTGATGAGTGTGAAACCAGCTTCCAAACACTTAAGGAGAAGTTAACCACGACACCGGTGTTAGCAGTTCCGAAACCCGGAAAGGATTACACGGTGTATTGTGATGCTTCCAAGAATGGACTTGGATGTGTTCTAATGCAAGATCGTAAAGTGATAGCTTACGGATCAAGACAACTAAAGCCACATGAGCATAATTACCCAGTACACGACTTAGAATTGGCGGCAGTTGTGTATGCTTTGAAGAGTTGGAGGCAATTTCTCTATGGATCCAAATGTGAGTTATACACGGATCACAAGAGGTTGAAGTATTTCTTCACTCAGAAGGAATTAAACATGAGACAAAAGAGATGGTTAGATTTGATTAAGGACTATGAACTGACAATCAACTATACACCAGGCAAAGCTAATGTAGTAGCAGATGCTTTAAGCAGGAAGAGTACCGAGAACCAACCTACGGAATGGGAGATTCCAAAAGAACTTCGGAAAGAACTAGAGGAAGCTTAGATTTTGTTTATCCAAGGTGATAAAGTGGGAAGTATAGCAACCATGAGGATCATGGATGAGATGTATTCAGACTTGAAATATGAAATCATTAGAAAACAAGTGGATGACCAATTTATTCAGGAAGAAATCAAAAGGATTGGAGAAGGTAAACCATCCGAATTCAATCTCGGAGAGTTTGATTCTCTATACTTTCAGAAGAGAATGTGTGTACCGGATGATCCGGAAGTAAAGTCAATCATATTGAAGGAAGCACATGAAACCCCTTATTCAATACATCCGGGAAGTACTAAGATGTATATGGATTTGAAAGAAATGTTCTGGTGGAACAACATGAAAAGGGAGATAGCTCAATACGTCTCAGAATGCCATACATGTCAGCGAGTGAAAGCAGAACATCAGAGTCCTGCTGGATTACTAAAACCTTTAGAGATACCAGAATGGAAATGGGATGAAATCGGGATGGATTTTGTTACTGGTCTACCAATGACTAGTAAAAAGAAGGATATGATATGGGTAATCGTGGATAGACTTACCAAGAGTGCCCATTTCATAGCAGTAAACCAGAAAGATGATTCTGAGAAGCTGGTAAACATATATGTTAAAGAAATAGTGAGCAAACATGGAGTACCAAAGAAGATAGTCTCAGATAGAGGTTCAATATTCACATCAGCATTCTGGAAACAACTCCAAGAAGCTTTGGGATCCAAGCTGGATTTTAGCACGGCATATCACCCGCAAACCGGTGGACAAACCGAAAGAACCAATCAAATATTGGAAGACATGCTTAGAGCTTGTGCTCTGGACTTCGGAGGCTCATGGGAGGATCATCTACCATTAGCAGAATTCTCCTACAATAATATCTATCAAAGTAGTATACAGATGGCACCGTATGAAGCATTGTACGGGAGGAAGTGTAGATCTCCAATCTGTTGGTTTGAGACAGGTGAAAATAAGGAGTTTACACCAGACTATATCAAAGAGAGACAAGGAGTCATCGAGGTGATCCGGGGTAGACTCAAAATAGCTCAAAGTCGCCAAAAGAGTTATGCTGACCAAAGGAGAAGAGTTTGGGAACCAAAAGTAGGAGATATGGTATATCTGAAAGTTAGCCCAATGAAAGGACTCAAGAGGTTCGGCGTAAAAGGAAAACTAAGTCCTCGATACATAGGACCATTCAAGATACTCAGTCAGAATCGAGAAACAGCTTTTGAGTTGGAATTACCGGAGCAGCTCAGTCTAATTCACAATGTCTTTCATGTATCACAACTCAGAAAGTGTTTGAAGGCACCTGATGATCCCATTACACATGAAGAAATAGAGCTACAATCAGACTTAACCTATGTGGAGAAGCCTGAAAAGATTTTGGAAGTACAGTGGAAGAAGTTAAGGAATAGAGCAATCAAATACTGCAAGATACAATGGCAACATCATCCTGAACGAGAAGCAACATGGGAGACCGAAGAAGAGCTCAGGAAGTCTTACCCCGAGTTATTCAGGTACCAATCTTAACTTCGGGACGAAGTTTCTGTTAAGGGGGAGAGGCTGTAATAACCCAGAACATAGGAACAACGAAGGGTAGATTTAGAAATGGGATGTGCATTTCATCGCAAAACGAGGGAAATTTTCGCGCCTTATTGCAACTAAACCTAAGAGGGATCGAGGTTCTCTCTCATTTTGCAATTAGGGTTAGGCAAGGTGAGTTAGTAAATTTCGACATGATCTCTTTTGTATCTTGTTAATTTGGGGAATGATTTCATTTGACCAATTTATAATACTTTGAACAATAAGCAATAAGCACTATGGAAATTGAATTCACAATTCAAATACAACTTATGAATTCAAATGACTTTGAATTTCAAATTGAATATTAAATACAATATTTAATCAAGAATATAAACATTACATAAATCACAAGCTCATAAGCAAAACTTGAGCTTTATTGATAACCAACACAGATTACATTGTCTTTACAATATTCTTGATACAAGAATTGATGAATAATAAACAAAAATGAAAAAGGAAGATTACAATATAGTCCTAAACTAAAACCTAGACTAAATGACTTGAAGCATATCTTCATGGTCATATTCATCTTCAAAACCTGCAACATAAAACAGCAAGTAATAGCCAGAGAGTCAAGTGTTAAACAGAAATTCAGTTTGGACAGAGTTTAGTGTTGACATAATTCAGTTTGGACAGAACCAACTGTCCTGCACACTTGTGCTTGTCCAAAGCCCTGGACAGCACAAGATAAGAGCAAGCAGACCAAACCTGAGCACCACCAGAGGGCTCAAGTTTCAGCATATGAGAGCACACAGCTCATGTGTGCTGGGCAAGCCACAGCAAGGCAATGCACAAGCCTAGTCACCAAAGCAAGCCAGGCTTGTGTGTCATTGCAAGAACAGAAGTAGAGTTCATATAAAAGGGACACAAACCCTAGAAACGATAACCAGTCGACCAGATAAGGATTCACAAGGTAAGGTGAAGGTAGCACAGCATAGTTCATGCAGTTCTTGCTTAAGAACAGAACCAACACACAACCACTCAACCACCAGAAATCATGGTGACCTGAGAAGATCATCCAAGACCTGGAGGTGAAGGGCTGTGACACAAACCACAAGTCTGCATCAACACAAAATCTCACTCTAGGAGCTGGAACAAGGTATACCTAGTTCCTGGAGAAGATCCAATGGATCCAATCCATAAATCATGCATGACATAGTCATGGGATTGAGCAGATGCTCAAAAGGGTAAATCATCACTTGGTTTTCACCAAGGATTACTGCCAGTCTAGAAGCCACTAAAACAGAAATCATCCAGATACAGATCTTGTGCACAGAAACTAGCAAACATGCACAGATGCACACACTAGCAAGATCTCATGCACAGATAGCACCAGTAGATGTATTACAAGGATTAGCAGCTAACCAAGACTACACAGAAAATCCTAAGCATGCAACCATCAGGAAACCCTAGATTTCTTCATAGGCAAGCATATTGGCATTCATATTTGTTATGATCCCCAAATATGCAAGCAAAGATGAGTAGCCAACAAGATCCAACCAACCATGTGAGCAACCAGTCAGTAGCAAGGCTACTGAGGTCACAACACACTTAGAACCATCCAAAACCAAGCCAAATACAAAGCATCACTATCCAGAAATGGATTCAGACTCTATTTGCTTGTCAAATAATCATGAACAGCAAATTCATACACAAGCAAGTAATTTAATCATCACTGCATAAGCAGTTCATCATTAATTAATTTATGCCAGCATGAATACATAACAAATTCATGCTATATCTTGACAGTAGCACACTATGAGGCAACACAGCACATGTCACTGCATCATAGCCACTGGATCAAGTCCAGTGAGCTAGGAAGAGCAACAGCACATACATACAGTAGCAATAGCATGCTTGAGCATCAGCATCAGTAAGGAAATAATTCACTTAGCCACAGAAATTAATCAACAACCAAGCCACTGATATTTAATTGATCAAATGGATCAATTGAATCAAGTCAAGCCACACAGATAGGCTAGCCAACAAGAAATGGTTGATCCAATGGATCATTGGATTACACAGGAGGCACAGAAGCACCTCACAGGCATCACTGGCATTCACAAGTGTCACAGATGCATAGCAGTACACCTAGACAAGCAAGTATAATATGCCAGTAAGCATAGCAAGCTCATAAGCATGAACAACATGGCATAACAAGCAGTAAGCAAGCAACATATAGCATGCACAGCAAGCAACACACACTGGCCAGTACCAGAGATTGGTGAATTGGCCAGAGCTTGCAGAAAATGGAAGCACAGGTAGCTTAAGCAGCAGTAGCAAGGCTCTGCATGATCACAGGATCATCAGAGAGCAGTAGAGCAAGAGGAGAAGGAGCACAGAAGCTTGGGAGGCGCACAGGCATGGGGAGGAGAAGGAGCAGAGCAACTTACACGCGCCTGGTGGCAGAGGCTATGGCATGGCGAGGCAGTGCTCGCGCGGCCATAGCAGCTGCAAGCGGGGGAGGCGCCGGCGTTACGCCGACGAACACCACCACAGCAGCACGGCACGGAGACGACGGCACAAGTGCTGTGAGCAGCACCCGCGCCAGGTCGGTCTCGGAGGCGCACAAGTCAACGGCGAGGGCGAGAGCTCGTCGGAGATCACCCAATCGCCCGAGGCGATTCTCCACGAGATCCAGAGAGGAGGCGATTCGTCAGGAGAGGAAGCAATTGGAGAAACCACGCGGACAGATCGATAGATCGTCTCGCGGCGGTCCAGATCAGGTAGGTGGCTAAGGCACGGGAGCATGGAGGTGGCCGGAGCACGGCGGCGGCCATGGCGGCGACGCCATCGCCACGCGGGTCGCCAGAGGCTAGGGTTAGGACACGAGAGAGAGAGGAGAGCGTGCGAGTGAGCGAGGTGGTCCGTAGTGGTTCCACCGAACCGTTTTGGACTAGCCTTAGTGGGTTGTCCAAGCGGGCCAGATAAGTGGGCTGGCCCAATTGGGCCAGGGGGTTATTTTGGTAATTTCACTTTTAAATAACTCTGAATTTTACAAAATTCCAAACAAATTATAAGAAACTCTAAAAAACCAAGAAAAATAAGATTTATGAATCATAAATTATGCTTAACAAGAATAAAATAAGAAATGGAATTTAGGAAACAAATTCAAATTTTGGAATTTTATGAATTTAAATTAAAACTTGGAATTCTAAATAATTATTTCCTTGTATTTAAAAATCAAGGAAAAATTTCAAATGAGTTTAAATATTTGTTCTCAAATAGTTCAAAGTGAAATTCTATTATTCCAAGTCATTTCTTTTAAAAAGAAAGTATTTTCCAAAGGAAAATATTTTATTACTCTTATTCCAAAAATATAGAGAAAACCCTATTATTTCAAAGTAAGTTTGAAATAAATATTTTCAAAAAGGAAAATTGTATTACTTTTAAAAGTATTCCTTCATGCAAGTTTATAAGTTTTAATAATTGCAAATTACTTTACTGCCAAAGGCACAAATCTTAACTCAAACCTAAATTGTAATAACTATCGGGGTCAGGGTTTCAACATAAAATAATACATCCATGCATGCATTATTTGGATTTTATAATATTGTCTTTACCGGACAATGATGCTTCTTTACAGAACCCGAGGTCCAGGTTCCATTCAACGCATCGAACTGCATTACCTCGCAGTTCACAGGCAAGTTCACCCTTGCTCATGTCAATTTGAGTATTTTCTATCAATTTAATGCAAAGCTATATGACTTATCACTCCTGCATTGAAAATGAAATGTTACTTTTCCAATTATGAATATGACTATGTGGCTGGCAATGGAACCATGGTGTGTGTTGATTGGTGGAAGTTCCATTGCAAGGGTACTATTCATCTAGGACTAAGTACCAATGCCGTCCAGTGATTCTAGCGCCGTACATATCGCGTTGACCATAAGATCTATAATGGCTCTGGGGAAGCCAGCTGTATCTTTTCCCTCCTGCACGCCAACGGACTTGATAGAGCCTGGCGGGGTGTTGGAGATAACACTGCCGTAGGTTGGGAAATCCTTTAAAATCCCCATCCGTGTGGATGAGAGGCTCTACCGTCTATGAGGGATTGTCCATAGTACACCGGGGGTAAAGCCGTATGATCGGGAGATGTCTACCGGGGGTGTACGGATGGACAAAAGGGTGGGTTTGCAGGGTCGCGGAGAAGGCGGTGTGGGCTTGGATCTTTATACCTGGCCTCACACCAAGGAAGTGTGAACGGGGGCAAGTCCCTGCGGCTGGCAAAAAGGATGAGATCTCTTATGGGAAAAGTAACGCACCTCTGCAGAGTGTATTAAATTGTGACTATCACTCCTTGTTCCGGGAAGGGAACTGCGAACGCGGCAGGAAAGGAACTCCGTGAAGTTCTAGTCAACCTGTGAAGAATGACGGGCATAGTTTTTCATAATAAATAAACCTTTTGAAGAAATAATTTCGAAACATGCATTGACCTAAGATTTTCTGATCGAGGGTCGTAGCTAGGGCATCAAACACCTTTTACTCTTTTGAACTTGCTGAGTACCTCTGTACTCACTTTCTTTCGACCCCTTTGCTAGACTGTGATTCGGAAGTGGAGGCAAACACCGAGGTGCCACCGGAAGGAGACTACGAGCTGGTCTACGGGGAACCCGATTTGTCCGGAGGGGTGGAAGGCGTAGACTATGGAATAGTCTATGGAGCAGACAACACTGAAGCCGAGGAGTAGTGGAGTGCTATAGTTACCTTAGAGCCGAGCAACGTAGTGGCATACCTAAATAAGTTGCTGAGCTCTCTTTCATATCTATGTTGGTTTGTAATAGTACTTTAGTATTATAGGGTGTTCTCATCGGACCTGTGAGAATGCCAACTTGTTAAGACCATGATTGTAATATATATTATCGAGTGTTATGACCTGCAATGTTTCTTTTGTACCACTCTGAGGGATGTGATATTTGTGAAGAAGTCCCTTCATGAAGATCATATCAACGACTTGTATACTACAACTGGCAGTGGTATGCTGGGTCACCGCAAAACCCAAAACCACTTCTCTTCATGCTTGACTTCATAAGACAGAGTTTAGGGTTAGGGTACTTATAGATACATGATTTTTCTGGTTTGAATATGTCTAGACCTTGTTTAATTTATCAACTTGAATGCTTATATGACATAAGAAGACTATGTGCTTTGATTTTTCATTTTCTTGATTTTTTCGATTTTTTATGCCCATTTGAATCTTGGTCATGAAATCCGAGATTTGACAAAGCTTTAAACAAGCTTAAAACATGAAAATGAAAAAGTAAGCATGGGTCCTTTTTAGTCACACCAAAATGAAGCTTTTGGGAGGTTTTTGAAATTTCCATGTTTGAAACCCAAAACCACTTCTCTTCATCCTTGACTTCCTAAGACAAAGTTTAGGGTTAGGGGGTAGATACATGCTTTTCTGGTATGAATATATATGTGTGGACCTTGTTAATCAACTTGAATGCTTACTATATGACATAAGAAGACTATGTGCTTTGATTTTTCATTATTTTAATTTTGGGATTTCTATTTTCGTGCCCCTGCTTCGTTAGTTGTACTCAGTTTTCCCCAGCTCCTTAGTTTTTCCTCAGTTTTACCCAAACGTTTGTCTGAACCGCAGAAGGAGCTCGGACGGAAGGAATCCGTTAAGTTGACCGTTCCGTGCTGACGAGTGGGGTCGTGTCGTTTGTGGGGTCGCGTCATGTGGGACAGTGTCGTGTGGGGCTGGTAGGAAGGGACCGCGTGGGACAGGACGAGGCCGTGTTTGTGGGGCCGTAGCGTGTAGGGCCGTAGCGTGTGGAGTCGTGTGGGTCCGGGACGGGGGCACGAGTGGTTTCTGTCTCTTTCGCCCAGATTAGCAGTTTTCAATGTACCTTTTTCCTCTCTATCGCTCGATCTCATTCATATTTGATAGCCCAAATTGGTAGCAAATCTAGAGAAGCTTCTCCTTCTGTTTTTTAACGCCATTCATTTCTTTATGCCTTCGTTTTTACCCAATCAGGTAGGAAATCTAGGGCACAAATCCAGAGAAAATATAGGATAAGCTGCATACAGCAACCAACATAGCATAGATATATTCAGGACAGATCCAAATGTAGTACCGATAGATCCAACATAAGCTACATTTTACATGAATTTAAGCTGCTCTACAGATAGAGCAGTCACATACAGAGAGTGCAGTAGGCACGTTCAACGCCTCCAGGTAGCGCGTGTGACTCGCTTGGAGGTTGCGCAGGTGAATCCCAAGTGCTTTGTGTTTGGCCATGTACGCATGCACGTTCACGGTCCTTCCAACTCTAGCGCCATATCTGCCAATGGATTCAGCATGGTTCAGCAGGGTGTTGAAGTCGGTGTCGCGGAGCCTCCTGTTGCAGAAGGGGCACTTGTAAATGCCTCGAGCAAAGGGGCCATCGTATTGGCCGGACTGCAGCCTCCTGAGGACGTGACGAGTCTTGGTGTGGAAGGACTCGTCGTCGCTGTCGACGTCGCTGCTCTCCACCTGTCACGTAGCACCAAAGATCGTGCAAAAAACACGGAGTCAATTGCAACGATGATTGAACAGAGAGTGAACAAAAAATCATGCATGATAATATGGGCTCGAAAAAAAGAGGTAGCCTCAGTTACATTGGACACACTTATATCCAGGATTTGAGTAAGTAAACCAAAGATCATGCACAACAAATTTGTACACACCAATTGTTTACTGACCAAACCCTGAATCAATTTAGGGATGCCCAAATATTCATCATCATCGGCACAAATCTTAAACAAAAGCAAATCACAAACACTAATAACGCAAGATCTAACACAAAAGGATCGAACTAGGAACAGACGAACAGTAATAACGCAAGATCTAACACAAAAGGATTGAACTAGGAACAGACGAACAGTAATAACGCAAGATCTAACACAAAAGGATTGAACTAGGAAGAGACGAACAGTAATAACGCAAGATCTAACACAAAAGGATTGAACTAGGAACAGACGAACCGTAATAACGCTAGATCTAACACAAAATGATTGAAATGAGATAAGAACAAGGGAACAAAGGGTTACCTCCGGCGCGTAGTCGACGATGGTGGTGTCGTAGGGGTTCTCCGGCGCGTCGTACTGCACTGGTTCGTACGGGTCCCAATCGACGGGGGACTGGACGGGCGGCGGCCGATGCGCCGGCTGCTACGTTGGAAGCAGCGACAGGGGCCTGGACGGGGGCGGCGGCCGATGCGCCGGCTGCTACGTTGGAAGCAGCGACAGGGCCTGACGGGGGCGGCGGCCGATGCGCCGACAATGGGCATCTCATTCTTCTCCATCGCCGGCGGTTTTCTTCGGGGGTTTTTCTTCGGTTGTGGAGAAGATGATGGGACAGGAGAGGCGGTTGCAGTGAGAACGTGCGTCGAGGGAGAGAAAGAGGGGCTCTATAAAGACGAAGGTGGCGTGTACCGCAACACGCGTCCGCTATGCACGGCTGCAGCGTGCACCGCTACACGAGTCTAACCCTGGGACGTTTGGTGTACTCAGTTATAACCTCAGGCCTTATACAGAAATTTTATCTGTACTCAGTTTTCCCCTCGAGGACTTAGACCGGCAAGTGCAATATACTCGGTTTTACCCTCAAGTAGCTGGTCAACAGAGAGTCAACAAATGAGATTAACATAGCTAATTGAGTCATTTCATGCGCAAAAAAATCCAAAAAAATAAAAACATAGTGGCAACTACTCATGGAGTCTTCCTACGCAACCTGCCACCTAGAAAACCTTAACAAACATATATAAATCAAGTTTTACCACAAATTGCCACTTCTCAGAATCACTAGTGTAGCTATGAAGATGCATGGTTTTCCACCCAAACCCCTTTGCAAAACATCTTTCCCAAAACATAGTTTGTCTAAATGATGCCATAATTGTCACACTCATGTATATTTGAATTGCAAATAATTTGATGTAGCCCAATATGAATTATATTGTACAAAACACACATTTTTCATTTTGTAATTCTTTTGTTTGAATCCCTTAGTCTATTTACTATTTATGTGCCCTTGGATTCTTAGTACTACTCAGTTTTGCCCTCAAGTACTGTCACAAATGCTCTGAGAAGCCCAAACTTATCCTGATTGGTTGAGCCGTTGTCACACGGATCGACTCCACGAACCGTTGATCCACTGATCTAACGGGCAGTATACCCCTATCCGTCTCTTCGTGGCAACCTCTCTCTCTCTCTCTCTCTCTCTCTCTCTCTCTTCGTGGCCACCCATCTCTCTCTCTCTCTCTCTGTCGGTGGAGAATAAACATGAGGCATACATATTTGCGGATTTCGGTGATTGCATTATTTGTCAGCCCTCTAACAATTATCAACTATCTTGAGCTGTCCTTTTCTTTTAGGGAATATAGTTTGGGATATAGTATTGGTATTTTGAAACGGCCTAAAAGTGGTATAATTTTGTTATAAACATGAGGCATACATTTTTGCTGATTTCGGCGATTGCATTATTTGTCACCCCTCTAACAATTATCAACTATCTTTAGCTGTCCTTTTCTTTTAGGGAATATAGTTTGGGATATGGTATTGGTATTTTGGAAAGGCCTAAAAGTGGTATAATTTTGGTATAAACATGAGGCATACATATTTGCGGATTTCGGGGATTGCATTATTTGTCACCCCTCTAACAATTATCAACTATCTTTTGCTTTCCTTTTCTTTTAGGGAATATAGTTTGGGATATAGTATTGGTATTTTGAAACGGCCTAAAAGTGGTATAATTTTGTTATAAACATGAGGCATACATTTTTGCTGATTTCGGCGATTGCATTATTTGTCACCCCTCTAACAATTTTGTTATAATGGATTTGTAACAAGGTATCCCTTGTAACAACTTCTAGCGCCTGGTGAGCAATGATAAGAATCCGATCGTAATTATACAACAAAAAAAACAACCAGCCATCAGATTAGCTTGCTTCTTCAACTCGATCAGCTGCCTTAACTGCTTGTTCATTTTCTTCAGTTCTCCCTTCACTTCCACCAGTTCTGCATTGGGAGCATTAGGCATAATCGGAAGGTCCCTAATCGGAACGGCTCCTCTCTCCGCCGCATTCTCTACAGCAAGTCCCCCCCCTCCCAAATTGCGCCCCCCAATAGCGCCAATTGATTCCTGCAACTGAAGCCTCTGAACGTACACATCGATCCACTCGAAATGCCTGCATTTCTTCAAGATCTGAAAACAACAACGTGAACCCTAAATCCCAAATTCGAGGGAATAACAAGAAAATCGAGAGAAAACAGAGAAATTGGAGCGAGATCTAACCTTATCCCCCTCTCTATATGGCAAGCTCTCGCATGCAACGAACTCACGTCCACGGTTGCCGTTCTCGTCCGTCTTACAGATCGACCGCTTCAGAGGCTCCTGGCGTGGGCAGTCAGGGCATCTTGTCAAAGGCACGGGTCCATACTGCGGCCATGAAGAACGGGAGGTCGAAGAGAAACTAGACATCACCCGCGTGCCGGAGAAGGGCTGCCGCTGGCGGAGAAGAAGAACAATGGGGCGCGGAGAAAGAAAGGGGAAGCAATGGCACGGGCACGGGCGCGGGGCTAGCTCGGGCTCCCATTTTGCAACGGTCACCTGGGTAAGCTGTGGGTCCGGCGCGCTAACGTGGACAAGTTGTGGGTCCCACGATGATCTGGATAAGTGGAGACGTGTCCACTGCGGGGCACCAACAGCGGCCCCACTTGCCAGCACCAACCAACGTCAACTAAACGGGATTCCTTCCGTCCGAGCTCTTTCTGCGGGTTATAGACAAGGGGTTGGGGAAAACTGAGGAAAAACTAAGGATCTGGGGAAAACTGAGTACAACTAAGGAGCCGAGGGCACGAAAATAGAAATCCCTTTAATTTTTTGAACTTTTATGCCCATTTGTATCTTGGTCAAATCCTAGGTTTGACCAAGATTTAAAACATGAAAATGAAAAATTAAGCCAGGATCCTTCTTAATTAGTAACTTCAAAATGAAGCTCTTGGAAGGTTTTTGATATTTCCATGTCTGAAACCCAAAACACCCTCTTCATGATTGACTTCATAAGACAAATCGAGTTTAGGGTTAGGGGTAGATACATGATTTTTCTAGTTTGAATATGTCTAGACCTGGCTTATCAACTTGAATGCTTAGTATATATGACATAAGAAGATGTACTATGTGCATTGGTTTTTCATTTATTTGATTTGTTTTGAATTTTTATGCCCATTCGAATTTTGGTCAAATCATAGGTTTAACCAAGATTTAAACAAGTTTAAAACATGAAAATGAAAAATTAAGAATGGATCATTCTTAGTCACTCCAAAATGAAGCTTTTGGGAGGCTTTTGAAATGTCTATATATGTTTGAAACCCAAAACACCCTCTTCATGATTGACTTCATAAGACAAATCGAGTTTAGGGTTAGGGGTAGATACATGATTTTTCTAGTTTGAATATGTCTAGACCTAGCTTATCAACTTGAATGCTTAGTATATATGACATAAGAAGATGTACTATGTGCATTGGTTTTTCATTTATTTGATTTGTTTTGAATTTTTATGCCCATTCAAATTTTGGTCAAATCATAGGTTTAACCAAGATTTAAACAAGTTTAAAACATGAAAATGAAAAATTAAGAATGGATCATTCTTAGTCACTCCAAAATGAAGCTTTTGGGAGGCTTTTGAAATGTCTATATATGTTTGAAACCCAAAACCACTTCTCTTCATGCTTGACTTCATAAGACAGATGAGTTTAGGGTTAGGGGGTAGATACATGATTTTTCTGGTTTGAATAGGTCTAGACCTTGTTTATCAAGTTGAATGGCTTACTATGTGACATAAGAAGACTATGTGCTTTGGTTTTTCATTTTTTGATTTTTTCGAATTTTTTTATGCCCATTTGAATCTTGGTCAAATCCTAGGTTTGAACAAGATTTAAACAAGTTTAAAACATGAAAATGAAAAAGTAAGCATGGATCCTTCTTAGTCAGTCCGAAATGAAGCTTTTGGGAGGTTTTCAAAATTTCCATGTTTGAAAACCCAAACCACTTCTCTTCATGCTTGATGACTTCATAAGACAAATTTAGGGTTAGGGGTAGATACATGATTTTTCTTGTTTGATATGTCTAGATGTTGTTTATCAACTTGAATGCTTACTATATATGTGACGTAAGAAGACTATGTGCTATGGTTTTTCATTTTTTGGGGTTTTTTCGAATTTTTTATGCACACTTGAATCTTGGTCAAATCCTAGCTAGCTAGGTTTGACCAAGCTTTAAACAAGTTTAAAACATGAAAATGAAAAAGTAAGCATATATGGATCCTTCTTAGTCACTCCAAAATTAAGCTTTTGGGAGGTTTTTGAAATTTCCATGTTGTAAATCCAAAACCACGTATCTTCATGTTTGACTTCAAAAGACAGAGTTTAGGGTTAGGGGGTAGATACATGATTTTTCTTGTTTGAATATGTTTTATTAGACCTTGTTTTATCAACTTGAATGTTTACCGTATGACAAAAGAAGACTATATTTTTGAATTTTTTATGTCCATTTGAATCTTGGTCAAATCCTAGGTTGACCAAGATTTAAACAAGTTTAAAACATGAAAATGAAAACGTTTCAAGTTCACCTTTGGTTCGATCTTGCAGTAACCAGGCGCATATATGGATGCAAATTGAGATAATTAATTCATGAAACATTGGAAATGTCCATCGTGTGTCATGTTTCCCCTCACATGAAAATTGGATTGGTGGCAGACAAGTAAAAGCACATTTATGTGCGACAACCCAAAATGCACATATTTTGCTGAGTTTTCATGCATGCATTAAAAGTTGTGAATATATACATAAAATGCATGTGGGTCATGATTCAAAAGTTTGACATGTATATGGTTCTTGTGTAGTAGTACTATAGTAGTACCAAGCTCACATGTGCTATTTTCTAAAACATTGGTATGGCATGTCTCGTATTTTCCCTAGCTATAAATTTAGAAAAAGATGAGCAATTAATCCATGATGTTCGATTGCCTTTTCTGAACCACCTTTGGCCTGATTCAAATCTGGTAAAAATCACAGGGGTAGGGGAGGAGTGTGTTTCTTTTGGATGCATCGCTCGTATTTGCAAGTTTTAGGGGTCCCACAAATTCAGGGTTTAGGGTTAGGGGGTATACATATGATTTTTCTGGTTTGAATATGGCTAGACATTGTTTATCAACTAGAATGCTTACTATATGACATAAGAAGACTATGTGCTTTGGTTTTTCATTTTTTCTGATTTTGTTCTGAATTTTTATGCCCATTTGAACCTTGGTCAAATCCTAGGTTTGACCAAGATTTAAACAAGTTCAAACACGAAAATGAAAAGGTAAGCATGGATCCTTCTTATTAGTCACTGTAAAATGAAGCTTTTGGGAGGTTTGTGAAACTTCCATGTTTGAAACCCAGAATCACTTCTCTTCATGCTTGACTTCATAAGACAGAGTTTAGGGTTGTTAGGGGGTAGATACATTCTTTGTCTGGTTTGAATATGTATAGACCTTGTTTATCAACTTGGATGCTTACTATATGACATAAGAATACTATGTGCTTTGGTTTTTTCATTTTTCTGATTTTTTTGAATTGTTATACCCATTTGAATCTTGGCCAAATCCTAGGTTTGAATTGTTATACTATATTCAAGCCAACAAATACAAGGTTTAGGGTTAGGGTGTAGATACATGATTTTTCTGGTTTGAATGTGTCTAAACCTTGTTTATCAACTAGAATGCTTACTATATGACATATGTGCTTTGGTTTTTCGTTTTTTTTTGAATTTTTTGAATTTTGTATGCCCATTAGAATCTTGGTCAAATCCTAGGTTTGACAAGATTTAAACAAGTTTAAAACATGAAAAAGAAAGAGTAAGCCTGGATCTTTCTTAGTCACTCCAAATTGTACCAATTGATAGATGAGTTAACTTGGATTCATGTGAAAAATAATGTCATGTAAATGAGTTAACTTGGCTTTCCTACCCATGAATCCATAGGAAACTTTGTACTAATACTGTATAATAATCACCCGAGTTTTTACACCAACAGGTATGTCACTTACGTGACCATGCATGAGGTCCCACACTTCAGTGAGCACAAATCACGTGCAGTAGGTACGCAAACTCCCAGCCATCTTCTTTGTCAAGAGAAGACGCACTAGGATGCGTAGTGGAAGTCTCTGGGTCCTTCGGTTGTCCCTCTCACGCAAAAAAACATCTCTCTCATTCTCGGCCTCGCTCGACTCGCTCGCAGCCTCGCACCTCCTGCCACTGACAAACCTGCACAACAGTCAACATCACCAGAAAAAGGATATACACCATAAATAAGAGGGGCCCCGTGACTGCTATCCCTTCTTCTCCTTCCGTGTGATCCCTCTTCCTCCGAGTTTCACTGGATGGGCAAACACACATGTGCTGCATAGTAATTATAAAAAAGTAAAAAATCGACCTATGAATCTATGATTAAATAGGTCAAATCCTGGGTTTTACCAAGGTTTAAACAAGTTTAAAACATGAAAATGAATAGGTAAGCATGGATCCTTCTTAGTCACTCTAAAATGAAGATTTCGGGGGTTTTTGAAATTTCCATGTTTGAAACCCAAAACCACTTCTCTTCATGCTTGATAAGACAGAGTTTAGGGTTAGGGGTAGATACATGCTTTTTCTGGTTTGAATATGTCTAGACCTTATTTATCAACTCGAATGCTTACTATATGACATAAGAAGGCTATGTTCTTTGGTTTTTCATTTTTTCTGATTTTTTCTGCCCATTTGAATCTTGGTCAAATCCTAGGATTGACCAAGATTTAAACAAGTTTAAAACATGAAAATGGAAAGGTAAGCCTCGATCCCCCTTTTCAAATATTTCAAACTTATTCAAATTTGGTTCAAATTTGAAAGACATACAAGTTATAGCACACATAGTGCATACATTTTCACACATACTGCACTAGATGCTAACCCTATAGTTTGAGGCCATTTGGATGAGGTCGAAAAAATTCTTGGATTAGAATCGTGTTGTTCGAACCCCGTAGTTGGATTTTATTGAACCCTTAATCTGTAGAACTGGGCAAAACCCTAGTTTAACCTATTTAATTATAGATTCGTGTATCGATTTTTCTACCTTTTTATTATTACTATGCAGCACATGTGTGTTTGCCCGTCGAGTGAGACTCGGAGGAAGAGGGATCGCTCGGAAGGAGAGAAGAAGGAGAGCATTATGGTGTCTCCCCTTTTCGGGTGATGATGTTGACTGTTGTGCAGGGTTTGTCGGTGAGCAGGAGGTGCGAGCGAGCGAGTCGAGCGAGGCCGAGAATTAGAGAGATTTGTTTTTTTTTGTGAGAGGGAGAACCGAAGGATCCTGAAGGACCTAGAGACTTCCAATACGCATCCTGATGCGTCTTCTCTTGACAAAGAAGATGGCTGGGAGTTTGCGACCTATTGCACGTGACTTGTGCTCACTGAAGTGTGGGACCTCACGCGTGGGCACCACACGTAAGTGACAGACCTGTTGGTGTAAAAACTCGATTGATTATTATAGTGCATTAGAACAAAGTTTCCTATGGATTCAAGGGTAGGAAATCCAAGTTAACTCATTTACATGCCATTATTTTTTCCATGAAGCAAAGTTAACACATCTATCAATTGGTACATTTTGGAGTGACTAAGAAGGATCCAGGCTTACTTATTTGTTTTCACGTGTTAATCTTGTCTAAATCTTGGTCAAACCTAGGATTTGACCAAGATTCAAATGGGCCGAAAAATAAAAAAAACAGAAAAATGAAAAACCAAATCACATAGTCTTCTTATGTTATATAGTAATCATTTAAGTTGATAAACAAGGTCTAGAAATATCAAACCATACAAATCATGTATCTACCCCCTAACCCCTAAACTCTGTCTTATGAAGTCAAGCATGAAGAGAAGTGGTTTTGGGTTTCAAACATGGAAATTTCAAAAACCTCCCAAAAACTACATTTTAGAGTGGCTAAGAAGGATACATGCTTCCCTTTTCATATTCATGTTTTAAGCCTGTTTAAATTATCTTGGTCAAACCTAGGATTTGACAAGATTCAAATGGGCATCAAAATTGAAAAAAAATCAGAAAAAGGAAAAACCAAAGCAAATAGTTTTCTTATGTCATATAGTAAGCATTAAAGTTTATAAACAAGGTATAGACATATTCAAACTAGACAAATCATTTATCTATACCCCCTAACCCCTAAACTCTGTCTTATGAAGTCAAGCATATGAAGCGAAGTGGTTTTGGGTTTCAAACATGGAAATTTCAAAAACCTCCCAAAAACTTCATTTTAGAGTGACTAAGAAGGATACATGCTTCCCTTTTCATATTCATGTTTTAAGCTTGTTTAAATTATATTGGTCAAACCTAGGATTTGACAAGATTCAAATGGGCACCAAAATTGAAAAAAAATCAGAAAAAAGAAAAACCAAAGCAAATAGTTTTCTTATGTCATATAGTAAGCATTAAAGTTGATAAACAAGGTCTAGATATATCCAAACCAGACAAATCATGTATCTACCCCTGCTTGTCGATCTTATGAAGTCTAGCATGAAGAGAAGTCGTTTTGGGTTTCAAACATGGAAATTTCAAAAACCTCCCAAAAGCCTCATTTTAGAGTGGCTAAGAAGGATCCATGCTTACCTTTTTATTTTCATATTTTAAACTTGTTTAAATCATTATCAAGCCTAGGGTTTGACCAAGATACAAATGGGTGGGCAAAAAATTCAAAAAAATCAGAAAAATGAAAAACAAAAGCACATAGTCTTCTTATGTCATATCGTATGCATTCAAGTTGATAAACGAGGTCTAGGTATATCCAAACCAGACAAATCATGTATCTACCCCTGTCGATCTTATCAAGTCTAGAACATGGAAATTTCAAGAACATCCCAAAAGCTTCATTTTAGAGTGACTAAGAAGGATACAGGCTTCCCTTTTCATTTTTATGTTTTAAACTTGTTTAAATCTTGGTCAAACCTAGGATTTTACCAAGATTCAAATATATGGGCATAAAATTCAAAACAACAGAAAAATGAAAAACCAAGGCACATAGTCTTCTTATGTCATATAGTAAGCATTCAATTAAGTTGATAAACAAGGTCTAGACATATTCAAACAATGAAAATCATGTATCTACCCCCTAACCCTAGCTAAACTCTCTCTTATGTAGTCAAGAATGCATGAAGAGAAGTGGTTTTTGGTTTCAAACGTTTAAGCCAAAAGGTAAGCCTGGATCCTCCTTAGTCACTGTAATATGAAGCTTTTGGGAGGTTTGTGAAATTTCCATGTTTGAAACCCAAAACCACTCAAGACAGAGTTTATGCATGGTTAGGTGTAGATACATGATTTTTCTTGTTTGAATATGTCTAGACCTTGTTTATCAACTTGAATGCGTACTATATGACATAAGAAGGCTTTATATGTGCTTTGGTTTTTCATTTTTTGATTTTTTTAGAATTTTTTATGCCCATTAAAATCTTGGTCAAATCGTAGGTTTGACCAAGGTTTAAACAAGTTTAAAACATGAAAATGAAAAGGTAAGCATGAATCCTTTCTTAGTCACTCTAAAATGAAGGTACTTGAATTTTTTATGTTTGAAACCCAAAACCCCAGTTCACTTCATATGTTTGACTTCATAAGACAGAGTTTAGGGTTAGGGGTAGATATGATATATACATGATATTTCTGGTTTGAATATGTCTAGACCTTTTGTTCATCAACTTGAATGCTTACTATATGACATAAGAAGGATATATATATATGTGCTTTGGTTTTCAATTTTTGATTTTTTTTATGAATTTTTATGCCCATTCGAATCTTGGTAAAATCCTAGGTTTGACCAAGATTTAAAGAAGTTTAAAACATGAAAATGAAAAGGTAAGCATGGATCCTTCTTAGTCACTCTAAAATGAAGCTTTTGGGAGGTTTGTGAAATTTCCATGTTTGAAACCCAAAACCACTTCTCTTCATGCTTGACTTCATTAGACAGAGTTTAGTGGTTAGGGGGTGGTAGATACATGATTTGTCTGGTTTGAATATGTCTAGACCTTGTTTATCAACTTGAATGCTTACTATATGACATAAGAATACTATGTGCTTTGGTTTTTCATTTTTCTGATTTTTTTAGTTGTTATACACATTTGAATCTTGGTCAAATCCTAGGTCTGACCAAGATTTATTCAAGTTTAATTAAAACATGAAAATGGAAAGCTAAGCATGAATCATTCTTAGTCACTCTAAAAATGAAGCTTTCGGGAGGTACGTACTTGAAATTTTTATGTTTGAAACCCTAAACCACTTCTCTTCATGTTTGACTTCATAAGACTGAGTTTAGGGGTTAATTAGGGGTAGATACATGATTTTTCTGGTTTGAATATGTCCAAACCTTGTTTATCAACTTGAATTCTTACTATATGACATCAGAAGACTATATGCTTTTGAAATTCAAACATATGGTTGTTACCCTCCAAAACCCCCCGACGGGCTTTGGTTAAGTAACACGAAGAGCCGGGAGGCTCCTAGGGCCGCTTAGTGGATCCCTGGCACCTCGCGTCGTCCCGCAAATCTTCTGGCGCGCGTCCTGGCGGTTGCTAGGGCGTGCCACCTGAGACCTGGTCAGGAAGGTGTTAGTGCTTCGATTGTTCCTGCATAGACACGTGCACATTAAATACGAGCCTTATCGGCTCTCAGGTTTCCCTGTGGATCGGCTCAAAGAGCCGATCGCCCCATGGTCCTTGATGGATTAGCAATGGCATGGGGATCCTGCTTGATCAGGACAAAGCTAAAGCGATCCACGACAGTTTAGGGTTTTCACCGCATAATCGGAACGTCCTACGTGCGATCGGGCCTAGCAGCTACGAGAGACGGTGCAAACTACCCCTACGAGAGGCCTAAAAACCAACATAACGTTGATCCCCGGAACATCCCTCGCAGGGACGGTAAACAGCATCTAACGCACCACCGGATCCTCCGACCCCAACATAAGGCCTAACTATGCAGATATCAAACTAATCCCTGCAGATGCAGGGAGCAACCATAACGGATCGGATCTACTAAGCATGACCAAGCAAGATGCTGCCCTTACGTCTGGATAGACGTAAGGGCAGCTAGATATGCAAGGGTTGCACTACGATAGCATATTACGTGAAGAACGATGCTAACCCTAACACATCTATGATAACCACGTTGCTCGCCATCAAAAAGGCTTCAGTACGAGCAACGCATGAACAATACTAAGCTTTACGCTGCCTAGATCGCGAGATGCGATCTAGGCAGCATGATGCTTACCGGTAAGAACCCTCGTAGGAAAGGGGTGGCGATGCGCCGAGATTGGTTTGTTTTGGTTGAACGGTGATTGTCCTCCTTTTCCGATAACCCTAGATACATATTTATAGTCCAAGGGACTTTCTAATTGAGGCGTGCACGGGCCGGACTCTATCTTTTTAATCTACATTACAACGCGATCTAATATATTACAGATACATGGGCAATTAAGCCCGAACTCTTAGCGCAAGGCCGCTTCGAAGATGCTCCACGTGTACGTCCTTTAAGCCCATCTTCACTTACGGCCCCATTTCTTGATTTGGCCAGAATCGGGTGGTAACAATGGTAAGCATTCTTATGTCATATAGTAAGCATTCAAGTTGATAAAAAAGGTTTAGACATATTCAAACCAGACAAATCATGTATCTACCCCCTAGCCCCTAAACTCTGTCTTATGAAGTCTAGCGTGAAGAGAAGTGGTTTTGGGTTTCAAACATGGAAACTTCAAAAACCTCCCAATAATTTCATTTAATTTAGAGTGACTAAGAAGGATACAAGCTTCCCTTTTCATTTCATGTTTTAAACTTGTTTAAATCTTGGTCAAACCTCTAGGATTTGACCAAAAGATTCAAATGGGCATAGAAATTCAGAAAAAATCAAAAGAATGAAAAACCAAAGGATATAGCATTCTTATGTCTTATATATAGTAAGCATTCAAGTTGATAAATAAGGTCTAGACATATTCAAACCAAAAAATCATGTATATATCTACCCTAACCCTAAACTCTGTCTTATGAAGTCAAGCATGCATGAAGAGAAGTGGTTTTTGGTTTCAAACATGGAAATTTGAAAAACCCTCCCAAGAGCTACATTTTGGAGTGACTAAGAAGGATATATAGATGCTTAATTTTTCATATTCATATTTAAACTTGTTTAAACCATGGTCAAACCTAGGATTTGACCAAGATTCAAATGGGCATAAATTTTTTCAAAAAAATCAAAAAATGAAAAACCAAGGCACATACTATTCTTATGTCATATAGTAAGCATTCAATTAAGTTGATATACAAGGTCTAGACATATTCAAACCAGGAAAATCATGTATCTACCCCCTAACCCTAGCTAAACTCTGTCTTATGAAGTCAAGCATGCATGAAGAGAAGTGGTTTTTTGGTTTCAAACGTTTAAGCCAAAATCCCCTTTTCAAATATTTCAAACTTATTCAAATTTGGTTCAAATTTGAAGACATACAAGTTATAGCACACATAGTGCATACATTTTCACAAATACTGCACTAGATGCTTACCCTATAGTCTGAGGCCATTTGGATGAGGTCGAAAAAATTCTTGGATTAGAATCGTGTTGTTCGAACCCCGTAGTTGGATTTTTTTGAACCCTTGATCTGTAGAACTGGGCAAAACCCTAGTTTAACCTATTTAATTATAGATTCATGTATCGATTTTTCTACCTTTTTATTATTACTATGCAGCACATGTGTGTTTGCCCGTCGAGTGAGACTCGGAGGAAGAGGGATCGCTCGGAAGGAGAGAAGAAGGGTGAGCATTATGGTGTCTCCCCTTTTTCGGGTGATGATGTTGACTGTTGTGCAGGGTTTGTCAGTGAGCAGGAGGTGCGAGTGAGCGAGCGAGTCGAGCGAGGCCGAGAATGAGAGAGATTTGTTTTTTTTGTGAGAGGGACAACCGAAGGATCCTGAAGGACCCAGAGACTTCCAATACGCATCGTGATGCGTCTTCTCTTGACAAAGAAGATGGCTGGGAGTTTGCGTACCTATGGCACGTGACTTGTGCTCACTGAAGTGTGGGACCTCACGCGTGGGCACCACACGTAAGTGACAGACCTGTTGGTGTAAAAACTCGATTGATTATTATAGTGCATTAGAACAAAGTTTCATATGGATTCAAGGGTAGAAAATCCAATTTAACTCATTTACATGACATTATTTTTTCCATGAAGCAAAGTTAACACGTCTATCAATTGGTACATTTTGGAGTGACTAAGAAGGATCCAGGCTTACTTATTCGTTTTCACGTGTTAAACTTGTCTAAATCTTGGTCAAACCTAGGATTTGACCAAGATTCAAATGGGTAGAAAAATAAAAAAACAGAAAAATGAAAAACCAAATCACGTAGTCGTCTTATGTCATATAGTAAGCATTAAAGTTGATAAACAAGGTCTAGAAATATCAAACCATACAAATCATGTATCTACCCCTAACCCCTAAACTCTGTCTTATGAAGTCAAGCATGAAGAGAAGTGGTTTTGGGTTTCAAACATGGAAATTTCAAAAACCTCCCAAAAACTTCATTTTAGAGTGACTAAGAAGGATACATGCTTCTCTTTTCATATTCATGTTTTAAGCTTGTTTAAATTATCTTGGTCAAACCTAGGATTTGAAAAGATTCAAATGGGCATCAAAATTGAAAGAAATCAGAAAAAAAGAAAAACCAAAGTAAATAGTTTTCTTATGTCATATAGTAAGCATTAAAGTTGATAAACAAGGTCTAGACATATTCAAACTAGACAAATCATGTATCTATACCCCCTAACCCCTAAACTCTGTCTTATGAAGTCAAGCATATGAAGAGAAGTGGTTTTGGGTTTCAAACATGGAAATTTCAAAAACCTCCCAAAAACTTCATTTTAGAGTGACTAAGAAGGATACATGCTTCCCTTTTCATATTCATGTATTAAGCTTGTTTAAATTATCTTGGTCAAACCTAGGATTTGACAAGATTCAAATGGGCATCAAAATTGAAAAAAAATTAGAAAAAAAAGAAAAACCAAAGCAAATAATTTTCTTATGTCATATAGTAAGCATTAAAGTTGATAAACAAGGTCTAGACATATTAAAACTAGACAAATCATGTATCTATACCCCCTAACCCCTAAACTTTGTCTTATGAAGTCAAGCATGTACGTGAAGAGAAGTGGTTTTGGGTTTCAAACATGGAAATTTCAAAAACCTCCAAAAAGCTTCATTTTGGAGTGACTAAGAAGGATCCATGCTTACCTTTGCATTTTCATATTTTAAACTTTTTTAAATCATTATCAAGCCTAGGATTTGACCAAGATACAAATGGGTGGGCACAAAATTCAAAAAAATCAGAAAAATGAAAAACAAAAGCACATAGTCTTCTAATGTCATATCGTATGCATTCAAGTTGATAAACGAGGTCTAGAAATCATGTATCTACCCCCTGTCGATCTTATGAAGTCTAGCATGAAGAGAAGTCGTTTTGGGTTTCAAACATGGAAATTTCAAGAACATCCCAAAAGCTTCATTTTAGAGTGACTAAGAAGGATACATGCTTCCCTTTTCATTTTCATGTTTTAAACTTGTTTAAATCTTGGTCAAACCTAGGATTTTACCAAGATTCAAATATATGGGCATAAAATTCCAAAAAAAACAGAAAAATGAAAAACCAAGGCACATAGTCTTCTTATGTCATATAGTAAGCATTCAATTAAGTTGATAAACAAGGTCTAGACATATTCAAACCAGGAAAATCATGTATCTACCCCCTAACCCTAGCTAAACTCTGTCTTATGAAGTCAAGCATGCATGAAGAGAAGTGGTTTTTGGTTTCAAACGTTTAAGCCAAAAGGTAAGTTTTCATATTTCATCAAATGAAATTTTTGGGAGGTTTGTGAAATTTCCATGTTTGAAACCCAAAACCACTTAAGACAGAGTTTATGGTTAGGTGTAGATACATGATTTTTCTTGTTTGAATATGTCTAGACCTTGTTTATCAACTTGAATGCTTACTATATGACAGAAGAAGGCTATATATGTGCTTTGGTTTTTCATTTTTTGATTTTTTTCGAAATTTTTATGCCCATTTAAATCTTGGTCAAATCCTAGGTTTGACCAAGGTTTAAACAAGTTTAAAACATGAAAATGAAAAGGTAAGCATGAATCCTTTCTTAGTCACTCTAAAATGAAGGTACTTGAAAATTTGATGTTTGAAACCCAAAACCCCAGTTCTCTTCATATGTTTGACTTCATAAGACAGAGTTTAGGGTTAGGGGTAGATATGATACATGATATTTCTGGTTTGAATATGTCTAGACCTTGTTTATCAACTTGAATGCTTACTATATATATGACATAAGAAGGCTATATATGTCTTTTGGTTTTTCATTTTTTTGAATTTTTCTGAATTTTTACTCCCATTTGAATCTTGGTCAAATCCTAGGTTTGACCAAGGTTAAAACAAGTTTAAAACATGGCAATGAAAAGGTAAGCAGGGATCCTTCTTAGTCACTCTAAAATGAAGCTTTTGGGAGGTTTTTGAAATTTTCATGTTTGAAACCCAAAATCACTTCTCTTCATGCTTGGCTTCATACGACAAAGATTAGGGTTAGGGGTAGATACATGCTTTTGGGAGGTTTTTGAAATTTCCATGTTTGAAACCCAAAGCCACTTCTCTTCATGCTTGACTTCATAAGATAAAGTATAGGGTTATGCATGGGTAGATACATGCTTTTTCTGGTTTGAATATGTATAGACCTTGTTTATCAACTTGAATGCTTACTATATATATGACATAAGAAGGCTATATATGTGCTTTGTTTTTTCATTTTTTGATTTTTTCCTGATTTTTTATGCCCATTTGAATCTTGGTCAAGTCCTAGGTTTGACCAAGATTTAAAAAAGTTTAAAAAATGAAAAGGTAAGCCTGGATCCTTCTTAGTCACTGTAAAATGAAGCTTATGGGAGGTTTGTGAAATTTCCTTGTTTGCAACCCAAAACCACTTCTCTTCATGCTTGACTTCATAAGACAGAGTTTATGGTTAGGGGTAGATACATGATTTGTCTGGTTTGAATATTTATAGACCTTGTTTATCAACTTGTTGAATGCTTACTATATGACATAAGAAGACTATGTGCTTTGGTTTTTCATTTTTCTGAATTTTTTTGAATTGTTATACCCGCCCATTTGAATCTTGGTCAAATCCTAGGTTTGACAAGATTTAAACAAGTTTAAAACATGAAAATGAAAAGGTAATTAAGCACCGATACTTCTTAGTCACTCTAAAATGAAGCTTTTGGGAGGATACTTTTAATGTTAGAAACCCAAAACCACTTCTCTTCATGCTTGACTTCGTAAGACAGAGTTTAGGGTTAGGGGTGGATGTACATGATTTTTCTGGTTTGAATACGTCTATACCTTGTTTATCAACTTGAATGCTTACTATATATATGACATAAGAAGGCTATATATGTGCTTTTGTTTTTCATTTTTTAATTTTTTTCTGAATTTTTATGCCCATTTGAATCTTGGTCAAATCCTAGGTTTGACCAAGGTTTAAACAAGTTTAAAACATGAAAAGAAAAGGTAAGAATGAATCCTTCTTAGTCATTCTAAATTGAATGAAGCTTTTGGGAGGTTTTTGAAATGTCCATGTTTGAAACCCAAAACCACACTTCTCTTCATGCTTGACTTCATAAGACAGAGTTTAGGGTTAGGGGTAGATACATGATTTGTTTGGTTTGAATATGTCTAGACCTTGTTTATCAACTTGAATGCTTACTATATGACATTAGAAGACTATGTTCTTTGGTTTTTTTCCGGTTTTTTTGAATTGTTATACCCATTTGAATCTTGGTCAAATCCTAGGTTTGGCCAAGATTTAAATAAGTTTAAAAAATGAAAATGAAAAGGTAAGCCTGGATCCTTCTTAGTCACTGTAAAATGAAGCTTTTGGGAGGTTTGTGAAATTTCCATGTTTGAAACCCAAAACCAGTTCTATTCATATGTTTGACTTCATAAGACAGAGTTTTTATCAACTCGAATGCTTACTATATGACATAAGAAGGCTATATATGTGCTTTGGTTTTTCATTTTTTGATTTTTTCTGAATTTTTATGCCCAATTTAAATCTTGGTCAAATCCTAGGTTTGACCAAGGTTTTTTAAAACATGAAAAGAAAAGGTAAGAATGGATCCTTCTTAGTCATTCTAAAATGAATGAGGCTTTTGGGATGTTCTCACAAATCCATCTAGTCTACATGACTTTGATAAATTTTAATTAAGAAGCAGCAACTTAACAATAATTACCCAAAATCTAACAGCTGGTTCGACAACAACCTAGACGTTACGCTAAAATGAACTGCGAAAACAACGAACAACACTTTTGTAGTACTGTACTCGGTACTCCGTACTTGCTCCAGATAATCCCAATTGCTTCACTACTACAGTAGTACTACCCTGGCGCGCATTCATTGTTTCCCCTGACTATTCAGAGCTTTGGACGTCCATCAGAGTAGTAGTCAGTAGTACAGTACTGCTAGCTCGATTAATGGCGTGCTATAAAATTCTATACTAGCCGACAGATGTCCATTCCTCGGGTTGCGCGCCAGAGCCTTCGAAGAGAAGGTAGCCGCTCTGTCCCGTTGATTTACGGTGGACGGACAGGATACTCCGGACCGCTCTCGATTCATTTGCTTCTGCTCCCGCGTCCTGACCCTTCGCGGACTGAGATCCAGTGACTTCACTAAGAGAAGTCACCATGCGACTTTACACACGTGAGCCATTCGATCAAGATCCAACGCTCGCTGTTGATCCAAATTTCGAACTTAAACTAAACTAAATTTTTAAATGGACTGGAACTTTCCGAGAATACGTCTTAATGTAAAGTTTTTCTGTTTTTTCTGAGCAACATAAATTTAATTTCAAATTTTAGATCAACCATGTGCGTTGTATCTTAATCTGATGGCTCGTATAGGTAAAGTTCATGGTAACTTATGTTGGGTAAAGTCACTGGATCTCAGTTCGCAAGGGAGCCCCCTCTCGGCCGTTGATTTAGGATGGGTGGACCAGGTTGCTCGAAGCGAGGGCAGGAGACAGCTGTCTGGTTTTAATAGGGGGAGTACTTCTTCCATCCCCTTCTTGCTTCACTTCCAGTCTCCTTCCACTTCCAGCGATGCCTCCGAAGTCAAGGCCACCATCTCGCTTGAAGAAGCACCATCTAGTGTTGACCAAGGACGCGGAGAGTTCCCGCCGGCGGTCTATCCAGATGCTGGCCGCGAGAAAGGGCCCGCCAGAAAACGAAGGCCCTGCTTCGCGCTCGTCTCGGAACGGCGTCCGTCGTGCGGTCGAAGATTCCTGGTTGGTTTCCATCGCCATGTTTCTTGATTCTTCCTGGCCCGGAGGTCCCAACTCTTTATTCCGTATTAATCCTTTTTATACATATCTCAGTGCCACACGACGCACCCTACCATCTTCTCATGACGACTTCAACCCATGTCTCCTGCGCTTAGAGGTTACCACTGATTGGACATTTTCATCTTCCTCTCGTCACTTTGTTTTGGTACTGATGATATTGCCATGCACGAAGCATCGGCGTGTTTCAGAGATGAGCTTAAAACTCTCGTGGAACTCGCCTCCAACTTTCGCGATGATCTCGATACTTTGAAGGACGAGGTCACCGGCCGGGGCAAGCTGCATGATGTGAGCGTTCCATCAAGTGAGGAAACGAACTCTGTCATCAAGAAGCTCAAGGGCGAGAATTTGATGCTTAAGATCGAGTGCGGCTTTCTTCGCGAAGAAAACGTCGAGCTATCAAACAGGTGCGTTCAAGCTCTCAACGGGAGCCTCAACACCCAACATGATGCGGTGAAGAAGATGATGGATGACAACATCTTGAAGAAAAACAATATGGTGGAGGACACGCGCGGGATGGTCGATCCAATCCAGGCACCGCAGAAGGAAGTCGATGTGCTCCGAGTCCAGCCACCTTTGCGTAGGTCGCCGAGGCGCCCTCGCGCAGGTCACTGAGGAGCGCACGTCGCCGAGTAGGCTGGGGGATAAGGAATTCCAACGAGAGAAGCGGAATCACCACCTGACCTGATGGAGGGCCGCTCCGCCAAGTAGGCTGGGGGAGAGAAACACTGCCTCTCATTGTTCTTTAGCTAGTCCTCCGATCCATATTACTTGATGTTAAAATGGATGTATCAACAACTGAAATATGTCTAGATACATATATTTTAGTATCACAAAGTAAGTATCAATGTTTATATTGCCCAAGTCTTATTATCCATCCCTAAGGTGGGTCGCTTTTGTAACTACTGATTGCAGATTCGACTCTTCTGCAGACCGAAAGATTTTTAGAGTGACTAAGAATGATTCATGCTTAGCTTTCCATTTTCATGTTTTAAACTTGTTTAAATCTTGGTCAAAACTAGGATTTGACCAAGATTCAAATGGGTATAACAATTAAAAAATTCAGAAAAATGAAAAACCAAAGCACATAGTATTCTTATGTAATATAGTAAGCATTCAAGTTGATAAACAAGGTCTAGACATATTCAAACTAGACAAATCATGTATCTACCCCCTAACCCTAAACTTTGTCTTATGAAGTTAAGTATGAAGAAAAGTGATTTTGGGTTTCAAACATGGAAATTTGGTCAAACCTAGGTCAAACCTAGGATTTAAACTTGTTTTAACCTTGGTCAAACCTAGGATTTGACCAAGATTCAAACGGGCGTAAAAATTCAAATAAAATTCAAAAAAGTGAAAAACCAAAGCACATATATAGCCTTCTTATGTCATATAGTAAGCATTCAAGTTGATAAACAAGGTCTAGACATATTCAAACCAGAAATATCATGTATCATATCTACCCCTAACCCTAAACTCTGTCTTATGAAGTCAAACATATGAAGAGAACTAGGGTTTTCGGTTTCAAACATAAAAATTTCAAGTACCTTCATTTTAGAGTGACTAAGAAAGGATTCATGCTTACCTTGTGTTACCACCCGATTTTGGCCAAATCAGGAGATGGGCCGTAAGTGAAGATGGGCTTGAAGGACGTACACGTGGAGCATCTTTGAAGCGGCCTTGCGCTGAGAGTTCGGGCTAAGTTGCCCATGTATCTGTAATTTAGTAGATCGTATTGTATTTAGAATTAAGAGATAGAGTCTGGCCCACGGTTAGGTGCACGCCCCAATTAGAAAGTCCCTTGGACAATAAATATGTATCTAGGGTTATCAGAAAAGGAGGACAATCATCGTTCAATCAACACAAATCAGGCGCATCGCCACCCCTTTCTTCGAGGGTTTCTCCCGGGTAAGCACCATGCTGCCTAGATCGCATCTAGCGATCTAGGCAGTATACGTTATTCGTCAACCTTGTACTGCTCGTGCTGAAGCCTTGTTGATGGCGAGCAGTACTATTTATCCTTAGGTGTTTAGGGGCTTGCATCGATGCTTTCACGTGCACATCTGCGTGGCAATGCCGTCCCTCGACACCTAGCTGCCCTTACGTCTACCCAGACGTAAGGGCAGCATCTTGCTTGTTCGTTACTTAGTAGATCCGATCCGTTATAGTTGCTCCTTGCTCCGCAAGGATTAGTTTAATATCTGCATAGTTAGGCCTTACGCTGGGGTCGGAGGATCCGGTAGTGCGCTAGATGTTGTTCATCGTCCCTGCGAGGGATGTTCCGGGAATCGACGTTATGTTGGTTTTTAGGCCTCTCGTAGGGATGGTTTGCATCGTCTTCCGTAGCTGCTAGGCCCGATCACACGTAGGACGTTCCGGTTATGCGGTGAAAACCCTAAACTGTCGTGGATCGTTTTAGCTTTGTCCTGATCAAGCAGGATCCCCATGCCATTGTAAATCCAACGTGAAACATGGGGCGATCGGCTCTTTGAG
Source organism: Lolium multiflorum (assembly GCA_030979885.1). Taxonomy (NCBI): domain Eukaryota; kingdom Viridiplantae; phylum Streptophyta; class Magnoliopsida; order Poales; family Poaceae; genus Lolium; species Lolium multiflorum. The sequence continues at coordinate 260,482,491 of CM061750.1, forward strand.
CCGATCCACAGGGAAACCTGAGAGCCGATAGGGCTCGTATTTAATGTTTACGTGTCTACCATGCAGGAACAATCGAAGCACTAACACCCTCCTGATCGGGTCTAGGTCAGGTGGCACGCCCTAGCAACCGCCAGGACGTTGGCCGAAGATTTGCGGGACGACGCGAGGTGCCAGGGATCCACTAAGCGGCCCTGGGAGCTTCCCGGCTCTTCGTGTTGCTCAGCCATTGCCCGTCGGTGGGTTTTGGAGGGTAACACATTCTGGCACGCCCGGTGGGACATCTTCTGCAACATCCACGTCAACACCGACATCCGAGATGGCAGAGGAACAGATCACGTACGAGGAACTCCCTCCGGACCACAAGAAAAAGTACGATGAGCTGAAGGCCATCTGTGAAGCCGAGCTCATCGGCTCCTTTGAGAAGACCCGTTCGCACGGCATCAGGTTCAAAGGATTCACGCCACAAGGCGTCCTTGAAGGGGTGGATCTGTCTCTCCCTTCACAGGAACGTACCAGAGCCCTGCGACAGGAGATCAACTACGTGGTGGCTCATTCACTGCATCGGCACTCTGAGAGCCTGGTGAACACTTTGGAGCGCGTTGCGCTCCGTGTGGTGCAAGAGATCATGGAGCGTCGGTACTCCCCTTCAGGACCTGTTCTAGGGACTCACCAGGGAGAGGTGCAACTCCACACCAGGCCACCGTTGCCGTACTCGATGGCAGCTCCACATCAACAAGGTTCACCGGCATACGTTGTCTACAAGGTTGGAGGTGATCCGGGCGACTATCAGTTCTTACATGACCCGCCCAAGGAGATCCCACACGGATACGTGTGCACGTTTGTGCCGGACTGCAACAACTGGACGCAGGCGATCCAGGCTCCACCAGGAGGGATTGCCGGAGCAGGAGCAATTGTTCCGGCAGGAAGAACGACTGCAGCAGCGGGGAGTTTAGGAGCAGAAGCTGAGAAACAAGCGTGGCTAGCCAAGTATACTACTGCACCAGTCCAGGAAAGCTCAGCTGCCACTACCTCCACCGCAGATCAGATCAGCGCAGTCCTGAGAGATCAGTTCGGCATCTTATCGAAGAAGAAGATAATCGGCTATTCCAAGCCGTACCCCAATGAGTTCGACCTGATCCCACTACCACCCAAGTACCGGCTTCCGGACTTCAACAAATTCAGTGGGTCAGAAGGGTCTAGCTCCATCGAGCACGTGAGCCGATACTTGGCCCAGCTGGGCATGGCTTCGGCATCGGATCAGCTACGGGTGAGGTGCTTCTCGCAATCCCTCACCGGTCCAGCTTTTGGATGGTACACCTCGTTGCAGCCAAATTCAGTGCAATCATGGAAGCAGCTGGAGGAACTGTTCCACACCCAATACCATTCAGAAGCTACTGAAGCTGTTGCCGAACTAGCACAGGTTCGGCAAAAGCGAGGAGAGACAGTGGCTGAGTACATTCAGCGTTTCAGAACTGTCAAGAACCGATGCTATTCGGTTCATTTAACGAGAAAGAAGCGTCGAGCTGGCCGTGGCAGGCCTTGCAGCGTCATTCAAAGATCTGACGTTCCAAGTGGAGTACAACTCGTTGACGCACCTGGTCAGTAGGCTGACCTTATATGAACAGCGCCATCCAGAACTGTACCAGGACAAGTTCAAACGCGCGATAACCCTGGTCAATGCTGATGAGGATGAAGATTCGGCGGAAGATCAGGAAGTTGCGGTAGCCGAGTGGACTCGGACGCCAGTACCTGTGTCCTGCAAATGGGTGAACCCGCCAGGGCCTCCAAGAGGGTTGGACTTTGACGTGACCAAAACTGAACAGATCTTCGATCTGCTACTGAAAGAGAAACAGTTGAAGCTACCCGAAGGCCACCCCTACGGCGCAGGAGATGAACAAAAGGCCATACTGCAAATGGCATCATACGTTCACACACGCCACCAACGACTGCAAAGTATTGCGCGCACAAATTCAGATGGCGATAGAATCAGGCCGATTAACTTTCGGACAGTTTGCCATGAAGGTAGACATGCGTCCGTTTCCGGACGTCAACATGGTGGACCTAAGCCACTCCATAAGAGAGCCAGGGTTCTCTTTCGATGTCAATATGGCAGGGTTTGTGATCCGCCATGGCGTGGACAAAGCAGAGAGCAGCCACTCTCGTGGCAAAGATAAAGAGGAGGCCGTTCCACGCGACCGGCCCCAAGACGACGATAGACGGTACCTGACCGAGGAGGAGGTGAGAAGCATACGGTATCAGCGCCCACTCTCCGTGCATCTCCTCAACAAATATGAGCAGTAGTATGACCGACGTCGAAGCTACGACGAAGACGATGAGAAATATCGTCGGTCGGATGCGGAAAGCAGGAGGTATCGTCAGTATGATGGAAGCAACGACGGGTACGAGCGTCACGCCAGAGGGAGGTCAAGGGAGCAAGACAACGTGGATAAGCACTGGAACTGTCCCTTCTTCAAACATTGCTGGGACTCAGGAATGAGCCGATTGCCAACAATCGAGAATTGCCCAGAATGCAAACAGCAAAGGAGAAGGACAAACGAAGTTTCAGTGTTCGAGCGCCTAGGACCTCTCCCACCACATAACAAGCGAGCTGAGTCATCTCAAGAAGAAGACTTCGAGGAGTCGGATGGAGAAGAAGATAGGTATCACCGACCAAGGTGGTGCCCTGATGGACTCAGCCATTCTCAGAAGCGTAGAGTGCAGCGGCTGCGAAACCTGGAAGAAGCCGAGGCACAGTACCTGTACACGTTGAGAAGAGCACGGCCCGATCTGGCCGTGAAAATTCAGCAAACATTGGAGACGAAGGCGCGCCCGCCAAAGAAAGTATGGCGCCCAAAACAGGCGAAAGCCGATGCACAGGCATCGGCTGATGCCGATGCAGAGGCATCGGCTGATACAAACATGATATCCGTGACCCGGACGGAGTAGCAAGTCCAAGACATTGGACATACGTGGCAAGGCCGATCCCTGAGATCGGCCCTCAAAAAATGAAAAGCAAAGGATCTCATCTCCAACATGTCACGTAGCTACAGTGGGAAACCAAGAAGTGCTAAACCTTCACGAAGCATTGCAATGGAAAGGGAGGCCGATTCCCGCGATCGGCCAAAATTATCCTCAACATACCTTGTTTGTGTTCAGCATTGATCCAACAGATGCCTGAAGAGCCGATGCCATCAATTACTTGACAGAATCGGCTCGGGGGGCACATAGATGGATGAGATACGAGGATACGGAGCTGGGAACGGATGTCAAATGTCCAGCAGAGCAGCTCAAATATGGGGGCCGATACGTAAGCAAATCGGCCGTAAAAATGGAAAATCCAAAAATTTTGAGCACAGCCGATGCGTAGGCATCGACTTAAGGATTCAAAGCCGATGCACGGCCATCGACTCAAGGGGTACAAACTGTTACATGGCGAGGCTCTACTTTGCGAGGACCTCCAACTGTTTGGTGACTCAGGTCTTCTCTGCGAGGACCTCCAGCTTCGTTTGCAGACCTTCAAGTGTAACGGTGCTAGCAGAAGCGTCAAGTTGGGCGCCCGAAACTGCCCTTTTCTTCGTGCAAGCTTGAAGGGTCACGGCCTCGACCATAGGGCTCGGCCAGGGTGACGATCTCAACATTCTCACCATAAGCTGCATCTTTAAACTGAAGAAGCTCGGGGGGGCAGCTCACCTTGAAGGTTCTCTGCTTTTGAAAGCCGATTTGGTTAGAATCGGCTAACGCTGCACTATAATTGGGAAGCCGACGATGGACCATTCGGTTGATACACCTTTATCCTCGCCTTGACTAAGGCTCGGGGGGCAGCTCGCCCATAAAGTTTTGTTCTGCGGAGCTGATTTTGTTGGGATCGGCTGACTCTGCATCACTGCTCGTTTGAAAGGTGGAGGATTATTGCAGAGAAGAACTGCCGGAGTTGATGTGAGGAGTGTGGAGAAGGAGCCATCATAAGTGGTTAGGCTCTAGACCAGTTTGTTGCTGCGAAGGAGTAAAACATCGCAAAGGAAGATGTGAGCGAACACCTGTTTTGCAGGGGTATCAGCTTCAACGTCAAGGTTGTCAGCAACAGGCTAAGGAGCTTTCCTGGGAGCATTAATCCAGGAGTTTTGCCTTCAGGACAAACATCACAATCGGATGATAAAAAAATTTTCAGCACAGCCGATGCTTGGACATCGACTCTAGTACAATTACACAAGATCTACCATGTTCAGATGCAGGTCGGCAGTACTGTCAGAAGCATCAGTTAAGCTGTTGGTGATTCATCTACCACATCGGCTTTCAGCGGAGGGAAGGTAGTCGATGGGGGCAAGTTTGGCTGGTTCTGCATAGTGACTGCCTCGAATTACCTGCAAAGCCCTTTCTTCGATCTGCGTATCCTCTAGCCTCGCCTTGACTGAGGCTCGGGGGGCAGCTGGTCTGATGAGTGTTCTGTTTTCGAAGTCGATTGGGGTATCATCGGCTGATCCTTCGTCGCAATTTCCTTCAGCAAATGATGAATTCTTGAAGAGTACCAGGTCTCAAAGTCATCAGTTGAGGAGTGGAGGGATGGATTACGTAGGACCGATGCGTTAACATCGGCTTATTAAGCGTTGGTTAAGGAGAATCGGCTAAATCAATTTGGGGAAAATCGACAAAGTCAGATTGGAGGAAATTCTTCATTGATAAAAGGGATTTCTTACAAGGGAGAGCTGATTACTCAAACAAAAGGGGAACAGATTACTACTGCTAGTCTTATGCTAGTGAATCCCTACTCTAAGGGCTGTTGCCGTCTTCGTCGTCGCTGGGGTAGCCGCCCTCATCGCTACTGTTGACGAATTCCTCGTCGCTGCTACTGTGACCTTCAGCGGAGGCCTCCTCCTCGTCATCATCATCATCTTCATCGGACCAGGCCCAGCCACGGATGCGCTTTGGCGGCGGTTCCTCGGAGGAGGTGTCATCTTCTGGTTCCTTCTTCGTGTCGGAGGAGACATCTTCGTCTTCATCGTCCTCTTCTTCTTCTTCTTCCTCTTTGGTGGAGGAAGTGAATTTACCCCGGAAGAGGGGGTCGTTGCTGTCGCTCTCCGCCTCTAGTTCTCCATCGATCAAGAACCGAAGATCATCTTCCCCGTCAGTCAGGGGCATGTCACCATCCGACCAGACGAGGTCTTCGGGTCGGCCTTCGGGCACGAAGTCGAAGTCAAATTCTTGCTCATCCCAATGCTCGGGGGCGCGCCGGTTGTATGCTTCCGTCTGATTGACCTCCGGCTCTCCCTCGCTTGCGGAGGAGGATTGGGAAGAGGAAGGAGAAGACATGGCTATGAAGGAGGAGGGTTTTTTGGCTGACGGCTGGTTTGGAGCAAGGGGATGAGGAAGAGAACTGTTTGATGCGGTTAAGTAAAGGGGGATATATTGGAGATCAATGCTCGAACAGTTTCCGAGGATGTAGGGCCAAAACTGTCAAATCGTGCAGAGAAGTTGGGAAGGCAAGACGTCATCATGAAGAATACTGTGACGGTTCTGCTCTGCCACGACATGACCCTTCGAAGAAGGCAGATGGTTTTGCAATTATCATTATCAAAACCAGGGGGGCATGTGTTACCACCCGATTTTGGCCAAATCAGGAGATGGGCCGTAAGTGAAGATGGGCTTGAAGGACATACACGTGGAGCATCTTTGAAGCGGCCTTGCGCTGAGAGTTCGGGCTAAGTTGCCCATGTATCTGTAATTTAGTAGATCGTATTGTATTTAGAATTAAGAGATAGAGTCTGGCCCGTGCACGGTTAGGTGCACGCCCCAATTAGAAAGTCCCTTGGACTATAAATATGTATCTAGGGTTATCAGAAAAGGAGGACAATCATCGTTCAATCAACACAAATCAGGCGCATCGCCACCCCTTTCTTCGAGGGTTTCTCCCGGTAACCATGCTGCCTAGTTCGCATCTAGCGATCTAGGCGATACGTTATCGTCAACCTTGTCTGCTCGTGCTGAAGCCTTGTTGATGGCGAGCATATTTATCCTTAGGTGTTTAGGGCTTGCATCGATGCTTTCACGTGCACATCTGCGTGGCAATGCCGTCCCTCGACACTAGCTGCTACGTCTACCCAAGGGCAGCATCTTGCTTGTTCGTTACTTAGTAGATCCGATCCGTTATAGTTGCTCCTTGCTCCGCAAGGATTAGTTTAATATCGCATAGTTAGGCCTTACGCTGGGGTCGGAGGATCCGGTAGTGCGCTAGATGTTGTTCATCGTCCCTGCGAGGGATGTTCCGGGAATCGACGTTATGTTGGTTTTTAGGCCTCTCGTAGGGATGGTTTGCATCGTCTTCCGTAGCTGCTAGGCCCGATCACACGTAGGACGTTCCGGTTATGCGGTGAAAACCCTAAACTGTCGTGGATCGTTTTAGCTTTGTCCTGATCAAGCAGGATCCCCATGCCATTGTAAATCCAACGTGAAACATGGGGCGATCGGCTCTTTGAGCCGATCCAAACCCGAGAGCCGATAGGGCTCGTATTTAATGTTTACGTGTCTACCATGCAGGAACAATCGAAGCACTAACACCCTCCTGATCGGGTCTAGGTCAGGTGGCACGCCCTAGCAACCGCCAGGACGTTGGCCGAAGATTTGCGGGACGACGCGAGGTGCCAGGGATCCACTAAGCGGCCCTGGGAGCTTCCCGGCTCTTCGTGTTGCTCAGCCATTGCCCGTCGGTGGGTTTTGGAGGGTAACACCTTTTCATTTTCATATTTTAAACTTGATTAAACCTTGGTCAAACCTAGGATTTGACCAAGATTTAAATGGGCTTAAAAAATTCGAAAAAAATCAAAAAATGAAAAACCAAAGCACATATATAGCCTTCTTATGTCATAAGCATTCAAGTTGATAAACAAGGTCTAGACATATTCAAACAAGAAAAATCATATATATACACCTAACCATAAACTCTGTCTTAAGTGGTTTTGGGTTGCAAACATGGAAATTTCAAGAACATCCCAAAAGCTTCATTTTAGAGTGACTAAGAAGGATACAGACTTCCCGTTTCATTTTCATGTTTTAAACTTGTTTAAATCTTGGTCAAACCTAGGATTTGACCAAGATTCAAATAAGTTAAAAAACATGAAAATGAAAAGGTAAACATCGATCCTTCTTAGTCGCTCTAAAATGAAGCTTTTGGGAGGTTTTTAAAATTTCCATGTTTGAAACCCAAAACCACTTCTCTTCATGCTTGACTTCATAAGACATAGTTTAGGGTTAGGGGTAGATACATGATTTTTCTGGTTCGGACATGTCTAAACCTTGTTTATCAATTTGAATGCTTACTATATGACATAAGAAAGCTATGTGCTTTGGTTTTTCATTCTTACAAAAAAATTTTGGATTTTTATGCCCATTCGAATCTTGGTCAAATCCCAGGTTTGACCAAGATTTAAACAAGTTTAAAACATGACAATGAAAATGTAATTAATCCTGGATCCTTCTTAATTAATAAGTTAGTCTAATTAAAATGAAGCTTTTGGGAGGTTTTTGAAATTTCCATGTTTGAAACCCAAAACCACACTTCTCTTCATGCTTGACTTCATATATAAGACATAGTTTAGGGTTAGGGGTACATGATTTGTCTAGTTTGAATATGTCTAGACCTTGTTTATGAACTTGAATGGTTACAATGTGACATAAGAAGACTATGTGCTTTAGTTTTTCATTTTTCTGATATTTTTTAATTTTATGCCCATTTGAATCTTGGTCAAATCCTAGGTTTGATAATGATTTAAACAAGTTTAAAATATGAAAAGGAAAAGGTAAGCATGGATCCTTCTTAGTCACTCTAAAATAAAGCTTTTGGGAGGTTTTTGAAATTTTCGTGTTTGAAACCAAAAACCACTTCTCTTCATGCTTGACTTCAAAAGATAGAGTTTAGGGTTAGGGGTAGATACATGATTTGTCTTATTTGAATTGTCTAGACCTTGTTTATCAACATTTGAATGCTTACTATATATATGACATAAGAAGACTATGTGCTTTAGTTTTTCATTTTTCTGATTTTTTTAATTTTATGCCCATTTGAATCTTGGTCAAATCCAAGGTTTGACAATGAATTAAACAAGTTTAAAATATGAAAATGAAAAGGTAAGCATGGATCCTTCTTAGTCACTCTAAAATAAAGCTTTTGGGAGGTTTTTGAAATTTCCATGTTTGAAACCCAAAAGCACTTCTCTTCATGACTACATAAGACAGAGTTTAGGGTTAGGGGGTAGATACATGATTTTTCTTGTTTGAATATGTCTAGACCTTGTTTATCAACTTTAATGCTTACTATATGACATAAGAAGACTATGTGCTTTGTTTTTTCCTTTTTTTGATTTTTTTTTTGAATTTTGATGCACATTTGAATCTTGGTAAAATCCTAGGTTTGACCAAGATTTAAACAAGTATAAAACATGAAAATAAAAAGGGAAGCATGTATCCTTCTTAGTCGCTCTAAAATGAAGCTTTTGGGAGTTTTTTGAAATTTCGATGTTTGAAACCCAAAACCATGCACTTCTCTTCATGCTTGACTTCATAAGATAGAGTTTAGGTTTTAGGGGTAGATACATGATTTGTCTAGTTTGAATAAGTCTAGACCTTGTTTATCAACTTTAATGCTTACTATATGACATAAGAAGACTATGTGCTTTGGTTTTTCATTTTTCTATTTTTTTATTTTATGCCCATTTGAATCTTTGTCAAATCCTAGATTTGACCAGGATTTAAACAAGTTTAAAACATGAAAATGAAAAGGAAATCCTTGATACTTCTTAGTCACACTAAAATGAAGCTTTTGGGATGTTCTTGAAATTTCCATGTTTGAAACCCAAAACGACTTCTCATCATGCTAGACTTCATAAGACAGAGTTTAAGGGTTAGGGGTATATATACATGATTTGTCTGGTTTGAATATGTATAGACCTTGTTTATCAACTTGAATGCTTACTATATGACATAAGAAAACTACGTGCTTTGGTTTTTCATTTTTCTGATTTTTTTAAATTTTGATGCCCATTTGAATCTTGGTCAAATCCTAGGTTTGACCAAGATTTAAACAAGTTTAAAACATGAAAATGAAAAGGGAAGCATGTATCCTTCTTAGTCACTCTAAAATGAAGTTTTTGGGAGGTTTTTGAAATTTCCATGTTTGAAACCCAAAACCACTTATCTTCATGCTTGACTTCATAAGAGAGTTTAGGGGTTAGGGGGTAGATACATGATTTGTATGGTTTGAATATGTCTAGACCTTGTTTATCAACTTTAATGCTTACTATATGACATAAGAACACTATGTGCTTTGGTTTTTCATTTTTCTGATTTTTTTTAAATTTTGATGCCCATTTGAATCTTGGTCAAATCCTAGGTTTGACTAAGATTTAAACAAGTTTAAAACATGAAAATGAAAAGGGAAGCATGTATCCTTCTTAGTCACTCTAAAATGAAGTTTTTGGGAGGTTTTTGAAATTTCCATGTTTGAAACCCAAACCACTTCTCTTCATGCTTGACTTCATAAGACAAAGTTTAGGGGTTAGGGGTAGATACATGATTTGTATGGTTTGAATATGTCTAGACCTTGTTTATCAACTTTAATGCTTACTATATGACATAAGAAGACTATGTGCTTTGGTTTTTCATTTTTCTGTTATTTTTGAATTTTCTGCCCATTTGAATCTTGGTCAAATCATAGGTTTGACCAATATTTAGACAAGTTTAACACGTGAAAACGAATAAGTAAGCCTGATAATCCCATTTGTTGACTCATTTAACTAGTTAATCCCATTTGTTGACACTTGAGGTAAAACTGAGTATATTGCACTAGCCAGTATTAGTACTCAAGGGAAAAACTGAGCACACAAAAAATGCTAGTAGAAGACTCGAGAGTATATCTAAATTTCCATGGTTAGACTCGAGTACGCGTGTTGCGGTCCAGAAGTGGAAGACGTGCAATTGTTGACGCGTACTGACGCGAGTCGTGGTGCAGAAGTCGAAGACGTGCAATCGTGGACGCGTGTCGCGTTGCAGAAGCCCAAGACGTGCAGACGTTCAATGGTGGACGCGTAGGACGCGTGTCGCATTAACCACCCCTTGCCTTTATAGACGCCTCCTCGTACTATCTCTGTAACTCTCACTCGCTCATGCAACGCCGTCTCTCACGTCCCATCATCTTCTCCAAAGCAAAAAAACCCTCTCCCTCTCTGCGGCGAGATGGACAAGGAGAATGCGAATCCCATCGTCCATGACACCGTCGGCTCCAAGCGCGACGCCTCCCTCTCTCGTCCCCTCAAAGGCCGTCGCCGCCGCCGGTGGCGGTCGTATCCCGCCGGGATGGGACCCCTATGAGCCGGTGCCGTACATCTCGCCTCGAACCCCTACGACACCTGCATGGACGACCCATGGAACGAGGTAACTATGGTTTGCTCCCTTTTTTGTTCCCCATTCCTTTTTGAACCCTATTTTTGCTGGTTCCCTAGTAACTATTAGTGCCGATCTGTAGATGGATGAGTATTGGGTTAATATTTGCGCCGATTTTATTCCATTTTGCTTTGATCCCTTCTTGATTTCGTTTATGATTTGGAGTTCGGCCGTTCGGTTTATTTATGCAAGTAAAAATGGGATCTCAATTAGTTAATTTACGCAAGTAATCATGGGATCTCAATCAGTTACTTTATGCACGAATAAAAAGATATCAACCGTTTAATTTTGCAAATAATCTGGAATCTGTTCAAATTCAGATCTGGAATCCGTTTCTTTGCCTATGATGAATCGTTGGGCACAAATTTTTACACGGAGGTTTCAGTGAACCATTGCTGTGTACAAATCTGTTGTGCATGAGCTTTGGTTCGCTAACACCTTTCCTGTAGACATATAATCATGTCCACTCTAACTGAGGCTGGCTCTGTTTTTCCTTACTTTGTTATCATGCACGTTAGTCATCGTTGCAACTCATTCACTCATAGTTCCCGTTTGATATGGATCAGCTGTCTGGCAGCGACGTTGGCAGCGACGAAGAGCACCAGGACGTCAAGACTCGCCAGGTGCTGCGGAGGCTGCAGGTCGGCCAGTACGTCTCCTACTTCGCCAAGGGTGTCTACAGGTTCCCCTTCTGCACTAGGAGACTCGGCGGCACTGACTTCAACTGCCTTGTCACGCATGCCGAGAACATCGGCAACACCTTCCCCAAGGTCGGCTCGACGGTGAACCCCTACTCCTTCCGCTCCAAGCACGTGGTGCTCGGCATGCACCTCCGCAGCATCCAGCGGGTGGAGATCTCCGTCGGGCGCATGCCTCCGCTCAAGCCCAAGGCTCCCAAGGGGAGCAACAAGTGGAGGCAGAGGCAGATGGGGTAGGCGGAGTCCTGGACGTGTGCTGCTGCTGCAAAGCAGCTTCTATTTTGTTGTTAGCTAGGGATCCCTTGTTGTTATGTTGTTAGTATGATGGTGTTGTGAAGAACCTCGAACCTGTTACTATGTTGGCTGCTGTGTATGCAGCTTATTATCTAGGGAGGGATCCCTATTAATCTATCCCTATTCTACTATATTTTGTTGGCCCTACTTTTGTTTCTCGATTTACTATGACTGTGAATTTGTCGTACATTACCCTGGAGATTTGCTTCTAGATTTAACTACATACATATGGACCAGAGGGAGTACTAGATTTTCTGCCATATTGGGCAAACAACGAGGGCCAAAAGGCACAAATAATTGAAGAAAGACAGAAATGCAAGCTTCTCTAGATTTGATAGTACTAATTTGGTGAAAAAAGACAAAGAGAAAGAGGGGGAAAAGGTGCTCTTAAAAATGCCAATTTTGCCGAGAGAGACAGAACCCAGCTCCTGCTCACGTACAACCAAACACGGTCTCGTCCTGTCCCACGCGGTCCCTTTCTACTAGCCCCACGCGACGCGACCCCACACGACGCAGCCCCACACGTCAGCACGGAACGGTCAACTAAACGGGAATCCTCCCGTCTGAGCTCCTTCTGCGGGTTTCAAATAAGGGCTTGGGGAAAACTGAGGAAAAACATAAGGCTATCTTATTGACTAATATAGCTGCTTAATTAATAAAAGGATTAGCTACAATGTGCTCAGTTTGCCCATTTATTAAGGTATAAGACTGGCAGGAGAGAAAGTAATCGCTAGTTTCCTCATTTGCCCCTGCATGCTCGCACGATTAAAGCACCTTCCGCACGACTGTGTGTCTCGCAGCATACTCAAGACTGTGTGTCTCGCAAAAGACAAGTCTGATATAGAGCGCAAATTCCTTCTTCAGGATAAAGAAGAGCTCCTAAAGTTGAAACTTGAATATGCTGACATCGCCATCCTTGCCCATCTCGAGAGGCAAAAGGCACAAGATAAGTTGATGCACCTGATGTTGGAGAGATGCAGTGAAAGAGAGGGACATTGAAAGAAGGGATTTCTATTTTTGTGCCCCTGCTTCGTTAGTTGTACTCAGTTTTCCCCAGCTCCTTAGTTTTTCCTCAGTTTTACCCAAACGTTTGTCTGAACCGCAGAAGGAGCTCGGACGGAAGGAATCCGTTAAGTTGACCGTTCCGTGCTGACGAGTGGGGTCGTGTCGTTTGTGGGGTCGCGTCGTGTGGGACCGCGTCGGGGCTGGTAGGAAGGGACCGCGTGGGACAGGACGAGGCCGTGTTTGTGGGGCCGTAGCGTGTAGGGCCGTAGCGTGTGGAGCCGTGTGGGTCCGGGACGGGGGCACGAGTGGTTTCTGTCTCTTTCGCCCAGATTAGCAGTTTTCAATGTACCTTTTTCCTCTCTATCGCTCGATCTCATTCATATTTGATAGCCCAAATTGGTAGCAAATCTAGAGAAGCTTCTCCTTCTGTTTTTTAACGCTATTCATTTCTTTATGCCTTCGTTTTTACCCAATCAGGTAGGAAATCTAGGGCACAAATCCAGAGAGAAAATATAGGATAAGCTGCATACAACAACCAACATAGCATAGATATATTCAGGACAGATCCAAATGTAGTACCGATAGATCCAACATAAGCTACATTTTACATGAATTTAAGCTGCTCTACAGATAGAGCAGTCACATACAGAGAGTGCAGTAGGCACGTTCAACGCCTCCAGGTAGCGCGTGTGACTCGCTTGGAGGTTGCGCAGGTGAATCCCAAGTGCTTTGTGTTTGGCCATGTACGCATGCACGTTCACGGTCCTTCCAACTCTAGCGCCATATCTGCCAATGGATTCAGCATGGTTCAGCAGGGTGTTGAAGTCGGTGTCGCGGAGCCTCCTGTTGCAGAAGGGGCACTTGTAAATGCCTCGAGCAAAGGGGCCATCGTATTGGCCGGACTGCAGCCTCCTGAGGACGTGACGAGTCTTGGTGTGGAAGGACTCGTCGTCGCTGTCGACGTCGCTGCTCTCCACCTGTCACGTAGCACCAAAGATCGTGCAAAAAACACGGAGTCAATTGCAACGATGATTGAACAGAGAGTGAACAAAAAATCATGCATGATAATATGGGCTCGAAAAAAAGAGGTAGCCTCAGTTTACATTGGACACACTTATATCCAGGATTTGAGTAAGTAAACCAAAGATCATGCACAACAAATTTGTACACACCAATTGTTTACTGACCAAACCCTGAATCAATTTAGGGATGCCAAAATATTCATCATCATCGGCACAAATCTTAAACAAAAGCAAATCACAAACACTAATAACGCAAGATCTAACACAAAAGGATCGAACTAGGAACAGACGAACAGTAATAACGCAAGATCTAACACAAAAGGATTGAACTAGGAACAGACGAACATATAACGCAAGATCTAACACAAAAGGATTGAACTAGGAAGAGACGAACAGTAATAACGCAAGATCTAACACAAAAGGATTGAACTAGGAACAGACGAACCGTAATAACGCTAGATCTAACACAAAATGATTGAAATGAGATAAGAACAAGGGAACAAAGGGTTACCTCCGGCGCGTAGTCGACGATGGTGGTGTCGTAGGGGTTCTCCGGCGCGTCGTACTGCACTGGTTCGTACGGGTCCCAATCGACGGGGGGACTGGGGCGGCGCCCGATGCGCCGGCTGCTACGTTGGAAGCAGCGACAGGGGCCTGGACGGGGGCGGCGGCCGATGCGCCGGCTGCTACGTTGGAAGCAGCGACAGGGGCCTGGACGGGGGCGGCGGCCGATGCGCCGGCTGCTACGTTGGAAGCAGCGACAGGGGCCTGGACGGGGGCGGCGGCCGATGCGCCGACAATGGGCATCTCATTCTTCTCCATCGCCGGCGGTTTTCTTCGGGGTTTTTTCTTCGGTTGTGGAGAAGATGATGGGACAGGAGAGGCGGTTGCAGTGAGCCAGTGAGAACGTGCGTCGAGGGAGAGAAAGAGGGGCTCTATAAATACGAAGGTGGCGTGTACCGCAACACGCGTCCGCTATGCACGGCTGCAGCGTGCACCGCTACACGAGTCTAACCCTGGGACGTTTGGTGTACTCAGTTATAACCTCAGGCCTTATACAGAAATTTTATCTGTACTCAGTTTTCCCCTCGAGGACTTAGACCGGCAAGTGCAATATACTCAGTTTTACCCTCAAGTAGCTAGTCAACAGAGAGTCAACAAATGAGATTAACATAGCTAATTGAGTCATTTCATGCGCAAAAAATCCAAAAAAATAAAAACAGTGGCAACTACTCATGGAGTCTTCCTACGCAACCTGCCACCTAGAAAACCTTAACAAACATATATAAATCAAGTTTTACCACAAATTGCCACTTCTCGGAATCACTAGTGTAGCTATGAAGATGCATGGTTTTCCACCCAAACCCCTTTGCAAAACATCTTTCCCAAAACATAGTTTGTCTAAATGATGCCATAATTGTCACACTCATGTATATTTGAATTGCAAATAATTTGATGTAGCCCAATATGAATTATATTGTACAAAACACACATTTTTCATTTTGTAATTCTTTTGTTTGAATCCCTTAGTCTATTTACTATTTATGTGCCCTTGGATTCTTAGTACTACTCAGTTTTGCCCTCAAGTACTGTCACAAATGCTCTGAGAAGCCCAAACTTATCCTGATTGGTTGAGCCGTTGTCACACGGATCGACTCCACGAACCGTTGATCCACTGATCTAACGGGCAGTATACCCCTATCCGTCTCTTCGTGGCAACCTCTCTCTCTCTCTCTCTCTTCGGCCACCCATCTCTCTCTCTCTCTCTGGTGGAGAATAAACATGAGGCATACATATTTGCGGATTTTGGTGATTGCATTATTTGTCAGCCCCTCTAACAATTATCAACTATCTTGAGCTGTCCTTTTCTTTTAGGGAATATAGTTTGGGATATAGTATTGGTATTTTGAAACGGCCTAAAAGTGGTATAATTTTGTTATAAACATGAGGCATACATTTTTGCTGATTTCGGCGATTGCATTATTTGTCACCCCTCTAACAATTATCAACTATCTTTAGCTGTCCTTTTCTTTTAGGGAATATAGTTTGGGATATGGTATTGGTATTTTGGAAAGGCCTAAAAGTGGTATAATTTTGGTATAAACATGAGGCATACATATTTGCGGATTTCGGGGATTGCATTATTTGTCACCCCTCTAACAATTATCAACTATCTTTAGCTTTCCTTTTCTTTTAGGGAATATAGTTTGGGATATAGTATTGGTATTTTGAAACGGCCTAAAAGTGGTATAATTTTGTTATAAACATGAGGCATACATTTTTGCTGATTTCGGCGATTGCATTATTTGTCACCCCTCTAACAATTATCAACTATCTTTAGCTGTCTTTTCTTTTAGGGAATATAGTTTGGGATATGGTATTGGTATTTTGGAAAGGCCTAAAAGTGGTATAATTTTGGTATAAACATGAGGCATACATATTTGCGGATTTCGGGGATTGCATTATTTGTCACCCCTCTAACAATTATCAACTATCTTTAGCTTTCCTTTTCTTTTAGGGAATATAGTTGGTAATTTCGGTGAATGCACACACTAACTTTGAAAACAACTACAAGTACATGTAACTGAATAATGGATTTGTAACAAGGTATCCCTTGTAACAACTTCTAGCGCCTGGTGAGCAATGATAAGAATCCGATCGTAATTATACAACAAAAAAACAACCAGCCATCAGATTAGCTTGCTTCTTCAACTCGATCAGCTGCCTTAACTGCTTGTTCATTTTCTTCAGTTCTCCCTTCACTTCCACCAGTTCTGCATTGGGAGCATTAGGCATAATCGGAAGGTCCCTAATCGGAACGGCTCCTCTCTCCGCCGCATTCTCTACAGCAAGTCCCCCTCCCAAATTGCGCCCCCAATAGCGCCAATTGATTCCTGCAATGAAGCCTCTGAACGTACACATCGATCCACTCGAAATGCCTGCATTTCTTCAAGATCTGAAAACAACAACGTGAACCCTAAATCCCAAATTCGAGGGAATAACAAGAAAATCGAGAGAAAACAGAGAAATTGGAGCGAGATCTAACCTTATCCCCTCTCTATATGGCAAGCTCTCGCATGCAACGAACTCACGTCCACGGTTGCCGTTCTCGTCCGTCTTACAGATCGACCGCTTCAGAGGCTCCTGGCGTGGGCAAGGGCATCTTGTCAAAGGCACGGGTCCATACTGCGGCCATGAAGAACGGGAGGTCGAAGAGAAACTAGACATCACCCGCGTGCCGGAGAAGGGCTGCCGCTGGCGGAGAAGAAGAACAATGGGGGGCGGAGAAAGAAAGGGGAAGCAATGGCACGGGCACGGGCGCGGGGCTAGCTCGGGCTCCCATTTTGCAACGGTCACCTGGGTAAGCTGTGGGTCCGGCGCGCTAACGTGGACAAGTTGTGGGTCCCACGATGATCTGGATAAGTGGAGACGTGTCCACTGCGGGGCACCAACAGCGGCCCCACTTGCCAGCACCAACCAATGTCAACTAAACGGGATTCCTTCCGTCCGAGCTCTTTCTGCGGGTTATAGACAAGGGGTTGGGGAAAACTGAGGAAAAACTAAGGATCTGGGGAAAACTGAGTACAACTAAGGAGCCGAGGGCACGAAAATGGAAATCCCTTGAAAGAAATGAGCTCCAGGGCCGGAAATTCCAGCGGAACCAGCAATGCAAGTTATGCGCACCTACAACTTCTACTCACTGATTAGAGGTCGCACGACATGGCATTTTCCCTCGAAATCGTAGTAGTAATAGTTGTACTACTTAGTATGTACCTTTTTGTAAAATAATTTCTTACATGTATTAGAAACTACCCCTCTCTCATTCGCAAAAATAAAAAACTACCCCTCTCCTTTCTGGATGCACCCGGGACATTGTCATCCGGCCCTCTTCTGGACAAACCCCCTCGGGAAGGACAGTATATTTTGCACATTTCGCTACTAGTACTTCTAATTCCACCGCTTATTTTTCTAATCCGTTAAATCGTTAATTAGATGACCAACTGATGGAAGCTGCGATAGATTAGACCAACAAGTGGTGAATTGTGCAAAAGATAAGTCTGTGTTTTATGCAAAAGAGTGATATGGATATCTGGTGGAATCTTGAATTTCCTCTTCAGTGGTAGGCATGCTTCACTTATAGCTGGAGTACATTGCATCCCTGGTGCATTTCGTCAGTACCGATCAGCTATTTTTGCTTATCCCGGAAGAGAAGGTAGTAGCCTTTTCAGTGCTACGGAGTTGTCTGTTCACTGCTTGCTTTGTCTGCTCAAACGTCTCTCTTCTTGTCAGTCTCGCAGGTGAGACTCCCCTCCCCCTCCTCCGCGCATCTGTCAAATATTCTGCCTCCTATTTAAAACGACATTGCCACCGCTCGTGGGCCCCGTGCCTCCAGTGGGAATTGATGCTTCTTCATCGGAGTGTACTACGTACCTCCGTCCCAGTTCATATGACTTACGCGTATCCCTAGGTTTTTAATTTGGCAAGTATAATAGCAATTGTATAACATAAAAATTATATCATTAGAAAGTATAACGCATGAGCTTTCCAATAATATATATTTTGTAATATATACGTTGTATTATCATTGTCAAATTTACGACCTAAAGAGACGCGCAAGCCCTATGAACCGAGACGGAGGGAGTAGGACGAATGACAGAAGAAGATTCGGGAGATAACTAATGTAGCAATACTGATATTCTATGGTCCAACATGCGAAGATGCCATTTACGGGATTGAACTTCGGTGACTTTGCCAGGCTGACTTTGCCATGACTTTGGGTGACTGACATGTGGAACACACTTGTAAGTGACTCAAAGTCACTGAATTTGGGGACTCCTGAATGCTTCGTATATTTTTGACGGTTTCTGAATTATGTACAACTTTTGTAATATTGGTTAAACTAGTTTTGACCAGGGTTTGTGTAGGGTGATTGAATTTTTTTGGTTGGTCTAAATGATGTAATCTTATTCCCTTTGGAAGTTCAGCATTAAACTCTACTAGTACAACCGTGGTGGTCTTGTGATGTAGTACTCTTTTTGATGCATTTGTGATGTTGTAGTACTTTTTTTGAACTGGTATAGTACTATCTAAGAAAAGTACTCCCTCCGATTCACATTCATTTTACACCAAGAAATATGGATCAGAGCGAGGGAGTAAATTAAACATGGCATCTCGTGCATGAAGCTTGACAGATCGATCAGGTTGGCTAGAATAGCAATAATGCTGCTCATTAGGCAAATGCATGCCATGTACGATAGTATACATCGAGTAAAGAAGTCCATACTAACATTAAAAAAAGACTACATTGGGGATGAGAGTCAATTGGGGCATCTACAATACAGAAAATCTTGCTCGTAGCTGATTTTGGCTAAGAGGGTTTTACTCAGATTACACGTGCCACTTTCCTTGTAAAACAAGTTCCAATAAAGGAAGAGGAAAGAAGAGGACATTGTGGGCGATATTGAACACCTTTTTTATGTGTTAAGCTGAGGCCTCGTTTAGCTGAGGATTTCGACTTAGGCCTAACAGCTCAACACACCCACAAATAAATCTCCTTGCGCGCACCACCGTCAGCAAAAATAACAAAATTAGCACGCAAGATTAAGAACAAAGTGAATTTAAGTAACTTGGTTAGCTTTTCAAGCAATATATTCAGAGAAATAGCACACATGTTCGGCTCGAAATAATCGTAAGAGAAGAACAATAAATCTAAGGCACCCCAATTCATCGGCAGAAGGGGCGCGACAACACATGGATTCATAGCTTGAGTCGACGCTGGCTCGTAGAAGGGCGACCGCGCCTCGAGGATGCCGGCGATGTCTCCACCTCGGTCTCACATGTGACTGCTTCTCGGCGGGCGGTGCGCCGCGCCATGTAGAAGATCTATCAAGAGAGGAGAGCCCGATGATGCTACCGATGCCTCAACCTTGATAGCACTGACCTGTTGCTCCGCACCCAGATGCGCCACGTGCAAGATTTAGCGGATGCGACAATTTTAGAGATATGTCATGATCGTTGTAACAAATTTCAACGTGATCATGATTTGATCCTGCACTCGGCCTTGAACATAAGTACTAGTACAGTCTCACAATTTTTTATCATTATACTTTGCGAGATTTAGCGGAAGCGCCAAATTCAGAGATAGATCATGATCATGGTAACACAATTTTCAATGTACTGATGATTTGATGTTGCACTCGACCTTGAACATAAGTACTAGTATGGTCTCACAATTTTGTATCATTATACTTTGCAAGTTTTAGTGGATGCACCCATTTTCAGAGGTAGATCATGATCATGGTCACAAATTTTCAACGTGATGATTATTTGATGTTGCACTCGACCTTGAACAGAAGTACTACTACTGTCTCACAATTTCTTTATCATTATACTTTGCAAGATTTAGCGGATGCGCCAAATTTAGAGATAGATCATGATCATGGTAACAAATTTTCAACGTGATGATGATTTGATGTTGCACTCGGGCTTGAACAGAAGTACTAGTACGGTCTCTCAATTTTTTATCATTATACTTTGCAAGATTTGGCGGATGAGCCAATTTTAGAGATAGATCATGATCATGGTAACAAATTTTCAACGTGACGATGATTTGATGTTGCACTCGAACTTGAACAGAAGTACTAGTATGGTCTCACAATTTTTATTATCATTATACTTTGAAAGATATAGCGGATGCGCCAATTTCAGAGATAGATCATGATCATGGTAACAAATTTTCAACGTGATGATGATTTGATGTTGCACTCCGCCTAGAAGAGAAGTACTAGTATGGTCTCACAATTTTTTTATCATTATACTTTGCAAGATCTAGCGGATACGCTAATTTCAGAGATAGATCATGATCATGGTAGTGACCGATATTCAAGGTGATGATGATTTGATTTTGCACTCGGCCTTGAATAGAGGTACTAGTACGGTCTCACAATTTTTTATCATTATACTTGGACCTTAGCCAAATTCAAAATCTCATAGCGGCAAAATTTCCCGCCCACAAAATACAAAAATTTCACATGCTTCCAAATTCCCATTCTACCCCTGTGGAGATGACAGCAAAGTTGGTTGGTGGGGGGGTCTCGTCATTTTTTGGATCACCACCTCCCTAGCCCCGGAAACCCTCCCAAAAAAAATTCATTTCCCTCAGTCTCTCATCTGAGACCACCCACCGGAACTTCTCAAGTCCCTCTCTCCACCACCTCCACGACCACCGCACCGGAACATCCCCGCCGGACTTCCCTGGCCTACCCGAGGCCTCGCGATCCTCGTCATCCGGCTGCCTGCCGGAGTCGCTTCATCGACGCCGTCATCAACCGGACCGGATCATCCCCGCCGAACCTCGAAACCATATGCTCATCCAGCAGTCTACCGCAGTCGCCAGCTGCGGTATCGTCCCCCACCGGAGCCGCTCGCCGGATCCGTCGTCCACCGTATCGGATCTTGCTCACTGACACCGTTGTGCATGAACCGGATCTGCTTCACCGGCGCCTTGCATGATCTAAACTCTTCTACTGTCGCTTTTCTATTGCTTGCCTGCAAGTTTTTGTTTAATCATGGGGGAACCTGTTTGTGCTAACGACGCGCCGTTACGTTTTTGCAGATGAGATGAGTAACCATGAAGTGTAATGGCCGTCTCTCCAACCCCGAGTAGCACATGTAGTGTACTTCATCACCGGATCTATCAACCCCAGGAAGATCTGCTGTGACTCCCACAGAGTGCTTCTCCTAATGTAAGTCCCTTGTTTTAGCGCCATGTTCTGGGTTCAGATGCTTGTTTGTCTTAAGCTCTTTTAGTTCATTCCTAGCTATGACCGTAACACCTTGCTATTTTCTAGTTCATTGCTAACTTTAAGCGATTGAACATTTTGGTTTGCATTCCCTGCTCTGTAGATGTAGCCATCATAACTTCTATCTTGCTCAGTCGTTGTTACAAAAATTATAGGCTGCTACTATTTTGTTCATGCCAATCTTGTTCTCCCTGAACATGTTGGTTTGCATTCCCTGTACTACGGTGATGCCATTGTTATTTCTATCTACTTCGTCGTAAGCTAACAAAGTAACTGCCTGCTATTAGTTCCTGCATGCTATCGCTCTGCCATCCTGCAGTACAAATTTATTTGAACTCGTCACAGCAGCTACTTCCATCATAATTTTGTCTGCCATCTGATTCTTCAAAAGCTGCAATATTAACTTGTTTATCTTAATTGGCATGGCGCTCACATATAGAATGGTGAACATATTGGTGTGCATTCCCTTTTCTACAAGTTCAGATCCCACTATATTCCGTTTCTGGTCCATCCTAAGCCGTAGCATTAACTATCCTCTATGTGTTGCTCATTACAACTTTATATCCCGAAACAAATTGATTTGTTTCCCTTATCTACAAGTTTATCAGTGATGCCATTATAACTCCTATCTGTTTTATTCCTAGCTATTATAGTAACATCCTGCTATTATTTAGTTCATGGCCAATTTTAAGTAATTGCACATGTTGGTTCGCATTCCCTGCTCTATAGCTTTTGGCATCGTAACTTCAATATTTGGTTTACATTCCCTGTGTAGATCTAGCCATCATAACTTTATCTTGCTCAGTTGTTGTTACAAAAATTATGGCCTGCTACTATGTTGTTTGTGCCAATTTTTTTACTCCATGAACATGTTGGCTTGCATTCCCTGTACTACAGGTGATGCCATTGTTTTGTATCTAGTTCATTGTAAGCTAACAAAGTAAGGACTTAGTTTGGCATGCTATCACTCTGCTATCTAGCCTGTAGTACAAATAAACTTGTCGTACTACTAGATAATAATTTTGTGTGCCATCTTGTTCTTCAAAAGCTGCATTATTGACTTGTTTCTCTGACTTGGCATGACGCTCACATATGGAATGCTGAACATATTGGTTTGCATTCCCTCTTATACAAGTTCACAGGTGATCCCACTATATTCTGTATCTGGTCCATCCTAAGCTCCAACATTAACTATCCTCTATGTGTTGCTCATTACAAGTTTATATCCCAAAACATCTTGATTTGCATCCCCTTCACTATAAGTTCAGGAGTATTATTTAGTTCACGGCCAATTTGAAGTAATTGCACTTGGCACATGTTGGTTCACATTCCCTCCTCTTTAGCTTTTGCCATTGTAACTTCTATTTTTGGTTTACATTCCCTGCTCTGTAGATGTAACCATCATAACTTCATCTTGCTCAGTCGTTGTTACAAAATTTATAGCCTGCTACTATGTTGTTCATGCCAATTTTGTACTCCCCGAACATGTTGGTTTGCATGGGACTCGACAGTAGTAAGTCTGCTGTTTCATTCTAACGTGCTCTGTTATATTGGCTGTTGGTATGCGGCATGCACTCTTTGTTTGCTTATTGTGCGCATTACAATGATCTTGTTATAACGACGAAATGATGATGTCTTTGTTTCAGATATAGGTGGTGCATGGACAACTTAAAAGATTGCCAAATCGCTTCATTGTATTGCTAGGTTTCATTACCATTCAATTTCTCTGGGTTCTGTAATATTTTTTCAAAGCCTTGCAGCTGATGTAATATTTAGTTAGTTTTTATAGTTCTTTCGCGCATTTTTTTCTATGGTGCTTGTGGTAAGTGAGGCTATCCGACAGAAATCATGTGCTGCGTAAATATTCTCAGTATCTAAATCACAAATTCCCATCCCTTAAACGGCCCAATTAAGCAAAATCACATATGTGCCGGCCCGCAAAATCCTAAAGCGCCTATTATGCCGGCATATAAACAGCAACTAAACTAGTGGGCCAGCCCACTTGATTTATGGTGGACCCCACTCTCTAATTGGGCCGGCCCACTTGCTTTAAGGTGGACCCCACCCACTACTGGGCCGGCCTGTGCGGGCCCACAGCTTATTGGGCCAGCCCCCTTGTTGGGCCAGCCCGTTAGCAAGTGGTGGACCCCACTAGCGGGCCGGCCCGTTAACGGATAGTGGGCCCCATTAATTATTGGGCTCAACTGTTGGGCCATCCCACGTGCATTATGGTGGACCCCACTACCGGGCTGCCCGGTTACGATAGTGGGCCCCACCTGTTTATTGGGCCGGCCCACTATCTTGTTGGGCCAGCCCACTTGCTATATGGTGGACCCCACATACTAAATGGATCGGCCCATTAACAGGAATGTGGGACCCACCTGTGTTTTTGGCCCGCCCCTATCTTGTTGGGCCAGCCCACTTGCTATATGGTGGACCCCACATACTAAATGGGCCGGCCCTTTAACACCCACTTGTGTTTTTGGCCCGCCCACTATCTTGGTGGGCCACCCACTTGCTATATGGTGGACCCCACTTACTAAATGAGCCGGCCCTTTAACAAGTGGGACCCACTCCGTTTGTTATTTGGACCCCACCTTGTTGGGCGGCCTAACTTCAACTGCTGGTGGACCCCACTTGGTTTAATTGCCCCCACCCATAGTGGCCCCCATGCTCGCCGGCCCACTAACTTGGGACTTGTTTTAAGGGGATTTGGATGGGCCACCATGGTGTGGGCCGGCCCCATGTCTTGTGGTGGGCTTTTGTGCAGGTGGCCCGCCCACGTAGTATGCCCGGCCCGATACCCTTGCCGTTGGGTCGTCTGGTGTCTTACTGGCCCAATGAACGTAGCCATGGTTGGGCCCGGCCCAGTAACTTAATTCGCAATTAGGCGCTAACTTGGCGCTAAGTCACTGCGTGGCCCGCAACGGGGAAACACAGCGACCATCGGTTTTGGCGCCCAGGGCGGAATGACGCGGCCAAAAACAAACGGTCCGTAAGGAAACACGATCGACAAAACGTGTAGGCCTTTGCTCGACGTAGCTTCGACAACAGAACCCATATCGTCGGGTTAGGCCCATAGGCGATGAAAAATGCCCTTTAGTGGACGATTTTGGGACGTTGTCTATCAGAACTTTTCTTGTAGTGCAAGATCTAAACATGATGGCACAATAGGAGAAGACAACCATCTAGCTACTACTATGGACCCGTAGTCCAAGGATGAACTACTCACGCATCAGTCCGGGCGGGCATGGTGATGTAGAGCCCTCCTGATGATTCCCCTCTCGGGAATGGTGCCGGAGGAGATCTTCAACCCCCCGAGTTAGGGCTGACTGCGGCGGCTCTGGAACTGTTCGCTATTTTGGCTCTCGGTGCTAGGGTTTTCGGGGACGAAGGAATAAATAGGCGAAGGGGCAGCGGAGGGGGGCTCCCTCCCCACGCCTTGGCGCGGCAGTGGGGCCCCCCGCCGCCCTATGGGGTGGGCCCCCTGCTGGCCTTCCTCGACTCCTTCGGTCTTCCGGAACACTCCGTGGAAAATAGGGCCGTGGGATTTTGTTTCGTCCAATTCCGAGAATATTTGTAAAACAACTTTTCTGAAATCAAAACAACAGAAAACAGGAACTGGCACTGTGGCATCTTGTTAATAGGTTAGTCCCGGAAAATGCATAAAAACATTATAAAGTGTGAACAAAACATGTAGGTATTGTCATAAAACTAGCATGGATCATAAGAAATTATAGATACTTTGGAGACGTATCAACTACCATCGCTTAGGGGCATCGAACACCGCATCAACCTCATACCCGGAGCTCCACTTCCAAACCGCGCCGCCTACAGCACCAACCCCGAGGACACAAAGGAGATACAGCGCCAAATACAAGATCTCCTTGCTAAAGGGTACGTTCATGAAAGCCTTAGTCCTTGTCCGGTTCCGGTCATTCTAGTTCCTAAACAGGGTGAGACGCAAAGAATGTGTATGGATTGTCGTCCTATCAATGCCATTACCATTCGCTATCGCCATCCCATTCCGCGTTTAGATGACATGCTTGATGAGTTGAGTGGTGCCACGATATTTTCTAAGGTATATTTGCGTATTGGCTATCACCAAATCCGCATGGCTATTGGCGATGAATGGAAGACGACATTCAAGACCAAACTTGGTCTCTATGAATGGCTTGTCATGTCATTTGGTCTTTCCAATGCTCCATCCAATTTTATGCGTCTTATGAACCATATCTTGAGACCTCTCATTGGCAAGAGTGTGGTTGTCTACTTGGATGATATTCTCATTTATAGCAAAAATCTCGAGGACCAAGTGCAACATATGAGAGAAGTCTTATGCATCTTACGCCACGAGAAGCTCTTTGCAAATCTTCCTAAATGCACGTTTGCCCAAAACAAGTTGGTTTTTCTTGGGTTTGTTGTTTTCGCCAATGGCATTGAAGTGGACTCTTCGAAGGTTGAGGCCATTCCCACGCCTACCACTGTTGGTCAAGTTCGAAGTTTCCATGGACTTCTCGGTTTCCACCGCCGCTTCGTGAAAGATTTTAGCACCATCGCTTGCCCTTTAAATGAGCTTACAAAAAAAGAATGTTCCATTTGTGTGGGGCAAGGCCCAAAAAATGCTTTTGATGAATTGAAAAAACGACTTACCGAGGCACCACTTCTTGTTCTTCCGAATTTCGCAAAAAGATTTGAGACTGAGTGTGATGCAAGTGGACTCGGTATTGGTGGATTTCTCATGCAAGAGGGAAAACCCGTCGCATACTATAGCGAAAAGTTGGATGCCGCACGCCTAAACTATCCTATATACGACAAGGAATTCTATGCTTTGGTTCGTCTTCTTGAAATTTGGCAACACTATCTTTGGCTTAAAGAATTTGTCATTCATTCCGATCATGAGTCTTTGAAGTATTTAAAGAGCCAAACAAATTTGAACAAAAGGCATGCTAAGTGTGTTGAGTTTATTGAAACCTTCCCTTATGTCATCAAATACAAAAAGGGAAAGGACAATGTTGTCGCATGAACAATCTTTTGCTCACTCGCTTGGACTTTCATGTTTTGGGTCTTGAGGAGATGAAAGAACTTTACCCTTCCGAAACTTTCTTTGGACCCATCTCTGCAAAGTGTTCCGTTGAAAGAGGATTTGATGATTTCTATTTGCATGATGGCTACTTGTTTAAAGCTAACAAAATTTTCATACCCGAGTCTTCTCTTCGAAAGTTTCTTTTGCAAGAGTCACATGGAGGTGGTCTCATGGGACACTTTGGACGCGACAAGACACTATCCATGCTATCCACCCATTATTATTTGCCGAAGATGAAGCGAGATGTGGAGCGCCTATGCAACAGTTGCACCACATGCTTACAAGCTAAGTCTACCACCAACCCTTAAGGTCTTTTTTTGACCAAAAACAGCAGGAGAGGCTCCTACTGTGGTACTATATTAAAATGCCACAATATTTACATCATTGCAAGGTGCATACACCCGCGTTACATAATGTCTCCCAGACAAATCTCAAACTCTATCTATTAAAAAAGATATTTTCTGTTCCAGGTTTTGGTTAACCCTGAACCTAAGAAGAGCTAAATCCCCTATTACTCTAGCCTTCCAGGAATTCCTTGAGGGTGCTATGCCTTTGAAGATTAAATCATTCCTTTCTTTCCAAATGCCCCAACAAGCTATAGTGAAAATTTCGAAGAAGAGACCCTCCTGGAAGTTTTCTTTTGCTTGAGTAATCATATCAATCCTCCCAGCACCTATATTCCAATTAATGTTTAATCTTGACCAACATGAGATGCTGAAAGTGCAAGAGAAGAAGAGGTGTTCCCATGTTTCTTCATCACTTGTGGAACAGAGAGGACAATTATAGTTGTTTCCAATATTGAAGTGTCTTCTCTTCAGCATGTTTCTAGTGTTTAAACGATCAGAGAGAAGTAACCAAGATAAAACTTTCAACTTTGGCCATAATTTAGATTTCCAAATCCATGAAAAAGGAAGTGGTGGTGATATCAGTCTGTGCACAAATTTGTAATATTTCCTTGAAGAGTATGTATCACCCCAATTATAAGTCCATGTATCATTGGCATCTTGTGCATCATTTATATTTTGAGTAACATGTTGTAATTGTTGATACTGTTCAAAAGCTTCTAGATATAAAGGCATATGAAAGGTGTCAGCAATATTTTCCAATGATCCAAAATGCTTAACCGAAATATCTTCATCTTGGGCGAAGGAGAACAAACAGGGATATGTATCTTGCATAATTTGATTATTCCAGTCATCTTTCCATAATAGAGCCGTGTCTCCTTGACCAATTTTGCAGGATGCAATTCCTCTATATATATGTGATAGTTTCATTACCGATTTCCACCAAAACGAGCCACACATACTGGCAGCGTGTGGGACAATATTTCGATAATAAGTATCCCAGATCAGATTAACCCACTGAATGTCTTTTTTGTTATTGAACTTGTCCAGAAATTTCAAAAGGAGTGCTTGATTTTGAGTTTTCATATTGAGGACACCCAAACCTCCTTTATCTTTAGGTTTACATAGCATGTCCCAAGCAGCAAGTGAAATACATTTCTCACCGTCATCTGTCTTTTTGCTCCAAACAACCCTTCTTCTTATTTTTTCTATGTGTCCAATGATCTTGGGATTTATCTCAATAGTACACATTGCATATGTGGCGATAGAAGTTAATATTGCATTCACATAAGTTAATTTTCCTGCATGTGACATAAGTAGAGTAGTAGTGGAGACTCTTCTTTCAATTTTGTCCACTAATGGTAATAGATCTGTCATAGCAGGTTTAGTGGTGCCCATTGGAAGTCCTAAATAGGTGAAAGGCATAGAAGCCACTGCACATCCGAAAATAGTTGCTAATTCTTGTGCTCTTTGCATAGAAATATTAATTGGCACAAGACTTGACTTTTGAAAGTTGATCTTTAGTCCTGTTGATGTAGCATAATCAAGCAGAATATTCTTTAAGTGTGCCAACTCATGATCATTTTCTTTCATAACCAATATAGTATCATCCGCATATTGAATAATAGGGAAGCAGCCTCCACAAGGAATGGGTAGAGATAATCTTCCTTGAAGCATTTCTCTATTAATAATCACTTGTAAAAGTTCAGCAGCAATAACAAAAAGAAGTGGTGACAGAGGATCACCTTGCCTTACTCCTCGCTTGCAATGAAAAAAATTCCCAGGAACTCCATTTAGAAGAATGGAAGAATAACCAGAGGAGAGTAGACAATTAATCCAATTAATCCAAGTTTCATCAAAACCCATATGTTGCAGAATATTCAGAATAG
This sequence comes from Lolium multiflorum, assembly GCA_030979885.1. Lineage (NCBI taxonomy): Eukaryota > Viridiplantae > Streptophyta > Magnoliopsida > Poales > Poaceae > Lolium > Lolium multiflorum. The sequence continues at coordinate 260,511,059 of CM061750.1, forward strand.
TGTCATGCTCAATCATATCGAAAGCCTTCTCAAAGTCAAGTTTTAAAACAATAATCTCTCTTTTAGAAGCCTCACATTGATGCAAAAATGCGAATGCCCAAGCCAAACAATCTTGGATTGTTCTTCCCCTTATAAAACCATACTGATTCTTGATAACTAATTTCAATATCCATTGTTGCAGTCTATCAGCAAGTAATTTAGTAAGCAGCTTGAGGCAAGAATTCAATAAAGAAATTAGTCTGTAGTCATTTACTGTGGAAGGGGATTGTTTCTTAGGAATCAATGTTATAAGAGAGCTAATAATACTATCCAGAAAAGCTTTCCCTTCAGCAAATTCTTGACATAACTTGTAAAAATCGGGTGCCACAATTCCCCAACAAGTCTTTATGAAGCAACCATTAAAACCATCCGGACCCGAGGCTTTGTCTAAGGGAATTCTCTGAATGACTTTATCTATTTATTCTTTGCTAAAAAGGACAGAGAGATTATTTAAACCCACCAATGGAGTGAAAATATCTTGAAAATTAAATCTCATACTGTGGACATCAGAGACTCCAAGTCTGAGCTTGTATGCTTGAAAGAGAGCATGAGCTTTTCCTTCATGCTCTGATATGATAGTACCATCTGCTGCAGTTATAGTTGCAATTGAATTTTTTCTATGTCTCTCAGTGGCAATTCTATGAAAAAACTTTGAATTTTCGTCTCCAAATTTAATCCATCTCTCAGTACATCGTTTCTTCCAATACTGTTGTTTATAGGATAACAATCTGATAATGTGAGCTTTCAAGATTTTCCTGAAGTTTCTTTCCGATACAGAGAGGCATCTAACTTTTTCAATCTCATCTACTTGCTGCAGAACTGACTAACAATTGTCTATAAGAAGTGATAGTTAAGAAATATATTTACTCCACTTCTTATGAGCTCTTCTCACATTCTTTAGTTTAGCATTGATAATAGCTGCTGCATTGGATTTCCTCACATTTATCTGCCAAGCTGCCTGTACTGTATCTTTAAAACCAGGATGTTGTATCCAAAAAAATTCAAATCTGAACACTTTGCTTCTTGGTATAGATGACTAAATAGAAATAAGACAAGGAATATGATCTGAAACTGGTCTTGCTAGAGCCTGTACAGTAGTATTAGGAAAGGAGGATGTCCAATTATTAGATGTCAAAAACCAGTCTAACCTCTCCAAAAGAGGCTCAGCTTGCATATTGGACCATGTATAAGTAGCCCCATTCAATGGCAGGCCTATAAGATTTTGAGCTCTAATAATGTCATTGAAGAGTAACATATCATCAGTATCCCCCCCATATCTGTTTCGATCATTTTGTGATCTATAAAAATTAGAGTCTACCATAAGAATCCAATTATCCAAATCATCAATATGTAGGTCATATAACCACTGAACAAAATTGTTTCTTTCTTCTCCAGTACATGGCCCATATATATTAGATAATTACCAAGAGTTACTAGACTGTAAACTTTTATAATCATCAATAAAAATTGCAGTGGGGATTTTTTCCCACTGTTGACCCTTCAAAAAAAAGTTACTAGACTGGGTTGAGAAGAATTTAATTGTTGTTGCCCAGGCTAGATTTTCTACTAATTCTCCCTTAAATATTGCACTGTTCCAAATAACAATGAGGCCTCCAGAGTTACCATCCGAAGGGAAATAGATAAACTTGTCAAACTTTTTTGGGCAAAACTTTCTAATGTAAGAGTGATCAAAGATAGTTATTTTTGTTTCTTGCAAGCAAATGATTGCACAACCTGAGGATTCAATATGAGTACGCAAAGCATTGTGCTTATCATCCGAATTTATGCCTCTTATATTCCAACATAAAATATGCCACTGCCTAAGAAATGAGTTCATATGAACTGAATAAATAAAGTATATATCTTGAAAGGGGAAATAGACAGGCAGAACAACCTGTAATAAAATCCTAAATACTTCCATAATTGATAGAATTAAAAGTCTTATAAAAAATAGCATAAGAGGCTTTATTAAGCAGAAAATGCTGCAGCATTTAAGCTTCATCATCTGAGTCCAACTTCTCCAGCTTGTCCTTCGTCAGTTCCTCAGGTGAGATGCCACATATGTTCACTCCAATCTTCTGCAGTATTGGTACATGCGTTGGTGGAGGGATTGGAGAAGAAGTCGACTCACCATCAGAACCTGAAACATTCTTAGGTGGAGTTGCCACAGCATCAGAGACCAACCAGGAATTGCCACTAGCATCCGGTATGACACGGTTCTTGACTTTAGACTGTCTCTTCTTTGCATATGCGGGCATATCAACTTTGAAACCTTTGTAAATGTTATTTCTTGTGCTTCGCCTAACAGTTGTGGGGACTTGCACCTGTTTCTTGCAAACAGATCGAGTGCGCTTGACAGTTGAAGTACTGGTGATCACCAAAGGCTCAAAATTTGCTTGATCCAAAACAGGGGTCTCAAAAGACACTAAAGAATTATCATCAGCAGGAGAGGCATCAAAGCAAAGTTTGCGAGCAACTCTACGTCCCAAGATATTTGCCTCTTGATCCTACATACTCACTTTGTCACACAAGAATGTCTTGATGGTGCTGATAGGAGGTAGAGCAGTTCCCCATAATGACTTGGCGTTGATGAAAATATTGGGCTGCTGCATATTTATAAGCACTGTTCTTTCTATCAGGAAAGTTGGTGGAATTTCATCCTAAGAATTCTGCTGCCAGACTGAGAAAGTGCCCTAGCAACCCCTTGAGCTGAGGATTCAGCAACCTCGTCATCACCGGTTATGATTTGTAGAGTTTCAGTAGAGCTTGAACTGCTGTCTGACATCATGTCATTCCATGCAGTCATTGGGATGTCCACCAGGTTGTTGAGGGTAGGCTCAACACCTGCAGAAAAATGCACTCCTTGCTCCCTGAGAATTGCCTGATAGTTAACATGTCCTCTACTAGGAAGCATCATGACACGTCCTTGGACCTGCTGGGTTTGCCTTGCATTCACCTCACCATTAGCAGCTCCCATAAACATTCCATTCTGTTGCAGCCAGACCTGAAGCCTCCCCTGAAATCGCTGCTCAGCAGTTGTGTGAGGACCATGAAAGGGGTGTGGGTTCCCATCAGCTGGTGGCTGATCTTCCGAGTCAACAGGCGGAGCATGAATATGAGCATTCCACTGATCCGTGCGCAATAAATAGACTGGAACTGTCCAATATCGCCTTCTTCCACCCATCTGACGGAAGACAAAGCTTCTAGGCACTAAAGCATCACTCATAATCCAAATTTTAACTAGTATACGAGCATGGTTATCCTGGTTATTAATAGTGTGCCACAGTAATAATCCCCAAACAAAGCAACACCTTTACCTATTCCATATGCTCCTTGGTCCGATATAAGCATGGACTTTGTACTAGGCTTACCAAGAACAAAACATGGCCATGACTCAATTTTTGTGGTAGTGGATAGATTCTCTAAAATGGCTCATTTCATACCATGGCATAAGACGATGATGCTACACACATTGCCTCGTTGTTTTTCAGGGAAGTCGTTCGCCTACACGGAATACCGGCAAGCATTGTGTCGGATCGAGACGTCAAGTTTATGAGCTATCTATGGAAGTCGCTCATGGCCAAGTTCGGAGTCAAGCTCTTTTGTTCATCATCCTCGCACCCGCAAACGGACAGACGAACGGAAGTGGTGAATCGAAGGCTCTCAACTCTAATACGAACACTCGTGAAGAAAAACTTGAAGTCAAGGGAAGAGTGCCTCCCCCACGTGGAGTTCGCTTACAACCGAGCCAAGCATTCAACAATATAAAGAAGTCCATTCATGGTCGTCTACGGTTTCAAACCTTCTACGTCACTCGACATCCTCCCACTACCTCTTCATGAGAGAACTAACATGGACTTCGACAAGCACGTCATCACCATGAAGAAACTACATGGAGACACAAGAGCCACCATACAAGAGCATGTACTTCGCCAAGCTACCCGCCTCAACGCCAAGAAGATGGAAAGAATATTTGAAGAAGGAGACCTCGTTTGGATACACCTACGAAATGAAAGGTTCCCTCATGAATGCAACTCCAAGCTCAAGCCAAGAGGAAATGGTCCCTTCAAGGTCCTCAAGCGAATCAACAACAACGCCTACGTCATCGACATACCAACATCCAAGTATTTGGTGAGCAACACATTCAACATCTCGGACCCCTCGCCATATCATGGAGATGAGGAGGAACTAGAGTCGAGAACGACTCTTTCCCAAGGGGGGAGATGATGTAGCCCCGCCTAAGGACGACACTACACCAAGGCCAACTAGTCCCCCAAGTGGACCGATGACTCGAGCCCGAGTGAAAGCTCTACATGACAAGGTGAATTCAATCCTCTCTACACTCGACCTCGACACACCCTTTAATGGTTTGCTACTTCATTCTGAAACTCTTTGTGTGATCAGGTATGAACCTCGAGAAGAATACACCAAGGGTGGCCCAACACCGGACAAGGAAAGAGAAGGAGAACAACTTCAGTCGGAGGCCACAGCCTAGGGCCGGCACTGCCGCCCTACACAAGACGGCACTGCCGGTGGAGACACCTCGGCACTGCCGGTGGAAGCACCTTGGCACTGCCGGCCAACGCACCCCGGCACTGCCGGCCTCAACACGCCGGCACTGCCGCCAGAATCGCCCGAAGCCACAACAACAGCACTTGGCCGGCACTGCCGCTGGGAGCACCCGGCACTGCCGACCCACCCTCGTTGGCTTCATCTGAACCGTCGATTTACATCGTATGGCTGTGTTTATTTCTCACAAATGACTAAGTTACCCCTGCTTCGAATCTGGACTATAAGTAGGTCTTCTCCAGCCACGTTTTAGGGTTAGACATAGTTTGGATTATCATTAGAGCTTTGCTCAAAAACCCCTGGAATGATCTCCAATGTTCCTCAAGGCTACCTGATGAGGACATCCCATCTGGTGATACAACCGATGTACCTACAGCCACACAAATACAAGGACCAATCACTCGAGCTCGTGCCGAACAACTTAACTATCAGGTACTTTCGTTTCTTGGAACTATTCCTCACATACATGAGAATATGATGCTGCCTAAATCAGATGTGTTTGTTACTCTTAGGAATGATGGACCTAGCATGGATGAGAGGGACAAGCATTGGAGCATGATCACACATGGAGGAGATGGCAGCAAACATGTGAGGATTGAAGAGGATGCTGCGGGTGGAGATTTCAGAACTTTGAAGCCACCATAATTGGAGAATAAGACATGGATGAAATATAGAGTTTTCTACTTCATAATTTCGTCCATATGAGTACATGGTGCTGCGACACCATTAGTTTTGGGCCAGGCCCATGTAATTTTCGCAGGAATTAAGTCAGCCACTTTTTAGAGTCCGTATTGAAGGGGAAAGGCCTTCTAGGGTTTGGTTCAGCCACCATACACATGGCTGGCCGAAACCCCACCTTTTCCTCCTTTAAATACCCCCATAGCCATCACGTTTAGACTCGGATTTTGATTAGACTAAAAGTTAGCCAATTGCTGCAACTCTCGTGTACTTCTTTTGAGGCGAACGTCTAGAACAAGAACGACTATTCGGAATCCCACCATTATCAATCAAGCTTTCATCTATATCCGCAATATTTTGATTGCATCTTTAGTTCTTACTTGTTCTCGATTTCAGGTAGGAATTAAGACCCTCGCTGGTCAGGCTGATCGTGCATCCGCAAGTGTCGTGGTATCGTCATGACATATGCCATAGGGTGGCTAATCGAGGTGGTTCCTAGATGGTCTCACGGTGGTATCCGGATACGGGTATGGGGACGAGTGACACGGTCGACATACCCAGGTTCGAGGCCCTCCTGTGGAGGTAACACCTCTACTCCTGCTATGAGTGTATGTGATGATCACACAGTACAATGGTGCTCCTAGAGCTGTATCCGGCTGCTCCTGGGAGGCTAAGGTAGACCAAGGTCTCTCTCACAGGGCAGCGCTAAGACTAGAGTGAGTAAGAAGTGATCGATCGTCCCCCGCACGAGGGGGGTAGCCCGGCTTATATAGGCATCGGCACTTTACATATAAGTCCCTATAGTCTAGTGGCCGGCTTGGCCGGCTCCGGCTTCCGCTCCTTCCCGAGGCGTTGACGTCATGGAGTCGTTGAGGCGTAGTGGCACGTCCCATCCGCCTGCCCGAGTCAGCGGTATGGCGAGGAGGTGTCTCCGTCGCCATCATGCCCCGTAGCCGGTACCGACCTACGTACGTCATGATGGCCTGCCCGCCGCGTGGCACCGTTGTTCCTGCCCCGCGCTTTGGAGATGAGGTCGGGACCTTGAACCCGACCACCTACCCGGCTCCTTCTAGTGCAAGACTCGCCAGCCTCGAGTCGGTCTAGGATACAAACCCCAGTCGGATATGGCTTGTAGAAGCCGGCCCAGCTACAGCGTTGAAGGTCGTAGCCAGGCCGACTAGGACTTAGAGCCAGTCGGCTCCCGAGGCAGCCGGCCACGGCTCCAGCCGGCTGCTCCTCAGCCGCCTTTGCCGCGAGCCGGCCAACCTCAAGCCGGCTGCTCCGCGTCCATTGCCCTACCCGGGGTCTTCCGACATTAGCCCCCGAAGCTGCAAGGTCCTGTTAAGAAGGACCTAGGCAGGTTTTCCTGGCTTCTAGATATCCCTCGCTTGTCCGCGGCTCCGGAGGGGCCGACTGAGAATTTTTCATTCAGCCGGCTGCGCCCTCACCCGGCTCGCTTTGTCCGGCTTCCTCTAGCCGGACGTTTCTTTCGCTTCTGCAGCTTTTGTTTTTTTACAAGTGTTGGTGATGCCTCCGTCTTGCTACAAGAGTTTGGGGCCGGCTTGAATTTGATGTCCGGCTTCGGCTAGGGCGCGCCGGGGTCTCCGCCGCCTCGGGCCCCGCGCCCGACTTGACCGGTCTGACGACCGGCTTCTGCTGCCGTTTCGTCTGGTCACATCAATGTCTCCTCCGGATCCGGTGCGGTAGTGGGGGACGTGGTGTGGCCGTTTTCGGTAACCGCTGCCGTCGTGGGCGGAGTTACGGCGCAATAAATGCGGGGACGTGGCCCACGTTTGCCACTTGGAGGCCAACCGCCCGTGGCAGGCGGCTATAAATGCCGCGGGGGAGGCACCGAGGCGGCTACTTGCCCCTTTCTTCCTCCTCGCGCTCCCGCTTCGCCCCTGCTTTTCGCTCGAGCTCTTCACCACTCCGGAGCGGTTCCTCCACCGTTTCCCTGGCGAACTCCGGCGGGCAGCTGCCCCGACGTTCTTCCGCCGGGCCGTCGCCGCCGCTCCGCCAAACCGGCGTCACGGGGCCGCGCGCGTCAACGGCACGCTCGTCTCCACCGCGCTCTCCTCCGGTGAGGAGCGGCTCTTCTTCGCCATTCCGTCTCTCTTGGTCTTCTTCTTCTTCCTCTTCGTCAATGGCCCAGCCGAGCGGTTCCTGGAGGGGCTCGTACATGCGCGAGGACGACATCGCGCGTCTGGTTCGCCTCCGCCGAATTCCGGCGGGAGTGGTTACGAGGGTGCCCGGCGATGAGATCGAGCCTAGGCCGGAGCCCGGCGAACGTGTGGTCTTCGGAGCGCACCTCGATCGAGGGTTGGTCCTGCCGGCTTCACCCTTCTTCCGCGAGTTCCTGGACTTCTTCGGCTTGCAGCCTCACCATCTGCCGGCCAACGCCTGCATCCTCCTCAGCTGCTACGTGGCCTTCATGGAGGGCTACGCCGGCTTGTGGCCGTCGAGTTCTGGAGCCGGCTGTTCTACCTCAAGGCGCAGACGACAGACGGCCACCTGCGGACCTGCGGCGCCGCCTCGATATACCCCCGCACGGGTACGCCCTTCCCGAAGATCCCGACGGTGGACTTGGTGAGAACTGGCAAATGTCATTCTTCTACGTGCGGAATGACAACCCGGCCTTCGACCGGCTCAACCTGCCGGAGTACAACCCGGCGCCCCCAACCAGCCGGCTCAACTGGGGCCACAACGCCAAGACGACGAACCCGGACGCAGAGGTAAATCTTCTGTGGGACTTCCTGGGGGCCAGCGTCAGAGGGCCGCTGAGCGCCGAGGACCTCCTCTGCACCTACACCGAGCGCCGGGTGCTGCCGCTCCAGATGCGTGTCCACAAAATTGGGCACATGTCCGGCCGGCTTGACCCAACCCGGACATCCAAGCTCGAGCTCAACAAGGCCCAGGTCGCCCGCCGGGTGAACAACGTCACCAAGGCCAACATGCCGGAGAACTGGGACTGGGGGCTGATGCCTCACGACCGAGCGTTGCCGCCTGAGTTGGTAAGTTTTTGCTCATTGGCCGACTCCCGGCTTGCGGCTGCGTGGCCGACTTGCTTTTTAATGCCTTTGTTTTGTTTTCAGCTTTTCGACCGCCAGGGCATCGAGGACGGCGACCTGGCGGAGAAGAACTGGACGCCGGATCATGTTGATCCGGCTGACCAAGCCGGCGACCAAGCCGGCGATGACGAGCTGCCGGAGGTACCGGACCAAGGCGGCCAGGGGGAGCACAACCCGCCGCCCTCGCCAGAGCAACGGGAGGAGGAGGAGCCGGCGACGTCCGCCACGGGGCCGATCCCCGCGGTGCCCCTGCGCACGAGGCCGCCTGCCGCCTCGGCGACTTCTGCGCCCAAGAGGAAGAAGCGGGCTGGCGGCGGGTCCACGGCCGCGCTGGAGAGCAGGGCCAAGAAGCAGCGCCAGCTGGGGCCCAAGAAGGTTCCCGAGGCAACCGGGTGAGTCCTTTTTCTTCATCGTTTGATTCCTTTTCTTCCCTTTCTTTGTATTTATCTTCTTTTGTTTGTCCGACTAGGGCCGCCATAAAGTTTACCCAGGGCGGCGGCTCTGGGCCGGCTGCGCGTTGTGCCGCCGCTCCGGCGGCAGAGGGAACCGACGCCGCCGCCTTCGATGCTTGCGCGCGCGCCGCCGGTCATCGTGCCGCCTGTGACTACGCCGCCTTCCGCGGGGGCGTCTTCTTCGGCTGCACCTCCTTCAGCGCCAGGCCGCGGCGCCCAGGTGAGTCGGCCCACGGCCCACTCTGGACGAGTTGTTTCCGCGCCGCGCTCCACCGGGGCCCGCGGCGGGGCGGCAGGGCGCCGCCAGCGGCCGGAGCTGGAGCCGGCGGGGCTGCTCCGCCTGAAACTGGAGCCGGCGGGGCTGCGCTGCCTAAGGGGACGCATCCGACGCCGGAGAAGGCGGCCCCCACCGGACCGACTGCTTCGACTGCGCCGCCTCCGGCTTCGAGCCGCCGAGGGGGAGCCGGCCAGGAAGGAGCCGTTGAGGGAGGAGCCAGCGCGCTCGAGGGACGCCGACTCCCGGGCGTTGGTGAGGACGAAGGGTCCGTCGGTGCCACCTTCTGCCTCCACGTGGCCAAGGGTGCCCGGCTGTTGAGCGTGCCGTCCGCCTCCGACTCCAGCCTTGGTTCGGCTGGCACCATGGAGAAGGCGTGGCACCAGGCTGACTCCTGCGAGGTGATCAGCCGGGAGGGGCAGCCGGGCACGGCGCCCATGAAGATGTTCTTCTCCGGCTTCCGCGCCAGCCTCAAGGCCAAAGCCGCTGAGACCGTTGCCCAGCTAGCAACGCTGGAGGATGCTGACAAGGTGAGTGTCTTCTCTTGTTTTTGCAATTTTATTGTTATCCTGGTAGCCCTCCGAGGCATGGGCCGGCTGCTTGGAGCCGGTCCGGGTTTCGCCTAACAACTGACTTCTTTCAGACGGTTGCGGAGCGACGCACCGTCTTGTACAACCAGGTGGTGACCAGCTACCACAAGGCCAAGATCGAGCGGGCCGCCTTGGCTCGCGAGCTGGAGGCCGTCAAGGGTAGGGTTTTCTTCCTTTTTACTTGACTTCTTTTTCTTTGATTTCATTCGGCTAATGATTTTTCTTGTCGTCTTGCAGCTGAAGCTGCTCGGGTTCCGCAACTGGAGGAGGATCTTCGGATCGCCCGCGCCCAGTGCGCCGAGAGCGAGGAGGCGGGCCGGGCGGCTGCTGCCAAGCTGAGGGTGGCCGACGGTGAGCTGACGCGGCTGCGCAAGCTTGAGGCTAACCATCTCAAGGAGCTGGCCGCCCTCAAAAAGGCTGAGGAGGAGAAGGTGGAGGGCCTGTCCAAGCGGCTGGAGGAGGTGGACCGGCAGCGGCTTGAACTTCGGCGAGAGGTGACCGCTAAATCTGAAGAGCTGTCGGCCACCGCCAAGCGGTGGGTGGAGGAGATTGGCAGGCTCGACCGCGGCTTGGCGGGTGAGTCCTTGCGTTTTCTTTCCTTCCCTTTGCCGGCTACTGTCGGCAACTTAGGCTGCCGGCGGCAGAAACGCTCTTTTGTCTCCATCTTCAGGCTGGGGCAGTCGGTTCTTGCCGTTCGCCTTACTTAGCTTCGGAATCTCCATCTTCAGGCTGGGGGCAGTCGGCTCTTGCCGGCTGCCGCTAGTCTTTCTTAGCTTCGGGATCTCCATCTTCAGCTGGGGCGCTTGCCTTGCTGCCGCGTCTTACTTTAGGACCGAAATCTCCATCTTCAGGCTGGGGGCAGTCGGTTCTTGCCGGCTGCCGCCAGTCTTACTTTGAAAATTTGCATTTTTCTGCCTTCGATAAGCTTCTGACTTGCTTTTTCCTTGCAGCGGCCTTCCCTGAGGCGCAGGATGCGGCGCTAGCGGCGGCCGGCAGGGCGCGGGAGGCGCGCCGGCAGGCTACTGGGGAGCAGAGCTCGGCCTGCTTCTCCATGGACGACTACCTGGCGTCCATGGCCGCCCGTGTCGAGCCCATCACGAAGCTTGGCTGGGAACTCCGGAAGGCGGCGGAGGAGCTGATCCGGCTGTTGTGGCCGACTGAGACGCTGCCGCAGGACCTTGCCAACCTCATCAAGTGGCTGGAGACGGTGCCTGACCGCTTCATCGACTGGAAGGAGTCGGCTGCGCGTGCCGGAGCCGATATGGCCCTCTCCTTCGTGCTCTCCTGGTATGACGAGGTCAACCTTGATCAGCTGGAGTGCCGGCGGGCCGATGTGGAGGAAAACCTTCCGGCGGAGAACAAGACCGCCCGGCTTGCCCGCGCCTGCGCCATCGCCGACTTCGTTGACAAGCGTATCTTCATCGAGGACCCGAACCCGCCGTCTGACGACGAGGAGGAGTTCGAAGATGAGATCGAGATGGAGTCTCCGCCTGGTGCTGATCCGGCTGGTCCTCCTCCAGCCGGCGCCTAGACTTTCCTGTTTTATGTAATCTTGCTTTTGCAAAGACAAGTTGTTAAATCCCCGAGATGCCGGGTGCATATGTAATGACAATATTATTATCCGTTTATTAGGGCACACTTTAATGTGTTTATTAATCAATTGTGTGCCGGCTTGCTTTCTTCCGGCTTGTTCGCTTTTTCCCATCCGCCCCACTCTTTGGCGTTGCCCTTGCCGATCGTACGTCCGACTTGCGGTCCGTCGCCGGGTCAAGAGCGTGCCGCTGGGTGAGGCCGACAGTATTTCAGTCGAACGAGCCGAGTTCGGCAATCCGGCACTTTTATGAAGAGTTGTGTAAGAATCGATTCGCTTTCACTCTTTCCCTTAGCTGCCTTTCGCGTGCCGGCTCCCTAGGCTCTTACTCCCGCCAGCTGGACAGCCGGGTTGCGGTCTGTAGCTGGTCGGAAGCCGGCTGTCGGAAACCGGATCACGTTGCTAAGCAGGCCGCGTGAGAGGGTGTTAGCCAATCGGCGAAAACAGTAGAGTATGCGAAAAATTTGTCGAAATCGGCACTCTTAGCGCTTGCCTTTTCATAGCTTACAAAAGGGAGTACAAGGGATACATACATTCCTGCTCTCAAGTGTAAAATGGTCGAAGCAACCTGACATTCCAGGGACGTTTTGTCTCCTCGTCAGTTTTGTTCGCTTTGTTCTTCTTAGCCTCTTGGGCATCTATGAGATAGTAGGAATCATTGCCTACCGCCTTGCTCACGATGAAGGGACCCTCCCATGGGGATGCTAGTTTATGCTGTCCGGCTGTCCGTTGGATCAGCCGGAGCACTAGGTCTCCTTCTCGGAATGCTAAGGGCTGCACCTTCCGGCTGTGATAGCGTCGGAGGCTTTGCTGGTATATTGCCGATCTGGACTGAGCCAGCAGCCGGGCCTCTTCGACCAAGTTGACTCCATCTTCACGAGCCTCTTTAGCTTCAGCTTCCGTGTAGAGCTTGATCCTAGGCGCGTCGTGCTCGATATCAGTCGGCAGGACGGCTTCGGCCCCGTATACGAGGAAAAATGGTGTGAAGCCGACGGAGCGGTTTGGCGTGGTGCGCAGACTCCAAAGCACGGAGGGCAGCTCTTCTATCCAGCAGCCGGCTGACCGCTCAAGCGGCTCCACCAGCCGGGGCCGGATGCCGGCTAGGATCAAGCCGTTTGCCTTCTCCACTTGTCCGTTGGTTTCCGGGTGCGCCACTGATGACAGGTCCATCCGGATCCCCATCTCCCCACAGTAGCGCTTGAATATGCCTTCGGCGAAGTTGCTTCCGTTGTCGGTGATGATGCTGTGGGGGTAGCCGTACCTCACAATAATTTCTTTGAGGAATGTGACGGCTGTGGAGCCGTCCAGCTTCTTGATCGGCTTGGCTTCAATCCACTTGGTGAATTTGTCAATCATCACCAGGAGGTGGGTCATGCCGCCTCGGGCTGTTTTGAATGGGCCCACCATGTCCAAGCCCCATACGGCAAACGGCCAGGTAATGGGGATGGTTTTCAAGGCGGAAGCCGGCGTTTGCCTTTGCTTTGCGAAGCGCTGGCAGCCGTTGCACTTCTTCACCAGTTCTTCTGCGTCTCTTAGCGCAGTCGGCCAATAAAAGCCGTGCCGGAAGGCTTTGCCTACTATGGCTCTAGAGGAGGCGTGATGGCCGCACTCTCCCTGATGGATTTCCCGGAGGAGTTCAATCCCTTCAGCCGGCTCGACGCACCGCTGGAACACCCCACTTACGCTGCGTTTGTACAGCTGGTGGTTGATGATTGTGTAGGCCTTGGCCCTTCTCTCAATCTGCCTGGCTTGAACCCTATCATTGGGCAGCACACCATCGGTGAGGTAGGAGAGGAATTCTTGTGCCCATGATGGTACGCATTTTATCTCGAATACGCTGACCATCAGGGCCTCCATCTTCGGAGCTTCCGGGTTCGACTGCGTGGTCGCCGGGTTCGGCTGTGGAGCCGGCGGGTTTGGCTGATAAGCCCCCGACTTGGGCTGATGAGCCCCCGGGTTCGGCTGCTTAGCCCCCGGGTTCGGCTGAGAAGCCCCCGACTTTGACTGCGAAGCCCCCGGGTTTGGCTGTGGAGCCCCCGGGTCAGCCGGCACGAATATGGAGTCCGAGTCCGGGGATGGTGTGATGGACGGCTTACGCAGGTGCTGCAGGGCCACACCCGGCGGAATTTCCTGCCGGGTTGAGCCTATCTTGGACAGGGCGTCAGCCGCCTCGTTGTTGGCCCTTGGCACATGGTGGAATTCGCAGCCCTCGAAGAAGCCGGCTAGCTGCTGAACATGGAAGCGGTATGACACCATGTTGGCATCCTTCGCGTCCCAGTCGCCAGACGCCTGCTGTATGACCAAGTCGGAGTCGCCGAAGCAGAGGATGCAACGGACGCCTATTTCCTTGGCCAGCTTGAGCCCATGGATGAGCGCTTCATACTCCGCCACATTGTTGGATGCGGCGAAGTGGATCTGCAGGACGTAGTCCAGCCTGTCCCCCTTAGGAGAGGTGATGACCCACAAGTATAGGGGGTGTATCGTAGTACTTTCGATAAATAAGAGTGTCGAACCCAACGAGGAGCAGAAGGTGTTGACAAGCAGTTTCGATGAAGGATTCACTGTAAATGCTCACAGACAAGTTTTCAGGGGGTTTTGATATAGCAGATAAATAAAGTACAAGTAAATAAAATGCGAGAGAAATAATTGCAGCGAGTGGCCCAATCCTTTTTAGCACAAAGGACAAGCCGGTTTGTTTACTTATAATGACCAAACGTTCTTGAGGACACACGGGGATTTTAGTCTAGTGCTTTCGCTTCATACGGCTGATTAATCTTCATTGTTTTGATAAGTGTTGTGTGGGTGAACCTATGCTAATGCACCGCCCTTCCTAGGACTAATACATACTTGTGATTATACCCCTTGCAAGCATCCGCAAATACAAGAAAGTAATTAAGATAAATCTAACCACAGCCTTAAACTCTGAGATCCTGCTATCCCTCCTGCACCGATATACTAACGGGGTTTAGGTTGCTGTCACTCCGGCAACCCCACAATTAGCAAACGAATACAAGATGCACTCCGCCCATAAAGGTGAAGTATCATGTAGTCGACGTTCACATGACACCACTAGAAGAGTAACACCACAACTTAAATATCGTAACATTGAATACTACTCAACAATAATTCACTACTAACATCTAGACTTCACCCATGTCCTCAAGAACTAAACGAACTACTCACGAGACATCATATGGAACATGATCAGAGGTGATATGATGATGAATAACAATCTGAACATAAACCTTGGTTCAATGGTTTCACTCAATAGCATCAATAACAAGTAGTAATCAACACCGGGAGAGTTTCCCCTATCAAACAATCAAGATCCAACCCAAATCGTTACAGCGGTGACGAGGTGGAGATGGCGGTGTAGATGGTGGAGATGATGACGATGATGATGGAGATGATGTCCAGCTCGATGATGATGGCGATGGCGTCGATTTCCTCCGGGAGGAATTCCCCGGATTCCTGCCCGCCGGAGAGCTCTTTTCTCTGGTGTTTCTCCGCCCCGAGGCGGCTCCGTCAATTCTCCGTAACTCTCCAGGTCTTCGGGACGAAGAAGTACGCGAAGGAGAGGCGGCCAGAGGGGGCTGTGGGCCCCTCCCCACAAGGCGGCGCGGCCAGGCCAGGGCCCGCGCCGGCCTATGGGGGGCCCATGGCGGCTCCTCCCGGCTCCTCCTTTTGGCTCCCTTCGTCTTCTGAAAAATAGGATTTTCCGTATAAATTCCGTCAATTGTTGATCTTCGGAAATATGGTGTCCTGACGGTGCTTTTTCCAGCAGAATCCTGACTCCGGTGAATAATTCTCCAATGATCACGAAACATGCAAAATAGATGAAATAACATAAGTATCATCTCTAAATATGAAATATATCAATGAATAACAGCAAATTATGATATAAAATAGTGATGCAAAATGGACGTATCAACTCCCCCAAGCTTAGACCTCGCTTGTCCCCAAGCGAAACTGAGCTCGATAAACAAGACCACATGTTTATGGAGTGAAGAGTCGATAAATAAAATACGGACAAGAAGCATCATATTGATTCACACAAGATATTCTAGTAAACATTCTCTTCATATAACTCAACTTGAAATAAGTAAAGAGAAATCACAAGTAAAGGTGCATAGGAAATCATAAATGGTTATGGCAAACTTTGTTCTTGGTCAGAGAACTACTAACGGATTGTACTTATCTTCTAAGCAAAGCTTTCATATTAGAATTTATATAGCAGGGCTTTCATTCTCAATCATAACAATCTCCTCATAATCATTGATAGCTTTCAAAGTCATATTCATTCAGATAAAATTTGTACTAAACAAGAAAGCATAAAAGACATGATTAACTAAATCATAGCATAAATGGTTGGTTCACAACAACTCAATTGCTTGCTTAAGACAGAGGGAAATAGGTTTACTGACTCAACATATAAGTAAAAGATAGGCCCTTCGCAGAGGGAAGCAGGGATTAAATCATGTGCTAGAGCTTTTCAAGTTTTGAAATCATGTAAAGAGCATAAAAGTAAGACTTTTGAGCGGTGTTTGTTGTTGTCAACGAATGGTAGTGGGTACTCTAACCCCCTTGCCAAACGGACCTTCCAAGAGCGGCTCCCATGAGGGACGGCATCTCTACCAGCAAGGTAGATCATCCCCATTCTCTTTTGTTTACACATGTATTTTAGTTTTATTATGGATGACACTCCCCCAACCTTGGCTTTCTCAATCCATGGCTAACCGAATCCTCGGGTGCCTTCCAACATTCACATACCATGGAGGAGTGTCTATTGCAAAATTAAGTTGCTTACTGATAAATCAGGGCAAAACATGTGAAGAGAATTATTAATGAAAGTTATTAATTGGGGCTGGGAACCCCGTTGCCAGCTCTTTTGCAAAATTATTGGATAAGCGGATGTGCCACTAGTCCATTGGTGAAAGTCCGCCCAACAAGATTGAAAGATAAAACACCACATACTTCCTCATGAGCTATAAAACATTGACACAAATAAGGAGTAGTATAGTTTGAATTATTTAAAGGTAGCACATGAAGTATTTACTTGGAGTGGCGCAAAATACCACATAGTAGGTAGTTATGGTGGACACAAATGGCATGGGTTTGGTCTAAGGTTATGGATGTATGAGAAGCATTCCCTCTCAATACAGGTTTTTGGCTAGCAAGGTTTGATAGCAAGCATAAAGGTTGAGGGAAACAAACAAATATACATGTGATAGGAACAATCATGCATCTTTCTCATAAGCACAAGCAATTTTAACTTCAGAATACTAACTTATTAGCATAAAGATAATAGAGTAATATATCTACATGTATTTCTCTCTTCTATTTAAATATCAAGGTGTTGTTGCTATTGACCAATGCTAAGTTTGCCAAAACCAAATAGATTTACTTGATGCTCCCAAAGTGATATCAATACTAATGTCAAGAGCAATCATATAATGGAGATTGCAAACTAAAATAAAGTGTGCAAAAAGTAAATGATAAGACTTCTCATTAATATTCCATAACGATAACTCACACCAACGGATACCTAGATAACCAACTAAGAGAGATACTTCCACATTGCAAACTATTCCATATGATAACTTCCCTACTCATGATATGACACTACTTGATAGTAAAAGGTAAAGGTAGTGATGATGTGATACCGCGGCACTCCCCCAAGCTTGGAACAAACCAAGGGGATGCCAATACCGATGATGAATTACTCCTTCGGCGGTGATGGTGGATTCTTCTCGCGCTTCTTAAGGATCTCCTTCAGCTTCAGCTTCTCAGTTTGACAGTTCTGCACTAAAACTCGAAGAGATTCATTGTTATCCGAATGTGGCGGTGGCGGCCTTGTGATGGGAATCGAGTAATATTCCAGCATTCTGCGAAGTCGCTGGTTCTCCTCCTGAAGTATCTCCACTTCCCTTCTTAGAGCATGATATTGATCACAAAACTCATCGGCAACCCGTATTGCTTCCTCCACACAAGGGAAAGAGTCGAGGCTAAGAGCAGGCGGAAGAGTCCCTGCAAGTTATGAGAAAAAGAACGCCCAGTGTTAACCGATCCCACCAAGATTGGCTTACTCTCCATAGTTTCCCACTCTCCTTTTGCTGATGCTATCTTCTTCTTCTCCTTATTGATCCTTTCATCCATCTCTTCCTTCCAAGGCTCCTAGTCTTTGTTGTTGGAGACCATAGGGCTTCTATCAAAACAGATCCTGGCAGAAAACAGCTCGAAACAAAACACGACGAGAAAACGATATACGGATCTCTGGAGATCCGGGGGATTATATAACAAATATTTTTACGACAAAAGGAAGGTTCCAGGCCGAAAACGAGTGGAAACGGGATGCCGAGGGGCTGTCCCCATAGGGCGGCGCGGCCAGGGTGGGGCCCGCGCCGGCCTATGGTGACGGGCCCTCGCGCGTCTCTTCCACTCCGTTTCGATCCCGTAATTTTTCATATTTTCCAAAAACAGCAAAAATATTGTTCGGAAAGCTAGACGCGGACTTTTTATTACTAAAACTGTTACCTATTCAAAGTCGGACTCTGCAGAACTGTCAATTTGATCTTTGATGAAAGCTTCCGGAGTTATCACTTGAATAATATCAATATCTTCATTATAAGAATCTCCAGAAATATAATGCTTGAGTCTTTGTCCATTCACTACTTGTGTGGCGTTACCTTCCAAAGAGCTAATTTTTATTGCTCCTGAACGATATACCTCCTCAATAACATATGGTCCTTCCCATTTTGAGAGTAATTTCCCTGCAAAAAATCTGAGACGAGACCGATACAATAGGACTTTATCTCCAACATTAAATTCTCTTTTAATAATTCTTCTATCATGCCACTTCTTAACTTTCTCCTTAAAAAGTTTAGCATTTTCATAAGCTTCATTTCTCCATTCATCTAAAGAACTCAATTGTAGCAACCTCTTCTTACCGGCAAGTTTAAAATCTTTATTAAGTTCTCTTACAGCCCAATAAGCTTTGTGCTCTAGTTCTAAAGGTAAATGACAAGCTTTTCCATAAACCATTTTATAAGGAGACATTCCCATAGGATTTTTATAAGCAGTTCTATAAGCCCACAATGCTTCCTTTAACTTACTAGCCCAATTCTTTCTAGATTTATTAACAGTCTTTCCCAAGATAGCTTTAATTTCTCTATTCGATAATTCTACTTGCCCACTAGTTTGAGGATGATAAGCTGAAGCAATTCTATGATTAATACCATACTTGGCAAGAGTTTTTCTAAAACCACCATGAATAAAATGTGAACCTCCATCAGTCATAATATATCTAGGTACTCCAAATCTAGGAAATATAACATCTATAAGCATTTTTATAGAGGTCTCACCATCAGCACTTTTTGTAGGTATAGCTTCTACCCATTTAGTAACATAATCAACAGCGACAAGTATATGAGTGTTACCTTCTGAAGAAGGGAAAGGACCCATGAAGTCAAATCCCCAACAATCAAATGGTTCAATAACAAGAGTATAATTCATAGGCATTTCATTGCGTCTAGAGATATTACCAACTCTTTGACATTCATCACAAGATAAGATAAACTTTCTTGCATCCTTGAAAAGTGTTGGCCAATAAAAACCTGATTGTAGAACCTTTTGTGCGGTTCTATCTCCGGCGTGATGTCCTCCATAAACACTACCATGGCATTTACTCAATATCTCTTGTTGTTCATATTCTGGGACACATCTTCGCATAATACCATCCACTCCTTCTTTATATAAGTGTGGGTCATCCCAAAAATAATGCCTCAAATCATAAAAGAATTTCCTCCTTTGCTGAGCTGAAAAGGTTGGAGGCAAATACTTCAAACAATAAAGTTAGCATAATCTGCATACCAAGGGCTCTCTCGCGAGCTCACCTTTATTACAGCCAATTGTTCATTTGGAAAACTATCATTAACAGGAACAGGATCATAAGTAATATTTTCCAATCTAGACAAATTATCAGCAACAGGATTATCAGCACCTTTCCTATCTACAATATGTAAATCAAATTCTTGCAAAAGAAGCACCCATCTAATAAGCCTTGGCTTAGCATCTTTCTTTTCCATAAGGTACCTAATCGCAGCATGATCAGTATGAATTGTGACTTTTGAATCAACAATATAGGGTCTAAACTTGTCACATGCAAAAACTACGGCTAATAACTCTTTTTCAGTTGTAGCATAATTTCTTTGAGCAGCATCTAGAGTTTTACTAGCATAGTGAATAACATTTAGTTTTTTATCTACTCGCTGTCCAAGGACAGCACCTACAGCAAAATCACTAGCATCACACATAATTTCAAAAGGTAAATTCCAATCAGGAGGTTCAACTATAGGAGCAGTTGTTAAGGCTTTCTTTAGAGTTTCAAAAGCTTCCTTACAATCATCATAAAAAACGAAAGGTACATCTTTTTGAAGAAGATTAGTAAGAGGCTTTGAAATTTTAGAGAAATCTTTAATAAACCTCCTATAAAAACCAGCATGACCAAGAATACTACGAATACCTTTAACATCCCTAGGATAGGGCATCTTCTCAATTGCTTCAACTTTAGCTCTATCAACTTCAATACCTCTTTCAGAAATTTTATGTCCCAATACAATTCCTTCATTAACCATAAAGTGACATTTCTCCCAATTAAGAACAAGGTTAGTTTCTTCACATCTCTGCAAAACTTTATCAAGGTTTCGCAAGCAATTATCAAAAGAATTCCCATAGACAGAAAAATCATCCATGAATACCTCAACAATCTTTTCACAAAAGCCATGAAAAATAGCAGACATGCATCTTTGAAAAGTAGCAGGAGCATTACACAAACCAAAAGGCATATGCCTATAAGCATAAGTTCCATAGGGACAAGTGAAAGTGGTTTTCTCTTGATCTTTAGCTTTAACAGCAATTTGTGAAAACCCAGAATATCCATCAAGAAAACAGAAATGAGTATTTTTAGAAAACCTTTCTAACATTTGATCAATAAAAGGTAAAGGGTAATGATCTTTCTTAGTAACTTTATTAACTTTTCTAAAATCAATGCACATTCTATACCCTACAACTACTCTTTGAGGAATAAGCTCATCATTATCATTAGGCACAACAGTTATTCCTCCTTTCTTAGGAACACAATGCACAGGACTAACCCATCTACTATCAGCAATAGGATATATAATACCTGCTTCAAGGAGTAATACCTCATTTCTTACCACATCCTTCATCTTGGGAATTAGACGATGCTGATGTTCAACAACAGGTTTTGCACCATCTTCTATATTAATAGCATGTTGACAAATAGCAGGAGAAATCCCCTTCAAATCATCAAGAGTATAGCCAATAGCTCCTCGGTGCTTCTTCAATATTTCCAATAACCTTTCTTCCTCGATATCTGAAAGCTTAGCACTAATAATAACAGGATATGTTTTCTTCTCATCAATATAAGCATACTTAAGATTATCAGGTAATGGTTTCAAATCAAATACAGGATCTTCCTTTGGTGGTGGTGTTACACCTAAATCTTCAACCGGTAAGTCATGTTTAAGAATAGGTTGACGAAGGAAAATTTCATCAAGCTCATCCCTTTCTTCCCTAAAAACTTCACTCTCACTATTCTCCAAATGTTGCTGCAAAGGATTACTAGGAGCAAGAGCAATAGATGCACACTGTTCAACTCTAAAATCTTCATTAGGCAAATCAGCTTTATAAGGAGTTTTGGCAAATTTAGAGAAGTTAAACTCATAAGATTCACCAACAAATTTAGTAACAATTTTCTCTTTCTTGCAATCTATAATAGCTCCACATGTATTTAGAAAAGGTCTACCAAAAATAATAGGACAAAACTTACTAGCAGCAGAACCAAGTACCAAAAAGTCAGCAGGATATTTAATCTTACCACATAGAACTTCAACATCTCGAACAATACCAATGGGAGAGATAGTTTCTCTATTAGCTAGCCGAATAATCACATCAATATCTTCAAGTTCACAAGAACCAATTTCATGCATAATTTCCGTGTAGAGCTCATAAGGAATGGCACTAATACTTGCACCAATGTCGCATAAACCATAATAGCAATGATCACCAATTCGAACAGAGAGCACAGGAACACTGGCTTTCATAGACTTATTAGGATGCGAAACAATATTAGAAGCATCTTCACAAAAAATAATATGACCATCTTCCACATTTTCAGTAACAAGATCTTTAACTATTGCAACAGCAGGTTCAACTTTTATTTGTTCTTCAGGTTCTATAGGTTTCTTTGCACTTTTATTAACTACACTAGTTATAACAGAATACTCCTTCATTTTAGCAGGGAAAGGAGTTTTTTCAATATAAGCTTCAGGAAGAACATGATCAACAGTTTTAATTTCAATACATTTACCTTTAGGTGAATCAACTTTATCTTTATATGGTTCATGATACTTATCAAAATTCTTCCTAGGAAATTCAAAATGAGAGGCAAAGGCTTTATAAATATTTGCAACAACTTGAGAGTCAAGACCATATGTAGCACTCATATTACGATATTCATCAGTATCCATAAAAGTTTCAATGCATTCATAATTATAATTTATACCTGACACTCTACCTTTGTCGTTCTCCCATCCTTCAGTATTTTCTTGGATTCGATCAAGAAGGTCCCATTTAAACTCTTCTTTATTGCGCGTGAATGATCCAGAACAAGAAGTATCCAGCAAGGTTTTATCTTGAAAAGACAGTCTTGCATAGAAATTATCAATAATAATATTACCAGGAAGCTCATGAATGGGGCATTTGAGCATTAAAGACTTCAATCTCCCCCACGCTTGGGCAATACTCTCTCCATCATGAGGCCAAAAATTATATATACGGTTGCGGTCTTTGTGAATTTCACTTGGAGGATAGAATTTAGAGTAAAATACAGGCACAATATCCTTCCAATCAAGAGAACGCCCATCCTTCAGCAGTTTATACCAATGCGCCGCTTTACCAGATAGCGACATAACAAATAATTTCTTCCTAACTTCATCCATTGAAATACCTGCACATTTGAATAACCCGCATAATTCATGTAAAAACAGTAAATGATCTCCAGGATGCACAGTTCCATCCCCTTCATAGCGGTTATCCACAACACGTTCAATAATTTTCATAGGTATTTTATACGGTATTACTTCCTCACCTGGCGCCTCATCCACTACCGTTGTAGTACTAGTAGATTTTCCAAATAGAAATTCAAGGGAGGATCTCTCCATAATGACTTATAGTAGCAAGCAGAAACAAAATCAGCACGTACAGTAAAAGTTTCCCTTACCAATAGCGCTTCACTCCCCGGCAACGGCGCCAGAAAATAGTCTTGATGACCCACAAGTATAGGGGGTGTATCGTAGTACTTTCGATAAATAAGAGTGTCGAACCCAACGAGGAGCAGAAGGTGTTGACAAGCAGTTTCGATGAAGGGTTCACTGTAAATGCTCACAGACAAGTTTTAGGGGGTTTTGATATAGCAGATAAATAAAGTACAAGTAAATAAAATGCGAGAGAAATAATTGCAACGAGTGGCCCAATCCTTTTTAGCACAAAGGACAAGCCGGTTTGTTTACTTATAATGACCAAACGTTCTTGAGGACACACGGGGATTTTAGTCTAGTGCTTTCGCTTCATACGGCTGATTAATCTTCATTGTTTTGATAAGTGTTGTGTGGGTGAACCTATGCTAATGCACCGCCCTTCCTAGGACTAATACATACTTGTGATTATACCCCTTGCAAGCATCCGCAAATACAAGAAAGTAATTAAGATAAATCTAACCACAGCCTTAAACTCTGAGATCCTGCTATCCCTCCTGCACCGATATACTAACGGGGGTTTAGGTTGCTGTCACTCCGGCAACCCCACAATTAGCAAACGAATACAAGATGCACTCCCCTAGGCCCATAAAGGTGAAGTATCATGTAGTCGACGTTCACATGACACCACTAGAAGAGTAACACCACAACTTAAATATCATAACATTGAATACTACTCAACAATAATTCACTACTAACATCTAGACTTCACCCATGTCCTCAAGAACTAAACGAACTACTCACGAGACATCATATGGAACATGATCAGAGGTGATATGATGATGAATAACAATCTGAACATAAACCTTGGTTCAATGGTTTCACTCAATAGCATCAATAACAAGTAGTAATCAACACCGGGAGAGTTTCCCCTATCAAACAATCAAGATCCAACCCAAATCGTTACAGCGGTGACGAGATGCAGCGGTGGAGATGGCGGTGTAGATGGTGGAGATGATGACGATGGTGATGGAGATGATGTCCAGCTCGATGATGATGGCGATGGCGTCGATTTCCTCCGGAGGGAATTTCCCGGCGGATTCCTGCCCGCCGGAGAGCTCTTTTCTCTCTGGTGTTTCGCCCGCAGAGCAGGCGGCTATGTCAATTCTCCGTAACTCTCTAGGTCTTAGGTTTTCGGGACGAAGAAGTACGCGAAGGAGAGGCGGAGGGGGAGGGCCCCCTCCCCACAAGGCGGCGCGGCCAGGCCAGGGCCCGCGCCGGCCTATGGGCGGGCCCATGGCGGCTCCTCCCGGCTCCTCCTTTTGGCTCCCTTCGTCTTCTGGAAAAATAGGATTTTCCGTATAAATTCCGTCAATTGTTGATCTTCGGAAATATGGTGTCCTGACGGTGCTTTTTCCAGCAGAATCCTGACTCCGGTGAATAATTCTCCAATGATCACGAAACATGCAAAATAGATGAAATAACATAAGTATCATCTCTAAATATGAAATATATCAATGAATAACAGCAAATTATGATATAAAATAGTGATGCAAAATGGACGTATCAACTCCCCCCAAGCTTAGACCTCGCTTGTCCCCAAGCGAAACTGAGCTCGATAAACAAGACCACATGTTTATGGAGTGAAGAGTCGATAAATAAAATACGGACAAGAAGCATCATATTGATTCACACAAGATATTCTAGTAAACATTCTCTTCATATAACTCAGCTCGAAATAAGTAAAGAGAAATCACAAGTAAAGGTGCATAGGAAATCATAAATGGTTATGGCAAACTTTGTTCTTGGTCAGAGAACTACTAACAGATTGTACTTATCTTCTGCGACTTGATGGCTGTTCTTGGCTCGTATTGGATAGAATGGGCCGCCAGCTCCAGCGCCCACTTGGCGACCCGGCCGTTGGCGTCCTTGCTGCCAATGATTTCCGCCAAGGGTGCTGTGGCCACCACCTTGATGGGGTGCTCTTGGAAGTAGTGCTTGAGCTTCTTGGCCGCCATGTACACGCCATAGGTGACCTTCTGGTAGTGGGGGTAGTTTTGCTTCGACTGGGAAAGCACTTCACTCAGGTAATAGACTGGGCGCTGGACCGGCTGCTCCTTGCCGGCCTCTTTGCGCTCCACCACCAGGACAACGCTAACCACTCGATTGGTGGCTGCGATGTACAAGAGCATCGGCTCCACTGAAGCCGGCGATGCCAAGACGGGCGTAGTCGAGAGCATGCGCTTCAATCGCGGAAGGCTTCATCCGCCTGCGGCGTCCAGCTGAAGGAGTTTGTCTTTTTGAGCAACTGGTACAGGGGCAGTGCCTTCTCCCCAGCCGGCTGACGAAGCGGCTCAAGGAGGCCAGGCATCCGGTGAACTTCTGGACGTCCTTGAGGCACTGCGGCAGTTCCATCTTTTCAATGGCACTGATCTTCTCCGGGTTGGCTTCGATTCCCCGCTGAGAGACGAGGTAGCCCAGGAGCTGGCCAGACGGCACGCCGAAAGTGCACTTGGCCGGGTTGAGCTTCATCCGGAATCTTCGCAGATTGGTGAAGGTTTCTCTCAGGTCATCAAGGAGGGTAGGCATCTCCTTGGTTTTTACAACGACATCATCCACGTATGTGTGAACATTTCTGCCGATTTGATCCTGCAAACACTTTTGCATGCACCTTTGGTAGGTGGCGCCTGCATTTTTCAAGCCGAATGGCATAGTCGTGTAGCAGTAAGCCCCATACGGGGTAATGAACGAAGTCTTTATTTGATCAGCCGGATTCAAAGGAATCTGGTGGTAGCCTGAATAAGCATCTAAAAAAGACAACAGTTCACAGCCGGCAGTCGAGTCTATGACTTGATCTATGCGCGGCAGGGGGAGGGGTCCTTCGGGCACGCCTTGTTGAGGCTGGTGTAGTCGATACACATGCGCCAGGAGCCGTTCTTCTTCAAAACCAGGACCGGGTTCGCCAACCAGTCCGGGTGCAGCACTTCCATGATGAAGCCGGCAGCTAGGAGCCGGGCGATTTCTTCACCGATGGCCTTTCTTCTTTCTTCGGCGAAGCGCCTGAGGGGCTGCTTCACCGGCTTGGCTTCAGGCCTGACGTGGAGGTGGTGCTCAGCCAACTCCCTCGGCACACCCGGCATGTCCCTTGGAGACCATGCAAAGATGTCCCGATTCTCACGGAGGAAGCTGGTGAGCTCGCTTTCCTATTTGCTGCTCAAGCCGGCACCGATGGTGACGAACTTGTCCGGCTGCGCCGGGTCGAGCAGGATCTTCTTGGTGTCGTTGGCCGGCTGGAAGTGAGTCGTCCCAGCCGGGTTGCCTACAGCCGGCATGCCCGACTGCGCGGCCTTGGCCATGGCGACGGCGTCGCTGATGAGCTGCTTCTCGGCAGCTATGACCAGTGTCTGGGCCATCTTTGAGCTCTGGGTGGCGCACTCCATAGAGCGACGATAGTCGCCGGCTATGGTAATGACCCCCTTTGGGCCCGGCAGCTTCATCCTCAGGTACCCGTAGTGGGGCACCGCCATTAACTTGGTTAGGGCCGGCCTGCCCAGGAGCGCGTGGTAGGGACTGACCAGGTCCACCACCTCGAACTCGACGTTCTCCGTGCGGAAGTGGTCCGGCTTGCCGAACATGACCTCCAGCGTGATCCGGCCGATCGGCTGGCACGAGTGGCCTGGCACGATGCCGTGGAAGACGGTGGGGGTGGGGCGCAACTCGGCCTCCTGGATGCCCAGCTTGCGGGCGGTGTCGCGGTAGAGGATGTTGATGCTGCTGCCGCCGTCGATGAGGATGCGCGAGAAACGCACGCTGCGCCGGCTTGTGCCGATGGTGGGGTCGAGGACCATGGCGTAGCTGCCCGGCTTCGGCAGGACAGCCGGTGTGTCGCGGCGATCGAAGGTGATGGCCTGCTCTGACCAGTTTAGGTACTGGGGGACCGGCGGCATGACCGCGTTGACTTCGAGGGAACGGCGCTGCTGGCTCGTTTTGTCCTCCGGCTCGGTGGTGAAGACGATGTAGGTGGCATCCTCAGCCAAGTACCGGCCGCCATGGTGCACTTGGTTAGCCTCGTGGTGCTCGAGGTTGTTGTTCTCTGCGCCGGCTTGGCCACCCGGCCCGCCGGCTGGTGGAGGCGGGGGTGGAGGCGGAAGTGGCTCGCCGCTTGTCAGCCGCTTCATGAAGTGGCAGTCGCGGGTGGTGTGGTTGGAGGGGTTCTTGCCGCTATGGTACTTGCACGGCGAGTCGAGCATCTGCTCAAAGGTGTACTTCGGCTTCCAGGGCCGGTCTGCTTGTTTCTGGCGCCGGCTGCCGCCAGCCGCCGCGTGGTCCGACACGGCTGCCACATGAGCGGAACCGTACCGGCGGTCCGGCTGGTCGTTGTGCCGCTTGCCGCGGTAGTTGTCCCGCCGGCTGCCATGATGGCCGCCCTCGGCCGGCTTGTGCTCGGCCGGCTTGTTGTTGTCCCGCCTGGACGGAGCCGGCGAAATCTCAGCCGGGGCGCTGCTGGCTCCCTCAGCCAGCGCATACTTGTCCGCGATGGCCATCAAGGCGGCCATCGTCTTGGGCTCGCTGCGGCGCAGTTTGTGCCACAGCATGGTGTTGGGCCGGCAGCCGGCCATAAAGAAGCCGACTGCCTGGATCTCGTGCACGCCCTCGCAGGAGTTGCGCATTTCGCACCAACGCGTCAGGTATGCGCGATCCGTCTCGTCCGGGCCCTGCTTGCACATCTCGAGCTGTTGGGGGCGACCCGGCCGGCGGTAGGTGCCGGTGAAGTTGCTGATGAAGGCCTCCTCGAAGTCGAGCCAGCCGTTGATGCTGCCGGCTGGCAGGTTGTTGAGCCATGTGCGGGCGGAGCCGAGCAGCATGAGGGGGGAGTAGCGCACAGCCCAGCGCTTGTTGCCTTTGGCGATGCCGACTGCGGTGGAGTAATCCTGCAGCCAGTCCTCCGGCTTGGCCGTGCCGTCGTACTTGGGCGTGTCGCGGGGGAGTTGGAAGCCGTCGATCATGGGCTCGTTGAGGATCCGCGGCCCGAAGCACTTGGGGCCGGCTGGCCCTTCTTCCTCCGCAATGCGGGATTCGACCAGCCGGTCGAGGCGATCTCTGGCGTCGGCCGGCTCGATGCGTGGGCCCAGCCGGGAGTGGGCCGGCTGGCGGTGACCACTGGCCTCCGGGGCCGCGCGGTGCTGGCGTCTTGGCGCCGGCCTCTCGGATTCTTCTTCCTCACGCCGGCTTGATGGTGGCCGGCTGCGGCCGCTGTTGCCACTGGGCGGCCGGCTTGTGCGGCTGGAACTTGCCCGGGAATCCCGGTGCCGGCTTGGTGCAGGGGAGGCGGATTCGGCCGTGTCCCTTGGGCCGTCCATGTCGTTGCCTGCAGCGCCGCGAGCGTGAGAAGCTCTGGGGGCAGTGGCGTACCTGGGGTCGGCCGACTGCTTGGCGGCCGCGTTGAGCAGCTCAGTTACCCGCTTTGTCTGGCGGCGTAACTCTTCGCCTTCGAGGCGGTTCAGCTCTTCTGCGGCGGCTTGCGCCGCGCGCATGTTCTTGTCGGGGGTGTTGTAGACGGGTTGCTCCGCGGACGGAGCCGGCGATTCTGCGCCGTCCCGGGCGATCTCGGCGCCCAGGCCGCCTCCCCTCCGGCGTATCTGGCCGGCTCGGCTTGGGTGTCGCCGCCTGGCGTGAAGCCGTGGGCGCGGTCGTACTCGCGCCGGTTGATCTCCAGCTGGCGCTTGGCAGCAGCCAGCTCTTCAGCCTGCCTGAGGAGGAGCTGGCGGTGCGCCTCCAGGTCTTTCTCGATGGTGGCGGGGTCGCCTCCGGCTGTGAGCGGTGAGCTCAACTTTGCCCGGACTTCGTCCAAGCGGGACGGTGGTGCTGGGGCCTTTGGGCCCGAGCCGGATGCGCCGGCGTCCCTCGCGGTGCGCTCCAACTCGGGGCCGCGGACGCGAGTGGACTTGTCGCCGGCGTCATCGCCGGTGGCCATGACCTCCTGCATGATGCAGGGGCTGGCGGTGGTGAGGCTGGCGCCGGCTCCAGGAGGAGGGCTTGCGCAGCGCAGGATCTCGCGCGGGTAGCGCGGTGGTGCGATGGTGGCGACGTAGACGTCGAAGCCGCCGAAGCTGATGACGTTGCCGCCGGCAGCGTTGTCGCTGACGCAGTCGAGGGAGCCGAATCTCCAGATCAAGCCTGAAGCGACCCGCTCGCCGGTGGTGATGGTGAGGCCCGTCCGGATGAAGACACCGCCCGCGGACGCTGAAGGCCCCACGGTGGGCGCCAAATGTCGTGGTATCATCATGACATATGCCATAGGGTGGCTAATCGAGGTGGTTCCTAGATGGTCTCACGGTGGTATCCGGATGCGGGTATGGGGACGAGTGACACGGTCGACGTACCCAGGTTCGAGGCCCTCCTGGAGGTAACACCTCTACTCCTGCTATGAGTGTATATGGTGATCACACAGTACAATGGTGCTCCTAGAGCTGTATCCGGCTGCTCCTGGGAGGCGAAGGTCTCTCTCACAGGGCAGCGCTAAGACTAGAGTGAGTAAGAAGTGATCGATCGTCCCCCGCACGAGGGGGGTAGCCCGGCTTATATAGGCACCGGCACTTTACATATAAGTCCCTATAGTCTAGTGGCCGGCTTGGCCGGCTCCGGCTTCCGCTCCTTCCCGAGGCGTTGACGTCATGGAGCCGTTGAGGCGTAGTGGCACGTCCCATCCGCCTGCCCGAGTCAGCGGTATGGCGAGGAGGTGTCTCTGTCGCCATCATGCCCTGTAGCCGGTACGGACCTACGTACGTCATGATGGCCTGTCCGCCGCGTGGCACTGTTGCTCCACAGTGCCCCGCGCTTTACGGGAGATGAGGTCAGCGTGGACCTTTGAACCCGGACCACCTACCCAGTTCCTTCTAGTGCAAGACTCGCCAGCCTCGAGTCGGTCTAGGATACAAACCCCAGTCGGATATGGCTTAGAAGCCGGCCCAGCTACAGCGTTGAAGGCCGTAGCCAGGCCGACTAGGACTTAGAGCCGCCGGCTCCCGAGGCAGCCGGCCACGGCTCCAGCCGGCTGCTCCTCAGCCGGCCTTTACCGCGAGCCGGCCAAACTCAAGCCGGCTGCTCCGCGTCCATTGCCCTACCCGGGGTCTTCCCCCCGACAGCAAGATCAGTAACTCCCGGAGATTGTCCTAGCGATTGCATTGGCGCACGAGCTTTGCACGTGTAGTCGGATCGTCAAGCACGAACTCCACCAACAAATCGAAGTTATCATACTCTCATTGAAAGATCGGACACCTTTGCCCTATCAAGTGGTATCAGATTTCAGGTTGCTCGGTGAGATTTTACAGTTTTCGTAGTGTAGATTGCATCTGCCATCATACCCATAAACCACAAAAAAGCCAACAATACAGTTAGGGTTTTAGATCATCGTCCCATAAACCACCTGCCATGTCTTGCATTGTCTTCTTAGTTTTGCATAGTTGAATTTGTGTGTGCATCTTCGTGTCAAGTTGCTGGTCTTAGCGTCTAGTTCCTTTAGAGTTTCGAGTTCTGGTCATATTAGTCACGCCGCCGCCGCCGCTCGCACCATACGCAGATCACCGCCACCACCGCCATATACTCCACCATATACCCCGCCATATAATTCCGCCATTGCCATATACACCGCCATATACTTCCGCCACATCCATCTACACCCGCCATATACTTCCACCACCGCCATATACATCTTCCATATACCATGTTTTCTACCGCGACATGGTTTCGTGCTGTTTCTCTGCTGCGACAGAGTCTGTATAGACTAAGGTTTTCCAGTTTTCCTTAATAGTTGTTGCCTTCTAATTTAATCCGTGTTGTAGAAAAAAATTCCGTGAGATAAGTTTTGGCCGCCGGTAAAGAATTGTGAAGGAGAGCAAAAAAAAGTCTGGAACCGCCTCCAAAAAAATTTCCGGCTACACTAGTTTTCGGCCGTGGAGATCACTTTTCGCCACTGGCAGTTATAGCGACATTTTTTTGACGCTTGTGCGCTTTTTAGAAATTTCGACAATTTTTTCTGAGGCTATACTATTTTTAGACCTCGGGAATCAGTTTGAGACACTCGCCATCATAGTGATTTTTCGCATCTTGGTTCGCCACATCATCGGCACCTCATCGCTGCCAGTTGCTTGTGTTCCGCGCTATGAACTTGTTAGTGTTCTAGGCTCGCGTCTCTAGTACGGTCTAACCTAGGACCAGCACAGTACCGTTGTAGAGCATACTTTCAATATTGCATTGCTGTTTTGACAATTGTTGTTTTTGCTACGATATTAGCCTTCATACAGCTCTACATATTGTCTCCACGTGCTTTGACAATATTTGGAGACGTTGATCATTGCTGGTTGCTACATCGCCTTCCTACTGTTTGGTAAGAACTTGTAAGAGATTCGTATTTTGCTTGATGGATTATGCGTGCACCTCCATCTTCCATAGTTTGTAGGCAAATACACTGTTGCTTGTTGCATACTAACCATGACAGGAACTACATCGGCGACCGTTGACCCGGATAAGATGACGACTGTAGAGTTGTATGCTCACTTCAGCCACCTTTTGGGCGGGCATGCAACCGACGTGGATGCGCGTCTTGGTGACGTTGATGCTAAACTCATCGACGCGTTGGACAAGATGGATGGCCTCGAGGCAGCTTTCAACTCCAAGCTCGATGCCAAGTTCCAGGAGGTGTTGGCTCGGTTACCGCAGCCTCGCGACAACGTGCGACGACGCGCACGCCGCGTTCCTTGTGAGGAGGTGCCTGGGAGTACCTTTCCTGCTGCAGCAGCCGCGCCTGAAGCGGCCTCTGACGAAGGATACGATGATTATGGAGGAGAAGAGGAGCTGGTCGATGAGAACATGCTGGACGGCGAAGAGGTCGAACAACCTGCACATGTTCGTCCACGGCAACTGAACCGCAACGCTCGCCCACCTCCACGACCGGTACGTGATGATGATCATGTTGCTAAACTTAAATTGAATATTCCGCCATTTAAGGGTAGATATAATCCTGATGCATATCTTTCTTGGGAATTGGAAGTAGAGCAACACTTTGCATGTTTACGATATCATGATCATTTGCGTGTTAGTGCTGCTAATTGTGAGTTCACAGATTTTGCATCTATTTGGTGTCTGAACATTGTAGAGTACATCATTCTAATATTCCTACTACTTGGATTGGTTTAAAACTTGCTATGCGTACTTGTTTTGTTCCTCCATATTACCAGCGTGATTTTCTTAAAAAATTGTCTCATTTAGAACAAGGAAAAAAATTCTGTAGCAGACTATTATCAAGAATTGCAAACTGGCATGATGCACTGTGGTATTGTAGAAGATAATGGGGCTATGCTTGCACGTTTCGTTGGTGGTTTGAATAGAATATTCAACATATTTTAGATTATAAGGAGTACAACACTATTACTCGCTTGTTTCATCTTGCTTGCAAAGTTGAACGTGAAGTGCAGGATCGTCAACCACCATGGAGAAGAGCTAATATTTCTGCAGGTCGTCCATCGTTGTGGTCTCGTGACAATCAGCGCCACCATCTCGTGGGGCTACACCAACACCTACTACCTCCAAGTACACCACGCCTGCATCACGAGAACCACCTGCTACTACTCCACCACCATCTTCTGGTCCTCCACGGGGAAGACGCGCGATATTCAGTGTCGCAAATGCTTGGGTTTTGGTCACATAGAAAGAGAATGCAGGACCAAATGTGTCATGTTGGTGCGTGAAGATGGAGAATTTGATTCTGCAAGTGACTTTGATGAAGATTTATTGGCCCTTATTGCTGCACGTGATGGCGCCAATTCTGATTCTGAGAGAGAGATGGAGAAGCTGACACTGCTGATCAGTATAAGAGCTTTGTTGCACAACATGTATTGAGCGTGCAATTGAGCAAATCTGAGCATGATCAACGCCACAATCTGTTTCAAACAAGAGGCGTTGTAAAAGAGCGAGCTATACGGATCATCATTGATGGACGGAGTTGCAATAATCTGGCTAGCGTTGACACGGTGGAGAAGCTTCTCTACCTACGAGACAACGCACACACCCATATTACATTCAATGGTTTGAGAGCTCTCGGAAGCTCAAGGTAACAAGAACTACACGTCTGCATTTTACTATTGGTACATATTCTGATTTTGTTGATTGTGATGTTGTACCTATGCAAGCTTGTTCTTTATTACTTGGTAGACCTTGGAAATTTGATAGAGAATATGTTCATAATGGTAAACTAATCAGTATTCTCTTATGCATGATGGAAAGAAAATTGGTCTCAAACCTATGACTCCTGAACAAATATTAAAAGATGATGTTGCTAGAGCTAGTAGAGTAAAAATCGAGGAGAAACATAAGAGTGAAAATCAGATTGTTGCTGCAGATTTTGTGCCACATAAGACTAATACTTCGAACCATGCTACTGAAATTCGTTTGCTTGCTAGCAAATCTGATATTGCTGAACTTGATGTGAACACTACTCAATGCTATGCTATTATTTGCAAAGAAGTTCTGTTTTCATTTGAGTATATGCCCCCTTCTTTGCCACCTGCGGTTGCTAACCTTTTGCAGGAATTCATTGATGTGTTCCCACAAGATGTTCCACCTGGACTACCACCTATTTGTGGGATAGAACACCAGATTGACTTGATTCCAGGAGCTTCGCTGCCCAACCTTGCGACGTACCATACCAATCCTGAAGAGACCAAAGAGATTCAGCAAAAAATTCAGGTTCTCCAAGATAAAGGTTACATTCGTGAGTCTCTTAGTCCATGTGACATAGGCATCCCCAATGGGCCTGCCGAAGAAGGTACCCGGGGTTTACTGAACGCCCACGACCCGAAGGTTATGAAGCCCGGAAGCCCAGTTATGAAATAGTTTGGAAACATAGAGTTGTATTAGGATTAATGACTTCTAACTATCACGGGACAAACTCAAAGAGTCTCCCGGACTTTGTAACTTGTACATCACGAAACCCTCGGCTCCGCCTCCTATATAAGGGGGAGTCGAGGGACAAAGAGAGGATCGATTCATTGTTAACACAACCCTAGTTTTCATAGCAGTCGAGTACTTTTCCGGCTAAAACCTTCGAGATCTACTTGCCCTCTACTTCCAACAAAACCCTAGTCTACAACTTGTAGGCATTGACAAGTTAATACCTTGTCAATTGGCGCCGTCTGTGGGAATTAGAGGCGACAAGGAGACGATCTCGATGGCATCACCAACATCGACAGCATCCTCGGTAGCAAGCAACGCGATGGATCGAGGTAAACAGATCGAAACTATTCTAGTCGATTTTGTTCCTCACCCGCTGTAACACCCCAACTTTTGGAAACATGTTTAATTGTCCTTAGTGCAAATTAGGGGGAACAAAAACTTTTTCTATAAACTAATTTGATGAATTGCCTTGATCTGTTGGTAGATGAATTGTCTTGATTTGCTTGTTGAGTTTTGTTTTGAGCTACCCTTAAGAACAACACCTCTAGTGGTTAAACAAGCAACTCACCTAACAAAACACTTGTGTGGCTTAGGAAGAATTGTTTTCCTTCTTACTACATCAAACCTCTCTCCTGATGGCAACATGAGTGTTCCTACTTAAAATTCCTCTTTGTGTTTAAGCTAGCTCAAATCATCCTTGATTTCCAAATTTGGGATCATCTACCCCTCATCACATCCTTCTCTTATACCCACTCATCATGGTTGGTTCTGAAGCCAAGTCAACAATCTGTTTTGGCAGGCTTATAAGTTCCAGACTTTGGCAGTTGATCTCTAAGCACCCTCAACTGTTATTGTTGACCTCAATGCATGGATCTCATCTATGCAACACCCTCTTCAACCTCCACGTCTTTAATGTCTCAGTAAATCCTGGCAACTCATATATTCAACTTGATCTGGTATCCTATTCAATGTTTCAGCACCATATCACTTCTTCCTCTTTTACCTCTTGTGTTTATTTAATCCAAGTTAATATTCACAAAACCAAGAGTAGGTATGATGGGTACAATTTGTAGCCACCACCTACCCTTGAGAACACTCCTCCCTAAATGAGTTTTCTTTCTCAAAACCCTATTGTTTTCTTCAACGGTTTTAACCACAAAACCATTTCTAGTTTCATTAAAACTCTTTAAATGTTTTCTTAAAATAACAAGAGAGATTGTGGATGGTGTCTTGTATCATCTCATTCTCTTCAACCCAAAAAGACTTTCTATAAAAGCATTTGATTTTATTCTTTCTTTTAATGCATGGTTATGGTACATGTGCCATCCTTGCACCCTTTTTGATAACACATGGGAAAAATCTATTTGGCATTATTATGCAAGTAGACCTATTTTGTTTTAAATATCTTTGGTTCTCTTTCAAAATGTTTTCAAAAGCAAGTTCCATGAAAACCCCTCCAACTTTTGATCAACTTCCATATAGTGGTCCATACCAATCCTTCCAAGTTTGATTTCAAATAAAAACCTCTGTTCATCAACAATACCTTGGATCTATCTCTTTCCATCATTTGTTTGTCACAAACAAAGTGATAACAAATTTTCCTTTTAAATGCATGACACTCTCACTCTCCATTTCTACCTCTATGTCTCTACCTCCATTGACATTACCTCCTCAATATCATGCCTTGGTCTATTCACATGGATGTTGTGCATCTCTCTCTCATTGTTCACTTGAGTTGGCAAGAATGGAGCCAGCCAATTTGTGTATGCATTCAAATTTCGGGCAGCACTACCTCCTCTTTTCCTTCTTATACAAGCCATGTCTCCCACCTAACACAATCAATAAATGGGCAGCCACCCACCTTAGCCAATCAAAAAGGAGGCAGCCAACCATCCTCGCTCTATAAAAGAGGCGTGGCCGGCCACCTCCCTTCCTTTGCTTCTCATTTTCCACTCCCCACTCATTCCTTCACTTTCTCACACTCTTCTCCTATCTCTCCCCCACGAAATATTGCTCCCCCAAGGCTCCATGGCCGGCCATGGCCATGGAAAGCCACCAAGAGGAAGCTCTCCTCCTCCCTCAAGCTCCTCCTCACCATGAGAGCATCCCTCTCCTTCTTCTCCCTAACCCTAGATGGTTTTCTCTCCTCTTCTTCTTCCTCCCTTGCTAAGATTGGATCTTGATGCAGGTGCATGTTGGTCCAAGCATGGAGAAGCTTCACCTATCCTCAGATCTGAAGTTCTTGACCAAAGTTCGTCCAAATCCCTGCAGTAATTTCTGCTATCTTGCTGTTTCAGATTCTGTACGATTTCGTAAAATCCACCAAAACTCGTGTGCAGGTCCGAATCGAGTGATTCAAAGTTCCACGGATAGATATTGGAAGGATCTACAACTTGGCGTTGGTTTCATCCTCAAATTCCTTACATATTTTCCTTGGTAAATAAAGTTCTGAAAATATGTTGATTCACTGTTTGTTAGATTTGTTCCGTTTTACAAAACCTTTTTGAGCAAACTCAACTGTGAGTGAAAGCCCTCTTCAATACCTTCATTTTTCCGTTGGTTTCACTTCGAATAACCTCCTAAAATTGAAATGGTGCACAGATCAAGATCTGGTCAGATCTGACTTTGTCGAATTAAACCAGGAGCTTGGGAACGAATTTTTGAATGAAACAAATTGGGTAAGAACCATCTTTCCAATACCTTCCAGATGCAACTGACCTCATATTTGTAGAATTTTTGTACGATTTTTGGTTAATTAAACTTGTTCTGTGTGTTCTGCAGACATGGTTGTTGGCTTTTAAATCACCAAAAATCCATCTTTGAACCTAATTGAGTGATTCCAAATTTGTAGAACTACTGAATGTTTTCTTAATC
Organism: Lolium multiflorum; assembly: GCA_030979885.1. NCBI lineage: Eukaryota > Viridiplantae > Streptophyta > Magnoliopsida > Poales > Poaceae > Lolium > Lolium multiflorum. Next base: position 260,547,420 of record CM061750.1, read on the forward strand.
ATCTCAAACAAGATTCAAGCCTTTATCTGTTCTGTAAACCCGGAGATAAAGCAAATGGTAAACACATGCAGTAACCTTGTAAATTCAATTTTGAGAGTTTCAGAAACAATTTAAACCCAAATCCAACTTTGTATGAATCTCTATTTAAATATCTTTCAAAAGCCAGTGGTCTCATATTTTTAGGATTTTTCTATGATTTATGGCGTACAGGTCTTGTTTTCTTTACAGTCAGATTCAAGCAAATTCCTAAAATAGTAGGATTAACCTTTTTGGGTGAATCCAATTGGGTTAGTCTTGTATTAATACTGGCCTTCTAGGAAAAATAGTTTTAGTCGCTGTTCATGCATATTTGTTACTGTTAGTAATGTGTATGTGTGACATGGGTTGTTGAAGCAAAACTTTTTGGTTTATTTGAAAACTTTAACCACCTCTTTGCATTAAAATTGGTCAACCAATGTTTTATTCTTGCAAAACAAAACCTCTGCAACTTAACCTTAGTTCTATTGTTTGGCTTAAGTTTTCAAATGGTGTGGCATATCATTTACTTCCTATTCTTGTGTAGTGTTATGTAAGCTTTATAAAATAGGGAGAATGATTTCCCGCTTTTCCAAAAATGTTTCAAATTATAATATGAATGTTTGTGATGCCAAACTAATGCACTTGTCCTCTTTATGATGTTATCTACCAGGGGGTACTTAGTTTGTGCCATGGTGATACCGAGAGAGGCATTTGCTAAGTTGTGAAGCTCTCATACCTTTACTAGGGAAATAAATGGGGTTTTCTTTTAGTTGCTTGGTAAGTATCTATAAGTCCTTAATATGTTAGCCTTAGTAGAGTGGTTAGCTTTTGATTGTGGATTGTTGAATGTTGTTTTGTTGGTGCTATGTGTTGATTGTGTTCCATTTTTATTTTCCAGCGATAGATGCGAATAATTCCGGAGAGGGAGAAGAAGTGGTTCGGACAAGGATATTATTTGTATTGTTGGAATTCTTATTTGATGGAGTTAAAGAAGTCCAGGGACAAATAAGCCAAGGCAAGCCATCTCTTGATCTCTGACTGTTGAATCACATATTGTGGTTACTTTGTTGTTATTCTTGTCTCTCGATTTATTTTGTGTGGTATATACTTATGTTGATGGAGCATGCTCACCGTGAGCATGTTGAATTCTCTTTGACACCTCACCTACCATCCCCTTTAGGGAAATGGTGGTCATCATCATGATCTTGGTGTACCCCTCTAAGTGTGATGGGTATGCCCACTTATCTTGTGTGTGTCGACCTCTTGACACCCTTCTTGCACCCCTTAGAGGATGATGGTTAGCATCATTCCCTCTTGTTGATACTATGCATACTTACTCCCAAGTCTGTTGAACCTCTTGTTGATACTGTGCATACTTACTCCCAAGTATGTTGAACCTCTTGTTGATGCTATGCATACTTACTCCCAAGTATGTTGAACCCCTTGTTGATGTTATGCATACTTACTCTCGAGTATGTTAAACCCCTTGTTGACCTTATGCATGCTTACCCTGAGCATGTATGCCCCGTTGACCACCTATATTATCCTCTTCTTAGCGGTATGATGATTAACATCATGACCCTTGTTAAATCATCCTACTTATGTTGTCCCTATGCATGCTTATTCTAAGTATGTATGATCCCCTTGACACCTCAATTATCATCTCCTTAGTGGTATGATGTCTAGCATCGTGCCATCAATGTATCTTAGCTCTTACATAAACTTTAGGTTGGGAACCCCTCAAGGTTTACCTTGTTGCAAAAGTTTTTGAAGAAAACCTTGGGTGAGATGACCTTACCTGAGTGTATGGTTTATGAAAGGAAAGGATCTTGGAAAAGATGGTTGGAAAGAGGAATGTGTGTGTGTAAAGTGGGTTTTTGAGAAAAACGACACACGTTTCTTTGTATTCGCCCGGAACAACTAAACCGCGCAACCACATTACCCCAACATGGGCACGGGGCTTAGCCCTAGTTTGTTGAAGCTGGCATGAGACACCTTCACAACTCTCTAGGAGGGTCACGATGACCTCTGACGCCGGGTTGCGCTCTGGAGGAGGCAATACACTGTATTAACTTATAGCCGGACGATTACTGAGGGTCTTCTGTCGTGGCGCCGGAGATACGCTCAAAAAGGAGGTATGCTGCCGGGGTGCCGGGAAGGGTTAAGCCCGCAGGGAAGGACTCATGTCGGTGGAGATAAGCGAAAGGTTATGTCTGAGTTTCTGTCATGGCATAGTTGATATGCAGGGATGATGCCCACATGATAGACTCGCGGATCTTGTGGGGAAAGTGTGCAAACTCTGCAGAGTCAAATCTATTCGAATAGTCGCGTCCGCGGTCATGGACGGTTGGAATGGCCGTTACCGAGCTGTGTCGAGTTTTGTTTTAGAAATGATTTACAAAGAAAGTGAGAAAGTGTGTGATGTACCGGAAGGGTACGGGAAAGTTTGTGTCGACCATATGGAGATGGTCGAGGAGGAAAAACAAATTGGGTTACCCCTTCCTAGTGTTTTATGTTGTGGAACTCTTTGAAGTATCTTCTTCAATTAAAGATATAAAGATGTCATAGGACCACCATAGTTGTTGGAGATATGCCCAAGAGGCAATAATAAAGTGGTTATTATAATATCTTTGTGTTTATGATAAATGTTTACATACCATGCTATAATTGTATTAACCGAAACATTGATACATGTGTGTTATGTAAACAGCAAGGAGTCCCTAGTAAGCCTCTTGTGTAACTAGCTTGTTGATTAATAGATGATCATGGTTTCGTGATCATGAACATTGGATGTTATTAATAACAAGGTTATGTCATTAATTGAATGATATAATGGAGACACACCCAAATGAGCGTAGCATAAGATCAAGTCATTAAGTTCAATTTGCTATAAGCTTTCGATACATAGTTGCCTTAATCCTTCGACCATGAGATCATGTAAATCACTTACACCGGAAGGGTACTTTGATTACATCAAACGCCATTGCGTAAATGGGTGGTTATAAAGATGGGATTAAGTATTTGGAAAGTGTGAGTTGAGGCATATGGATCAATAGTGGGATTTGTCCATCCGATGACGGATAGATATACTCTGGGCCCTCTCGGTGGAATGTCATCTGATTAGCTTGCAGGCATATGAATGGTTCATAAGAGATCACATACCACGGTACGAGTAAAGAGTACTTGTCGGTAACGAGGTTGAACAAGGTATGGAGATACCGATGATCGAACCTCGGACAAGTAAAATATCGTGAGACAAAGGGAATCGGCATCGTATGTAAATGGTTCAATCGATCACTAAGTCATCGTTGAATATGTGGGAGCCATTATGGATCTCCAGATCCCGCTATTGGTTATTGCTCGGAGAGGAGTCTCGACCATGTCTGCATAGTTCGCGAACCGTAGGGTGACGCGCTTAAGATTCGATGTCGCATAAGTAGATTTGAATATGGTATGGAGACGAAGTTTGTTCGGAGTCTCGGATGGGATCCAGGATGTCACGAGGAGGTCCGGAATAGTCCGGAGAATAAGATTCATATAAGGGAAGTTGATTTCTAGGTTTCAAAAAAGTTCGGGATTTTTCCGGTGGATGACCAGGAAGGTTCTAGAAGGTTCCGGGGGTCCCAAAAGTGGGCCCACGACCCTAGGAGGCCTAGCATGGGCTGAGGGGGTGCTCCCTAGCCTAATGGGCCAGGGGCACAAGCCCCTCAAGGCCCAGCCGGCCAACCCTAGGGTTTCCCTAGGGGGGATCAACTTGGGGGGAAGAATTCCTCTTCCCCCCACTTGGCCGCCGCCCCCTAACCCTAGATGGGAAAGGGGGCCACCCCAGCCGACCTGGCCCCCTATATAAAGAGGGGAGGGGGTGGCCGGCCACCACCCCATCATTGCCCCCTCTCCCCGCCTCTCTCCTCCACCATACGCTGCTTCGGCTTAGGCGCAACTCTGCAGCTTTTCTTCCTCCACCTCCACCACCACGGCGTCGTGCTGCTGGAACTTGGAGGAGATCTACCACACCTCCGCTGCCCGCTAGAACGGGAGAGGAAGGAGCTTCATCGACACCGTACGCGCGACCGAGTACGGAAGTGCTTGGATTGCAGCACCGGGGACGATCGTCTACATCAACAACGAGATCTGATCTCGTAGGCTTTGGAAATCTTCAAGGGTTAGTCTCATCTCCACCTCGTTGCTTCGATCTTGTAGATTAGATCTTGGGTGTTCCATAGATTAGATCTTGGATTTATTTGTCTTGCGGTAGGAAAAATTTTGTTTTCTATGCTACGAACCCCATCAGTGGTATCAGAGCCATGTCTATGCAACACAATGGTTTTGTGGGCACAATGGTTTTGTTTGGTGATGCTTTGTTTCTTCTTTGTCTTGTGGTGGGATGACGGCGGGCTAACTTTACATGGCCGCATCTCATGAGACTTGCTCCACGCTTGACATGCAACTTGTATTGCATAAGTGGCTTTGCGGGTGTCTGTCTCTCCCACCATAGTGAAGATTACAATTTGCACTTTCTATTGTCAACACTAGTATCACCGTTGTGGTTCATGTTCGTAGGTAGATTGGATCTTACTCGAAAACCCTAAACCACGTAAAATATGCAAACCAAATTAGAGGCGTCTAACTTGTTTTTGCAGGGTTTGGTGATGTGATATGGCCATGATGTGATGATGATTATATTTGATGTATGAGATTTTCATTGTTGTATTATGGCAACCGGCAGGAGCCTAATGGTTGTCTTTAATTTTTGTTAAAGACCTGCGTGTCTATTCATCATGTAATAGCTTTATTTCAAGTAGTTGTTATAGTAGCTATAAGTGATGGACAACCATGAAGCGGCGCCACTGACCTTGACGCCATGCTGGTGATGATGGAGATCATGTCCGTGCTTTGGAGATGGAGATCAAAAGCACAAGAAGAAAGGCCATATCATATCACACATTATGAATTGCATGTGATGTTAATCCTTTTATGCATCTTATTTTGCTTAGATCACGACGGTAGCATTATAAGATGATCCCTCTCACTAAATATCAAGATAATAAAGTGTTCATCCTTAGTATGCACCGTTGCTAAGACTTGTCGTTTCGAAGCATCTCGTGATGATCGGATGTGATAGACTCTACATGTGCATACAACGGGTGCAAGCCAGATTTGCACACGCGGATATTAAGGTTGCCTTGACGAGCCTAGCATGTACAGACATGGTCTCGGAACACGGGATACCGAAAGGTAGAGCATGAGTCATATGAATGATATGATGAACACTTTGAATGTTCGCCTTTGAAGCTACATCTTTTCTCGTGAAGATCGGACTTGGTGTAGTGGATTTGGTTCGTGTAATCACTAAGACAATGCGAGGGATGTTGTTTTGAGTGGGAGTTCACCTAGTTAATTTAAGAATTAAAATTGAACTCATTTTATCATAAACTTAGTCTAAATTCTTTGCAAATATGTTGTAGATCATGGCGCCCCCCTCCATCAATTTTAACCAGTTCCTAGAGAAAGAAAAGCTTAAGAGCAATGGTAGCAACTTCACTGACTGGTTCCATCATGTGAGGATTTTCCTCACTGGTGGAAGCCTGCAATATGTGCTCGATGCACCGCTAGGTCCCCCACCACCTCCTGCAGTATCCGAGGACGTAAAGGATGTTTACGAGACTCGGGTGACTCGGTACTCAAGTGTGTGCCATCCTGTGCAGCCTAGAGGCAGAGCTCTAAAAGCGTTTTGAGCACCACGACCCTTGTGAGATGATGCGTGAGCTCAAGGTTATCTTTGAAACTCATGCGGCCGTGGAGAGCTATGAGGCCTCGAAACAGTTCTTTGGCTGTATGATGGAAGAGGGCAGCTCCGTTAGTGAGCACGTGTTCGCCATGTCCGGACACGCGAAGAAGCTCAGTGACTTGGGGATTGTGATCCCTAACCAGCTGGGTATTCATCATGTCCTCCAATCACTGCCACCAAGTTACAAGAACTTCGTGATGAACTACAACATGCAGAACATGAACAAAGAGTTGCCTGAACTCTTCTCCATGCTGAAATCTGCTGAAGTAGAAATACGGAAGGAGAACCAAGTGTTGATGGTCAACAAGACCACCAGTTTCAAGAAGCAGGGCAAGCCTAAGAAGGGCAACTTCAAGAAGGGCGGCAAGAAAGTTGCGGCGCCTCCTGAGAAGCCTAAGGCTGGTCCTAAGCCTGAGACTGTGTGTTACTACTGCCAGGGGAAGGGGCACTGGAAGCGTAATTGCTCCAAAAACTAGGCCGATCTGAAGAGCGGCCATGTCAAGAAGAAAGGTATATTTGATATACATGTTATTGATGTCTATCTTACTTGTTCTCGTAGTAGTGCCTGGGTATTTGATACTGGTTCGGTTGCTCACATTTGTAACTCGAAACAGGAACTGCGGAATAAACGAAGCCGGCGAGGGACGGGGTGACGATGCGCGTTGGAAATGGATCCAAGGTCGATGTGATCGCCGTCGGCACGCTCCTCTACATCTACCTTCGGGATTAGTTTTAAACCTCAATAATTGTTATTTGGTACCTGCGTTGAGCATGAACATTATATCTGGATCTTGTTTGATGCAAGACGGTTATTCATTTAAGTCTGAGAATAATGGTTGTTCGATTTATATGAGTAATGTCTTTTATGGCCATGCACCTGAGATGAATGGTTTATTCTTGTTAAATCTCGATAGTAGTGATACACATGTTCATAACATTGATGCTAAGCGAATTAAATTGAATGATAATTCTACTTATATGTGGCACTGTCGTCTTGGTCATATTGGAGTGAAGCGCATGAAGAAACTCCATTCCGATGGACTTCTTGAGTCACTTGACTTTGAGTCACTTGACAGATGCAAAGCATGTCTAATGGGAAAAATGACTAAGACTCCATTTTCTGGTACAATGGAGCGAGCTACAAACTTATTGGAAATCATACATACCGATGTGTGCGGACCAATGAGTATAGCATCGCGCGGTGGTTATCGTTATGTTCTAACCTTCACGGATGATCTGAGTAGATATGGGTATATTTACTTTATGAAACATAAGTCCGAGACTTTCGAGAAGTTCAAGGAATTCCAAAGTGAAGTAGAAAATCAATGTAACAAGAAGATTAAGTTTCTGCGTTCTGATCGCGGAGGCGAATATCTGAGTTATGAGTTTGGCATGCATTTAAAGAAATGCGGAATACTTTCACAATTGACACCGCCGGGAACACCACAGCGCAATGGTGTGTCCGAACGTCGTAATCGAACTCTCTTAGATATGGTTCGGTCTATGATGTCTCTTACCGATTTGCCGTTATCGTTTTGGGGTTATGCATTAGAGACAGCCGCATTCACTTTAAATAGGGAACCATCTAAATCCGTTGAAACGACACCGTATGAATTATGGTTTGGGAAGAAACCTAAGCTGTCGTTCCTTAAAGTTTGGGGTTGCGAAGCTTATGTAAAGAAGTTACAACCTGACAAGCTAGAACCCAAAGCGGAGAAATGCGTCTTCATAGGATACCCTAAAGAAACAATTGGGTACACTTTCTATCACAGATCCGAAGGAAAAATCTTTGTTTCCAAGAACGGATCGTTTCTTGAGAAGGAGTTTCTCACTAAAGAAGTGACTGGAAGGAAAGTAGAACTCGACGAGGTTGATGAACCTTCTCTCATAGATCAGAGTAGCGCAGTGCTGGAAGAAGTTCCTGCGCAGCCTGCACCGATAGGAGAGGAAGCAAATGATGATGATCATGAAGCTTCGAACGAGGAAGCTACTGAACCTCGCAGATCGACGAGGGAACGTACCACTCCTGATTGGTATGATCCCTGTCTAAATGTCATGATTGTGGATAACAATGATGAAGACCCTGCGATGTATGAAGAAGCGATGATGAGCCCAGATTCCAACAAATGGCAAGAAGCCATGAAATCCAAAATTGTATCCATGTATGATAACCAAGTATGGACTTTGGTAGACTTACCTGATAGCCGCAAGGCTGTCGAGAATAAATGGATCTTCAAGAGAAAAACAGATGCTGATGGTAACATTACCGTCTATAAGGCTCGACTTGTCGCGAAGGGGTTCCGACAAATTCAAGGAGTTGACTACGATGAGACTTTCTCACCTGTAGCGAAGCTAAAGTGAGGATTTTGTTAGCAATAGCTGCATTTTTCGATTATGAGATTTGGCAGATGGATGTCAAAACGGCATTCCTTAATGGAGATATTGAGGAAGAGTTGTATATGGTACAACCCAAAGGTTTTGTCGATCCTAAAAATGCTGACAAGGTATGCAAACTTCAGCGTTCCATTTATGGACTGAAGCAAGCATCCCGGAGTTGGAACCTACGCTTTGATAGAGTGATCAAAGACTTCGGTTTTATACGGACTCATGGTGAGGCCTGTATTTACAAGAAAGTGAGTGGGAGCTCTGTAGCGTTCCTGATATTGTATGTAGATGACATATTATTAATTGGGAATGATATAGAACTATTAAGCAGCATTAAAGGTTATTTGAATAAGTCTTTTTCAATGAAAGACCTTGGTGAAGCAGCATACATTTTAGGCATCAAGATTTATAGAGATAGATCAAGACGCCTAATAGGCCTTTCACAGAGTACATACCTAGACAAGATTCTAAAGAAGTTTAGAATGGATGAAAGCAAGAAAGGGTTCTTGCCTATGTTGCCAGGTAATGTTTTGAGTAAGACTCAAGGTCCGGCTACGGCAGATGAAAGAGAGAGGATGATCAAGATCCCCTATGCTTCGGCAGTAGGCTCTATCATGTATGCCATGCTGTGTACTAGACCGGATATCGCACATGCTATTAGTTTGACCAGCAGATATCAAAGTGATCCAGGGATGGAACACTGGACAGCGGTCAAGAATATCCTGAAGTACTTGAAAAGGACTAAGGATATGTTTCTTTGTTATGGCGGTGACCAAGAGCTAGTTGTAACCAGTTACACCGATGCAAGTTGGAACACCGATCCTGATTACTCTAAGTCTCAGTCTGGGTACGTGTTTATATTGAATGGTGCGGCAGTAAGCTGGAGCAGTTCCAAGCAGTACACGGTGGCGAAATCTTCAACGGAATCTGAATATATAGCGGCTTCAGAGGCTTCATCGGAAGCGGTATGGATGAAGAGGTTCATTGTTGAGCTTGGTGTGGTTCCTAGTGCATTGGAACCGTTAGTCATTTATTGTGACAACACGGGTGCCATCGCCAATGCAAAGGAACCAAGGTCACACAAGAAGCTAAAGCATATCAAGCTGCGTTTTCATTCGATTCACGAGTACATCAAAGATGGTGAAGTAGAGATTTGCAAAGTACACACAGATCTGAATGTTGCAGATCCGTTGACTAAAGCTCTCCCTAGGGCAAAGCATGACCAACACCAGAATGCTATGGGTGTTAGGTACCTTACAATGTAATCTAGATTATTGACTCTAGTGCAAGTGGGGGACTGTTGGAGATATGCCCAAGAGGCAATAATAAAGTGGTTATTATAATATCTTTGTGTTTATGATAAATGTTTACATACCATGCTATAATTGTATTAACCGAAACATTGATACATGTGTGTTATGTAAACAACAAGGAGTCCCTAGTAAGCATCTTGTATAACTAGCTTGTTGATTAATAGATGATCATGGTTACGTGATCATGAACATTGGATGTTATTAATAACAAGGTTATGTCATTAGTTGAATGATATAATGGACACACACCCAAATGAGCGTAGCATAAGATCAAGTCATTAAGTTCAATTTGCTATAAGCTTTCGATACATAGTTGCCTTAGTCCTTCGACCATGAGATCATGTAAATCACTTACACCGGAAGGGTACTTTGATTACATCAAACGCCATTGCGTAAATGGGTGGTTATAAAGATGGGATTAAGTATTTGGAAAGTGTGAGTTGAGGCATATGGATCAATAGTGGGATTTGTCCATCCTGATGACGGATAGATATACTCTGGGCCCTCTCGGTGGAATGTCATCTGATTAGCTTGCAAGCATATGAATGGTTCATAAGAGATCACATACCACGGTACGAGTAAAGAGTACTTGTCGGTAACGAGGTTGAACAAGGTATGGAGATACCGATGATCGAACCTCGGACAAGTAAAATATCGCGAGACAAAGGGAATCGGCATCGTATGTAAATGGTTCAATCGATCACTAAGTCATCATTGAATATGTGGGAGCCATTATGGATCTCCGATCCCGCTATTGGTTATTGCTCGGAGAGGAGTCTCGACCATGTCTGCATAGTTCGCGAACCGTAGAGTGACGCGCTTAAGGTCGATGTCGCATAAGTAGATTTGAATATGGTATGGAGACGAAGTTTGTTCGGAGTCTCGGATGTGAACCAGGATGTCATGAGGAGGTCTGGAATAGTCCGGAGAATAAGAATCATATAAGGGAAGTTGATTTCTAGGTTTCGGAAAATTTCGGGATTTTTCCGGTGGATGACCGGGAAGGTTCTAGAAGGTTCCGGGGATCCCACAAGTGGGCCCACGACCCTAGGAGGCCTAGCATGGGCCGAGGGGGTGCTCCCTAGCCTAATGGGCCAGGGGCACAAGCCCCTCAAGGCCCAGCCGGCCAACCCCTAGGGTTTCACTTGGGGGGGAAGAATTCCTCTTCCCCCCACTTGGCCGCCGCCCCCTAACCCTAGATGGGAAAGGGGGCCACCCCAGCCGACCTGGCCCCCTATATAAAGAGGGGGTGGCCGGCCACCACCCCCATCATTTCCTCCTCCGGCCGCCTCTCTCCTCCACCATACGCTCCGGCAGGCGAAGCCTGCAGTTTTCTTCCTCCACCTCCACCACCACGCCGTCGTGCTGGAACTTGGAGGAGATCTACCACACCTCCGCTGCCCGCTGGAACGGGAGAGGAAGGAGCTTCATCGACACCGTACGCGCGACCGAGTACGGAAGTGCTGCCGGATTGCAGCACCGGGGACGATCGTCTACATCAACAACGAGATCTGATCTCGTAGGCTTTGGAAATCTTCAAGGGTTAGTCTCATCTCCATCTTGTTGCTTCGATCTTGTAGATTAGATCTTGGGTGTTCCATAGATTAGATCTTGGATTTATTCGTCTTGCGGTAGGAAAATTTTTGTTTTCTATGCTACGAACCCCATCAATAGTTTCCCCGTCAACTGAGATGTCGGGATGCTATATCCACAAGAGAAACTATTTCTCTTTCTCATGCTATATCCACAAGAGAAACTATTTCTCTTTCTCATGCTATTTCCGCAAGAGAAATTAGCTCTTCCCTCTTGTCATCTTAGATTAGCCCTTTATCTTGCACTCTTGAAAGTACCTTCTTGATGGTTTGCGAGTACAATTCCAATGTACTCACGGCTTTGTCCCTGGCTATTTACTTGGCCAGACTTGGAGGAACACGACGGATGAAGAAGGAGTTGGCAACGTCTACGCGAGCTAGGAACGTCTTCCCAGTCAGTTGCCTGTAGGGTTATGGCAGATGACTTGGGCTCTACGCTGATTGAAGTGATTTCCGCGACTCTGATGATTAGATTAGGCCCTTTGAGTCTATTATGTAAAGATTGGTCATGTGACCTCACTGTAATTTTCTTATTCCGTTTTGTAATGGATGGTGTAATTTGATATCAGTTCGGTTATGTGTTCACGGCACACTGATCATGGGATCGTGAACGGTATACATAACGGGTATTTCGGACAGCTAGTCCGGGGTCCCCACAGAGATGGTATCAGAGCTATCCTGACTATAGGAGACCTTAGTTAGCATGGACGTTAGTTAGGAAACAAATACTTGGACAAAACTATTTACAAAACAAATTTTCCTTTAGACAGAAGAATAGCTTCCAATTTTCTTATCCCTTCAAAACTTCAAATTCTTACCTCACTCTCTGATTTCCAAAGGATGTGAAAGCTTTTGATTCAACTACCTCATCCTCTTCCAAACAAACATATTGGACGATGTTCCCAACTCAGACCGAAGACTCGAATTCAAAGATGTATCAATCCCTCAGGAAGACTCATGTATCTCCAACGACAGCTATTGAAGATTGGATGCCGACTTAGTCATGCACATAAAGAGATAATAAGATCATGTCTTTGGTTATCACCAAAGTCTGTCAAGGAGCTGATCTTGTTCCTTCGTGGGCTTGCACCTTTTCGCAGTCGTCTGGGATCAAGTCCTCAGTTCTCGACTAGTAATTTTTAGGCCAGCCACCCGAAGTTGTCGACTTTGGGAGTATCTCAACAGCTACCCCTCTGAAGTCCTCACGTCCCCGGGATGTTGAGACTGGAAATTCTACGCAAATCTCGCCTCCACCTCAACATCGACGAGTCAACATCAGGCCTGCGTCACCACCAACTGCTACAAGGGTCCTTATTGAAGTCGATGTCAGCAAGATGAAGACGTCAGCATATGTGACCAGCCCCAAACCTATAGGATGGATAGGACAAACTCAATCACTTTGATTGAGCTACCCCCGCGTATTAGGCATCCATGGGTACTTGTGTTACCATGTCTGGTTTGATGATTGCTTGTAGCGTGCTGCTTTGAGTGTTTTTATCCGTTTGTTGTGTATATGATTGTCGTGGTATTTAGGTCTGAGAAACACTCTTAGTGCGATAACCCAGCGTAGGAAGCCTCCCGAAGATGTTTTCACCCCTCCTATCTCGCCGATAAAATGTTAACTGCTAGTTTTTCGAGAAGTTAGCCTTGTTAACAGTTGTTTTCAACCGTCGGAAAAACTAACCGAGACCCCTATCTTTGATAACTACTTTCAAGATCAACTGAAGCATATCTACTGCGCCAAGAAAGCAAAAGCCCCTACCTTCAAGAGTGACTGCACCTCTACGAGAAGACATACTAACTTAGTCTAACCTTGGAGCATTATCGCGCTAACCTCGAGGATAACTTCTTGAAAACTACCTCTAACACACTGTCTAACAAGCTGAGAGGACAATAACGTCAAAGCCAAGCTACATCACATGGTTCATCTGGTCCTCATCAAGCGAAGCTCATGAATATGCCTCAAGACTCAAGATTAGGTGAAGTTTACCCGCTCACTTCTTAACTAGTATAAATCAGCACCGACTCGCAAGCTGAAGATTGTCTTCGACGAACTTTGATGCTGCTTCATATGGACAACAACCAGGCGCTTCATCGACTTATTAACTTACCGCGCGTTATATGGTCTAGTAAACACCGTGAGTGCCTCTTGAAGTCGTGGACTACACATCGCCCCCGGAAGATTCTTCAACTGATTACGGAAGATCGATGACTTCTTCAGAAGCCCCAAACATGACTACAAGGCAGAAGCTCTGAGTTTTTCCCAAAAGCCCAATGAAAAATCTTAAGGGTTCGTCTTCCACTAAAAATTGGAGCTGACCCTAAAATTTTAAACCTTCCTAAAACACCATTGGAAACTTGGGATGCATTAACTTCCCTTGAAGTTGTGGACTGCACCTCGCTCCCTGAAGATGCTTCAATTCAAGACGAGAGAAAGATGACTTTTCCAAAAAGCGCCCGCCAAGACCCGTGGCCGAAGCTTAGAGTTTTTAAACACCCCCCCCCATGAAGAATTTTAAGGGTGGAAGACTTCGTCTTCCACTAAAATTTGAAGTTAACCCTAAAAAGTTTTCAACCCTGCTAAAACACCGCTGGAGTGCACTAACTCTCCCAGAATCTTGAACCCCCGCTAGGATCGCTTAGAAGATACACATCTAACACCTACATGGTGTAGTCAACCTCTTCATGAAGCTCGCCATCGGCAGGAATCCATCATGTCTCCCAGAAGATGAAGCAACGACCTTCTCGGCAACGACACATCTACAGAAGAATGGAGTCTAACTTTAGTTAAACTTTACAACCCCTCTAGTCCTACGCTTAGTAATCTCGGGACGAGATTATTTTAAGGGTGGAAGATCTGTAACACCCCAACTTTTGGAAACATGTTTAATTGTCCTTAGTGCAAATTAGGGGGAACAAAAACTTTTTCTATAAACTAATTTGATGAATTGCCTTGATCTGTTGGTAGATGAATTGTCTTGATTTGCTTGTTGAGTTTTGTTTTGAGCTACCCTTAAGAACAACACCTCTAGTGGTTAAACAAGCAACTCACCTAACAAAACACATGTGTGGCTTAGGAAGAATTGTTTTCCTTCTTACTACATCAAACATCTCTCCTGATGGCAACATGAGTGTGCCTACTTAAAATTCCTCTTTGTGTTTAAACTAGCTCAAATCATCCTTGATTTCCAAATTTGGGATCATCTACCCCTCATCACATCCTTCTCTTATACCCACTCATCATGGTTGGTTCTGAAGCCAAGTCAACAATCTGTTTTGGCAGGCTTATAAGTTCCAGACTTTGGCAGTTGATCTCTAAGCACCCTCAACTGTTATTGTTGACCTCAATGCATGGATCTCATCTATGCAACACCCTCTTCAACCTCCACATCTTTAATGTCTCAGTAAATCCTGGCAACTCATATATTCAACTTGATCTGGTATCCTATTCAATGTTTCAGCACCATATCACTTCTTCCTCTTTTACCTCTTGTGTTTATTTAATCCAAGTTAATATTCACAAAACCAAGAGTAGGTATGATGGGTACAATTTCTAGCCACCACCTACCCTTGAGAACACTCCTCCCTAAATGAGTTTTCTTTCTCAAAACCCTATTGTTTTCTTCTCTGGTTTTAACCACAAAACCATTTCTAGTTTCATTAAAATTCTTTAAATGTTTTCTTCAAATAACAAGAGAGATTGTGGATGGTGTCTTGTATCATCTCATTCTCTTCAACCCAAAAAGACTTTCTATAAAAGCATTTGATTTTATTCTTTCTTTTAATGCATGGTTATGGTACATGTGCCATCCTTGCACCCTTTTTGATAACACATGGGAAAAATCTATTTGGCATTATTATGCAAGTAGACCTATTTTGTTTTAAATATCTTGGCTCTCTTTCAAAATGTTTTCAAAAGCAAGTTCCATGAAAACCCCTCCAACTTTTGATCAACTTCCATATAGTGGTCCATACCAATCCTTCCAAGTTTGATTTCAAATAAAAACCTCTGTTCATCAACAATACCTTGGATCTATCTCTTTCCATCATTTGTTTGTCACAAACAAAGTGATAACAAATTTTCCTTTTAAATGCATGACACTCTCACTCTCCATTTCTACCTCTATGTCTCTACCTCCATTGACATTACCTCCTCAATATCATGCCTTGGTCTATTCACATGGATGTTGTGCATCTCTCTCTCATTGTTCACTTGAGTTGGCAAGAATGGAGCCAGCCAATTTGTGTATGCATTCAAATTTCGGCCAGCACTACCTTTTCTTTTCCTTCTTATACAAGCCATGTCTCCAACCTAACACAATCAATAAATGGGCAGCCACCCACCTTAGCCAATCAAAAAGGAGGCAGCCAACCATCCTCCCTCTATAAAAGAGGCTTGGCCGGCCACCTCCCTTCCTTTGCTTCTCATTTTCCACTCCCCACTCATTCCTTCACTTTCTCACACTCTTCTCCTCTCTCTCCCCACGAAATATTGCTCCCCCAAGGCTCCATGGCCGGCCATGGCCATGGAAAGCCACCAAGAGGAAGCTCTCCTCCTCCCTCAAGCTCCTCCTCACCATGAGAGCATCCCTCTTCTTCTTCTCCCTAACCCTAGATGGTTTTCTCTCCTCTTCTTCTTCCTCCCTTGCTAAGATTGGATCTTGATGCAGGTGCATGTTGGTCCAAGCATAGAGAAGCTTCATGTTAAGGTCTAAGACCCCGTGTGTGGCCCGATCTCGCGGATGACCCAAGAATCAAAGGGGAAAGAGAGGGAGAGGCGGAAGAACACGAAGAACGCGAAGAACACAACGCACACCAACCCGATACAATCGATACTTACCCTCGTGGCTCGATGGACCACGCCAATAGAATCACCATGGGAGAGACTCGAGGTAGAATCCCGGAGTGAGAGATCGGTGTTGAGGATGGAGGTAGGTGAGGGAGAGAGAGTGGGCTACACTAGAATCTCACTCACATAGATCCAATCATCCAACATGGGGTGCCTTGATACAAAGGGGATAGGGAGACAAAGCTCAAAGTCATGTTTAAGCCTAAATCTTGTCTAACCCTATCTGGAGGAAGGGAAGATGTATTTATAGGTCCAGATTCGTACAGGGGTAAAAGGGGCATTACAGAAAGTATCCTGGTCCATAGATGACAAATCAACGGTTGAGATGCAGTTGACTTTGGTGGGGCCGGCAGTGCCGGCATGCTCGGGCGGCAGTGCCGGTTGGGCCGGCAGTGCCGGCCATGGCGGCAGTGCCGGCCATGGCGGCAGTGCCGGCCTATTGGGGGCGGCAGTGCCGGCCTGTGCTATGGCCGGCGGCTGGAGCACTTCTTCTCCCTCTCTTTGGTCTTTCCTTCTTCTTCCTTGAACCGTGTTGATCTCCCTCTCCTTGGTTCCTTGACGCTCCCTTCGGGTCCTTGACGAGATTGGTACCTAATGACATATAGACATAGGTATGAGGTAGCAATCCGTCCAAGGTTATGTCGATTTCAAGTTTAGAGAGGAGTGAATTCACCTTATCATATATGGTTTTGGCCCGAGCTCGTGCCCTTGGCCTACGAGGAGGGTTTGACGGTCTTGAGGCGGAGGTGTCCGAAAGCCACCCCGCATCATCTCCCCTTGGGGAAGAGTCGTCCTCGACTCTTGTTCCTCCTCACCGACGGTGTAGACGTTGATCCTTGTAGCTTGGTGAAGGACTTGTATAGGTGCCCTTGTGTCCTTAGGGATGCTCGTCGTAGTGCAGGCGTCTTTGTTGTAGTCCATAATAGGTCTCCCATGTAGTGGTGGAGGGACAAAGTCTTGGTCGAAGAAGAACATGGGGAAAAACAACTTGCGAAAGGAAAGCTTGTGTATGCCAATTTGGTGACCGGCGAACAAGAGGCTCTCAATAAAATACGAAGCATCAAGTCGTTTCTCCAAGAGGCATTGGGCAAAAATGGTGATCAAAAGAGTGTCAATGTATCCAAAATGTGGTGGGACAAAAATTTGTGCATGTAAGAGTTGTATGGTGTCAAAAATGTGTGGTGTAGCCTTGTCCCAAGCAAATGGAACAAACAAAAGGCAAGTATCGGCGGCAAAATTTGGGGCAAAATTGTTATGTGCAATGGCAAAGCGATGGAGACTTCGAACTTGGGAGAGTATGGTTGGCTTGAGCCGAGTATGAGTGTCCTCAAGTGTGAAAGAATCCATTGCAAATGCCAAAGATGAAATGAGAAATCCAAAGAAGAGCAACTTTATGAGTGACATGTGGCACAAGATGCATAAGGTGTCTCTCACATGTATGACATGGTCCTTGAGATTCTCGGAGTGTATGATGATAACATCAATACATACAACAACCATTGTGCCAACAAGATGTGTCAAGATATGTTGCATAAGAGGCAAAAGAGATGACGAGGAATTGGACCAAACCGGAAACTCGACAAGGCAAACCGGAAACACATGAGGGCGAAGGCTTGTGGGAACATACTCTTTGGTGTGATTCCCATGGGTTGGATCCTTGATGGGGTAGCTCTCAATTGCGCGTTTCGTGAGCTCATGCTCCGTAGCGGTGGAAGTGGTCGTCCGTGTACCTACACATGGAAGAAACAAGACAAAAAGCGTGTGTGCATGGTAGATGAATACATCATCCATCATGATGTTCCATGTCTTGTGCACATCACCATTAGTGTCAAGCAAGATAGTATGAAATGCATGGCGATGGTGCATATGGCAAGAAGGTGCATTCATGGCATGTGGTAACTCATGATCATCAAAGATTGAGAAGGCTATGGGGGCCATCTCGTGAACAATAAAATAAGCATTCTTGCATACCAAGCATAAGAAAGAGCAATTGTTCGCAATCTTGGATGCAAGGATCATGGAATAGTGCAAACATGTGGGGCAAAGCATGCGGAAGCTAATGTCATCCTTGTCATTATCATTGCAAGCAATACATGGTAGAGAGCAAGTGGTCGACATGTTGCAAGCAATGGTAGAAAAATTGAAGCTCTCATAGCATGGCATGTTCATGTTATCACAATCAATCAACTCCACATGATCAACAATGTTAGCAAGCAAAGCATCACATGGGAATATGAAAGAATCAAGTGACGTAGCAAATGTATCATCAAGATCATGCATGCGCTCATAAGTCATCATGTCCACTAGTGGGATCATGGCATCATCAACACCTATGTTGTTACCTTTGAAGGCCGACTCATGTGATGTAGGTGTTGTGGAAGTGGGAGGATCCATGTGGTCGACATGTACATCTTGGAGCAAGCATGGTGAGATATCATCATCTTCATGCACCATGTACATCTTCTCCATGAGTGGGAACTCATCCTCCGTGGAACCTAGTGCAACATAAGAAGACACAAACGAGGGAGAGGTTAATGTGTTAGCAAATGCGATGTCCTCCATGGACCTATCATCTACCTCTCTCAACTCACTTTGTGTATCACTCATGTCCTCCAAATGGAAGCACTCAAACTCACATATGAGGTGGAAGTCACTCAACTCACTATCACTCTCGCTCAAGTGGGCTAAGTGGCTCTCATGCTCACATGGGATTGGTACCAACTCATCAATCAAGCATGTAGGAGTAGGTTCGACTTGCTCATCTCTATGCGCCTCCTTGGTTGAAGGGAAAATCCCATGCTCAACCATCTCAACTCCATGCGCCTCCGTAGGTGAAGGGAGAATCCCATGCTCACCATGCTCAACTCCATCGCCTCCTAAGTCGTCCTCAAGTGGTGTCATCTTGGAGACTTGTGCATTGAGCTCGTCGAAGTAGAGCTTCTTGGCGCTTGGCGTTGTGCATTGCCATGCCACGTGACCCTTGGCCTTGCACACCTCACATAGGAGATTGGGACATTCCCGTGGAAGGTGGCCTTGTTGCTTGCACTTGTAGCATCGGAGTCCATAGGCATATGACGAGGTAGGGGCCATTGTGGTGGTGGCGCAAGAGGTAGAAGTCGCCTTATGAGGAAGGTCTTCATGTCGAGGCTCTCGTCTTCTTGCCTCATCACCATGTCTTGAGTGGTGTCGTCGAGGATCATGTGTGGAAGGATGTCGATGTAGACCATGAGGTGGTGGTGGTCGACGACGATCATGAGATGGTGTGAGTCGATGACGGTCCTTGCCTTGCCTAGGTGATGGCTCATGTTGGGGGCGCTCTTGATGCTCCATATGATGTCCGTGATGTCGATGATCTTGTGCATAGGCACTCTCATGATGGCGCCTTGTGGAGCTCGGAGAAGTGTGTCGATGCCGAATATGTTGGGGACGCTCTTGATGATCCACATGATGATGCCATCGTGGAGGTCCTCTATCTTCATATGTAGCTCCATTCGCCAAGTAGGGGTATGTCGGGGCATCGGCGGTATGCATGGTGGGGTCGATGTCGTCCTCGTCGTGGTGTTCCACCATGTCGTCCATGCTTGTTGAGCAAGTGTCGATGTAGAGCTCGTCGATGTCGTCCATGTTGGCGATGCTCTCGGAGCCATAGTCGGTGTAGAGCTCCTCGATGTCGGTCATGTTGGCGATGCTCGCGGAGCCATAGTCGGTGTAGAGCTCCACATGTTCCTCCACATCCGCGGTGCTTGAAGAGGTATCCTCCTCGGAGTGCTCCGTGTACTCCTCCATATCTTCTTCGTCGCTATACATGTTAGCAAGACAATATCTATATGGTGTATGTTAGTGGAAGAACACTACCTCGCAATCTTACCGTGGTATGACAAGATTGGGGTGATCCAACAAAGCCGAAAGTTAGAACAATTGTATCGGGCACTCACACAAAGACACACGCAAAAGCTAGCAAATATGGTGGTAGGTGAGTGTGGTGGAAAGCCAAAAGACGAAATCCGAAATCAAGTGTATTGTCAAGAGTGGTGGAAATCCAAAAATCAAATGTCAAAGCGATGATCACTATAAACACGGAAAAGATGTGGAACGCACACACGAGATGAACGGGGTTAGTGCGACCAAGGAATGAGCGGAAAAGTGTATGAAGCCCGAAAGCAAGGTTGCTCGGTGTCACACTAACACAAGGAGAGGCAAAGCTTTGGTTGCAACATGAGAGACAACAAGATTCACACGCGGCCTCTCTTCTCTTTTCTCTCTTTTGCTTAAAAGCTTTTTCCTCTTTTTGTATTTGGTGGCACTTACACTCTTTGTGTATATGTATGTATGATGGCACTCGCACACTTTTGCTCTATGGTGCACTTGCACTCTTTTTGTGTTTTGGCGGCTTTTTCTCGCACTATGTTAGCGTTAGCTCGCTTTTGCTATCTTGCCACACGAGTTTTGCTTAGAAGCTTGACTCCACACTACACACACACCTCACAATCGGGGCCACGTGCAATGTCTCGCAACACTCAATAAGCAATGCTCGATAGGATAGATCGCAAAAGAAGAGGGGTTACAAGGTGGGGAGCAAGTTATACCTAGATGAAAATGTTAGGCGGTGTCGGAACACACAACTTGCGATGAAGGCGGTGATGTCAAAAGTATGTTTGCAAGTCCGGGGTGCCGAGGATGTCGTCGCTTGCGGCGTAGCTGCGGGTTAGATTTACACACAAGGCACTCAAACCAGAACAAGCAAACACAAAGGTGAAGATGTGGTCGAAATCTGGCTGGTCGAGCTTGGCTGGTCCCTGGCGGCAGTGCCGGCCTGGATCGGGCGGCAGTGCCGGCCTGTGCGGCAGTGCCGGCCTGGATGTGGCGGCAGTGCCGGCCCGGGCGGCAGTGCCGGCCTGATGGGGGTGGCAGTGCCGGTCCCCGACGAACAGCTCGAGCTGTTCTTCGCGAAAAGCGGGCCAAATCCGACCAAAACGTCAAAAATCGATGGAATTGAGGGCTAAAAGTTGGGGAGATAGTAGATCAAGCACTCCAACACCAAATCCATGGACCAAAACCACTCAAAACGCAACCAAATCACAGATCGGTCCAAAGGCAAATTAGGGCTATTTTTGGGAATTTTTTGGAAAAATTTAGAGGGCAAATCCGGTGGGTGGAGGGTCAAATCCGCGGAAACCAAAGGCTGCTGATACCATATGTTAAGGTCTAAGACCCCGTGTGTGGCCCGATCTCGCGGATGACCCAAGAATCAAAGGGGGAAAGAGAGGGAGAGGCGGAAGAACACGAAGAACGCGAAGAACACAACGCACACCAACCCGATACAATCGATACTTACCCTCGTGGCTCGATGGACCACGCCAATAGAATCACCACGGGAGAGACTCGAGGTAGAATCCCGGAGTGAGAGATCGGTGTTGAGGATGGAGGTAGGTGAGGGAGAGAGAGTGGGCTACACTAGAATCTCACTCACATAGATCCAATCATCCAACATGGGGTGCCTTGATACAAAGGGGATGAAACCCTAGGGAGACAAAGCTCAAAGTCATGTTTAAGCCTAAATCTTGTCTAACCCTAATCTGGAGGAAGGGAAGAGGTATTTATAGGTCCAGATTCGTACAGGGGTAAAAGGGGCATTACAGAAAGTATCCTGGTCCATAGATGACAAATCAACGGTTGAGATGCAGTTGACTTTGGTGGGGCCGGCAGTGCCGGCATGCTCGGGGCGGCAGTGCCGGCCTGTTGGGGGCGGCAGTGCCGGCCTGTGCTATGGCCGGCGGCTGGAGCACTTCTTCTCCCTCTCTTTGGTCTTTCCTTCTTCTTCCTTGAACCGTGTTGATCTCCCTCTCCTTGGTTCCTTGACGCTCCCTTCGGGTCCTTGACGAGATTGGTACCTAATGACATATAGACATAGGTATGAGGTAGCAATCCGTCCAAGGTTATGTCGATTTCAAGTTTAGAGAGGAGTGAATTCACCTTATCATATATGGTTTTGGCCCGAGCTCGTGCCCTTGGCCTACGAGGAGGGTTTGACGGTCTTGAGGCGGAGGTGTCCGAAAGCCACCCCGCATCACTTCACCTATTCTCTGATCTGAAGTTCTTGACCAAAGTTCGTCCAAATCCCTGCAGTAATTTCTGCTATCTTGCTGTTTCAGATTCTGTACAATTTTGTAAAATCCACCAAAACTCGTGTGCAGGTCCGAATCGAGTGATTCAAATTTCCACGGGTAGATATTGAAAGGATCTACAACTTGGAGTTGGTTCCATCCTCAAATTTCTTACAGATATTCCTTTTTAAATAAAGTTCCGAAAATATGCAGATTCACTATTTGTTAGATTTGTTCCGTTTTACAAAACCTTTTTGAGCAAACTCAACTGTGGGTGAAAGCCCTCTTCAATACCTTCATTTTGCCGTTGGTTTCACTTCGAATGACCTCCTAAAATTGAAATGGTGCGCAGATCAAGATCTGGTCAGATCTGACTTTCTCGAATCAAACCAGGAGCTTGGGAACGAATTTTTGAATGAAACAAATTGGGTAAGAACCATCTTTTCAATACCTTCCAGATGCAACTTACCTCATATTTTTAGAATTTTTGTACGATTTTTGGTTAATTAAATTTATTCTGTGTGTTCTGCAGACATGGCTGTTGGCTTTTAAATCACCAAAAATCCATCTTTGAACCTAATTGAGTGATTCCAACTTTGTAGGACTACTGAATGTTTTCTTAATGATCTCAAACAAGATTCAAGCCTTTATCTATTCTGTAAACCCAGAGATAAAGTAAATGATAAACACATGCAGTAACCTTGTAAATTAAATTTTGAGAGTTTCAGAAACAATTTAAAACCAAATCCAACTTTGTATGAATCTATATTTAAATATCTTTCAAATGCCAGTGGTCTCATATTTTTAGGATTTTTCTATGATTTATGGCATACAGGTCTTGTTTTCTGTACAGTCAGATTCAAGCAAATTCCTAAAATAGTAGGATTAACCTTTTTGGGTGAATCCAATTGGGTTAGTCTTGTATTAATACTGGCCTTCTAGGAAAAATAGTGTTAGTCTCTGTTCATGCATATTTGTTACTGTTAGTAATGTGTATGTGTGACATGGGTTGTTGAAGCAAAACTTTTTGGCTTATTTGAAAACTTTAACCACCTCTTTGCATTAAAATTGGTCAACCAATGTTTTATTCTTGCAAAACAAAACCTCTGCAACTTAACCTTAGTTCTATTGTTTGGCTTAAGTTTTCAAATGGTGTGGCATATCATTTACTTCCTATTCTTGTGTAGTGTTATGTAAGCTTTATAAAATAGGGAGAATGATTTTCCGCTTTTCCAAAAATGTTTCAAATTATAATATGAATGTTTGTGATGCCAAACTAATACACTTGTCCTCTTTATGATGTTATCTACCAGGGGGTACTTAGTTTGTGCCATGGTGATACCGAGAGAGGCATTTGCTCAGTTATGAAGCTCTCATACCTTTACTAGGTAAATAAAAGGGGTTTTCTTTTAGTTGCTTGGTATCTATAAGTCCTTAATATGTTAGCCTTAGTAGAGTGGATAGCTTTTGATTGTGGATTGTTTAATGTTGTTTTCTTGGTGCTATGTGTTGATTGTGTTATTTTTTTATTTTCCGGCGATAGATGCGAACAATTCCGGAGAGGGAGAAGAAGTGGTTCGGACAAGGATTTTATTTATATTGTTGGAATTCTTATTTGATGGAGTTAAAGAAGTCCAGGGACAAATAAGCCAAGGCAAGCCATCTCTTGATCTCTGACTGTTGAATCACATATTGTGGTTACTTTGTTGTTATTATTGTCTCTCAATTTATTTTGTGTGGTATATACTTATGTTGATGGAGCATGCTCACCGTGAGCATGTTGAGTTCTCTTTGACACCTCACCTACCATCCCCTTTAGGGAAATGGTGGTCATCATCATGATCTTGGTGTACCCTCTAAGTGTGAGGGGTATGCCCACTTATCTTGTGTGTGTCGACCTCTTGACACCCTTCTTGCACCCCTTAGAGGTACGATGGTTAGCATCATTCCCTCTTGTTGATGCTATGCATACTTACTCCCAAGTATGTTGAACCTCTTGTTGATACTGTGCATACTTACTCCCAAGTATGTTGAACCTCTTGTTGATGCTATGCATACTTACTCTCAAGTATGTTGAACCCCTTGTTGATGTTATGCATACTTACTCTCGAGTATGTTGAACCCCTTGTTCATCTTATGCATGTTTACCCTGAGCATGTATGCCCCCTTGACCACCTATATTATCCTCTTCTTAGCGGTATGATGATTAACATCATGACCCTTGTTGAATCATCCTACTTATGTTGTCCCTATGCATGCTTATACTAAGTATGTATGATCCCCTTGACACCTCAATTATCATCTCCTTAGTGGTATGATGTCTAGCATCGTGCCATCAATGTATCTTAGCTCTTACATAAAACTTTAGGTTGGGAACCCCTCAAGGTTCACCTTGTTGCAAAAGTTTTTGAAGAAAACCTTGGGTGAGATGACCTTACCCGAGTGTATGGTTTATGAAAGGAAAGGATCTTGGAAAAGATGGTTGGAAAGAGGAATGTGTGTGTGTAAAGTGGGTTTTTGAGAAAAACGACACACGTTTCTTTGTATTCGCCCGGAACAACTAAACCGCGCAACCACATTACCCCAACATGGGCACGGGGCTTAGCCCTAGTTTGTTGAAGCTGGCATGAGACACCTTCACAACTCTCTAGGAGGGTCACGATGACCTCTGACGCCGGGTTGCGCTCTGGAGGAGGCAATACACTGTATTAACTTATAGCCGGACGATTACTGAGGGTCTTCTGTCGTGGCGCCGGAGATACGCTCAAAAGGAGGTATGCTGCCGGGGTGCCGGGAAGGGTTAAGCCCGCAGGGAAGGACTCATGTCGGTGGAGATAAGCGAAAGGTTATGTCTGAGTTTCTGTCATGGCATAGTTGATATGCAGGGATGATGCCCACATGATAGACTCGCGGATCTTGTGGGGAAAGTGTGCAAACTCTGCAGAGTCAAATCTATTCGAATAGCCGCGTCCGCGGTCATGGACGGTTGGAATGGCCGTTACCGAGCTGTGTCGAGTTTTGTTTTAGAAATGATTTACAAAGAAAGTGAGAAAGTGTGTGATGTACCGGAAGGGTACGGGAAAGTTTGTGTCAACCATATGGAGATGGTCGAGGAGGAAAAACAAATTGGGTTACCCCTTCCTAGTGTTTTATGTTGTGGAACTCTTTGAAGTATCTTCTTCAATTAAAGATATAGAGATGTCATAGGACCACCATAGTGTCCCCATCATCTGAGATGTTGGGATGCTATATCCACAAGAGAAACTATTTCTCTTTCTCATGCTATATCCACAAGAGAAACTATTTCTCTTTCTCATGCTATATCCACAAGAGAAACTATTTCTCTTTCTCATGCTATTTCCGCAAGAGAAATTAGCTCTTCCCTCTTGTCATCTTAGATTAGCCCTTGTTATCTTGCACTCTTGCAAAGTACCTTCTTGATGGTTTGCGAGTACAATTCGAATGTACTCACGGCTTTGTCCCTGGCTATTTACTTGGCCAGACTTGGAGGAACACGACGGGTGAAGAAGGAGTTGGCGACGTCTATGCGAGCTAGGAACGTCTTCCCAGTCAGTTGCCTGTAGGGTTATGGCAGATGACTTGGGCTCTACGCTGATTGAAGTGATTTCCGCGACTTTGATGATTAGATTAGGCCCTTTGAGGCTATTATGTAAAGATTTGTCATGTGACCTCATTGTAATTCTTATTCTGTTTTGTAATGGATGGTGTAATTTGATATCAGTTCGGTTATGTGTTCACGGCGCACTGATCATGGGATCATGAACGGTATACATAACGGGTATTTCGGACAGCTAGTCCGGGGTCCCCACACCCGCCCTCACGTGTGGATGCATATGCAAATCTGGAGGAACCCATGGAGATGATGTTCGGAAGGTTCCACTTCCGCGTCGGGAAGGAAGGATCTTACCGTCTCGCGATACCGGACTCGTCGAGATCGGCCGCAGTCAATTCCGATTCCTCGGGATCGGTGTCGTCGTTTGTGTCTGGCGATGAAGAGATTTCGTCGATAATCTTCACCAAGCCTGCTTCAAGCGCAAAACTCGCCAAGATCTTCAGCAACATATCCTTTGGGTCGTCTGCGGACTCAAATATAAGCAGCGACTCAGACAGTGTCGATACTTTCGACTTCATCGACCGATCGGTTTCTGCTCGGGAGGTCTTCGCCGATCTATACGACGGTGTCACCAAGCCCGATGAAAATCAACCTTCAAAATATCATCAAGTTTATACGATTGGAGAGGCAAGTCGACCAGAGTCGGAGACGTCAGAGGCTTTCGATGATTTGGGAAACCCATACGTCGATCCCGCTGATCTCATGCGAGGTTTGGGCACCAAATACGTCGGGCCCGGAACGGGACAAAGGGTGCAACTCCCGCAAGCAGCCTGGGACAGAGAGGCAAGAGCCTTGGATGGCACAGAGCCGATGAATACAACTGCAACAGCCGAAGAGTTGCAGGCATATCAATATAAACTCGCATGTGCAGGACGAGAACTCGAAAAAGATAGAATTGAACTCGAAAAGAGGAGGGCTGTTGCTTCCACGTCAAGCAGGCGAAGAGCTGAGTTGAGTCGGCAGTCAGGAACTTCGGGAGATAATCACAGAGACGCCCGTAACAGGGGAAGATCTCGGCTACAGAATATACCGGAAGGCGAGAGGGAGCATCTGATCCAGAACCTCGACATATCTTTTATGTCGATCGACGCAAGAGGAAACATTATCCCCAAAACACCAGAGGCAGGATATATGGCGACACAGGCATACATACTGGCAAGTAGGCCACCGGCTGGAGATCCAAGAGAGGCATTATATAACATGGCCATGGCAGGAGTTGGAGTCATGGGAACGGCGTTTGCTAGTACAAGCACACCTCCCGAAGGAACCGCAAGACAAAATAGTCCACGACCTATAGTGGCAGTACAAGATCCTCCAAGAACATCGGCAAGAGATACAGCGACACAGGCACGGGTCGACAGGGCGCGACATGAAAGGAGAGAACGTCGGCAGTCACCTGAGGTAGATGAGGAGGATATGTGCGGTCTCCCTTGTTTTACTCGACGAGTTCGTAAAACGTGGGTCCCATCTGGATTCAAGTTGCCTGACAACTATAAAAAGTTCGATGGGTTGCAAGATCCTGAGGACTGGCCAGTAGACTACCTGGAGACAGTAAAACTGACGGGTGGAACCAAAGCAACGGATATGCAGAGCATCCAGGTGCACTTGAGTGGGGCGGCGCGATCATGGATCAAAAAGCTACCACCTGGATCTATCGACAGTTGGGAGACCTTTGAGGACATGTTCGTGAAGAACTTCTTATCCACATGCAAGAAACCTGCGTCAATAGAACAATTGAGAGCCTGTCGACGGAAGTATGATGAGTCGATGAGGATGTACATCTAGAGGTGGAACATTATCAAAAACTCGGCAGAAGACATATCTGACGAGAGAGCGATAAATGCTTTTGTCGCTGGGATCCGAAGGAAAGATCTGATCGAGGATTTGGGAAGGACTAACCCAAAGACAATAGCATCACTCATGGAAATAGCGAATCGCTGGGCAGATGGAGAAGACGCTGTCAACAACAAGCGACATAGGTCGCCTGAGGAAGATCGTAATCGAAATATTCAAAATAGACGGCGTTTTTCTCGCCAGTTTTCAGAGTATGACGGTCCCGGCCAAATATCGGCTGGCTTCCGAGGAAATAGTGGAGGAAATAATCGAGACGATTATCAAAAGAGCGGTGAACAGCGCAGCGACTACAGGGATAGTCCGCGCCCAAGCAGGCAAAATAATGGTCCAAGGTTCCAGAGGCCGTATATATCTCCCGAAGATATGATGAACGGACCATGCCAAATGCACTTTTATCTCGACAACAACGGGAAGAGACAGTCGGGACATTTGCAGAAGGACTGCCGAACTTTCCAAGCACTGAATAGCTACGCACGGCATGCCAATGCACAGGCAGCAAATAGAAACCCTCAGGGGCCAAGGAGTGAGATCCACCTGCCACCTCCTCCCGCAATCACTGACGAAAATCGACACCAGCTACGAATAGTGGCAGCTCCAATGAACGGTCCCTATATCAACACCAATGGGGAGGTCTCGATGATTCAGAAGGGCAGGCCATCCAATAGAGCTCAAAAAGTAATTTCTCGGCAAGTTTTTATGGCAGAAAAAATGCCTCCTCCAACAGTTGAGTACCTGAATTGGTCGGGACAGGACATTGACTTCACCATAGCGGACCACCCGCAGCAAGTTCCTCGACCAGGGCAGTCAGCTTTGATTTTGCCGGCGGTAATCGCAGGATTCGACGTTTCACGGGTGTTTATAGATGGAGGCAGCAGCTTAAACCTCATGTATGCAGATACATTGAGGAAGATGAACATATCCTTGGCGAATTTAACACCAACCGACACGCGGTTCCATGGTATCACACCTGATAAGCCAAGTTACCCGTTGGGAAAGATCAATCTCGACGTTCAGTTCGGAACCCGAGAAAATTACAGAAGAGAGAAGCTGGAGTTTGAAGTTGTGGATTTTCCGTCATAGTATCATGCTCTGCTAGGACGACCCGCGTATGCCAGATTCATGGCGGTACCACACTACACATACTTGCTGTGGAGGTTCCCTGGACCTAAGGGCCCGATTACACTAAAAGGAAGCTTCGCACTAGCGGATAAGTGCGACAAGGATTTTCATCGGCTGTCAGAAACTTTCGGGATGCAAGCAGAATACCTGGCGTCAAAGCTAACAACTGACTACGTTGTTGCCATGATGGAGGGAGGCCGCTAAAGGAACCAACCTTTGGTACCACCAAGAACTCGAAGGAAGTGCAGATACACCCGACAGATCCAATGAAAACGACAGCTATCGCAACAAACATGGACCTCGCATAGGAAAGCGCGCTCGTCGAGTTCCTCCGTGAGCGCTGGGAAATCTTCGCATGGTGTCCAGCTGACATGCCAGGAGTACCCAGGGAACTTGCCGAGCACCCCGTTAATTTGGATCCATTGGCTAGGCCAATCAAACAACCTTTGCGGCGTTTTTTGGAACCAAACCGCAAAGCTATGCTGTCGGAAATTAATCGACTCAGAGAAGCTGGATTTATCAAAGAGATACACACAGAGGCCACGTGGGTAGCAAACCCAGTCCTGGTCCCGAAGAAAAACACAGAGGTCCTTCGCATGTGCCTCGACTTCACGTGTCTCAATAAACATTGTCCAAAGGATCACTTCCCCCTCCAAGGATCGATCAAATTATCGACTCCACGGCAGGATGTGAACGTCTTTCCTTCCTGGACGCATATTCTGGTTACAACCAGATTCGACTGAAAGAAGAAGATGAGGTCAAAACAGCTTTTATAACACCCTATGGCGTGTTCTGCTATAGAACAATGCCCTTCGGGTTGAAAAACGCGGGAGCAACATATCAGCGGATGATGCAGAAATGCCTTGCCACTCAGATTGGCAAGAACGTTCAAGTATACATTGACGATGTCGTCATAACAACAAAGAAAGGGTCAACTTTGATCGATGATCTCAAGGAAACTTTTGACAACCTCGACAAATTCTGCCTCAAGCTGAACCCGACGAAGTGCTCTTTCGGCGTTCCTGCGGGAGAACTTCTCGGGTTTCTGGTGTCAGCAAGAGGAATCGAGGCTAACCCGGAGAAAATTCAGGCCATCGTGACGATGCGGAAGCCAACAAAGTTAAAGGAAATACAACAGCTAACTGGGCGTGTCGCAGCTTTAAGCAGATTCGTCGCCAGGCTAGGAGAAAAAGCGTTGCCGTTTTACGCCTTGATCAAGCAGGGAGAAAAGTTCGAGTGGAACGAAGAAGCGGACAGAGCTTTTGAGGACCTTAAGCGCACAATCTCGACACCACCAATATTGGTGGCACCCAAGGAAAAAGAACCTATTCTGTTATATATCGCGGCCACACCTCAGGTGGTCAGCACAGTACTTGTGGTTGAGCGAGAAGAAAAAGGAAAACTCCATGGAGTCCAGCGTCCGGTATACTTCATTAGTGAAGTTTTATCGCCTTCAAAACAGCGGTACCTGCACTACCAGAAGTTAGCATATGGAGTATTCGCAACCGCAAGAAAACTGCGACACTATTTCTCAGCACACCCGATAATAGTAGTCAATGAGGCGCCTTTGTCCAATATATTAAACAACCCGGAAGCTACGGGTCGTGTCTCTCTTTGGGGAATAGAGCTTTACCCTCGGGACATCACGTATGAAAAAATAAAAGCAATAAAGTCGCAGATCTTACCAGACTTCGTCGCAGAGTGGATGGAGCTGCAAAATACGGGACCCCCAGATTTGTCGAGAACTTGGACTATGAACTTTGACGGGTCCAAAAGGTTAGAAGGAGCTGGAGCTGGCGTGATATTAGTATCACCTCAAGGAGATAAGCTGAAATATGTACTTCGGATGACGTTCCCTAACGCATCTAATAACGAGGCAGCATATGAAGCGCTGATACATGGGATGAAGATGGCAAAAGCCTGTGGTGCAACCCGATTAAAAATATTTGGCGATTCCAATTGGTGGCTCAACTGGTGATGAACCAATGCGATGCAGTCAATGACAGTATGATAGCATACAAGGAGGTATATAATGAACTCGAGAAACTCTTTGACGGATATGAGGTGAACCATATCAGCAAACTCAGTAATGATGAAGCCGACGTTCTTGCAAACATCGGGTCGAAGTGTTTAGCAATACCACCCGGCGTATTCTGGGAGGAGATAAGCGAAAGGTCGACTAAGGCAAAGAAACAGTAAAAGAAAAAGGAGAAGGTCGAGAAAGGCCAGGGGGCTCCAGCAACATCAGAGGAAAACACATCAGGAGATGAAGAAGAATCGCATGAGGTAATGATGGTGCAAGTTCCTTGGATGCAGGTCTACGTCGCATATATCTTAAGGAAAGAAATACCTGAAGATCCAGTAGAAGCAAGGCGAGTTATTCGACGGTCTAAGGCTTTCACTGTGGTTAAGGGCGAGCTTTATAAGCGAAGTATATCGGGAGTTTTGCAGCGGTGCGTCACACCCGAAGAAGGTCGAATACTCTTAAAGGATGTACACGAGGGAGTGTGTGGACATCATGCAAGCAGTCGAGCTATAGCAGCCAAGGTTTTCAGAGCAGGGTTCTACTGGCTAACAGCAATCGAAGATGCAAAGGACATAGTGCGTACTTGTGATGTGTGCCAAAGGTTTGCCGCCAAACCTCATTCTCCGGCAGCAGAGCTGATGCCAATACCATTGTCATGGCCCTTTGCCCAATGGGGTCTTGATATGGTTGGAAAATTGCATAAGGCGTGGCCAGGAGGATACGAGTATATGCTCGTAGCTGTCGACAAGTTTACCAAGTGGATTGAGGCAAAGCCGATAAACTCGCCAGACGCAGCATCAGCGATCAAGTTCATCAAAAGTATCGTTTTCCGGTTTGGCGTTCCTCATAGCATCGTCACAGACAATGGCAACAACTTTACTTTCAAGGAATTCAAGGCATATTGCGCAGAGGTAGGCATCAAATTACAATTTGCGTCAGTTGCGCACCCGCAAACCAATGGTCAAGTCGAGAAAGCGAACGACATCATCTGCAACGGCATCAAGAAGCGCATGTTAACACCATTGGAAAAAGCTCGACACACGTAGCCAGAGGAGTTGCCTAGCGTGCTATGGAGTATACGGACGACACCCATTACAGCAACACAGGAAACTCCGTTTTTTCTTGTTCATGGTGCTGAGGCAGTGCTGCCGATAGAGATAGAACACAATTCCCCAAGAGTAGCGGAGTTTGACGAAGAAACTTCGAGAAAGGCACTAGAAGATGACGTTGATGCGCTCGACGAAGCTCGAGACGAGGTATTATCAAGGGTTACCAAGTACCAGCAAGATATGAAAAATTACCACAGTCGACGATTGCGACCAAGGTCTTTCCAAGTTGGCGACCTCGTCCTTCGGCTCACGCAAGACAGCCATGAAAAACTCGAGTCACCATGGCTAGGCCCATACATCGTCACCGAAGTAATTGAAGGAGGAGGAGCATACAGGATAAAGGACAAGAAGACAGGGATTGCAGAGCCAAATCCCTGGAACGTGGCGCAGCTTAGGCGTTTTTATGCTTAAGCCAAAATATATATGTAAACATACAATGTACTGAAACGCCCGCGAGTTTTCAGACGCACTCTTTTCCTTTCAGGGCACCGAGTGGGGCTGGAAGGTTTTTAATGAGGCGGGCTCGCGGTGCTGCAATATAGTAAAAATATTGGTGACATATATCTTTTTCTTCGACAGGCTCGGGGGCTTACTACCCGAAAAAGTTTGTTACATACAAGAAATTCATACAATATACAAACTCACAAGTTATTTGCCTTGGTTTAAAAATACTTCGCAAACCAACGAAAATAAAGACATTAGCCGTCGAAACGCTCGGGGGCTAGGGGAAAGAAAGAACATACAAGTCGTTTCACAATATACATAGTGCTCATAGTTCACAAGGTCCTTTTATCAAGAAAAATATCTGTAAAAGAAGCAGATCTTCAGTCATGACCTACAGGTCATCTATGTTCACTCTCTCATCGTCCGCAGAAGCACCCATAAAATCAGCATAATGACCATCCATGAAGAAGTCAGCATCCATCCGAAGGAGATCGTCGATCATTTCCTCGGCTACTGGTGTAACTCGGTCATTGATTTTGTTGACATACCTTCGCCGTTTCTTCAACTTAGCGTGACAAGTTTCAACAACTTTGGTCATTTCCAACTTCGAGTGACAAATCTGCAGCATAATCATGGCAAATCTGGCGCCAGCTATCAATTGGGCTTTCACAAACCCATGGATTTATTGAGGGTTCTTGAATTTGTTCATCAGTTCAGGAAGTGTTTTGGGCTGAATATTTCAAGGAAACATGGCATTATAGACCATGGCCAATGTTTTGGTGCAGAATTCAAGATACTGCCGAACCTGGCCTGCGCGATCTTGAAATCTGACGATTCGTCGGGTACGATCAGGTGTAGCCCAAAAGTCGGAGCCATGGTCCAGAGCAAGCTTGATAAGTAAGTTTGATCTCGCGTCAACCCGTTGATCTTCGGCAGCAGCATCCAAAAAGGAGCCTACTCGACGGAAGTATAATAGTCAGAGATGAAAAACAAATAACTAACGTAGAGGAGTTTCAAGCTTGTGAAGCATACCCGCCATATCCAGGCTGGCATCAGCCATCAATTCAAGCATATAATTTTCTTGGGAAGTAGCCTGCGCAGCTTCAGCAATCGCAGCCTCTTTTAAAGTTACGGCTTCCTGAGCCTGTTGACGAGCATTTTTTTCCCTTTCGGATGATTTCCGAGACTATTCCATTATCACAAGCGCTTGCTTCTTCATCGACTGGAGTTGTTGTCGAAGTTCGTCCAAATCATGTGCTGAACCCGTGCTTGAAGAGTCTTCAACGAAATCATCAGCGGAAGCTTTCCTCGAGTAGGAGGAAGCGGGCAAAGCATCCGAAGAACGAGGGGTCGCAATATAGTTGTCAAAAACCAACTGGAAAGAAAATTTCGATATCAATCATTTAGCAAAATAGACTTCCATTAATTTTCCAGATGTCTACATGGTCATTACAGAAGATTGGCTCCTAGTGAACCAGTGGTACGCTGTCGCAAGCTACTACTACGGCGACAGCATCAAAAGAGAAAGAAAAAGGAAAAAAGAGACAAGATGGTCTACTTGACCTCTGTCTTGGAAGTGCTGGTGGAACCAACAACCTTTGGATTGAAGAAGTCGATAATCTTCTTCGAGTGGGCCTTGGCGTCCTTCACCAGCGTTCTCCAACTTTGGCCGAGTCGACTTTTTGGCCGTTGTTGGCAACCAGAGCAATAGTCCCCTCAATGCCGATCTTCAAGTTTTCGCGTTGGTAAGCCAGTGCAAGGTCTTCATTTGGGATGAAGCGCTTGATAAGGGCAGAGAACATCTCTGGCCGAGTCTCCTTGGGGAAGAAGTGCGGAAAAAGTCGCGAAAAGGCGGCCCTCGATTCGTCGAGGTTGGTGCGCGCCAGGTCGCCCTGTAGTTCAAGGATGGAAAGAGCGTCGAGTAGGCGATCGTTTTTTGGTTCCAGCAGCTCAAACCTCTCCTCATTCCTCCCTGCTGTAGCAAAATACGTGGTCATGGTCAGCCAGGAAGACAAAACACGGAGAGTTGTCAAGCAAACGAAGAAACTTACGGAAGAAGCGTCGGCTTTGGGCTTCAATCCGATCCACGAGGCCTTTTTCCCGCGCAATTTGCTCTGTAAGATTATCGCTCAATGAAGTTTCTGCCTTGTGGAGGCGTTGGCGAAGTTCTTCAACAGAAGCAGCATCGGTTTGGGCTTTCTCGAGAGCTTCTTTAGTAAGCTTTAGCTTGGCTTCGAGAGCCTCTGTGCGTTCTTTGGCTTGTTGAAGAGAGGCTGTGGAAAAGTATAAATGTGAAGCTTTACTTGACAAGGGTCAAAGGAAAAAACATCTTGCGACAAACAAGTTATGCGGGAGGTACCTTTCAAGGCATTGGCCTCGTCACGGAACCCAATAGATTGGGAACCAAGACGGATGAACTGATCCATTATAGGCCGTCAAAAAACAAGTGGAGCAAGAAAATTTAGGAAAAGCGCAATCAAAGAAAAGGAGTATGAAAGATCGGGACAAATAAGGAAAAACACGGCAAGATGCAGGAAAAAATAGAGTACAAGAGATACTTACATCATTCACCAAGGAGGTCGAGGAGCTCCCTAGTATAAGCATCTGCTCATCACCAGCCCCGACTTTTTGTCTTTTCGAAGAAGGTGCTCGGGGGCTGGGCGGTGGAGTCGATGTATTAATAATCTGCTGGGGAGGAGGCGAAGAATCTGCGGCAGCAAGGTGTTCTTCGAAAAGGATCGCGGTGTTGGACGTGCTCGTGGGAGCTGCGCCAATAACCGCGAGTTCCTCTTCTTCCGCCTTTTCGCCACTGACAAAATAAAAAGTAAATATAACAAGTAAACAAAGGTCAAATCAAAGACAGTAGTATAGAAACTTACGAGCTAACTGATCCTGCGTCGCCGTATGGGTCGAAGGCACCCTCATCTTCGGGAGATGTTTCTTCGACAGCATGTTCAGCAGGCTTGGAGGCGCCTGAATCTTCAGTTTCAATCCTCTTCCTTTTGTTCTTGGGAGAAACAGCATGAGGAGGAGAGTGCACGGAGTCAGAAGCATCTGATTCCGTGACTTTGTCAGAAGAAGCCGCGGATTGGTGAGATCCTGCGATTTCAGTCTGAGGGGGAATGGATTCTTGCGACTCATCATTAATAATGGTTCGCTCATCCACTTCTCCACCTTCAGGAAGGGGAGGAAGAGAAGAAAGGATTTGGTGGGTCTGTCAAGAAATCAGCAAGTAAATACAAAAGTTTTAAGGAAACAAGATAGCAGTCGACAAATAAATATAACCCAATGAAATGACACTTACTTCGGGAAGGGCGTGGCTGGCACTATATGGCACCACGCGACACGAGGTAGGAACCTCGTC
The DNA here is from genome assembly GCA_030979885.1 of Lolium multiflorum. NCBI lineage: Eukaryota > Viridiplantae > Streptophyta > Magnoliopsida > Poales > Poaceae > Lolium > Lolium multiflorum. The sequence continues at coordinate 260,583,019 of CM061750.1, forward strand.
TTGCTTGCTCAGCGAGGAGAAACGTCGAATAAGCTTCTCCAAATCTTTTGTGGAAAGATCCTCGGATTGGCGTTCAACATCTTCCTCGCCAGCGTACGCCCAAAGGGGGTTTTTGCGAGCCTGAAGAGGCTGCACCCGGATTTTCAGGAAATAGGCGGTAATTTGGACACCCGAAAGTTCTTTGCCTTGGGTTATTTTTGGAGTTGGTGGATGCGCTTCATCAGAGCATCGGTGGCAGCCTTTTCTTCTGCAGTGGCTTCAGCATCCCAAGACTTGCGTCTCAGAATTTTGGCAGCACCGTCAAAGGGAGCAATGCCATACTCTTGGCCACCGATGGTTTTGTCTTGGATATATAGCCATTTTTTACGCCATCCTTGGACGGAGTCGGGAAACTTAACATCAAAATAATCTACGTCGGATCTGACGCAGATGCAAACACCGCCTACATTGTAGACGGCGCTGCGGGAGTTGTTTCGCCGAAGATAAAAGATATGTTTCCACAGGCCCCAATGAGGATGGGACCCGAGTAAACATTCGCAAAGGGTGACAAAGATAGAGATGTGGAGGATGGAGTTTGGGGTTAGCTGATGCAGCTGAATCCCGTAAACGAAAAGTAATCCACGGAGAAAATCGTGGACGGGAACGGAGAGGCCACGGCTGAGATGGTCTATGAAAGTTACCCGGTAGTTCATCGACGGTTTTGGAGAGCTCTCATCGCCGGGGAAGATGAGGGAGGCCTTTTGTACTAGTCCGAGCTTCTTCAAGACTTTCTTGTCCTGGTTGGTGAGCTTCAACCTCTCCCATCCATGGATCTGGGCGTCTTCCATCTTAGTGGTTGCACTGGTGGAGGTGTGCTTCGACAGCTTTGCGCGCAGCGGCATAGAGCGAACTTCTGGGTCAGGTGAGGAAGTTTGTGGCCGTAAATATGCAGCGGCGCACGGTGGCAATGGCAATGGAGGAGAGAGAGATGGTAGGTTTGAGCGGCGCAGCGAAGGGGATAACTTGAGGAGGAAGAAGATCCTTTATAGCAGGTCAAACGAATCGCCGCGCCGTCGGATGGTAAAAGAATGGATTTGATGCCCTACATGTGTCTCCTGGGGTAAAAAGGTCTTTTTACTGTGATGGAACCGGACAGGCGCTACAGCGCGCGTGCCAGGAAAAGTGGAGGACGTGTGCCCCCCCACTTGCGTAACGTGTCAAGTATGGCAGGATTTTGGGCCCACAAGTCAGTGACAAGACAGAAATCGCGTCTTCCCGATACAGTGATCGTGGCTATCGTCAGCATTGACGTCACTATGGAGAAAACTGCGGTTGCAAATGTTTTGCGGATTGTCGACAGAGGAGTATCAATGATAATTTCGAGAGCCTTTGATCAAATACAAGTTTTTTGTTCAAATGCTCGGGGGCTACTTTTTAAAGAGGTTTGTTAAAGGAGTTGATCCAGAAGGATAAAAATTAGTCTACAGCCGTCATCAAAAACAACGTCATTGATAGAGAACTGCGAGCAGTATCATCAAGAATATCGACAGGGAAATTTCGACTATTGCAACAAAGGAACAAGTTGAGCCTATAGCCAAGTATAAATACTCGACTGTAGCCTCGGGGGCTATTCCCATCGGGAGCGTTGGTCGTGCACCCGATAAAGATGGGAGAATTAGAGAAGATGACAATATAGCGACAAGGATGCTAAAAAGGTGAGCCTACAACCAAGTACAAGCACTTGGCTGTAGCCTCGGGGGCTACTCCCATCGGGAACGCTGTTCGCATGCCCGATGAAATTCAACAAGTCATGGTGAGCATATTCCGAGTTATAAAATAACTCCTTATATACTCCCATCGGGAGGACAAGATAACATTATACAAGTCATCCGTTGACTCGAATAAATGTGCTATTCCAGCAGCCGAAAAAGGCACTCGACAATATATTCTCGGAGCGCCGTCGCGAATTAATCTTTGAATGCCGCAATACTTTGCGAAGGTAAGTCCCCAGGATCTGTCCTGCGCGGCGTGGCACCGCCTCTGACGGCGTTCTGCTACTTTTTCCCGTATCAACAGATACGAAGAAAAATCCTAACAGACGCGTTAGGTACCCGATAAAACATAACTAATTCGTCTGGTAAGACCTTAAGTGGCACATGTCGAATTATGCCAGTATCCCGAGATCATGTCCAGGGACGTGATCTTGAAGTAGGTTTTTGCGGATTGCCACAAGAGCAGTTAACTGGTACCTGATCCGTCAGATGAACTAGCCCCAGTTACCATTATCCATGTACAACATATGATTACTTTATAAAGGTTATTTATTGATTCGAAGAAATCATATATTAATTGTAAATGTGGAGATTTTCCATGATTCTTCGATTCAAGCAAAATCTCGGGGGCTACTGACATAGGCATCCCCAATGGGCCTGCCGAAGAAGGTACCCGGGGTTTACGGAAGGCCCACGACCCGAAGTTTATGAAGCCCGGAAGCCCAGTTATGAAATAGTTTGGAAACATAGAGTTGTATTAGGATTAATGACTTGTAAATATTATGGGACGAACTCAAAGAGTCTCCCGGACTTTGTAACTTGTACATCACGAAACCCTCGGCTCCGCCTCCTATATAAGGGGAGTCGAGGGACAAAGAGAGGATCGATTCATTGTCAACACAACCCTAGTTTTCATAGCAGTCGAGTACTTTTCCGGCTGAAACCTTCGAGATCTACTTGCCCTGTACTTCCAACAAAACCCTAGTCTAGAACTTGTAGGCATTGACAAGTTAATACCTTGTCACCATGTGTTGTTCCTATTATTTTGGTTCCTAAGAAAGATGGTTCTTCGCGCATGTGTACTGATTGTAGAGCTATTAATAATATTACCGTTCGATACCGTCATCATATTCCTTGTTTAGATGATATGCTTGATGAGTTGAGTGGTTCTATTATGTTCTCTAAAGTTTGCGTAGTGGTTACCACCAGATTCGTATGCAATTAGGAGATGAATCGAAAACAATGTTTAAAAGTAAGTTCGGTTTATATTAGTGGTTAGTAATGCCTTTTGGATTAACTAATGCTCCTAGTACTTTCATGAGACTGATGAACGAAGTTTTACGTGCTTTTATTGGACGATTTGTGGTGGTATACTTTGATGATATTCTGATTTATAACAAAACTTTGGAGGATCATTTGGATCATTTACATGACGTTTTCAATGCTTTAAGTGATACAAGTTTGTATGGTAATCTTGAGAAGTGCACCCTTTGCACCAATCGAGTTGCGTTTCTTGGCTATGTTGTTACTGCGCAGGGTATTGAAGTTGATCCAGCCAAGATTGAGGCGATTGAGAGTTGGCCGCAGCCAAAGACGGTCACGCAAGTGAGGAGTTTTCTTGGCCTCGCTGGGTTCTATAGGCGCTTTGTGAAAGATTTTGGATCCATTGTTGCGCCGCTGAATGAGCTTACAAAGAAGGATGTGCCCTTTGTGTGGGGCGATGCACAACAAGAAGCCTTCATGATACTGAAAGATAAGTTAACACATGCTCCATTACTCCAACTTCCTGATTTCAATAAGACTTTTGAGCTTGAATGTGATGCTAGTAGAATTGGTTTGGGAGGTGTGTTATTACAAGAGGGCAAACCTGTTGCATATTTTAGTGAGAAATTGAGTGGGCCTAGTCTGAACTATTCTACTTATGATAAATAATTATATGCGCTGGTTCGGACATTAGAAACTTGGCAACATTATTTATGGCCTAAAGAATTTGTTATACATTCTGATCATGAATCTTTGAAGCATATTCGTAGTCAAGCTAAGTTGAATCGTCGCCATGCAAAGTGGATTGAATTTATTGAGTCTTTTCCTTATGTTATCAAACACAAAAAGGGTAAAGATAATGTTATTGCTGATGCTTTGTCGCACCGTTATACTATGCTATCTCAACTTGACTTCAAGATTTTTGGATTAGAAACTATAAAGGAACAATACTTGCATGATGCTGATTTTAAAGATGTGTTGCTGAATTGTAGAGATGGTAGAACATGGAACAAATTCGTCCTCAATGATGGATTTGTGTTCCGTGCTAACAAGCTATGCATCCCAGATAGTTCCGTTCGTCTTTTGTTGTTGCAGGAGGCGCATGGAGGAGGATTGATGGGTCACTTTGGTGTGAAGAAGACGGAGGATGTACTTGCTGCACACTTCTTTTGGCCACGTATGCGTCGAGATGTTGAGAGATTTATGGCACGCTGCACTACATGTCAAAAAGCTAAGTCTCGACTTAATCCACATGGTTTATATATGCCTCTTCCTGTTCCTAGTGTACCTTGGGAGGATATTTCTATGGATTTCGTTTTGGGTTTGCCTCGTACACAGAAGGGGAGGGATAGTATCTTTGTTGTTGTGGATCGGTTTTCTAAGATGGCACACTTTATTCCATGTCACAAGACTGATGATGCTACACATGTTGCTGATTTGTTCTTTCGCGAAATTGTTTGTTTACATGGTGTGCCAAATACTATTGTTTCTGATCGTGATACTAAGTTCTTAGACACATTTGGAGATGTTTATGGGCTAAGTTGTGGACTAAATTGTTGTTTAGTACTACATGTCATCCCCGAACTGATGGACAAACTGAAGTAGTAAATAGAACATTGTCTACTATGCTGCGGGCTGTTTTGAATAAGAACTTGAAATTGTGGGAAGAATGTTTACCTCATATTGAATCTGCTTACAACCGTTCGCTGCATTCTACCACTAAGTTGTGCCCATTTGAGATTGTGTATGGTTTTGTTCCACGTGCACCTATTGATTTATTGCCTTTACCATCTTTGGTGCAAAATAATTTGGATGCTACACAACGTGCTGAACTGATATTAAAATTGCATGAGACTACTAAAGACAACATAGAACGCATGAATGCTAAGTATAAAATTGCTGGGGATAGAGGAAGAAAGCATGTTGTGTTTGATGTTGGTGATCTTGTTTGGTTGCATTTGCGCAAAGATCATTTTCCTGAATTGCGCAAGTCTAAGCTAATGCCACGTGCCACTGGTCCTTTTAAGGTGTTAGAGAAAATAAATGATAATGCATATAAACTTGAGCTTCCTGCAGAATTGGGTCCGGTTAGTCCTACATTTAACATTGCAGATTTGAAGCCTTACGTTGTTGAAGAAGATGAGCTTGCGTCGAGGACGACTTCAATTCAAGAAGGGGAGAATGATGAGGACATCCCATCTATTGATACAACCGCTGTACCTACAGCCACACAAATACAAGGACCAATCACTCGAGCTCGTGCCAAACAACTTAACTATCAGGTACTTTCGTTTCTTGGAACTATTCCTCACATACATGAGAATATGATGCTACCTAAATCAGATGTGTTTGTTACTCTTAGGAATGACGGACCTAGCATGGATGAGAGGGACAAGCATTGGAGCACGATCACACATGGAGGAGATGACATCAAACATGTGAGGATTGAAGAGGACGCTGCAGGTGGAGATTTCAGAACTTTGAAGCCACCATAATTGGAGATGAAGACATGAACAAAATATAGAGTTTTCCACTTCATAATTTCATCCATATGAGTACATGGTGCTGCGATACCATTAGTTTTGGGCCAGGCCCATGTAATTTTCGCAGGAATTAAGTCAGCCTGTTTTTAGAGTCCGTATTGAAGGGGGAAGGCCTTCTAGGGTTTGGTTCAGCCACCATACACATGGCTGGCCGAAACCCCACCTTTTCCTCCTTTAAATCCCCCCCCGTCACGTTAGACTCGGATTTTGATTAGACTAAAAGTTAGCCAATTGTTGCAACTCTCGTGTACTTCTTTTGAGGCCAACGCCCAGAACAAGACCGACTATTCGGAATCCCACCATTATCAATCAAGCTTTCATCTATATCCGCAATATTCTGATTGCATCTTTAGTTCTTACTTGTTCTCGATTTCAGGTAGGAATTAAGACCCTCGCTGGTCAGGCTGATCGTGCATCCGCAAGATCAGTAACTCCCGGAGATTGTCCTAGCGATTGTGATGCGGGGTGGCCTTCGGACACCTCCTCACCAAGACCGACAAGTCCCCCAAGTGGACCAATGACAAGGGCTCGAGTTAAAGCTCTACATGATAAGGTGAATTCGCTCCTCTCTACCTCTACCTTTGACACCCCCTTGGATGGCTTGCTACTTCATGCAAATACACTATGTTCAATCAGGTACATCGGTCAAGACACAAGCCATGGAGTCCAAGCCAATGGAGAGAGAGCTGGAAATGATGAAGATGGAGCTCCAGCGCACAGGCCGGAACTTCCGCCCTCCAGGGCCGGAACTTCCGCCCCCAAGGACCGGAACTTCCGCCCTCCAGGACCGGAACTTCCGCCCAGATGCTGCCCAGATACCGTTCAGCGCCCAGAGAAGTGGAGCCAGCCGGAACTTCCGCCCCGAGGGACCGGAACTTCCGCCCACCCGGAACTTCCGCAAGTTCCGCCCAAGTTCCGAAAGTCCGTCAAAACGCCCCTGGATGTTACTGCAAGGAAATGGGCTAATTTCGGAACTTGACCGGAACTTGGCCGAACTTCCGGCCGCCGGAACTTCCGCCTTCCAGGCCGGAACTTCCGCTGACCGGAACTTCCGCCCAAGTCGGCCGGAACTTCCGCCACCGCGATTTCAGCACAGCACTACTTTTCAGCGTGTAACTTACCTATTCGCCCACCCGACTATAAATAGCCTAGTTGGCTCAGATCTGAGATTAAACTTGTTTAGAACTCAAACCTACCTTTGAGCTTAGTCTCCCTTGGGTATCATCCCTCTGTAATCAAGGCACCTTGGTTGTTGACTTTGAATTTGTGGAGTGAGATTCTAGTACTTGTTACTCTCTCTCCCTCCCCAAGTTCATCCTCTCCAATCCCAATCTCTCTCCGGGAATTCTGCCTCGTGCCTCTTCCACGGAGATTCTATTGGCGTGGTCCATCGAGCCACGGAGGTAAGCATCGGGTGTATCGGGTTGGTGTGCGTGCGTGAGTCTCGGAGTTCATCGTGTTCTTCGTCCCCCTCGCGTTTTCCCATCTCTCCCGCTTGGTTTCGAAGTCAATCCGCAAGATCGGGCCACACACGGGGTCTTAGACCACATCATATGGTATCAGCAGCCTTTGGTTCCCGCGGATTTGACCCTCCACCCACCCGATTTCGTTTCTAGAAAATTTTCCAAAAAATAGCCCAAATTGCCTTTGGACCGATCTGTGATTTGGTTGAGTTTTGAGTGGTTTTGGTCCAATAGAAACTTGTCTTTGGTGTTGATCTGCAATTCCCCCACTTTCCCACAGCTTCTAGTGCCAAATTTTCCACGAATTCGAAGATTTTCGGCCCGGATTTCCGCCCAAATCGAAGAACAGCTCGCAGATCTGATTGCGACCGGAAGTTCCGGCCGGCAGACCGGAAGTTCCGCCGACCGGAAGTTCCGCCCCTCAGACCGGAACTTCCGCCTGGCCGAATTTTTCACAGCTAACTTCGTTTTCGTTTGGCACTAACCCCTTGTGTTTGGACTTCGTAGTGTGTGCCATTTCAGATAACTCCGCAACATCATCTACGACGACGGCACCCCGAGGATCCAAGCGGTTCATTTGACACCTCCACCATAGCAAGTTCAAGTTCGTCGGCCACCGTCATCAAGTGGTATAACTTGCACCTAACTTGTAGCCTTAGCTTCCTTTGCGTACCTTTCCTATCGAGAGTGGCTTTATAGTGTTGCGAAGCATTGCGCAAGCGTCCCGACCGTGAGGGTGTGCGTGTGTTGAGCAAAGCTACGAAGCAAGCTCGTTGTGAAAAGATAAGCAAAAGAAGTGTGACATACTTACATAGATAGTGAGAAAAAGAAAGCTTCTAAGCATACAAAAAAAAGAGTGTGAAAAAGCAAAAGAAAAAGAGTGTGAGTGACACCTATACACAAAGAGTCCAAAGCTTCTAAGCAAAAGAGAGAAAAGAGAAGAGAGGCGTCTTGCGCAAATCTTGTTGCTTCTCATTTTGCAACCAAGCCACGGTCTCTCTTGCGTTAGCGTGACACCGAGCTAGTAGTCTTCGTTAGGACCATTTTTGTTCGTGCTCATTTTTCCGTCGCGCTAACCCCATTTTGTCCCACGTGTGCGTTCCACATTGTGAATGCCTTTTGTGATCACCGCTTTTGACTTGTGACTTTTGCATCTTACCCACTTTTAACAACATACTTGATCTTGGATTTGTCTTTTGGCTTTCCACAACACTCGCCTAACACCATATTTGCTAGCTTTTGCGTGTGGTTTTGCGTGTGTCCCCGATACACTTGATCTTACTTTCGGCTTGGTTGATTGCCTCAATACTATCTTACCTTGGTAAGAGTGCGAGGTAGTCTCCTTCCACTAACACATACAACATAGTTCTTGTTCTTCCATCATGGATAGGAGCGGAGATGAAACAAGGGATGGAGAAGTCCTTCGGAACACCGAGAGGTTGGCTACTCAACACAACCTATGGACTCAACGCCAAGAGTTCAAGGAGCAACTATCACTCTTCGAGACTCGCATCGATGAACAATATGAAGAAGTGGCTCACAACTTCTCCACGGTGAACCAAGACTTGGCTCTCCTCCGTGAAGCTACGGACAACTTGAATGGTCAAATGGCGGCCAATGATGCGAACATGGAGCGACGCATGGATAACCTCGAGCGCGCCATCACCAACTTGGGTCGTCATCGCCGACACCGCTCTACTTCATCATCATCAAGCTCGTCACAAGATTACTATTCTCATGGCCACCGTTCGTCATCAAGCTCCTCCTCAAGGCATGAAGACCATCCTCGTCCTCATCGACCACATGCTCGTCAAGAAGACTCTCGCTCTAACTCAAGGAGAGGTGAATTCCATCGCCATGCTCGTCCTCATGAACGACCTCCCTCGAGTTTGAAGATTATGCCAACACTTGGTGGGAACAAGTTGTCACTCTTAGGGAAGAAAAGGGTGATCCTCCAATTGATACTTGGGAAGACATGAAGGAGGAGATGCAAGCCCGCTTTGTCCCTACACACTACAAGACCGATCTCTTCAACAAGCTACAAAAGTTGAAGCAAGGCACCAAGACCGTTGAGGAATTCTTCAAGGAGATGGAGTTAACCATGATGAGAGCAAACATCCAAGAGTCCGAGAACCAAACCATCGCTAGGTTCTTCAATGGCCTCAACTACCCCATCAAGAAGATTGTGGAGTTCCAACCATACTCCAACATGGTTGAGTTGGTTCACCAAGCTTCCAAGGCCGAGCGTCAAGTGAATGAGGACATCAAGTACTCCAAGTCCAAGCAATACTTCGCCTCCAAGCTTGCTACATCAACTCCTACAACAAGTGTCAAGCCATCCGCATCCTCTACACCTTCCAAGCAACCTTCCATACAAAGTCGCATGAAGCAAACGGTATCCTCCACCGCCTCCTCTAAGGCCTCTACGGGACCCTCCAATGTCACTTGCTTCAAGTGTGGCACCCAAGGCCACAAGTCCTTCGAGTGCAAGAACACCAAGGTCATGATCACTATGGAGAATGGTGACATAGAGACTCTAAGTGAAGGTGAATATGAAGCCCTAGTGCAAGCCGCCGTGGCTAATGAGGAAGACTATGATGAAGAAAGTGGAGAAGACCCCTCTTATGCACACATGATCCAAGCCCTTCTCTTGTGGTCACTCGAGTGCTCACCACTCAACCCCAAGCTATGGAAGACCAAAGATGCAACATCTTCCAAACGCGTGCCGGCATTGGTGGCAAGTCTATCAAGGTCATCATCGATGGTGGGAGTTGCCACAACTTGGCAAGCACCGAGCTATGTGAGAAGCTCAACCTCACGCTTCGCAAGCATCCTCATCCCTACCATGTCCAATGGTTGAGTGACAAGGGCAATGTCAAGATTCAACACACCGTCACCGTCAACTTCAAGATAGGACCCTATGAAGACACCGTCGAGTGTGACGTGGTGCCTATGACCGTGTGCCACATGTTGCTTGGCCGCCCATGGCAATTTGACAAGAAGGCCATACATGATGGTTTCTCCAATGCATACACCTTCAAGGTCAAGGACAAGAAGTTCGAGCTTCGCCCAATGACTCCTAGCCAAATCATCGCCGACAATGCGAAGGCTTTAGCGAGGGCACAACACCACATCCACCATAGTGAGTTGAGAGGAGAGGGAGCGACCCACCAAAAAGAGAGTGAGCGCCACCACCCACATATGAGTGAGAGAAAGAGTGTCCTCCTAACCACCAAAAGCGAGTGGAGAGAAGTGAAAGACAACCCATCCACCACCATACACTACGTGCTCATTTGCAAGGGCCTCTCGGCGGAGACTAATGACTTAACCAACATTCCTTCGTCTTTGTTGTCTCTTTTGAAGGAGTTCCAAGACGTCTTCCCCGACGAGCTACCACATGGACTACCACCGCTTCGGGGCATCGAGCATCGCATCGACCTCATACCCGGCGCTCCACTACCAAACCGCGCCGCCTACCGCACCAACCCCGAGGACACCAAGGAGATCCAACGCCAAATTCAAGACCTCCTCGCTAAAGGGTACGTCCGTGAAAGCCTTAGCCCTTGTGCCGTTCCCGTCATTCTTGTGCCTAAACCGGATGAGACGCAACGGATGTGTATGGATTGCCGCCCTATCAATGCCATTACCGTCCGTTATCGACATCCCATTCCGCGTTTAGATGATATGTTGGATGAATTGAGTGGTGCCACGATTTTCTCTAAGATTGATTTGCGTAGTGGCTACCACCAAATCCGCATGGCAATTGGTGATGAATGGAAGACGGCATTCAAGACCAAGCTTGGTCTCTATGAATGGCTTGTCATGCCGTTTGGTCTTTCCAATGCTCCTTCCACTTTTATGCGTCTTATGAATCACATCTTGCGACCTCTCATTGGCAAGAGTGTGGTTGTCTACTTTGATGATATTCTCATCTATAGCAAAAATCTCGAGGACCATGTTCAACATGTGAGAGAAGTCTTATGCATCTTGCGCCACGAGAAGCTCTTTGCCAACCTTCCAAAATGCCATTTCGCTCAAAACAAATTGGTTTTTCTTGGTTTTGTGGTTTCCGCCAACGGGATAGAAGTTGATTCTTCCAAAGTTGAGGCCATCCACAATTGGCCCACTCCCACAAATGTTGGCCAAGTGAGAAGCTTCCATGGTCTTGCCGGATTTTACCGCCGTTTTGTGAAAGATTTCAGCACCATTGCTTGCCCTTTAAACGAACTTACAAAAAAGAATGTTCCGTTCGTTTGGGGCAAAGCACAACAAAAAGCTTTTGATGAATTGAAAAAGAGACTCACCGAGGCACCATTACTTGCTCTTCCCGACTTTTCCAAAACATTTGAGATCGAATGCGATGCGAGTGGACTTGGAATCGGTGGTGTTCTTATGCAAAATGGAAAACCCGTGGCATACTATAGTGAGAAGTTGGATGGCGCACGCCTCAACTATCCTATATATGACAAGGAGCTTTATGCTTTGGTTCGTGTTCTTGAAGTTTGGCAACATTACCTTTGGCCAAAAGAGTTTGTCATCCACTCGGATCATGAGTCCTTGAAATATTTGAAAAGTCAACACAATTTGAACAAGCGACATGCTAAGTGGGTTGAGTTCATCGAGTCCTTCCCTTATGTAATCAAATACAAAAAGGGCAAGGAAAATGTGGTTGCGGATGCACTTTCCCGCAAGATTACTCTTCTACTCACCCGCTTGGAGTTTCACATTTTGGGTCTTGAGGAGATCAAGGAACTTTACCCTTCCGACGCTTTCTTTGGTCCAATCTTTGCCAAGTGTTCCGTGGACCACGGATTTGATGATTTCTATTTGCATGATGGCTATTTGTTTAAAGCTAACAAGATTTGCATTCCCGAGTCTTCTCTTCGTAAGTTGCTTTTGCAAGAGTCACATGGAGGTGGTCTCATGGGTCACTTTGGACGAGAGAAGACATATGCCATGCTATCAACCCACTACTATTGGCCAAGAATGTACCGCGACGTGGAACGCCTTTGCCGCCGGTGTACAACATGCTTACAAGCTAAGTCTACTTCCAATCCCTATGGTCTTTACATGCCTTTGCCCATTCCATATGCACCTTGGTCGGACATAAGCATGGACTTTGTACTTGGCTTACCACGCACCAAACATGGTCATGACTCAATATTTGTGGTAGTGGATAGGTTCTCTAAAATGGCACATTTCATACCATGTCATAAGAGCGATGATGCTTCACACATTGCTTCGTTGTTTTTCAGGGAAGTGGTTCGCCTACATGGGATACCGGCAAGCATTGTGTCGGATCGTGACGTCAAGTTCATGAGTTACCTATGGAAGTCGCTCATGGCGAAGTTTGGAGTGAAGCTCTTGTTCTCATCATCCTCGCACCCTCAAACCGATGGACAAACCGAAGTGGTCAATCGAAGCCTCTCCACACTCCTCCGCACACTTGTGAAGACAAATTTGAAGTCATGGGAAGATTGCCTACCCCACGCGGAGTTCGCCTACAATCGAGCCAAGCACTCCACAACCGCAAGGAGTCCCTTCATGGTCGTCTACGGATTCGAACCTCCAACGGCACTCGACATCCTCCCACTACCTCTTCATGAAAGAACGAACATGGACTTCGACGAGCGCACCACCGCCATCAAGAAACTACATGAAGAGACAAGAGCAACCATACAAGAGCATGTACTTCGCCAAGCTACCCGCCTCAACGCCAAGAAAAAGGAACGCGTGTTTGAAGAAGGAGACCTCGTGTGGATCCACCTAAGGAAAGAAAGGTTCCCGCAAGAACGCAACTCCAAGCTCAAGCCAAGAGGAGATGGGCCTTTCAAGGTCCTCAAGCGCATCAACAACAACGCCTACGTCATCGACATACCAACATCAAAGTACTTGGTGAGCAACACCTTCAACGTCTCGGATCTTTCACCCTATCATGGAGATGAGGAGGAACAAGAGTCGAGGACGACTCTCTCCCAAGGGGGGGAGATGATGCGGGGTGGCCTTCGGACACCTCCTCACCAAGACCGACAAGTCCCCCAAGTGGACCAATGACAAGGGCTCGAGTTAAAGCTCTACATGATAAGGTGAATTCGCTCCTCTCTACCTCTACCTTTGACACCCCCTTGGATGGCTTGCTACTTCATGCAAATACACTATGTTCAATCAGGTACATCGGTCAAGACACAAGCCATGGAGTCCAAGCCAATGGAGAGAGAGCTGGAAATGATGAAGATGGAGCTCCAGCGCGCAGGCCGGAACTTCCGCCCTCCAGGGCCGGAACTTCCGCCCCCCAGGACCGGAACTTCCGCCCTCCAGGACCGGAACTTCCGCCCAGATGCTGCCCAGATACCGTTCAGCGCCCAGAGAAGTGGAGCCAGCCGGAACTTCCGCCCCGAGGGACCGGAACTTCCGCCCACCCGGAACTTCCGCTCAAGTTCCGCCCAAGTTCCGAAAGTCCGTCAAAACGCCCCTGGATGTTACTGCAAGGAAATGGGCTAATTTCGGAACTTGACCGGAACTTGGCCGGAACTTCCGGCCGGGCCGGAACTTCCGCCTTCCAGGGCCGGAACTTCCGCCCCTGACCGGAACTTCCGCCCAAGTCGGCCGGAACTTCCGCCACCGCGATTTCAGCACAGCACTACTTTTCAGCGTGTAACTTACCTATTCGCCCACCCGACTATAAATAGCCTAGTTGGCTCAGATCTGAGATTAGACTTGTTTAGAACTCAAACCTACCTTTGAGCTTAGTCTCCCTTGGGTATCATCCCTCTGTAATCAAGGCACCTTGGTTGTTGACTTTGAATTTGTGGAGTGAGATTCTAGTACTTGTTACTCTCTCTCCCTCCCCAAGTTCATCCTCTCCAATCCCAATCTCTCTCCGGGAATTCTGCCTCGTGCCTCTTCCACGGAGATTCTATTGGCGTGGTCCATCGAGCCACGGAGGTAAGCATCGGGTGTATCGGGTTGGTGTGCGTGCGTGAGTCTCGGAGTTCATCGTGTTCTTTGTCCCCTCGCGTTTTCCCATCTCTCCCGCTTGGTTTCGAAGTCAATCCGCAAGATCGGGCCACACACGGGGTCTTAGACCACATCAGATTGCATTGGCGCACGAGCTTTGCACGTGTAGTCGGATCATCAAGCACGAACTCCACCAACAAATCGAAGTTATCATACTCTCATCAAAAGATCGGACACCTTTGCCCTATCACTACCTCTTTTGAGATTTGGATGATGTTGTGTGAGATTCTAGTGTGATCCACTCTATGTCACACAGCTTTGTTCATCTCCCTCACCGATCTCTCACACCGGGATTCTACCTCGCGGTCTCTCCGTGTGTGATTCTATCGGCGTGGTTTATCGAGCATATTAAATCCTGAAGTCGATACTTTGTATTTAGTGCAAGTTTAAAAAATCTACGCAAATCTGTTTAAGCACAACATGGCGGAAAATATGATTTACCATTATTTCATATTCGTAATATATGTATGTTAACAATGATACATATATGTGGATGTATTTGTTGTGTGCTCTATGTTCATTGCATTATTTTCTTAGAGGGTCTCTTTGCATTATTTTTAAAATAAAAGTTTGTTGCTTTAGTTGATTTAAATGACATGATGGAATTCGCTACATTTGGATTAGACGTGACTCCAAGATTTTCAAAAATCGTTCTATGACGTCACTACAACATCGGTATTGCCCATGTCCATTCTCAACAATTGCCGCAACAATGCGCGTGGCAATTTTCTAGTTTATATAGGTAGAAATTTTTTCCATCAAATTTAAACCCTACAGAATTCCTATGCCAATCTTAGGAATCAAATGGCCTTATCGTGCATAGTACAACTTAAGCCACGGTCCTTTTTTTTTGTTGAGATCAACGGCTGCGACTTTATTCAAATAGTGGCATCATCACATGCCATAAGGTTCACAAGATACACCGGAGGTACCTCTACCCACGAGTTACAACGCTTATTCTCACAGCCATCTTTCGCTAATCTATGTGCAACGCCATTACACGCCCGACGCACATGCACTACCGAGTGATTGGCAAATCCTCGAAGAAGAAGCTTGATCTCCTCGACCAAGGGCCCATGGATCGATCTGTCCACCTCATTTCATCGCAGTTTTGTGACCGCCCCCATATTGTCCGTTTCCAACTCCAGCTTGGCGACCCCCAACTCACGAGCTAGGAGCACTCCTCGACGACACGCTAGCAACTCAGCGCTCTCAGCATCGCACACGGAGGGGAAAAAATGGCAAGCTCCAGCTACAAAGCCCCCATGGTGATCCCGCAGGACCACACCGCCACCTCCATAAGCTCCACTTAAAGGCATTGCCCATCGGTATTCGCCTTATGCCAACCAGCAGCAGGACGAGACCACTTGCATGGAAGAGTCGGGCTTGCTGTTGCCTTAGTCTGAGCCATCGCTGCCCATTCTTTAGTCAGAAACAAAGCCCTCCTCACGGTATTATCCGGGTTCTCGATGCCCTCCGAGTGCCGAGCTTCATTTCTCGCAAACCAGAGCTGAGACAACAGTGTCAACACCAAGGACAGCTCCTTTTGTCCCAATCTCCCAAACCAACCTAGAAGCCAACTCTTCAGGTCATGGTACCGCTGAATTGTGTCAGGTGGCGCAACGAAGGGCAGCTGTGTGCGCTGTCTCAGCAGCTCCCAAGCATGGTGTGCATGCGGACACTCCCAGAACCTATGCTTTAGGGTTTCCTCACGGTTGCACACCACACAGACGACGCCATCCTTGATTCTGCGACGCCGCAGCTCACCACCCACTGCAAGTCCATTCTTAACTAATCTCCAGCAGTGCACCTTGGTCTTGTTGGGTACTGCCGCCGACCAAATAGCCAGCCAGCCTTTGTGTTCATCACTAGACATCGATGATCCGGGATTTCCCATTTGGTTCCTCTTGATCTGCATTCCAAGGTGATACGCCGATCGGACACTGAACACCCCGTTCTTGGTGTAATTCCATGCTAGATAGTCAACAGCTCTGGCCCTACCTACAGGTATCTTCAGTATGTCCTCGACGTCAGCCTCAAAGAATGTATCATAGAGTTTAGCTTCGTCCCATCCTGCGCCATTCTCCAGTAACAGCTCACTGACCGTTTCCACTTCCTTGTTTGGATGATGTCCAATAGGCCGTTTCACACTTTCCCTGGGGATCCAATTATCAGACCACACTCGTACCTTCTGGCCATCACCTATCCGCCATATAAGCCCTTCCTTAAGAAGCTCCCGCCCGTGCAGGATGCTCCTCCATGTGTACGACGCTCGTTTGGGGCATTTGGCATTCAGAAAGTCTCCGTTCTTAAAATATATTGCTTGTAGGACCCTAGAACACAAGGAATCGGGGTTTATGACCATCCTCCACGCCTGCTTCGCGAGTAGAGCCTGGTTGAAAACTTCATAATTTATGAAACCCATCCCACCGTTCCTTTTAGATTCACACATTCGATCCCAGCTGACCCAATGGACCTTGCGCTGGCCATCCGCTGCACCCCACCAAAATCTTGATGCAATAGACTTCAGAGAATTACATTGGCCCTTATTCAATTGGAAGCAGCCCATTGCATAGGTAGAAACCGACTGCAGCACCGACTTGACAAGAACCTCCTTGCCCGCCTTTGACAGCCCTTAACCTTTCCAACCTGAGACTTTACCCCGTGATCTGTCTGTCAAGCTCTTGAAAGCGCCCCCTTTTGACCGCCCAACAACAGTCGGTAAGCCAAGATACTTCTCCGAGAGCGCCTCACAGCTGATACCGATGATGGCCTTGAGCTCCTGCCTTGCCTCCTCCTCATAGCCCTTACCAAAATATATAGATGACTTCATGTAGTTAACCTTCTGTCCGGAGCTCACCTCATATTTTCTCAAAACCGAGCGTAGAGCTTCCATACTGCTCGAAGAGGCTTCCATGAACACGACGCTGTCGTCGGCAAATAAAAGATGCGTGATCGTCGGACCGTCCCTGCCAAAACTGACTCCCGCTAGCTGCGCCTCAGCCTGTGCTTGGCGTAGTAAAGCGGAGAATCCTTCAACACAGAACAAAAACAGGTATGGTGACAGAGGGTCACCTTGCCTCAATCCCCTCGAAGGAGAGAAAGAGTCCGAGAGCACACCATTCAACTTCACTGTGAACCTCACCGACATAACACACGTCATGATCATATCCACCCACCTCTCAGAGAAACCCATACGCAACATCATATTCCTCAAGAAGCTCCACTCGACCCTGTCATACGCTTTCATCATATCAAGCTTGACTGCACACAGCGCCTTCTTCCTCTTCCTTGTTCTTATTGCATGCACACACTCATAGGCTATGAATACATAATCTGTGATGAGTCTACCCGGAACAAAAGCGCTTTGTTCCTCAGAGATGAGAATGGGGAGGATTTGCTTCAGCCGATTAGCCGCCACCTTCGCTGCAATTTTGTGCAGGACATTACATAAGCTGATGGGTCTGAACTGGGAAAGCAACTCCGGTGAGTTAACTTTTGGTATAAGCACCAGCACGGTATCATTGAAATCAGCAGGGACCTCTCCCCCAGCCAGAAACTCCCTAACCGCAGCACACACATGAACTTTCAGCAGCGACCAGTGTCGTTGATAGAACAGTGCTGGAAGTCCATCCGGCCCCGGCGCTTTGGTAGGACCCATTTGAAAGAGCGCCACTTCAATCTCTTTGTCAGAAAACGCTGCTGTCAGCGCTTGATTCATATCCTCAGTAACAGAATGGGGGACCTGATACGTCCATTTTGCATCACTATTTTATATCATAATTTGCTGTTATTCATTGATATATTTCATATTTAGAGATGATACTTATGTTATTTCACCTATTTTGCATGTTTCATGATCATTGGAGAATTATTCACCGGAGTCAGGATTCTGCTGGAAAAAGCACCGTCAGGACACCATATTTCTGAAGATCAACAATTGACGGAAGTTATACGAAAAATCCTATTTTTCCAGAGGCGAAGGGAGCCAAAAGGAGGAGCCAAGAGGGCCACCATGGGCCCCCCCGGCGCGCGGCCCAGGCCTGGCCGCGCCGCCTTGTGGGGAGGGGGCCCACAGCCCCCTCTGGCGCCTCTCCTTCGCGTACTTCTTCGTCCCGAAACCTAAGCCCCAGAGTTACGGAGATTGGAGAGCCTCTGCGGGGCGGAGAAACACCAGAGAGAAAAGAGCTCTCCGGCGGGCAGGAATCCGCCGGGGAAATTCCCTCCCGGAGGGGGAAATCGACGCCATCGCCATCGTCATCGAGCTGGACATCATCTCCATCATCATCATCATCATCTCCACCATCTACACCGCCATCTCCACCGCTGCATCTCGTCACCGCTGTAACGATTTGGGTTGGATCTTGATTGTTTGATAGGGGAAACTCTCCCGGTATTGATTTCTACTTGTTATTGATGCTATTGAGTGAAACCATTGAACCAAGGTTTATGTTCAGATTGTTATTCATCATCATATCACCTCTGATCATGTTCCATATGATGTCTCGTGAGTAGTTCGTTTAGTTCTTGAGGACATGGGTGAAGTCTAAATGTTAGTAGTGAATTATGGTTGAGTAATATTCAATGTTATGATATTTAAGTTGTGGTGTTACTCTTCTAGTGGTGTCATGTGAACGTCGACTACATGATACTTCACCTTTATGGGCCTAGGGGAGTGCATCTTGTATTCGTTTGCTAATTGTGGGGTTGCCGGAGTGACAGCAACCTAAACCCCCGTTAGTATATCGGTGCAGGAGGGATAGCAGGATCTCAGAGTTTAAGGTTGTGGTTAGATTTATCTTAATTACTTTCTTGTATTTGCGGATGCTTGCAAGGGGTATAATCACAAGTATGTATTAGTCCTAGGAAGGGCGGTGCATTAGCATAGGTTCACCCACACAACACTTATCAAAACAATGAAGATTAATCAGCCGTATGAAGCGAAAGCACTAGACTAAAATCCCCGTGTGTCCTCAAGAACGTTTGGTCATTATAAGTAAACAAACCGGCTTGTCCTTTGTGCTAAAAAGGATTGGGCCACTCGCTGCAATTATTTCTCTCGCAATTTACTTACTCGTACTTTATTTATCTGCTATATCAAAACCCCCTGAATACTTGTCTGTGAGCATTTACAGTGAATCCTTCATCGAAACTGCTTGTCAACACCTTCTGCTCCTCGTTGGGTTCGACACTCTTATTTATCGAAAGTACTACGATACACCCCCTATACTTGTGGGTCATCAAGACTATTTTCTGGCGCCGTTGCCGGGGAGTGAAGCGCTATTGGTAAGTGGAATTGGTAAGGAAACTTTTACTGTACGTGCTGATTTTGTTTCTGCTTGCTGCTATAAGTCATTATGGAGAGATCCTCCCTTGAATTTCTATTTGGGAAATCTACTACTACTGCAACGGTAGTGGATGAGGCGCCAGGTGAGGAAGTAATACCATATAAAATACCTATGAAAATTATTGAACGTGTTGTGGATAACCGCTATGAAGGGGATGGAACTGTTCATCCTGGAGATCATTTACTGTTTTTACATGAATTATGCGGGTTATTCAAATGTGCAGGTATTTCAATGGATGAAGTTAGGAAGAAATTATTTGTTATGTCGCTATCTGGTAAAGCGGCGCATTGGTATAAACTGCTGAAGGATGGGCATTCTCTTGATTGGAAGGATATTGTGCCTCTATTTTACTCTAAATTTTATCCTCCAAGTGAAATTCACAAAGACCGCAACCGTATATATAATTTTTGGCCTCATGATGGAGAGAGTATTGCCCAAGCGTGGGGGAGATTGAAGTCTTTAATGCTCAAATGCCCCATTCATGAGCTTCCTGGTAATATTATCATTGATAATTTCTATGCAAGACTTTCTTTTCAAGATAAAACCTTGCTGGATACTGCTTGTTCTGGATCATTCACACGCAATAAAGAAGAGTTTAAATGGGACCTTCTTGATCGAATCCAAGAAAATACTGAAGGATGGGAGAATGACAAAGGTAGAGTGTCAGGTATAAATTATAATTATGAATGCATTGAAACTTTTATGGATACTGATGAATATCGTAATATAAGTGCTACATATGGTCTTGACTCTCAAGTTGTTGCAAATATTTATAAAGCCTTTGCTTCTCATTTTGAATTGCCTAGGAAGAATTTTGATAAGTATCATGAACCTTATAAAGATAAAACTGATTCACCTAAAGGTAAATGTATTGAAATTAAAACTGTTGATCATGTTCTTCCTGAAGCTTATATTGAAAAAACTCCTTTCCCTGCTAAAATGAAGGAGTATTCTGTTATAACTAGTGTAGTTAATAAAAGTGCAAAGAAACCCATAGAACCTGAAGAACAAATAAAGGTTGAACCTGCTGTTGCAATAGTTAAAGATCTTGTTACTGAAAATGTGGAAGATGGTCATATTATTTTTTGTGAAGATGCTTCTAATATTGTTTCGCATCCTAATAAGTCTAGGAAAGCCAGTGTTCCTGTGCTCTCTGTTCGAATTGGTGATCATTGCTATTATGGTTTATGCGATATTGGTGCAAGTATTAGTGCCATTCCTTATGAGCTCTACACGGAAATTATGCATGAAATTGGTTCTTGTGAACTTGAAGATATTGATGTGGTTATTCGGCTAGCTAATAGAGAAACTATCTCTCCCATTGGTATTGTTCGAGATGTTGAAGTTCTATGTGGTAAGATTAAATATCCTGCTGACTTTTTGGTACTTGGTTCTGCTGCTAGTAAGTCTTGTCCTATTATTTTTGGTAGACCTTTTCTGAATACTTGTGGAGCTATTATAGATTGCAAGAAAGAGAAAATTGTTACTAAATTTGCTGGTGAATCTTATGAGTTTAACTTCTCTAAATTTGCCAAAACTCCTTATAAAGCTGATTTGCCTAATGATGATTTTAGAGTTGAACAGTGTGCATCTATTGCTCTTGCTCCTAGTAATCCTTTGCAGCAACATTTGGAGAATAGTGAGAGTGAAGTTTTTAGGGAAGAAAGGGATGAGCTTGATGAAATTTTCCTTCGTCAACCTATTCTTAAACATGACTTACCGGTTGAAGATCTAGGTGTAACACCACCACCAAAAGAAGATCCTGTATTTGATTTGAAACCATTACCTGATAATCTTAAGTATGCTTATATTGATGATAAGAAAACATATCCTATTATTATTAGTGCTAAGCTTTCAGATATCGAGGAAGAAAGGTTATTGGAAATATTGAAGAAACACCGAGGAGCTATTGGCTACACTCTTGATGATTTGAAGGGGATTTCTCCCGCTATTTGCCAACATGCCATTAATATAGAAGATGGTGCAAAACCCGTTGTTGAACATCAGCGTCGTCTAATTCCCAAGATGAAGGATGTGGTAAGAAATGAGGTATTAAAACTTCTTGAAGCAGGTATTATATATCCTATTGCTGATAGTAGATGGGTTAGTCCTGTGCATTGTGTTCCTAAGAAAGGAGGAATAACTGTTGTTCCTAATGATAATGATGAGCTCATTCCTCAAAGAGTAGTTGTAGGGTATAGAATGTGCATTGATTTTCGAAAAGTTAATAAAGTAACTAAGAAAGATCATTACCCTTTACCTTTTATTGATCAAATGTTAGAAAGGTTGTCTAAAAATACTCATTTCTGTTTTCTTGATGGATATTCTGGGTTTTCACAAATTGCTGTTAGAGCTAAAGATCAAGAGAAAACCACTTTCACTTGTCCCTATGGAACTTATGCTTATAGGCGTATGCCTTTTGGTTTATGTAATGCTCCTGCTACTTTTCAAAGATGCATGTCTGCTATTTTTCATGGCTTTTGTGAAAAGATTGTTGAGGTATTCATGGATGATTTTTCTGTCTATGGGAATTCTTTTGATAATTGCTTGCGAAACCTTGATAAAGTTTTGCAGAGATGTGAAGAAACTAACCTTGTTCTTAATTGGGAGAAATGCCATTTTATGGTTAATGAAGGAATTGTATTGGGACATAAAATTTCCGAGAGAGGTATTGAAGTTGATAGAGCTAAAGTTGAAGCAATTGAGAAGATGCCCTATCCTAGGGATGTTAAAGGTATTCGTAGTATTCTTGGTCATGCTGGTTTTTATAGGAGGTTTATTAAAGATTTCTCTAAAATTTCAAAGCCTCTTACTAATCTTCTTCAAAAAGATGTACCTTTCGTTTTTGATGATGATTGTAAGGAAGCCTTTGAAACTCTAAAGAAAGCCTTAACAACTGCTCCTATAGTTGAACCTCCTGATTGGAATTTGCCTTTTGAAATTATGTGTGATGCTAGTGATTTTGCTGTAGGTGCTGTCCTTGGACAGCGAGTAGATAAAAAATTAAATGTTATTCATTATGCTAGTAAAACTCTAGATGCTGCTCAAAGAAATTATGCTACAACTGAGAAAGAGTTATTAGCCGTAGTTTTTGCATGTGACAAGTTTAGACCCTATATTGTTGATTCAAAAGTTACAGTTCATACTGATCATGCTGCAATTAGGTACCTTATGGAAAAGAAAGACGCTAAGCCAAGGCTTATTAGATGGGTGCTTCTTTTGCAAGAATTTGATTTACATATTGTAGATAGGAAAGGTGCTGATAATCCTGTTGCTGATAATTTGTCTAGATTGGAAAATATTGCTTATGATCCTGTTCCTGTTAATGATAGTTTTCCAAATGAACAATTGGCTGTAATAAAGGTGAGCTCGCGAGATAGCCCTTGGTATGCTGATTATGCTAACTTTATTGTTTCGAAGTACTTGCCTCCAACCTTTTCAGCTCAGCAAAGGAGGAAATTATTTTATGATTTGAGGCATTATTTTTGGGATGACCCACACTTATATAAAGAAGGAGTGGATGGTATTATGCGAAGATGTGTCCCAGAATATGAACAACAAGAGATATTGAGTAAGTGTCATGGTAGTGTTTATGGAGGACATCACGCCGGAGATAGAACCGCACAAAAGGTTCTACAATCAGGTTTTTATTGGCCAACACTTTTCAAAGATGCAAGGAAGTTTATCTTATCTTGTGATGAATGTCAAAGAGTTGGTAATATCTCTAGACGCAATGAAATGCCTATGAATTATACTCTTGTTATTGAACCATTTGATTGTTGGGGATTCGACTTCATGGGTCCTTTCCCTTCTTCAGAAGGTAACACTCATATACTTGTCGCTGTTGATTATGTTACTAAATGGGTAGAAGCCATACCTACAAAAAGTGTTGATGGTGAGACCTCTATAAAAATGCTTGTAGATGTTATATTTCCTAGATTTGGAGTACCTAGATATATTATGACTGATGGAGGTTCTCACTTTATTCATGGTGGTTTTAGAAAAACTCTTGCCAAATATGGTATTAATCATAGAATTGCTTCAGCTTATCATCCTCAAACTAGTGGGCAGGTAGAATTATCAAATAGAGAGATTAAAGCTATCTTGGGAAAGACTGTTAATAAATCTAGAAAGAATTGGGCTAGTAAGTTAAAGGAAGCATTGTGGGCTTATAGAACTGCTTATAAAAATCCTATGGGAATGTCTCCTTATAAAATGGTTTATGGAAAAGCTTGTCATTTACCTTTAGAACTAGAGCACAAAGCTTATTGGGCTGTAAGAGAACTTAATAAAGATTTTAAACTTGCCGGTAAGAAGAGGTTGCTACAATTGAGTTCTTTAGATGAATGGAGAAGTGAAGCTTATGAAAATGCTAAACTTTTTAAGGAGAAAGTTAAGAAGTGGCATGATAGAAGAATTATTAAAAGAGAATTTAATGTTGGAGATAAAGTCCTATTGTATCGGTCTCGTCTCAGATTTTTTGCAGGGAAATTACTCTCAAAATGGGAAGGACCATATGTTATTGAGGAGGTATATCGTTCAGGAGCAATAAAAATTAGCTCTTTGGAAGGTAACGCCACACAAGTAGTGAATGGACAAAGACTCAAGCATTATATTTCTGGAGATTCTTATAATGAAGATATTGATGTTATTCAAGTGATAACTCCGGAAGCTTTCATCAAAGATCAAATTGACAGTTCTGCAGAGTCCGACTTTGAATAGGTAACAGTTTTAGTAATAAAAAGTCCGCGTTTAGCTTTCCGAACAATATTTCTGCTGTTTATGGAAAATATGAAAAATTACGGGATCGAAACGGAGTGGAGGAGACGCGCGAGGGCCCGTCACCATAGGCCGGCGCGGGCCCCACCCTGGCCGCGCCGCCCTATGGGGACAGCCCCTCGGCGTCCCGTTTCCACTCGTTTTCGGCCTGGAACCTTCCTTTTGTCGTAAAAATATTTGCTATATAATCCCCCGGATCTCCAGAGGTCCGTATATCGTTTTCTCGTCGTGTTTTGTTTCGAGCTGTTTTCTGCCAGGATCTGTTTTTGATCTAGAAGCACCATGGTCTCCAACAACAAATACAAGGAACCTTGGGAGGAAGAGATGGATGAAGAGGTCAATAAGGGGAGAAGAAGATAGCATCAGCAAAAAGAGAGCGGGAAGCCATGGAGAGTAAGCCAATCTTGGTGGGATCGGTTAACACTGGGCGTTCTTTTTCTCATAACTTGCAGGGACTTCTTCCGCCTGCTCTTAGCCTCAACTCTTTCCCTTGTGTGGAGGAAGCAATACGGGTTACCGATGAGTTTTGTGATCAATATCGTGCTCTAAGAAGGGAAGTGGAGATACTTCAGGAGGAGAACCAGCGACTTCGCAGAATGCTGGAATATTACTCGATTCCCATCACAAGGCCGCCACCGCCACATTCGGATAACAATGAATCTCTTCGAGTTTTAGTGCAGAACTGCAAACTGAGAAGCTGAAGCTGAAGGAGATCTTTAAGAAGCGCGAGAAGAACCCACCATCATCGCCACCGAAGGAGTAATTCATCATCGGTATTGGCATCCCCTTGGTTTGTTCCAAGCTTGGGGGAGTGCCGCGGTATCACATCATCACTATCTTTATCTTTTACTATCAAGTAGTGTCATATCATGAGTAGGGAAGTTATCATATAGAATAGTTTGCAGTGTGGAAGTATCTCTCTTAGTTGGTTATCTATGTATCCGTTGGTGTGAGTTATCGTTATGGAATATTAATGAGAAGCCTTATCATTTACTTTTTGCACACCTTATTTTAGTTTGCAATTTCTTTTATATGATTACTCTTGACATTAGTATTGATATCACTTTGGGAGCATCAAGTAAATCTATTTGGTTTTGGCAAACTTAGCATTGGTCAATAGCAACAACACCTTGATGTTTAAATAGAAAAGGGAAATACATGTAGATATATTGCTCTATTATCTTTATGCTAATGAGTTTAGTATTCTGAAGTTAAAATTGCTTGTGCTTATGAGAAAGATGCATGATTGTTTCTATCACATGTATATTTGTTTGTTTCCCTCAACCTTTATGCTTGCTACCCAACCTTGCTAGCCAAAAACCTGTATTGAGAGGGAATGCTTCTCATACATCCATAACCTTAGACCAAACCCATGCCATTTGTGTCCACCATAACTACCTACTATGTGGTATTTTGCGCCACTCCAAGTAAATACTTCATGTGCTACCTTTAAATAATTCAAACTATATTACTCCTTATTTGTGTCAATGTTTTATAGCTCATGAGGAAGTATGTGGTGTTTTATCTTTCAATCTTGTTGGGCGGACTTTCACCAATGGACTAGTGGCACATCCGCTTATCCAATAATTTTGCAATAAGAGCTGGCAACGGGGTTCCCAGCCCCAATTAATAACTTTCATTAATAATTCTCTTCACATGTTTTGCCCTGATTTATCAGTAAGCAACTTAATTTTGCAATAGACACTCCTCCATGGTATGTGAATGTTGGAAGGCACCCGAGGATTCGGTTAGGGGGGGAGTGTCATCCATAATAAAACTAAAATACATGTGTAAATAAAAGAGAAGGGGGATGATCTACCTTGCTGGTAGAGATAACGTCCTTCATGGGAGCTGATGTCTACGGGTGCTTCTATTCTTGTAGACAGTGTTGGGCCTCCAAGAGCAGAGGTTTGTAGAACAGCAGCAAGTTTCCCTTAAGTGGATTACCCAAGGTTTATCGAACTCAGGGAGGAAGAGGTCAAAGATATCCCTCTCATGCAACCCTGCAACCACAAAGCAAGAAGTCTCTTGTGTCCCCAACACACCTAATAGGTGCACTAGTTCGGCGAAGAGATAGTGAAATACAAGTGGTATGAATGAATATGAGCAGTAGTACGGCGCCAAAATAGCTCTGGCGTGCAGTTGATGGTAGTAATATTGCGGAAGTAAACATGCAGTAGTAACGCAGCAGTAGTAACGCAGTAAAACAGTAAACAAGCAGCGATAGCAGTATTTAGGAACAAGGCCTAGGGATTAGACTTTCACTAGTGGACACTCTCAACATTGATCACATAACAGAATAGATAAATGCATACTCTACACCCTCTTGTTGGATGATGAACACATTGCGTAGGATTACACGAACCCTCAATGCCGGAGTTAACAAGCTCCACAATTAAATGTTCATATTTAAATAACCTTAGAGTGCATGAAAGATCGACACGACTAAACCAAGTACTAACATAGCATGCACACTGTCACCTTCACGCTGTAGGAGGAATAGATCACATCAATACCATCATAGCAATAGTTAACTTCATAATCTACAAGAGATCATAATCATAGCCTACGCCAAGTACTAACACGAGTGCACACACTGTCACCATTACACCGTGTAGGAGGAATAAAACTACTTTAATAACATCACTAGAGTAGCACATAGATAAATTGTGATACAAAACACATTGCAATCATAAAGAGATATAAATAAGCACTTCACTACGCCATTCATAACAGTGAATAAGTATTCTGTGAAATATAGCCTAAGAGACCCACACGGTGCACACACTGTCACCTTTACACACGTGGGACAAGGAGTCTCCGGAGATCACATAAGTAAAACTCACTTGACTAGCACAATGACATCTAGATTACAAGCATCATCATATGAATCTCAATCATGTAAGGCAGCTCATGAGATTATTGTATTGAAGTACATAGAGAGAGATGAACCACATAGCTACCGGTACAGCCCCGAGCCTCGATGGAGAACTACTCCCTCCTCATGGGAGCAGCAGCGTTGATGAAGATGGCGGTGGAGATGGCAGCGGTGTCGATGGAGAAGCCTTCCGGGGCACTTCCCCGCTCGGCGGCCGAACGAGACTCCTGTCCCCCAGATCTTGGCTTCGCGATGGCGGCGGCTCTGGAAGGTTTCGCGTACCGTGGCTTATTCCGTAAGGGTTTTCGACGCATGGGCTTTATATAGGCGAAGAGGCGGAGTCGGAAGGTCAACGAGGCGACGACACCATAGGGCCGCGCGGCCAGGGGTGGGCCGCTACATCTGGGGCCCTGTGGCCCCCCTCTCGCGACTCTCGGGTGTTCTGGATGCTTCCGGGCAAAATAGGAACCTGGGCGTTGATTTCGTCCAATTCCGAGAATATTTCGTTACTAGGATTTCTGAAACCAAAAACAGCAGAAACAGGAACTGGCACTTCGCATCTCGTCAATAGGTTAGTTCCGGAAAACGCATAAATATGACATATAATGTGTATAAAACATGTAGGTATCATCAATAAAGTAGCATGGAACATAAGAAATTATCGATACGTTGGAGACGTATCAGCATCCCCAAGCTTAGTTCTGCTCGTCCCGAGCGGGTAAAACGATAACAAAGATAATTTCTGAAGTGACATGCCGTCATAAACTTGATCATATTGTAAACATATGTAATGAATGCAGCGATCAAAACAATGGTAATGACATGAGTAAACAACTGAATCATAAAGCAAAGACTTTTCATGAATAGTACTTCAAGACAAGCATCAATAAGTCTTGCATAAGAGTTAACTCATAAAGCAATAAATCAAAGTAAAGGTATTGAAGCAACATAAAAGAAGATTAAGTTTCAGCGGTTGCTTTCAACTTATAACATGTATATCTCATGGATATTGTCAATGCAAAGCAATATAATAAGTGCAATATGCAAGTATGTAGGAATCAATGCACAGTTCACACAAGTGTTTGCTTCTTGAGGTGGAGAGAGATAGGTAAACTGACTCAACAATAAAAGTAAAAGAATGGTCCTTCAAAGAGGAAAGCATCGATTGCTATATTTGTGCTAGAGCTTTGGTTTTAAAAACATCAAGAGAGCATAAAAAATAAAGTTTTGAGAGGTGTTTGTTGTTGTCAACGAATGGTAGCGGGTACTCTAACCCCCTTGCCAGACAAACCTTCAAAGAGCGGCTCCCATTTTATTTTATTTTTGGGTGGCACTCCTTCCAACCTTTCTTTCACAAACCATGGCTAACCGAATCCTCGGGTGCCTGCCAACAATCTCATACCATGAAGGAGTGCCTTTTTATTTTAGTTTTATTATGTTGACACTCCTCCCCACCTTTGCTTTCTCAAGCCATGGCTAACCGAATCCTTCGGGTGCCGTCCAACAATCACATACCATGGAGGAGTGTCTATTTTTGTTAATTAATTTGGGACTGGGAATCCCATTGCCAGCTCTTTTTGCAAAATTATTGGATAAGCGGATGAAGCCACTAGTCCATTGGTGAAAGTTGCCCAACAAGATTGAAAGATAAACACCACATACTTCCTCATGAGCTATAAAACATTGACACAAATAAGAGGTGATAACTTTTGAATTGTTTAAAGGTAGCACTCAAGCAATTTACTTTGGAATGGCGGAGAAATACCATGTGGTAGGTAGGTATGGTGGACACAATGGCATAGTGGTTGGCTCAAGGATTTTGGATGCATGAGAAGTATTCCCTCTCGATACAAGGTTTAGGCTAGCAAGGTTTATTTGAAACAAACACAAGGATGAACCGGTGCAGCAAAACTCACATAAAAGACATATTGTAAACATTATAAGACTCTACACCGTCTTCCTTGTTGTTCAAACTCAATACTAGAAATTATCTAGACCTTAGAGAGACCAATTATGCAAACCAAATTTTAGCATGCTCTATGTATTTCTTCACTAATAGGTGCAAAGTATATGATGCAAGAGCTTAAACATGAGCACAACAATTGCCAAGTATCACATTATCCAAGACATTTTACCAATTACTACATGTAGCATTTTTCAATTCCAACCATATAACAATTTAACGAAGAGGAAACTTCGCCATGAATATTATGAGCTAAGAACACATGTGTTCATACGAACCAGCGGAGCGTGTCTCTCTCCCACACAAGGATGAACTTATTCAGAGAACTAAGATAACAAAACAAAAATAAAAGCACACACAGACGCTCCAAGTAAAGTACATAAGATGTGACCGAATAAAAATATAGTTTCAAGAGAAGAAACCTGATACTTTGTCGATGAAGAAGGGGATGCCTTGGGCATCCCCAAGCTTAGATGCTTGAGTCTTCTTGAAATATGCAGGGATGAACCACGGGGGCATCCCCAAGCTTAGAGCTTTCACTCCTCTTGATCATAGTATATCATACTCCTCTCTTGACCCTTGAAAACTTCTGCCACACCAAACTTCAAGCAAACTCATTAGAGGGTTAGTGCATAATCAAAAATTCACATGTTCAGAGGTGACACAATCATTCTTAACACTTCTGGACATTGCACAAAACTTCTGAAAGTTAATGGAACAAAGAAACTCATTCAACTTAACAAAAGCGGCAATGCGAAATAAAAGGCAGAATCTGTCAAAAACAGAACAGTCCGTAAAGACGAATTTTAAAATGGAACCAGACTTGCTCAAACGGAAAAACTCAAAACTAATGAAAGTTGCGTACATATCTGAGGATCACGCTCGTAAATTGGCAGATTTTTTCGAATTTTCTACAGAGAATTGTGCCCAGATTCGTGACAGACAGCAATGCTGTTTCTGCGCAGCAATCCCAAATATAACATCAACTTTAACATAGAAACTTTACTTGGCACAAAAACATGATAAGGAGAGGTTGCTACAGTAGTAAACAACTTCCAAGACACAAATATAAAACAAAGTACTGTAGTAAAAAAACACATGGGTTATCTCCCAAGAAGTTCTTTCTTTATAGCCATTAAGATGGGCTCAGCAGTTTTAATGATGCACTCGTAAGAAATAAGAGTTGAAGCAAAAGAGAGCATCAAGAGGCAAATTCAAAACACATTTAAGTCTAACATGCTTCCTATGCATAGGAATCTTGTAAATAAACAAGTTCATGAAGAGCAAAGTAACAAGCATAGGAAGATAAAACAAGTGTAGCTTCAAAAATTTCAGCACATAGAGAGGTGTTTTAGTAACATGAAAATTTTTACAACCATATTTTCCTCTCTCATAATAACTTTCAGTAGCAACATGAGCAAACTCAACAATATAACTATCACATAAAGCATTCTTATCATGAGTCTCATGCATAAAATTATTACTCTCCACATAGGCATAATCAATTTTATTAGTTGTAGTGGGAGCAAATTCAACAAAGTAGCTATCATTATTATTCTCATCATCAAATATAAGAGGCAAAGTATCATCAAAGTAAATTTTCTCCTCAATGCTTGGGGGACTAAAAATATCATGCTCATCAAAGCCAGCTTCCCCAAGCTTAGAATTTTCCATAGCATTAGCAACAATAGTGTTCAAAGCATTCATATTAATATGTTCCATGGGTTTTTTAATTTTCGCATCAAACCATCCATGTCTTAAATCAGGAAATAGAATAAGAAGGTCATTGTTGTCCATTATGCCTAACTAGTGTAAACAAGAAACCAAATGTCGCAATTGCAGAGTCTAAAGGAAATAGCTTTGAGTACTTACAACGGCGCCGGAAAATAGCTTAGTAGCCGAGATCCGGAGTGTGAGTACCTTTTACCTTTCCTCCCCGGCAACGGCGCCAGAAAGTGCTTGATGTCTACGGGTGCTTCTATTCTTGTAGACAGTGTTGGGCCTCCAAGAGCAGAGGTTTCCCTTAAGTGGATTACCCAAGGTTTATCGAACTCAGGGAGGAAGAGGTCAAAGATATCCCTCTCATGCAACCCTGCAACCACAAAGCAAGAAGTCTCTTGTGTCCCCAACACACCTAATAGGTGCACTAGTTCGGCGAAGAGATAGTGAAATACAAGTGGTATGAATGAATATGAGCAGTAGTACGGCGCCAGAAAATAGCTCGCTGGCGTGAAGGTAGTAATATTGCAGAAGTAAACATGCAGTAGTAACGCAGCAGTAGTAACGCAGTAAAACAGTAAACAAGCAGCGATAGCAGTATTTAGGAACAAGGCCTAGGGATTAGACTTTCACTAGTGGACACTCTCAACATTGATCACATAACAGAATAGATAAATGCATACTCTACACCTCTTGTTGGATGATGAACACATTGCGTAGGATTACACGAACCCTCAATGCCGGAGTTAACAAGCTCCACAATTAAATGTTCATATTTAAATAACCTTAGAGTGCATGAAAGATCGACACGACTAAACCAAGTACTAACATAGCATGCACACTGTCACCTTCACGCCATGTAGGAGGAATAGATCACATCAATACCATCATAGCAATAGTTAACTTCATAATCTACAAGAGATCATAATCATAGCCTACGCCAAGTACTAACACGAGTGCACACACTGTCACCATTACACCGTGTAGGAGGAATAAAACTACTTTAATAACATCACTAGAGTAGCACATAGATAAATTGTGATACAAAACACATTGCAATCATAAAGAGATATAAATAAGCACTTCACTACGCCATTCATAACAGTGAATAAGTATTCTGTGAAATATAGCCTAAGAGACCCACACGGTGCACACACTGTCACCTTTACACACGTGGGACAAGGAGTCTCCGGAGATCACATAAGTAAAACTCACTTGACTAGCACAATGACATCTAGATTACAAGCATCATCATATGAATCTCAATCATGTAAGGCAGCTCATGAGATTATTGTATTGAAGTACATAGAGAGAGATGAACCACATAGCTACCGGTACAGCCCCGAGCCTCGATGGAGAACTACTCCCTCATCATGGGAGCAGCAGCGTTGATGAAGATGGCGGTGGAGATGGCAGCGGTGTCGATGGAGAAGCCTTCCGGGGCACTTCCCCGTCCGGCGGCGTGCCGGAACAGACTCCTGTCCCCCAGATCTTGGCTTCGCGATGGCGGCGGCTCTGGAAGGTTTCGCGTACCGTGGCTTATTCCGTAAGGGTTTTCGACGCAGGGGCTTTATATAGGCGAAGAGGCGGAGTCGGAAGGTCAACGAGGCGACGACACCATAGGGCCGCGCGGCCAGGGGGTGGGCCGCGCCACCCTATCATCTGGGGCCTGTGTGGCCCCCCTCTGGCGACTCCTGGATGCTTCCGGGCAAAATAGGAACCTGGGCGTTGATTTCGTCCAATTCCGAGAATATTTCGTTACTAGGATTTCTGAAACCAAAAACAGCAGAAAACAGAAACTGCACTTCGCATCTCGTCAATAGGTTAGTTCCGGAAAACGCATAAATATGACATATAATGTGTATAAAACATGTAGGTATCATCAATAAAGTAGCATGGAACATAAGAAATTATCGATACGTTGGAGACGTATCAGGAGCCGCTCTTGGAAGGTCCGTTTGGCAAGGGGGTTAGAGTGCCCATTACCATTCGTTGACAACAACAAACACCGCTCAAAATCTTACTTTTATGCTCTTTATATGATTTCAAAACTTGAAAAGCTCTAGCACATGATTTAATCTCTGCTTCCCTCTGCGAAGGGCCTATCTTTTACTTTTATGTTGAGTCAGTAAACCTATTTCCCTCTATCTTAAGCAAGCAATTGAGTTGTTGTGAACCAACCATTTATGCTATGATTTAGTTAATCATGTCTTTTATGCTTTCTTGTTCAGTACATATTTTATCTGAAAGAATATGACTTTGAAAGTTATCAATGTTTATGAGAAGATTGCTATGATTAAGGATGAAAGCCCTGCCATATAATTCTGTTATGAAAGCTTTGCTTAGAAGATAAGTGCAATCCGTTAGTAGTTCTCTGACCAAGAACAAAGTTTGCCATAACCAATCATGATTTCCTATGCACCTCTATTTGTGATTTCTCTTTACTTATTTCAAGTTGAGTTATATGAGGAGAATGTTTATGATACGTCTCCGTCGTATCGATAATTTCTTATGTTCCATGCCACTTTATTGATGATATCTACATGTTTTATACACATTATATGTCATATTCGTGTGTTTTCCGAACTAACCTATTAACAAGATGCCGAAGCGCCTGTTTTTCTGCTGTTTTTGGTTTCAGAAATCCTAGTAAAGAAATATTCTCGGAATTGACGAAATCACCTCCCAGGTTCCTATTTTGCCCGGAAGCATCCAACACCCGAGAGGGGGCCCTGTGGGCCCCGATGACATGGTGGCGCGGCCAGGGCTGGGCCCGCGCCACCCTATGGTGTCGTCGCCTCGTTGACCCTCCCGCGCCGCCTCTTCGCCTATTTAAAAGCCCCGCATCGAAAACCCTTACGGAGACCCACGATACGGAGAAAACCTTCCAGGCCGCCGCCATCGCGAAATCAAGATTCGGGGACAGTCTCTGTTCCGCACGCCGCGGACGGGGAATTGCCCCTAAGCCGTCTCCACCGCCATCTTCACCGCCATCGCTGTTCCCATAATGAGGAGGGAGTAGTTCTCCCCTGGGGAGGGCTCTACCGTAGCTATGTGGTTAATCTCTCTCTGTACTCCAATACAATGATCTCATGAGCTGCCTTACATGATTGAGATCCATATGATGAGCTTTGTATCGCTACTAGTTGTGTGCTACTCATGTGATGTTATTAAAGTAGTTCTATTCCTCCTACTTGGTGTAAAGGTGATTAGTGTGTGCACCCTGTGGTTCTTGTCGTAGGCTATGATCACGATCTCTTGTAGATTGTGGAGTTAATTATCATTATGATAGTATTGATGTGATCTATTCCTCCTTCATAGTGTGCACTATGTTAGTTCTTGGTTTATTTTGCAATGATCTATTATGCTCTAAGGTTACTTAAATATGAACATGGAATTGTGGAGCTTGTTAACTCCGGCATTGAGGGTTCGTGTAATCCTACGCAATGATGTTCATTATCAAACAAGAGTGTATGTAGCACATTTGAGAAGAAGTATTTATTATGCGATCAATGTTGAGAGTGTCCACTAGTGAAAGTATGATCCCTAGGCCTTGTTTCCAATACTGAAAACACCGTTTACTTACTGTTCTGTTGCATGTTTACTCGCTGCCATATTTTATTCAGATTGCTATTACCACTCATATACATCCATATTACTTGTATTTCACTATCTCTTCGCCGAACTAGTGCACCTATACACCTGACAAGTGTATTTGGTGTGTTGGGGACACAAGAGACTTCTTGCTTTGTGATTGCAGGGTTGCTTGAGAGGGATATCTTTGACCTCTTCCTCCCTGAGTTCGATAAACCTTGGGTAATCCACTTAAGGGAAACTTGCTGCTGTTCTACAAACCTCTGCACTTGGAGGCCCAACACTGTCTACAAGAATAGAAGCACCCGTAGACATCAAGCACTTTTCTGGCGCCGTTGCCGGGGAGGAAAGCTAAAAGGTACTCACACTCCGGTTCCAGGTAACAGTACTGGCGCCATTGTGTGTGTGCTCGAAGCTATTTCCTTTAGACTCTGCAATTACGACATTTTGTTTCTTGTTTACACTAGTTAGGCATAATGGACAACAAAGAGCTTTTTATTCTATTTCCTGATTTAAGACATGGATGGTTTGATGCGAAAATTAAAAAACCTATGGAACCTTATTTACATGATAGTAGCAATGTTATTAGTATGAATGCAATTACTGCTAATGCTATGAAGAAGTCTAAGCTTGGGGAAGCTGGTTTACATAAAAATAATCTTTTTAGCTCCTCCGCTTTGGAAGAAATATTTTGTTCTGATAATGCTTTATCTCCCATATGCGATAACTCTAATGATGCTTCTGATATTTTAAATCCACCTGCTGAAAGTATTCCTTATAAAATACCTATGGAAATTATTGAACGTGTTATGGATAACCGCTATGAAGGGGATGGAACTGTCCATCCTGGAGATCATTTACTGTTTTTGCATGAATTATGCGGGTTATTCAAGTGTGCAGGTATCTCTATGGATGAAGTGAAGAAGAAACTATTCTCTATATCGCTATCTGGTGAAGCGGCGCATTGGTATAAACTATTGAAGGACGGGCACTCTCTTGATTGGAAGGATATTGTGCCTCTATTTTATTCCAAGTTCTATCCTCCAAGTGAAATTCACAAAGATCGAAACCATATATATAATTTTTGGCCTCATGATGGAGAGAGTATTGCCCAAGCATGGGAGAGATTGAAGACTTTAATGCTCAAATGCCCCAATCATGAGCTTCCAGGTAATATCATCATTGATAATTTCTATGCAAGACTTTCTTTTCAAGATAAGACCTTGCTGGATACTACTTGTTCTGGATCATTCACGAGCAATAAAGAAGAGTTTAAAAGGGACCTTCTTGATCGGATTAAGGAGAACGCTGAAGATTGGGAGAACGACAAAGGTAAAGAGTCAGGTATAAATTATGATTATGAATGCATTGAAACTTTCATGGATAGTGGTAAATTTCGAAATATGAGTGCTACTTATGGTCTTGACTCTCAAGTTGCTGCAAATCTTTATAAAGCCTTTGCTTCTCATTTAGAATTGCCTAAAAAGAATTTTGATAAGTATCATGAACCTTTTAAAGACGCTTGCATGAAGAATGAAATTGTTGTTAATAATTGCAATAAGCGTGCTCAAACTCCTAAGAATGTTATTTACTATAAGCATGTTAATTTTTGTGGAATACATAGACCTTGTGGAATTAATCAAATAGAAGATGAATATTGTATCCATCACAGAAATGAAAAAACTAGAAAGTGGTCTAGAGCTCTAGATGATCTTGGAGAAAAAGTGTGTGCCCTCTATCCTTTTATTTGTGAACTTTGCCATAGAGTTGGTCATTTTAATTTTCAATGTTCCTCCAATGATAATTCAAACCCCATGAGTGCTGCAAATTTGTATTGTGATGATGAAATTACTCCTAATCAGCATGATGAACTTACCTTATTTTTGAAGTGTGAAGAGTTATCAAGAAAAATTTCTTTGTTAAATATTAACGATCTTGATATTGATGATGTCCTGCATGGTTGTCTTTCTTACTGCATTAATAATAGCCATACAAATACTTACATACAAAATATTTTAGAAGACGACACCTTGCCAAAATATGATAGGACCGCTGTGTGTTTTCAACTAATTAATGAAAAGGAGGGATCCTCCCAAGTTTCTTCTATTGTTTCTAAAAGTAAATCAGGTTATGCGGACAAGCCACCCTTCAAGCCTCTTCCTCCTAAAGAAGGGAATGAGGAGAAGGAAGAGAAGAAGAAGAAGAAGAAGGGAACGAAGAAGAAGAAGAAGAAGAAGGAGAATAAAAAGAAAGAGGTAACGGCGTATCACCGCGTGAATGAGATAACGCTAGGTAACCGTAAGTATGTTGCTCCTAATGATTATTATGATAATGAATCTGAGTACGATGATCTTCCTATACCCTTTACCCATATTAGTGATCATGATTTGGATGAGCATGCTGCCTTTGATATTGAAAATCTCTTTGGTACTGATTATGAAATTAATGATGATAGCATTATTCATGTCCCCTTAAACGATGATATTGAAAGCCCTAAGCTTGGGGATGTTGTGCTTGAAGATCCTATATTTGAGACTTCTACTTTTAGTGAAAATGATGATATTACATATTCTGGTTTAGATAATTGCTA
The DNA here is from genome assembly GCA_030979885.1 of Lolium multiflorum. Lineage (NCBI taxonomy): Eukaryota > Viridiplantae > Streptophyta > Magnoliopsida > Poales > Poaceae > Lolium > Lolium multiflorum. The sequence goes on from CM061750.1 coordinate 260,619,927, forward strand.
TAGAGATGTATATGACACATGTTACAATTATCCTTATGAAACTTGTCATAGTTATGATGGGCTTGCCAAAAACAATTCTTTTAATATGCAACTTGTTTACCATGTTCAAATTCTTGATAATAATCTTGCTCCAATTACTATTAATGAGAATAACTCTTCTTATGCCAAAATTTATGATACTTCTATGCATATGAACCATGATAAGAATGTTTTAAGTGACGGGTATATTGTGGATTTCATCAATGATGCTACTGAAAGTTATTATGAGAGAGGGAAATATGGTTATATGCATCTTAATAATATTAAGTTTCCCCTCTTTATGTTGAGAATCTTTAAGTTACTCGTGTTTTATCCTCTTATGCTTGCCACTTTGCTCTTCATGAATTCATTTGTGTATAAGATTCTTTTGCATAGGAAGTATGTTAGGCTTAAATGTGTTTTGAATTGCCTCTTGAAGCTCTCTTTTGCTTCAAATACTATTTCTTGCGAGTGCATCACCAAAATTGCTGAGCCCATCTTAATGGCTATAAAGAAAGAACTTCTTGGGAGATAACCCATGTGTTATTTTGCTACAGTACTTTGTTTTATATTTGTGTCTTGGAAGTTGTTTACTACTGTAGCAACCTCTCCTTATCATGTTTTTGTGCCAAGTAAAGTTTCTATGTTAAAATTGATGTTATATTTGGGATCGCTGCGAAACAACAGCATTGCTGTCTGTCACGAATCTGGGCACAGTCTGTAGAAAATTCAAAAAATCTGCCAATTTACGAGCGTGATCCTCGATATGTACGCAACTTTCATTAGTTTTGAGTTTTTCCATTTGAGCAAGTCTGGTGCCGCTTTAAATTCGTCTTTACGACTGTTTGTTTTTGACAGATTCTGCCTTTTATTTCGCATTGCCTCTTTTGCTATGTTGGATTCATTTCTTTGATCCATTAATGTCCAGTAGCATTATGCAATGTCCAGAAGTGAAAAGAATGTTTGTGTCACCTCTGAACATGTGAATTTTTGATTATGCACTAACCCTCTAATGAGTTTGCTTGAAGTTTGGTGTGAAGGAAGTTTTCAAGGGTCAATAGAAGAGGGTGATATAATGAGATCGAGAAGAGTGAAAGGTCTAAGCTTGGGGATGCCCCGGTGGTTCATCCCTGCATATTTCAAGAAGACTCAAGCATCTAAGCTTGGGGATGCCCAAGGCATCCCCTTCTTCATCGACAACTTATCAGGTTTCTTCTAGTGAAACTATATTTTTATTCGGTCACATCTTATGTACTTTACTTGGAGCGTCTGTATGTTTTTGTTTTTGTTGTTGTTTGAATAAATGATTGTTTGGGAGAGAGACACGCTCCGCTGGTTCGTATGAACACATGTGTTCTTAGCTTTTAATTTTCATGGCGAAGGTTGAAACTGCTTCGTTAATTGTTATATGGTTGGAAACGGGAAATGCTACATGTAGTAATTGGTATAATGTCTTGAATAATGTGAAACTTGGCAATTGTTGTGCTCATATAGATCTTGTTTAAGCTCTTGCATCATGTACCTTGTACCCATTAATGAATAATTACATAGAGCTTGTTAAAATTTGGTTTGCATGATTGGTCTCTCTAAGTCTAGATATTTTCTGGTTGAGGTGTTTGAACAACAAGGAGACGATGTAAAGTCTTATAATGCTTACAATATGTTTATATGTGAGTCTTGCTGCACCATTTTATACTTGAGTTTGCTTCAAATAACCTTGCTAGCCTAAACCTTGTATCGAGAGGGAATACTTCTCATGCATCCAAATACTTGAGCCAATATTCATGCCATTTGTGTCCACCATACCTACCTACTACATGGTATTTCTCCGCCATTCCAAAGTAAATTGCTTGAGTGCTACCTTTAAACCATTCAAAATTTATCACCTCTGATTTGTGTCAATGTTTTATAGCTCATGAGGAAGTATGTGGTGTTTATCTTTCAATCTTGTTGGGCAACTTTCATCAATGGACTAGTGGCTTCATCCGCTTATCCAATAATTTTGCAAAAAGAGTTGGCAATGGGATTCCTAGTCCCAAATTAATTAACAAAAATAGACACTCCTCCATGGTATGTGATTGTTGGACGGCACCCGAAGGATTCGGTTAGCCATGGCTTGAGAAAGCAAAGGTGGGGAGGAGTGTCATCATAATAAAACTAAAATAAAAAGGCACTCCTTCATGGTATGAGATTGTTGGCAGGCACCCGAGGATTCGGTTAGCCATGGTTTGTGAAAGAAAGGTTGGAAGGAGTGCCACCCAAAAACAAAATAAAATGGGAGCCGCTCTTTGAAGGTTTGCCTGGCAAGGGGGTTAGAGTACCCGCTACCATTCGTTGACAACAACAAACACCTCTCAAAACTTTATTTTTATGCTCTCTATATGTTTTCAAAATCAAAGCTCTAGCACAAATATAGCAATCGATGCTTTCCTCTTTGAAGGACCATTCTTTTACTTTATTGTTGAGTCAGTTTACCTATTCTTTCTATCTTAGAAGCAAACACTTGTGTAAATTGTGTGCATTGATTCTTACATGTTTACCTATTGCACTTGTTATATTACTTTGTGTTGACAATTATCCATGAGATATACATGTTAAAGTTGAAAGCAACCGCTGAAACTTATATCTTCCTTTGTGTTGTTTCAAAGCTTTCTACTAAGAATTTATTGCTTATGAGTTAACTCTTATGCAAGACTCATTGATGCTTGTCTTGAAAGTATTATTCATGAAAAGTCTTTGTTATATGATTCATTTGTTTACTCATTATCTTCATCATTGCTTCGAATTCTGCATTTATCTCATGTGCTTTACAATAGTATGATCAAAGTTATGATGGCATGTCACTTCAGAAATTATCTTTGTTATCGTTTTACCTGCTCGGGACGAGCAGAACTAAGCTTGGGGATGCTGATACGTCTCCGTCGTATCGATAATTTCTTATGTTCCATGCCAATTTATTGATGATATCTACATGTTTTATACACATTATATGTCATATTCGTGTGTTTTCTGGAACTAACCTATTAACAAGATGCCGAAGTGCAGCCTCCTGTTTTTGGTTTCAGAAATCCTAGTAAAGAAATATTCTCGAATTGGACGAAATCACCTCCTGTGTTCCTATTTTGCCCGGAAGCATCCACACCGAGAGCCGCGAGGGGGCCCTGTGGGCCCCAGATGACATGGTGGCGCGGCCAGGGCTGGGCCCGCGCCACCCTATGGTGTCGTCGCCTCGTTGACCCTCCTGCGCCGCCTCTTCGCCTATTTAAAAGCCCCTGCACCAAAACCCTTACGGAGACCCACGATACGGAGAAAACCTTCCAGAGCCGCCATCGCGAAATCAAGATTCGGGGACAGAAGTCTCTGTTCGCACGCCGGACGGGGAATTGCCCCCGGAAGCCGTCTCCACCGCCATCTTCACCGCCATCGCTGTTCCCATAATGAGGAGGGAGTAGTTCTCCCCTGGGGCTGAGGGCTCTACCGTAGCTATGTGGTTAATCTCTCTCTCGTACTCCAATACAATGATCTCATGAGCTGCCTTACATGATTGAGATCCATATGATGAGCTTTGTATCGCTACTAGTTGTGTGCTACTCATGTGATGTTATTAAAGTAGTTCTATTCCTCCTACTTGGTGTAAAGGTGATTAGTGTGTGCACCCTGTGGTTCTTGTCGTAGGCTATGATCACGATCTCTTGTAGATTGTGGAGTTAATTATCATTATGATAGTATTGATGTGATCTATTCCTCCTTCATAGTGTGCACTATGTTAGTTCTTGGTTTATTTTGCAATGATCTATTATGCTCTAAGGTTACTTAAATATGAACATGGAATTGTGGAGCTTGTTAACTCCGGCATTGAGGGTTCGTGTAATCCTACGCAATGATGTTCATTATCAAACAAGAGTGTATGTAGCACATTTGAGAAGAAGTATTTATTATGCGATCAATGTTGAGAGTGTCCACTAGTGAAAGTATGATCCCTAGGCCTTGTTTCCAATACTGAAAACACCGTTTACTTACTGTTCTGTTGCATGTTTACTCGCTGCCATATTTTATTCAGATTGCTATTACCACTCATATACATCCATATTACTTGTATTTCACTATCTCTTCGCCGAACTAGTGCACCTATACACCTGACAAGTGTATTTGGTGTGTTGGGGACACAAGAGACTTCTTGCTTTGTGATTGCAGGGTTGCTTGAGAGGGATATCTTTGACCTCTTCCTCCCCGAGTTCGATAAACCTTGGGTAATCCACTTAAGGGAAACTTGCTGCTGTTCTACAAACCTCTGCACTTGGAGGCCCAACACTGTCTACAAGAATAGAAGCACCCGTAGACATCAGTTTACTAGAATATCTTGTGTGAATCAATATGATGCTTCTTGTCCGTATTTTATTTATCGACTCTTCACTCCATAAACATGTGGTCTTGTTTATTGAGCTCAGTTTCGCTTGGGGACAAGCGAGGTCTAAGCTTGGGGGAGTTGATACGTCCATTTTGCATCACTATTTTATATCATAATTTGCTGTTATTCATTGATATATTTCATATTTAGAGATGATACTTATGTTATTTCACCTATTTTGCATGTTTCATGATCATTGGAGAATTATTCACCGGAGTCAGGATTCTGCTGGAAAAAGCACCGTCAGCACACCATATTTCTGAAGATCAACAATTGACGGAAGTTATACGAAAAATCCTATTTTTCTAGAGGACGAAGGGAGACAAAAGGAGGAGCCGAGAGGGCCACCATGGCCCCCCCATAGGCCGGCGCGGGCTTGGCCGCGCCACCTTGTGGGGAGGGGGCCCACAGCCCCCTCTGGCCGCGCGTACTTCTTCGTCCCGAAACCTAAGCCCTGGGAGTTACGAGAGATTGGAGCCGCCTGCGCGGGGAGAAACACCAAGAGAAAAGAGCTCTCCGGCGAGGGAATCGCCGGGAAATTCTCCCGAGGGGGAAATCGACGCCATCGCCATCGTCATCGAGCTGGACATCATCTCCATCATCATCATCATCTCCACCATCTACACCGCCATCTCCACCGCTGCATCGTCACCGCTGTAACGATTTGGGTTGGATCTTGATTGTTTGATAGGGGAAACTCTCCCGGTATTGATTTCTACTTGTTATTGATGCTATTGAGTGAAACCATTGAACCAAGGTTTATGTTCAGATTGTTATTCATCATCATATCACCTCTGATCATGTTCCATATGATGTCTCGTGAGTAGTTTGTTTAGTTATTGAGGACATGGGTGAAGTCTAAATGTTAGTAGTGAATTATGGTTGAGTAATATTCAATGTTATGATATTTAAGTTGTGGTGTTACTCTTCTAGTGGTGTCATGTGAACGTCGACTACATGATACTTCACCTTTATGGGCCTAGGGGAGTGCATCTTGTATTCGTTTGCTAATTGTGGGGATTGCCGGAGTGACAGCAACCTAAACCCCCGTTAGTGTATCGGTGAGGGATAGCAGATCTCAGAGTTTAAGGTTGTGGTTAGATTTATCTTAATTACTTTCTTGTATTTGCGGATGCTTGCAAGGGGTATAATCACAAGTATGTATTAGTCCTAGGAAGGGCGGTGCATTAGCATAGGTTCACCCACACAACACTTATCAAAACAATGAAGATTAATCAGCCGTATGAAGCGAAAGCACTAGACTAAAATCCCCGTGTGTCCTCAAGAACGTTTGGTCATTATAAGTAAACAAACCGGCTTGTCCTTTGTGCTAAAAAGGATTGGGCCACTCGCTGCAATTATTTCTCTCGCAATTTACTTACTCGTACTTTATTTATCCGCTATATCAAAACCCCCGAATACTTGTCTGTGAGCATTAAAGTGAATCCTTCATCGAAACTGCTTGTCAACACCTTCTGCTCCTCGTTGGGTTCGACACTCTTATTTATCGAAAGTACTACGATACACCCCCTATACTTGTGGGTCATCAGGACCAAATTCAGAATCTCTTCAGTATCGATCGAGCCTTCCGAGGTATAAAGGTTCTGGTAGAAGGCCAGTGCCATTCCGCTCATTCCCTCATTGGTTTTGCACATTGATCCGTCTTGTTTGCGTAAGCCAAGGACAGTGTTCCTGCGCCTCCGGTGAGGCGCCCTGTTCTGAAAGAACCTCGTGTTACGGTCGCCAGCCTTTAGCCAATCTTGTCTCGATCGCTGTCTCAACATAATCTCCTCCTTCTCATATACAACATGGAGTTGCTGCTCGATCTGACGGGCCTCCTGTGTCGGACCCGCACCCAGAGCCTGAACCCTTGCATCCTCCAGCTTCGATTTAAGATTTTTAATTTCAGCTCGCACCAAACCGAAAGATTCAAAACTCCACCGCTTCATTTCCTTTGACACATCCCGCAGGCGGCTCCACAGTCCCTGGATCCCTCTCACTCCTTGCTCCGCATTTTCCCAAGCCTCCTTCACCATCATCTCGTATCCCTCATGCTTCAGCCACATCTCTTCAAATTGGAAGCCACGTGCCCCCCCCCAGATACCCGCCTCGGGAGCTCCTCTTGCACCTTGATAATAAGAGCCAGATGGTCGGAAGTCTCCGTTATCACATGCTCCACACAGGTCAGCGGGTATATGTCTAGGAACGACGCTGTCGCCGTGCCCCTGTCCAATCTGACCTGGATATTATCCACTCCTTCTCTCCTATTATCCCATGTATAATCATAACCAGAGTACCCAAGGTCTGTCAAGCTGCAGTCGGCTAGACACTCCCGAAACGCCTCCATTTGCGTCTCACCACGCTGATTACCACCGAGCTGCTCGGACGCCTTTAAGATTTCATTAAAATCCCCCACACATAGCCATGGTAGATCATCATGTCTCTTCAGATATCGCATGGCTTCCCACGTCCTGCTCCTAAGCTCAGTTCTTGGCTCACCATAGACTCCAGTGAATCTCCAAGTTTTGCTACCAACGGTGATCTTAGCATCAATATAATATGTACACCATGGGCGGACTGACACCTCCACCCCATCACACCACCATAGAGCCAAGCCGCCACTTCTGCCAACACAATCAACGGCCACCCCATTTGGGAAGCCAAGGCTCCATTTTAACTTGTTCATATCCTGCGCCCTCTTCTTGGTTTCGCAAAGGAACACCACCTCTGGATTGTAAGACCTGCATAGGTCTCTCAGTTCGCCTACCACCGCGTCCAACCCCAACCCGCGACAGTTTAGGCTTAAGCAATTCATTGCTCCCGGCGGCCCTGCATCGCAGGGTCCGCCGATGGATCACCAATTCTGTCAAAAACCGGAGTTGTACGCTGCCTCTTACCGGCCGATTCAGAGCTGCCTTCACCTACAACCTGCACGGTGACCGGCATCCAGACCTGCTTAGTCCCTCGCTTCCTAGTTCGGGTACCCAGTGGTACCTGTTCCCGTGCCTGGACCGGTGGTACAACCTCATTCCTTGGGCGCCTCGTGAAAGTACCATTCTTCCTTGCCCGAAGCTCCATAGGGTCCTTACCCCTGTCCTTCCAACATCCTTAGCCCAGCGGCTTTGCATAGGGCTAGTTGCAACATCACCCCTACCTTCATCCTCGCCAGTGCGAGACGAGCTGGACTGGGTGTACTCATTGAACAACCTTCTACGTGGGGGCAAATCCCTCACCGACGGTTCCCTCCACGCCCCATAATCCGATCCCGACGATCGGCTGTAGTAGCTACCAGAAGACATAGCAGGGCGTGCCGGTGCAGGAGGCTTTTGGTTCTTCCTTGGCGACGCCCTGAGCCATTCACCCCATTGCTTCACTTCCTCCTTCTCCACCGGGCATCTGTCCTCAACATGAACCAAGCGACCACAGTCAAAATAGAAGTGCGGTACTTTCTCATATTTCAAGTCAAACCATCTGCCCTCAACATCATCATCAGATTCCTTCACACTTACTCCTCGAACCAGAGGCTGATCGACTCTTATTGATACTCTAATTCGCAGGTCTTTGCCCCATGCCAAGCCATCAGCATCCACATCAGTAGATATATACTTGCCTACCCAGCGTCCAATATGCTCACCATATACCTTATTCATCATGTCCATAGGCAGATCAAGAACCCTTACCCAAATATCCAGGGAATCAAACACCATGTCAGAGGGGCGAACAGAGCCATCGTAGTCTTCTAGCAGCACCACATTGAAGTCGAACTGCCACAGACCATTCTTCTTCACGTGATTCCAGTCCCCCTCTGACGTGAATCTCACCACGAAGCGATTGTCACCAATATCTCGGAACGTGGCCGGCCGGTGAAGGCCCCACGCCCTCTCCATCGCACGCTCAAGCGCTCCGATCACCAATTTCCGCGGTGAGCACACCTTGCCCACCACTGCCCACCGAGGACGGGGAACCCTAGATGGATCAATGCCCTTGATCACCAGCCCCAAAGCCTCCTTGTCCGTCAACAGCAATTCCCCCATCCGAGCTGACAGACCAGCTGCAATCTCCTCCGCACCAGACTGGATCGGAGATCGTGATGTCGCCCTGGCAGGTCCAGCCGGCGCCGGCGCCATGGCAGCACCCCCTCTCACCGACCTAGATCGAGTTGGAGAAACCATTGCCTCCTCTGCTCCAACGCCACGCGAATGTACGAGGGTCAGAGAGGTCACCACACCCACGCACTGGCCGCCGATCTCGCCGTCGAGATCTACCAGCCGCCGATCAACACCACCCTCGAGAGGAAAACCCTAGCTAAACACGATCGCCACCCGATCGCCCCAGGAGTAACTTCCGCAGGAGGTGGACCCACATTTCTTAAGCCACGGTCCTATTAGAGCATCTCCACCGGCAGCCCCCAAATAGGCACCGGCAGGGGCGCCGGCACTGCCGTATGGGGGCGCCGGCACAACATCCTCTATTTGCAGATGCTGCTCCCACCGGTACCCCCATACGCCAGCCCGATAGATTTTGAAATTTAAATGACATTTAGAAACCGAAATTCATACGAAATTCATACGAAATTTATACAAAAGTAACTCGAATTTAAACATAACTAAAACTTAAACTTAATCCTGATCTACTAGCCATCGGTTGGGGCGCTTGACGGCCCTACCTCGTCGTCGTTCTTCGCCATTGCCGCCTGCGTCCGTGCCTGCTTTTCGTGCTTCGCGCATCTGGCGGTGGAGCATGACGGCCGGCGTCGCAGGAGCTTGCCGGCGGCGCTGTCTCTGCGCTTCCACCTTTCCCGAGAAGCTTCAATCTCGGCGCGCCTCGCCTGCTCGCGGGCGAACGTAGTGGCGATGAGCGTTGAGCTCGCGAGCTTCTGTCGCTCCGCCTACATGAGGAGGCATCTCGTCTCCTCCGTGGCCGCTCGCTGGCGCGAGATATCGAGGACGTGCTCGAGGTTCGCGTCGTTGACGAACTCCCGCTCCCCCTTCAACCGCTGGTAGCGTTGCGCGTTCAGCGACGCGAGGATCGTCGCCTGCTCCGGGTGGACGGGCCTGCGGCGGCTCGCCCCACTGCGCCGCCTCCTCCGCCGCCTCTGCTTCCGCGTCTGCGATGTAGGCCTCGTGCCACGCCGCGAACCGTGGGTCCTTGTCCTTGTCGGAGCTATAATCCGCGTCGGGCTGCGGCTCCGGCTGCGGTTGCGGTGGTGGTGGAGGCAGCGCGCGGCCGTTGAGGCAAAGCATCGAGTAGGTGGTCTTCAAACGGCGCCGCATTTTGAGGTGGAGAGGAGAGAATGGAGCGGCGGCGGTGGTGGAGATGACAGGATAGCACCGCGGTGGTGAACGGCGTACCTACTGTATAGCGGTGGCAACTACCCGCATTTACGGCGGTGTAGGCGATCGGACGCCGCGTGGCCAGTCGCTGCCCTCGTGGCCGCCTCGGTTTTCGTGCAGGAGACCATTAAACGCCGGCGACCAACCTTCCTGCGTCGCGGCCGATGCGAACCGTCGCGTTCTCTCGCTGACAAGGCGCCCCACCCGCGAAAACCGTCGTGCCGCAAGGCCCCGGCACGCCCGATTCGCGCCCTACGCGAAGGGACCGGCACAGGGATGCCGACAATTCTATTGGGCTCAAAAACTAGCCGACGCCGTTTGGGGCGCACCGGTGCGAGCCCAAAAACGACATCGGCCCTAAATCGCTATCGGGGCCGCTATCGGGGGCGCCGGTGGAGATGCTCTTACATCACACGACAAATTACAACCTGGCTCCCGTATCCCGATAAAACGCGCGTAAGAGCATCTCTAAGCACGAACTCGCGGCCGAAACTGAAAAAGTCCGGCGAGTTTAGGGGTTCGGTTCCGAGATGGGCCAGAACGGAGCCCGAACTCGCGGCCTGCCCTGTAAAACGAGTTCGGGCCCCGAGAAATTGAGCGGACGCCCTGTATTAAAAGGGGCCGCGGAGGGGAGTTCGGTTCGTAAACCCTACTCCACTCCGCCGCTTTCGCTCCCGCCGTCGCCTGCCTCCGCTCCGGCGAGCGATTCCGGCCCCTCCGACGCCGCTCTCGCTTCGCCCACCACCCCTTCGTCCGAAATGGGGCGTGCAAGACGCGTGGGTAGTGGAGGTGGCCGAATCGGCAGCGGAAGATCAACTCGGCGTCCGCCGGGTGTACGGGCGGAGCCGGAGCGCGCCAGGCGGTCGCGCTCCGACGGCGCATGGAAGTGGGCCGGCCGGAAGTGGCCGAAACAAATGGCGCACCGTCAAGCGCGCGAGGAGGCGGCTGCGGAAGGAGAAGCGAAGGCGTCCGCCGCTGCCGGCGCTGCCCCCGCGCGGCGACGACGACGACGCCAACGGGCCGCCTCTAGCCTGCGGGAGCACCTCCGAGGCGGCGGCCATCGAGGTGGCGGCGCTCATCGTCGCCTAGAAAGAGCCGGCGACCCAAAACCCTCCGCCGGCGACATTAAGCGGCCCGATGACAGTATAGTCACTCCGGCGACTAAATCTAGTCTAATTAAGTCCCTAGTATGGAATGTAGGTCGAAGATGCATGTATTTTGCTCCTATTATTATAAATTATTAACGAATTCAGCTTGATCGGATGAAATCGAGTGCAATCGCGATTTCCCGCGACGTTTAATTTTAGTGTTTTCGGTTCACGTTTTCAGTTTCTGTTCTGCGTCGTGCTAAATCCGCTCGCAATTTGTTATTCAGGAGGCTGAACTCACTAAAAATAGGGGCACTGCTAGATGCTCTAAGCTCTATAGTCTTGCCGCCCACGTGGACCCGCCGATGCCGCAAGGCGACGCGACCACTCCGAGAGCTCCAACACAAAAGGCGATGTGGCGGGCTAGGCGCTGGCCGTGGCCGAGGCCGAGGCCGCGATGGGTCTCGTCGGACACGGTGGTGGCCACGAATTCGGGCGAGCCGGCACGACGGCAGGTGGCGGCGCTATGGGGAAACGGGGACTACGGGCGGCTGGGGCTGGGGGCGTTGGAATCGCGGTGGAGCCCCACGGTGTGCCCCTTCTTCGTAGGGCGCCCCGGCGACCCGCCCGCCTCCCTCGCCTGCGGCGGCGCTCACACCCTCTTTCTCACCCGTACACCCCCTTGTGTTTTCTCTTATACATCAGTATATTGCCATGACCATGTAGGAAAATGCCATAGATCGCCGAGAGTACCGCCGCATGCGATTTTAACGTGCTATTTTCTTCAGACAGTGGGCGCGTGTTTGCTACGGGGCTGAACGACTTCGGGCAGCTTGGGATCGGCTCCTCGATGACTCATAGTCTGGTACTGGTTCTTGTCCATCATAACTCCCTATCTTGCGTCTACACTGTCTCCGGGAGCTTGGGAACAAGTAATTGGGACAAGTTAGATCAATTTTGGCTCTTTACTCGTGCTGTGGAAGCCAGTTTACTGTATGGATAATTTTACATGTTCCGGTATACCTTAGATTTAAGAAATTACCAGTTTTAATCTCCAACTCCATGAATCTAAAACATCTCTTGACAATTGACATACAATTTATGTCTGTTACAGTTGGTTCTTCCAACGACAAATCAGTTCTTCTTTTGCATGTAGGACCCTATTGAAGTCTCGGGATTTCATGACAGAGTTGTAGAAATTTCAGCTGGAAACCACCATTCTTGTGCAGTAACAGGTGAGCGAAAATCGTATTGTGCAGTTAATGTACCTAGGTTTGCTTTACCAGAAGAAGGTGATTGTATAAACTGGTAAGAGGACACTGAAATCAGTGAGACTACCTGTATAATACTGTGAACTGAGTGCAGGGCAGATGATTTAAACTTCTCAGAGTATTATAATGAAAATCACCTTTAAATCATGTTTTCTTCCTGTGTGATTGATTGATCAACCATTACTGAGAATGAGGAAGTCATTTCTATCTCCTTGTTGTATCTGGTGTACACAGTAGTCTAGGTCTTCCAAATTATATTTCAGAGGAAGCTCACTGTAAATATTAGTGGAGCATTTGTGTCTCTGTACTATATATTTGCACAAACAGAATAGGGTAGGAACTACAAATATGCGCTGAAAATATACATTAATAGCCTTCATTTTTATAAAAAGGATAGTTTTGTGCACTCCACATGGAACTGAACCGTGCAACCACACTACTGAAATATCTTGTTTCTTGTAATACCTCACTATGGAATTATTTAAGATTATTATTTAGTATTGATCTAGTATTTAGTGCTCCGCACATGTTACTCCATAAAAAATCTCAACATTATACTGATACTTAAGATTACTAGACAAACTATAAATGTTAAGAGTTTGTTATCTTGTACTCTCTTCTGTTCTCCAAAAGACTAAAAAAGTTACCGTTTTGGATATAGGTAAAGTCAAACTTACAAAGCTTAGATCACCGTAACGAGTTCAAGGGATACCCAATACCCAGAGAAATGCAAACTCCAAGCCTGCTGGCTAGAGCCAGCGGGCGCTCCCTCGCCGGCTTGCCCCGCAAGCCGGCCGCCAGCGGGCCTAAGAATATCTCTAGAAGAGCCCGTAAAAACGCGAACCGAAAACCCTGAGTTCAGTGCACCGAACTCGTGTTTACGGGGGGCTGGCGCAGAACAGAATTCATAAAAACTGAAAAACAAAATATTCTGTTTTTCAGTTTTGGTTACGGGCTCTGTTCTGCGCCAGCCATGTTCCGAACCCGTAAACACGTGTTTTTTCATAGAATTCATATGCAACAGACAGAACAATCGTTCAGTTTTGGTTACGGGCTCTGTTCTGCGCCAGCCATGTTCCGAACCCGTAAACACGTGTTTTTTCATAGAATTATATGCAACAGATAGAACAATGGATCATAATTAATCAAATAATCATCCAAATTATTACAACACATAAACAATAGTCTGAACTAAATTATTACAACAGTTTTGGGAAAATTGAACAAGTGAGAAATGTCTCAACCAAATTACAACAACTCTCGGAAAATTGGACAAATGAACAATTGTCTCAACAATGATTCATGTGACAAACAAATGAATGGAATGGTAGGATCACAGGCGACGACCATGTCGTTGCCAGTGGTGCATCTTCAGATCCTAGACGAGCTAGGCATGGGTATTGGCATTCTCAATCTGCCGATGAGTTTCAAGGAAAGCTTCAATGCGATCCGGATTGCGTTGGGGTTCCACTCGGGTGCCAACATTGTCATAGAAGCAGGGCAAGCTCAACTCTCTTTCATCCTCGATGATCATGTTGTGAAGAATCACACAACATGTCATGATGTTGACAAGGGTTTTCTTGTCCCAAAATCTGGCTGGGCCACGAACAATGGCAAACCTTGCTTGCAAAATACCAAAGGCTCTCTCAATGTCCTTGCGAGCCGCTTCTTGGGCTTTGGCAAATTCAGCTTCTATTCTATCTTGGGGATCCTTCACAGACTTAACAAAAGTTGCCCAATCCGGATAGATGCCATCGGCTAGGTAGTATCCCATTGTGTACTCATTGTTCATGACCTTGTAGTTGCAAGTGGGTGCTTCCCCATTTGCCAATTTGGCAAACAAAGGGGACCTTTGCAGCACGTTGATGTCATTGAGTGTCCCCGGCAAACCAAAAAAGCAATGCCAAATCCACAAATCTTGCGATGCAACGGCCTCAAGTACAATGGTTGCATCTTTGCTCTTGCCACAGTACTGTCCATGCCATGCCTTGGGACGATTCTTCCATGTCCAATGCATACAATCAAGACTACCAAGCATGCCCGGCCAACCTCTTTTCTCGTTTATCTCCATCAATTGTTTGGTGTCATCCTCATTGGGAGCTCGTAGATAGGTTGGCCCAAACAACTTGATAATCAGGCGAGCAAACCTGCAGACCGACTCCGATGTAGTATCTTCGCCAATTTGAAGATACTCGTCGGTGTAATCCGCAGGGATGCCGTACGCAATTACCCTCATGGCAGCAGAGATTTTTTGGAACGCGCTGAAATCCATCACCCCGGCGGTTGCTTGAAGTAATTCGATTTTTCTTCGCAGGCCTTGACGATTCGGACGAACATGCGATACCTCCTACGGAATAGATGGGGAGGATAGGTAGGTACCTCGGCGAAGTAGTCCTCCATCAGCTGCTCGTGGCCGAGGAGGCGATTCCGCTGGATGTGGTTCCGACCAAACACGGACCCACGCCTCCGATTCAGCAGCTTCGCGCGGTCCTCCAGCTCCTTGACGGAGAGGAGGAGCATGGTGGCCTCCATCTCGTCGTCCTGGAGCAGCTCGTCGAGGTCGGAATCGTCCGAGCTCGACGAATCAGACAGATCGACATCGACGAACTCGTCGCCCGAGCTCATCCTCGATTCGGACAGCGGGCGGGGTGCGGGCCGGCCTGCGCAAGCTCCGGGATGCGGGGCTCGGGCGAATCGGGCGGTGCGGCGGCGGCGGAGTGTGGTGGCGGCGCGGGGAGGGAGAGAGCGAGCGGTCGCGTCAGCTGAAATTTCAGCGGGCCCTAAATAAGGATCGAGCGTTCGGTTCGCTCGATCGACCCCTACAAATACAGGCCGTTTTTGGTTTTCGGTCTCGGCCTGAAAAAAGTTTTTCGGTTTTGGCCCTTTTACAGTAACTGATCGGCACCATTTTTCAGACCGAACCCGTAAACTGGCAGTTATTTTTCGGTTTTGGCCCGTTTACGGGCTCTGTTAGAGATGCTCTAAGCTCTCGCATGCCAGGTGGACAAGACCTCTCAGCATGGCCGGCTGGCAACCGTACCGTGGCAAGACAGATGAGGTCATGGATGACCTCATCCATCCCATCCTGAGCAATCAGGCCCTGCGTCAGCGTACGTGTAACCTCAAAGTCACCATATGATGACCGGTACGCCGGTACCTTACCGCGTCCGGCCACGCTTCCTAAGCACGGCCACAGTAGATAACCCATCTCTAGTTCCACCAGACAGGGACACATTGCCACGGCTGCCCATGCCATGACCCGTGGCACTCCCTACAAATACCTTCCTTCGTCTTCTAGGAGAGGCGGACCGGAGGTCGAAGACATTCAGTCGCATTCGCACCCCCCTCAAACACAACACCACTGCTTCTCTGCTTCTCCTTTAGAACAGGAGATCCACAAAGTGGTCTTCAACGGAGCGGTGGCCTCATATGGCGCCATCAGGGACAAGGTGCGAGAGGAGTTCGAGCGTTGGCGCCTAGCCAAGCTTTTCCGTGGCACTCTCTTTGTTTTTCTTGATCCGACCATTGTACCGTGGCAGCACGGAGAGTAGGCGTGTGTTTGGGGAGCTGCCCCCCTTGTGGTAGCGCAACTTTGCCATCTTGGCACCCTTCTATGTGATTGATACACCTTCCAGGGTGTATTCTCGAAAAAAAAAACAAAGCAGTCCGGCATCCCATCTAGCCGGCCACCCCATCCATTGTAACACTTGAGCACCTTGCACGCTTGGTTAATACAGCAGCACAAGAAGTAGGGCTTTTACCGGCGATCATCCCGGGGCATTGACCCATATAGCTCGTGTGTGTCCAAGGTTGTTAGCCCATCCGATTGTGCTGACAAGCCCCACCTACATACAAATCTACAACCATGAACCAAAACCCCGAGAACCGGGTGTCTTCTAACATTTTCATTTAGATACTTAAAATCAATGCATAATTAATCTAGTAAGTAGGATATATAACTTATTGTGGATTTTGTAAGTTAAAGTAGTGGTCAAAGTTCTAGTTTGGAGACCCTGCCAATGTCCCAAACGTTTTTCGAGAGCTGGTGGAGTATTATTTATCAAATTTATCTATGATGTATATCTGTGCACCAGAATTTTTGTGGAATCAGTTTGCATTGATAATAATTTTGTGTTACCTCTTCTTACAGCGGACGGTGAGCTCTTCATCTGGGGCAAGAATTCGAGTGGTCAGCTTGGCCTTGGAAAAAGTAATAACATTTTCCTCTTTCTGTACATTTAAGGCCATCCATGTGTGTAGCACTACCACCAGTTCATGTGATATGTGATAATTGGATGTTTTGACTAGTTTACAGCATTATCATCAGTGTCTTGAGTTATACCGGTGGGTGTGCGGTCACTTGATGCGATTAAAATCTTAAAATATCAATGTCTACAGTTGGCCTGTAAAAAATGGTGAGCTAGGAGAGTGGATGTACAACCCCACCAGTCGGGTTAAGCCTTAAGATAATTTTGGTTCTTATTCCTTAAAAGAAATCCCCGTGGGAGCCTCCCCTGCCGCTTTCCGTACAAAATACAAAGGTTGACTTGTATAGATTACTTGAGCACTCAGTCTTGTCCTTTGTGGCTTTCCATCACTGCGTGTACATCATGTTTTCTATTAAGATTCACTCGGTAATATGATGGTCCAGTTTTTATAATCAAGAATCTTTCTGGCAATTAAGCTGCACATTTGCTACCAGCTTTTAATTCTGAATTATTGAATTCTTTTCTACTTGGTTTAGGTGCAGGAAAAATAGTCTCTACCCCGAGAAAGGTTGACTACTTGGCAGATGTTAGAGTGAAAATGGTCGCTTTGGGGTCAGATCATTCAATTGCTGTTACAGGTGAGTGTGTGAAGTATTCACGTTATGGTAGCTGGAATATCACTGCTTTTAAGTGTCTGAAATTCTCCTGTCATTTTCCTCTTAAGAGGAAGGTGAAGCCTTGAGTTGGGGAGCTGCTGGCGCTGGTAGACTTGGACATGGCCATAAATCTAGCATCTTGGGATTTGCTATGGCCTCAAAGTAAGATCATAAGTTTTTTTTTTATAGCAGTTACTGTCAATATACAATTCTATCTTTTGGGGTAACCCATTTCCATTGTCATTTATTTGGTAAATATGGAGATAAAACGATTAGAACACCTTAATCATATGAGATGCAAAATTCTCTACTAGAAGTCGACACACTTATGTATTAAGAAGACAATGCTCATCTCAAATGAATTCACTTGTTACAGACATAAGATAACTGAAATTCCTAGTCCGTAAATAATGCATCATGAGCATAACTAAAATTCTGGGTGAGTTAGAGTGCTTCTGTAGGATATTTCACTGTAAAATATGTTTGATGGTTAGAATGTGCCTGCAATGTGCTAAAAGTATATTTGGTTAGGAGAGTGATAATTGATCTTAATTGCAGTGAATATACTCCAAGATTGATCAAAAACCTTGATGGTATCAAGGTATTTTGCTTTAAGTTTCAATCTAGTGTCCTGATTAAATAATGATCCCTTCCTCATTCTGGTAATTATGTGTTGGCTAGATTAAAAGGGTAGCCGCAGGAATGCTGCACTCTGCTTGCAGTGATGGTAAGGTCATGGAAAACAATTTTCAAGTAGTACAACTAGTCAACTGCTGATCTGATGTGCCCATCTTATGAGTTCTTTGCACCAAAATTGCAGAAAAAGGTACCGTGTTCATATTTGGGCAGAAGACTGAGAAGGTGGTATCCAATCAAGCCACTTGGCACATTTTTTTGTCATCCCTATTGTTTTTTCTTTTGCAATTTCCTTCATTACCTTGCACTTAACATAAAAGTACAGGTATTTGGAAGATCAAATGATGTACCTAGACCAAGTGTTGTTGAAGAAATAAAATTTTCAGAAGAAGTTGCTTGTGGAGGCTATCATACTTGCGTTGTAACAGGTATCAATTTTGTGTTACGCGTGCAGAAGTCAAATGGGTGCACTGATTTGTTTTGTACATGAATTTGTTAGATGGTATCAATGGTTTTCAGAGTATATTACTTATTTAGTACATTTGTCTAAATTTGGATGTATTTAGACATAATAGGATAATTTCAAATTTAGTGTATATCCATCCAAATTTAGTGTATAAACAGATAGGATAATTTCCGCACCAAATTTGTTTATGTATCCGCTTTAGAGAACCCATATCTGGTTTGAAGGAATCCAACGGGATAAGGATATCCGATTCCGAACTTGACACCGTATACGGTATAGGATTTGGTATGGCCAAATAGCACCTAGATATCCGTATCCAATAAATATTTAGGATTATCCTACGGTTTTCATCTGAATAATCTGATTTTGATCTGAAACATGAAAGCTAATAAAGCATATGTACTAGTTAGTGAGTTGCAGAGTTTGTCCATTAAACAATAGCTCAAGTATATAGTCAACAACAACAACAATAACAAAGCCTTTATTCCCAAACAAGTTGGGGTAGGCTAGAGGTGAAACTCATAAGATCTCGGAACCAACTCATGGTTCCGGCACATGGATAGCAAGCTTCCACGTGGCTCTTTCCATGGCTAGTTCTTTGGTGATACTCCAGTCCTCCAGATCTCTCTTCACGGACTCCTCCCATGTCAAGTGTGGTCTACCCCGTCCTCTCTTGACATTATCAGCACGCTTTAGCCGTCCATTATGCTCTGGAGCTTCTGGAGGCCTGCGCTAAATATCCCCAAACCATCTTAGACGATGTTGGACAAGCTTCTCTGCAATCGGTGCTACCCCAACTCTATCTCGTATATCATCATTCCGGACTCGGTCCTTCCTCGTGTGGCCACACATCCATCTCAACATGCGCATCTCCGCCACATCTAACTGTTGAACATGCCTCCTTTTAGTCGGCCAATACTCAGCGCCATACAACATTGCGGGTCGAACCATCGTCCTATAGAACTTGCCTTTTAGCTTTTGTGGCACTCTCTTATCACAAAGAATGCGAGAAGCTTGGCGCCACTTCATCCATCCGGCTTTGATCCGGTGGTTCACATCTTCATCAATATCCCCATCCTTGTGCAGGATTGACCCCAAGTATCGAAAGGTGTCCTTCTGAGGCACCACCTGCCCATCCAGGCTAACCTCCTCCTCCTCCTCCTCCTCCTCCTCCTCCTCCTCGTGCCTAGTAGTACTAAAACCGCACATCATGTACTCAGTTTTAGTTCTACTAAGTCTAAAACCTTTCGATTCCAAGGTTTGTCTCCATAGTTCTAATTTTCTATGACCCCCGTTCGACTATCATCGATTAGGACCAATCATCCGCAGAGCATACACCATGGCATATCTCCTTGTATATCCCTCGTGACCTCATCCACCACCAAATCAAATAGATAAGGGCTGAAAGCTGACCCTGGTGTAGTCCTATTTTACTCGGCAAGTCATCGCTATCGCCATCTCTTGTTCGAACACTTTTTTTTTTTGAGAATCAATATATATATTAAAGCTAGCAAGCCGCGTCATTAAAAACCTTCCAGTCCCCTTAGGTACCCTGGTAAGGAAATGAGTGTGTCAAAAACTTGCAGCCGCCATTCACACACCATTACAATCAGCCTGTAGGCTGTGAACTAAGAAATCAGGTGGCTCAGCATCCCAGGAAAACAACCCATCTTGAATACTTGCAAATTTTGCACAAGAATGAGCTGCCTGGTTAGCCTCGCGACGAGCATGACATAAGCTAAAAACCGTGAAAAACACACTCAACTCACTAATCTCATCTAAAACATTCTTGACCATAGAACGATCAGTCGCTCTATTGTGCCAAAGATGAACCAGATTTTCAGAGTCCGCTTCAAAGACAACTCTACTAAACCCTCTGTCCCTTGCATAAGTAACAACATCTCGTAGTGCAAGAGTCTCAATGATCAGAGGATCAGAAATACCACGGTACGTTTTACCCATGGCACCCCTATATAACAAACCCTCACGAGTAACTACACTAATTGCAGCCAAGTTATCGCTGACATTGAACGCCCCATCTGATCTCTTGTTCGAACACTTGTCACAGCATTATCGTACATGTCGTTGACGAGGGTAATGTACTTTGCTGGGACTTTGTGTTTCTCCAAGGCCCACCACATGACGTGTCGCGGTATCTTGTCGTAGGCCTTCTCCAAGTCAATGAACACCATATGCAGGTCCTTCTTTTGCTCCTTGTATCTCTCCATGAGTTGTCGTACCAAGAAGATGGCTTCCATGGTCGACCTCCCAGGCATGAAACCAAACTAATTTTTGGTCACGCTTGTCATTCGTCTTAAACGGTGCTCAATGACTCTCTCCCATAGCTTCATTGTATGGCTCATAAGCTTAATTTCACGGTAGTTAGTACAACTCTGAACATCCCCTTTGTTCTTGAAGATTGGTATTAATATACTGCGTCTCCATTCTTCTGGCATCTTGTTTGCCCGAAAAATGGAGTTGAAGAGCTTAGTTAGCCATACTATCGCTATGTCTCCGAGGCCTCTCCACACCTCAATGGGGATACAATCAGGGCCCATTGCCTTGCCTCCTTTCATCCTTTTCAACGCCTCCTTGACCTCAGACTCCTGGATTTGCCGCACAAAATGCCTACTGGTCTAGTTCAATGGTACAGCTCTCAGTCCCCCCATTGAACAACCCGTCTAAGTACTCCCGCCATCTATGCTTAATCTCCTTGTCCTTCACTAGGAGTTGGTCAGCTCCGTCCTCGATGCATTTGACTTGGTCAACATCCCACGTCTTCCTCTCTCGGATCTTGGCCATCCTATAGATGTCCTTTTCGCCTTCCTTCGTGCCTAACCGCTGGTAGAGGTCCTCATACGCCTGACCCCTTGCTTCATTCACAGCTCGCTTTGTGGCCTTCTTTGCCATCTTGTACTTCTCCATGTTGTCTGCACTCCTATCCAGGTATATAGTCGCTCTATCGAATTTGAGTGTTTTGCTGAACTAGTTGTATCTATTATTATTGGTTGTATGGTTTGTGGAACTACTTATGCGCGTACATATCCGATTACTTCTGTTTCCATCCCTAGTTGAGTCGAATCCATAGTCAGTATTATCCAATCCGCTCCAAATCCATCGTGAAAATATGGTATAGGATATGGTAGCAGCAAAATCCGATCCGATCCGTTTACATCCCTACATACAACCAAATCGGGCCACTTCCGTGGTTTTGTCCTAGTTGTTGTGGTGTGCAGCGTAATCTTGGCGTATATGGGTTATGGATTTGCATCAATAGCTCATTATAACATTATGCAACTTGAGTTCACTATTGGTGCTCACCGACAATGCTCGTTCCGGCGACAGAAGAATTGAATACCCAGCATGATGGTGGGGAATCAGGTGCTTGACCAACCCAATGAGATGGCCGAGGCGGCCTAAGCCCACTTCGATGCCTTGCTAGGCGCGGAGCGCGCGCGGGATTGCACGCTCAACCTTCAGCAGGTTATCACGCCGTCCGCTGACCTTGCCGATCTCGATGAGCCATTCACCGAGGCAAAGATCTAGGCTGCCGTCAAACGGCTGCCTGCGCGCAAAGCGCCTGGACCTGACGGCTTTACTGCCGAGTTTCTCCAGGCTTGCTGGCCCTTAGTGAAACATGACTTGCTCGCCGTCTTCCGCCAGCTCAAAGATCTCCGAGGCCGAGGATTCCAGAAGCTTAACCAAGCCCTGCTCACCCTTTTGCCAAAGCGGCCAGATGCCCAGACTCTTAGCAACTTTCGCCCCATTAGCCTGGTCCACCTCATTGGCAAAGTCGCGGCAAAGGTATTGTCGCTGTGCTTGGTGCCAAAGCTCAACAGCCTCGTGAGCAAGAACCAGAACGCCTTCATTGGAGGCTGTAGCCTGCACGCCATGGTTTTTGAGTCGCTGTATAGTCGCTGTATAGTCGTTGTATAGTCGCCGAGTCGTTTTCCAAAAATGGCGGCGACTCGCAACTATACAGCGACTTATGGTGACTATACATGTTTTTTGGTCGACTGTACATGAGTCGCAGGGTTTGGTGACTCACTTTTGAGTCGCGACTCAAAAACCATGCTGCACGCCAATTTCGTGCTCTTCTGCCAATCTATGCGCTTGCTGCATTAGCTGCGCACGCCGAGAGTCATGCTCAAACTCGATCTTGCCAAGGCTTTCGACACAATATCCTGGGCGTTTCTGTTCGAGGTGCTCCAGCGATTTGGATTTGGTGTTAAGTTCTTGGACTGGCTTGCAATCCTGCTATCATCAGTGAGCACACGCATCTTGCTCAACGGCTGCCCTGGACCGCCAATTTGGCACCGCCGAGGGCTGCGGCAAGGAGACCCCCTTTCGCCGCAGCTTTTCGTGCAGGCCGTCGACACCTTTGGGCGACTGATCAAGCATGCCGCTGGCATCCTACAGGCGCTGCCTCCAACTAAGGTCGTCCCGGTGGTTTCCCTACGCCGATGGCGTCGTGATGTTTTGTCATCTCACGGAAGCTGACATCCATGCCGTCAAGTCGATCTTTTGCTTGTTTGGCAAAGCATCCGGCCTATTGGTGAACTACGACAAGAGCTCGGCAACCTTGCTCAATTGCGAGCTAGACGCCGCTGCGGTGATCACATGCGCTATGGGCTGCCAGCTCGCGAACCTGCCGCTGACCTACCTTGGCATACCGCTCACTCTTCGGCGCCCTACCAGAGCCCAAATGCAGCCCTTAGTGGCCAAAACTCTGCCTACCTAGAAGAATAGGCTCATGGACCGGTCTGGGCGGCTCACATTCGTCAAGGCTGTCCTGACCGCGACCCCCCGCACCAAATCTTTGTGTTGCAGCCACCAAAGTGCATTCTCAAGCTGCTAGAGAAGTTTTTTTTTTTTTTTGAAATGGGGATGTTATGGTCGGTCTGACCTATGCACGCAAGAAGCCCACTAGTGGCTAGTTGTGGGCTTAGCCCAAGTAAATTAGGGTTTAGAGGAGGCCGTCCTCCTATATAAACACATGTACCCTTCGTGATTAATCAGACAAATATTCAGTATCATACTGTCTCGTCTCCTGAAGGGAGACGGAGACCCCTGCGCCCAGCCGCACCCAACCCTAGCCGCCCTTCCTCCTCGCGGCGCCCAGCGCCGGCGCCGAGCCCTCCAGCCTCTCCGCCCTCACTTCCACCCTTACAACCTCCGCCCTAGACCCGGTAGAACCCTAGCCCCTACCACTTTGGTATCAGATTGCCTAGGTCTAATGAGCTCCAACAGCCTCCCCGTCGACCCCATCACCGCCACGTCCGCCGCCGCCACCAACACCACCCCCGCCACCTCCGCCGCCATGACAGGCGCCCACGCGCCGCCGGGGGCCGCCGCCAAGGAGACCAGGGGCCGCCGCCGCTGCCATCCAGGCCGCCGCCGCCGCCCCCACGGGCCTCGACCTCCTGCCCGCTACACTGGCGGACCTCGCCGACAGTCTCCGCGCCATCCGCTTCGAGCTCGCGGAGATCAAAGCCGGCCAGCACCCGCCGCCCCCACCGGCCGCCGTCCCGGCCGTCCGCCACCCCGACACCGCCCGCCTCCGTCGCCAGCAAGGGCCGCCCCGCGTGGTGGCCGCCATCGCCCTCGACAATCCCCACATGGACCGACGCGTCGCCCGTCTACACTCAGACTGCGGCGCGGACGACGGATCAGCAGCCCGCCCACACCTTTGGTGGTCCTGGCGGGTTTGCTGCCCCCTTCGCCGAGAGCACGTCCTTCACCCCGGGCCGCCAGGAGGGCGCCTACGGGGCCACGCCTCTGGCGCAGCAGCCGCCCCGCTTCACCAAGCTGGAGTTCGCCACCTATGACGGCGCCACCGACCACTTGAACTGGCTGAACCAGTGTGAGCAGTTCTTTCGGGGGCAGCGGACGCTCAGCGCCGACCGCACGTGGATCGCCTCCTATCACCTACGGGGCGCCGCGCAGACTTGGTACTACGCCCTCGAGCAGGACGAGGGCGGGATGCCGTCCTGGCCGCTTCCGCGACCTGCCGCCTCGCCGACCTGGGACGCCTCGCCTTCACCACCACGGTCCAGGACTTCGCCGACCGCCAGCCGCCATGCCCCGGGCGTCTCGGCGCGCAGCGCGCCGATCTCTTCGTCGGCGGCCTCCCGACTACATCCGCGTCGACGTCGAGATGCGCGAGCCTCGAGGACCTGCAAACGGCCATGTACTACGCACGGGCCTACGAGCAGCGCGCCATCGCCATGCAGCAGGTCTACGTGCAATGGCAGTCGTCCCGCGCTCCGACCCGCCCGACGCCCACCGCCCCCGCGCGCCCGCGCCGGCGCTGCGCCCGCGGGCCCTCCTGCGCCGACTCGCCCCTTCAAGCGGCTGACGTTGCGGAGCAGCTCGAGCGGCGCCGCAAGGGCTGTGCTTCAACGCGACAGCAGACGCGCCGGGCCACACGTGCGCCCGCCTCTTCTACTGGAGACCGTCGACGACGCCGACGTGGAGGCCCTCACCGCCGAGCTCGCGGCCGCCACCGTCACCGAGGCCGGTGTCACGACCTACGCGCCGGTCGACGCGTCCGCCTTCGTCGTCTCTCTTCATGCTATGGCGGGCATCAAGACGGCAAAGACGATGCTGCTCCCTGACGATCAATGGGGAGCGTCTCACTGCGCTGGTGGACACGGGCTCGACGCACAACTTCCGTCCAACACCGCCATGCGCCGCCTCGCTCTCCAGCCGGCTGGATCGGAGAAGTACAGCGTCACCGTCGCCAACGGGAACCGTCTTACGTGCCACGGCGTGGCGCGACAGGTTCCCATGCTCGTAGGCGACGAGCCGTTCTCCATCGACTGCGTCGGCATCGACTTGGGCTGCTACGACTTCATCCTCGGCCTCAACTTCCTGAGCAACTTAGGCCCCATCGTGTGGGACCTCGACGTGCCGTCCCTCATCTTTTGGCGCGAGGGTGGCCGCCGTGTTCACTGGACGGGCTTGGGCAGCACTGGCGCGTCCCCGCAGCTCCACCTGATGGCCGCCGCGCTTGACGAGGCGCATCCGCTCCTGGCCGACTTACTGTAGCAGCACGACGACCTCTTCGACGAGCCGCAGGGCCTCCCCCCCTCGCGGCCCTGTGACCACCGCATACACCTGCTGCCGAACACGGCGCCCGTCGCTGTGCGGCCGTACGGCACCCCCACTGCAGAAGGACGAGCTCGAGCGCCAGGTGGCGGTCATGCTAGCACATGGCATCATTCGGATTTCGACGTCGCCGTTCTGCGCCCCCGTGCTCCTTGTGCGCAAGGCCGACGGCACGTGGCGCGTCGCCGACGCCCTGTCCCGCCGCGACATCGACGACGACGCGGACGCGCCCACGGTCGGTGCGGCCCTCTGCATCCACTCCGGGCCATCTTTCGCCTTCATCGACGAGGTTCGCCGCGCTACTGCCGAGGCCGCGGATGCGCAGCAGCTGCGCCAGCGCCTGGCCGACGGCGAGCTGGCCGCGCCATGGCGCCTGGACGAGGGACTACTCCTCCATGGGCGCCGCATCTTCGTGCCGGATCATGGAGACCTGCGCCACCAGGCCTTGTCCTTAGTGCATTCTGCAGGTCACGAGGGCGTCCAGAAGACCCTGCACCGTCTCCGCGCTGATTTTTACATTCCAGGGGATGGCGCCCTGGTGCGAGACTGGGTGCGGGCGTGTGTCACATGCCAGCGGAACAAGACGGAGATGCTCCGTCCGGCGGGCTTACTGCAGCCGCTGGACGTGCCGTCCCAGGTGTGGGCGGACATCTCCATGGACTTCATCGAGGGGCTGCTGAAGGTTGGCGGCAAGTCCGTTATCCTCACGGTGGTCGACCGCTTCTCCAAGTATGCGCACTTCATCGCCCTCGGCCATCCCTATACGGCGGCGTCCGTGGCACGCGCCTTCTTCGACGGCATCGTTCGCCTCCACGGGTTTCCGTCCTCCATCGTCAGTGATCGTGATCCTGTGTTCACGGGTCACGTCTGGAGGGACCTCTTTGGGTTGGCGGGCGTGAAGCTCCGCATGAGCACGGCGTTTCATCCTCACGGACGGCCAGTTCGAGGTCGTCAACAAGATCATCGCCATGTGCCTGCGCTGCATCACCGGGGATCATCCACGAGCTTGGGTGGACTGGCTGGCGTGGGCCGAGCACTGCTACAACACGTCCTACCACTCCGCGCTGCACGCCACTCCCTTTGTGGTGGTCTACGGGAGGCCACCGCCGGTGATGCTCCCCTATGCGCCTGGCACGGCACGTACTGAGATGGCGGATGACCTGCTGCGTACCCGCGACGAGATACTGGCTGAGGCGCGTCGGCGACTTCTTCAGGTTCCAGGAGGTACTATGATGCACACCATCGCGAGGCGGAGTTTGCGGTGGGCGACTGGGTCTGGCTACGCCTTCTTCACCGGACGACCCAGTCCTTGGACCCGCGCTCCAGGCGCAAGTTGGGACCTCGTTACGCCGGTCCCTTCCGTGTGCTGGAGTGCATCGGCACGCTCGCCTACCGTCTTGAGCTGCCCGCGGGCTCGCGCCTCCACGACGTCTTCAGCGTCGGCCTCCTGGAGGCCTACCGTGGCGACCCTCCGTCTGCACCACCAGCTCTTCCACCTACTTCGGATGGGCGTCTCGAGCCTGCCCCGGCGAGTGTGGCTCGCGTGATGAAGGCCCAGCAGCGATGTGGTGTTTGGCACGTCTTGGTGCATTGGACAGGCATGCCAGAGGACGAGGCGACTTGGGAGAAGCTTGAAGATCTCCGCCAGCAGTTTCCAGAAGTTCAGCTCGAGGACGAGCTGTTTGAGAAGGCGGGGAGAGATGTTATGGTCGGTCTGACCTATACACGCAAGAAGCCCACTAGTGGCTAGTTGTGGGCTTAGCCCAAGTAAATTAGGGTTTAGAGGAGGCCGTCCTCCTATATAAATACATGTACCCTTCGTGATTAATCAGACAAATATTCAGTATCATACTGTCTCGTCTCCTGAAGGGAGACGGGAGACCCCTGCGCCCAGCCGCACCCAACCCTAGCCGCCGCCTCCTTCCTCCGCGACGGCGCCCAGCCGCCGGCGCCGAGCCCTCCAGCCTCTCCGCCCTCACTTCCACCCTTACAACCTCCGCCCTAGACCCGGTAGAACCCTAGCCCCTACCAGGGGAGCCTAGCCCCAGCCTCTGCATCAATTGATGCACACAGCCGTTTTATTGCAAGTTTCAAAGTTCAAGAAGTTCTACATCTTAAGTATCACAAAGGGTGTACATAAAAACCAACCAAAGGAAGCAAATTAAAATGAAGTGCCTAATTAAAGTTGCTAGAGAAGATACAACGCAGATTCCTGTGGGATGGGCATGCCGAGACCAGCGGCGGAGACTACCATGCCATCTGGCACACCGTTAGCCGACCAATCTCGCTCGGCGGCCTCGGCGTTCGGGATTTGGAGAGGGCGGGGCTGGCTTTGCGGCTGCGCTGGCTCTGGTTCAACAGAACCGACCAGGACCGAGCTTGGGGTGGGTTAGACATGCAGTTCACACAGCAGGAGCAATGCCTGTTCTTCGCCTCTACTTTCATGATCGTCGGTGACGGCCGAACCGGCAGGTTCTGGGAAGACCGGTGGATTGATGCCGCTCCGTTAACCAGATCTCCCCGGAGCTGTATGACTGCGCACTTAAGAGGCGTAGGAAGACAACGAGATCGCGGACGGGCTACACGGACATAGCTGGGCGCGTGACATCCATGGCGTCATTGGCATTCACGAGCTTAGGTAGTATCTTATGCTGTGGAGGAAGGTGGAGTAGTTTGCTCTCACTAACCAGCCCGACCAGCTGATTTGGAGCTGGAACGCCAGCTGCACGTACTCCGCCAAATCCTGCTACCTCAGCATATTCCAGGGATCTAGAGCCTGCGGCGTTTGGAGGCTAATCTGGAAAATTTGGGCGCCTCCGCGTGTCAAGTTCTTCCACTGGCTCGCATTCAAGGGCAGGTGCTGGACCGGCCTACAGCACCACCCTAGGTGTCGCCTCTGACAGGAGCCTGAATACATGAAGCACCTGATAACACCTGATGCTATCAGAGCCGCCTTGGCGGAACCCCCCCTCGCGTCGTCCCCTCTAGGTGACGCAGGGGGCGAACCCTAGCCCCGCCCGCCGCCACCCACCCACCCTCCCTCCCTCACCACCTTGTCGCCCCCGGAGGCTGCCGCCGGCAAAGGCCGAGCTGCGCCGGTGATGGGGGCAGCGGTCTTCTGGTCTCGTGACCCCCTCGCAGCCGGATGGAGGTCAAAGCTGCGCCGGGGCTCCTCCCCTGCCGCTCCGCCGCGCCCCTCTTCTAGGTCGCGCCGTGCCGCCCGACCTGCGCCTCTTCCAGCAGCCGCGCTGCTGCGGGCTGTACCATGCGGCCCCGATGTCGTCCTCGTCGTGGTGACGGTCCGCGGATCTGGATCTTGCCGGATTTCGCCTGCAGATGGAGGGCCCTTGCAGATTGAGCGCGCAGTCCTTCCTGTCGTGGCGGCGGGCGTTGGGTCTAGATCTGGCCGGGGAAGGCAAGTCACTGACCGGTATGGCTTTGCTTAGTAGTTGGTTCAGTTTGTGGTGGAGTCAGGCATGGGGCGGCATGGTTGGGTCCGTGTCGCTGGCGGTTCAGTAGGGGCTGTGCCGTGGCTGCTAGGGCAGGGGGCCTGGGCAGTAACGCGACGTTGCTCCAGGGCTGCCGGTATTCGCTGGTGCTTGCCGACGGCCTGCCATGGACGCTCGCAGGCGACCTGGTGGTGGCTTGTCCGGGGAGGCATGGATGGAGCCGTACGCGCTCCGGCTGCTGTGGCGGTCTAGAGGGTGCGGCTCGTGTCGGCGATGAGCTCGACGTTGGTGACTCAGGTGACTCAGGGTCCCCCTTGGGCTAGCAATACCTGTTGCGGTGTTGTCGGCGGTGCCGGTTCTGTTCGCCTATGCGGTCTCATGGTGGTGGCCGGCTTTGGGTTCTGGGTGGGTCATCGGCGAAAGCCGTGCAAGGCCTTTGCCTTTGCGGGTGACGACAACGTCTTTGACGCCGTGTTCCTTCTTGGAGGCGCCACCAAATGCCCCTCCTTTCTCGTAGCTGTATCACGCCTCCATGCTGGACTTTCGCACTTCTCTGATGGGGCAAGGTTCTCTTCATCGTCTTTAGGCACACCCTCTTTACCTTCCTTGTGGTCGTCGCCGCCTTCGTCTCCCTGGCTTTTTTAACACGGTGTCCTGCCTGGTTTGGGCGGCCTCCTAGATACCAGGGATGGTTTTGTAGGCTGGCGTCATGCCACGGGCGAGGCCGGTGATTTCTTCCTTAAGCCGTGGGATCAATGTGTCGTTGGATTAGTGTCAAGGTTGTGTCTTTAGGGGTGGTGGTTGGGCTAGGGCGAAAGATCGGCAAGGCCTCGGCCAGTGCGGGTGACGACGACGCCCTTGGGCGCCGCTCTCCTCCTTGAAGGCGTCTCCATCAAGCCCTCCCCTTCAGTATCTTGAGGCATGAAGACAACCACGCTCTGCCGGTCATGGGTGCGCTTTGCTTTGGCATGGGAGTTTTGTTGGTTCGGATCAGTCTTGGCGTCGTGCCCTTGCACCAGTGGGCAACGCTCTCATCGACGAGTTCGAGCTCTCTGCCTAGTATAGGTAGTGTAGTGTAGCCTGCCTTTCTGCCTCTCTGTTGCTCCCTTTGCTGTCAACCCCAGCGGCTCGTTGTTTTTCTTTCTTTTCATGCTTTCATACCGATGTCTTTGTTAATTCAAAGTCGGGCTTTCGAGCCTTATGTTTAAAAAATCATGTCCCTTCTGTAAGCACGTCTGGCATGACACCCTGTCCCCCCTTAGGCTCACCTGTGACCCTCCCGACTGCGAACCCTCCCTCATTGACTGGTTGCTCGCCGCGAGACAGGCGACGCCCAAGTTGATGTGCAAAGGCCTGGCTACTCTGACGCTACTTGTCCCCTGGCTGATCTGAAAACACTGCAACTCCTGCGTCTTCGACGGAGAACGGTCCTCGGTCCAGCTAGTGAATGATCAGATCAGGGTAGAGGTGACGGTTTGGGACAGAGCTGGGGCACTTGGTCTTCGTGGATTCTTGCCAACAGACTGGGATGTTCATTGATCTGTTGTAATGATAAGTTGTAATCCTCCTTGGAGGCTTGTATCTGTAACAAACTCTTCTTCTTTGCAATGAAAAGAAACGCAATGTCATTGCGTTTTCTCTGGGAAAAAAAAGTTCATTGAGCAAGCTATATGGGTTTGCAGACTGTTGAAACTGTATGTACTTCATAGTGGAAGCATACTTTTAAATTTAGAGCAGATTGTCACTATGGAGTTCTAGTTCTGTACTTATCTTCAGACTTGTATTTAGTTACTAGCATAGCTAAGCAAATATTTCTATCTCTTGGCAAGAGACATGGTTTGGATAGAGTTTATAATTTTACAATTTATCAGTTCTAAAGATCTAAAAATACATACCGTGATGTTATGCAGATCGTGGAGATTTGTACTCTTGGGGTTCGAATGAAAATGGTTGCCTTGGTCTTGGGTACTTTCATCTATTACTTTTTCCAGATACTCCACTAATATTCTTATCTTGATATCACATTATGAGGTTGCTTTCTTAGTGCTTACATAATATTGCTTCCCAGGGGGACAGGCATAGTTCGCTCCCCAGAAGTTTTAAGGAGTTCATTATTTAAGCTTCCTGTGTCTAAGGTTTGCTATGCGATATGTCTAGTCACTGGTTCAGTTTTTTATTTATATTGCACTGCGTTTTTCTCCCTTGCAAGAAAAAGACAACCTGTTTCTTCTCCTGCGAAGAAAAGACAATTCAGTTCTTTCCACGCAAAAAGGACAATTCGTTTATTGATTTCTGGTGAACATTCGTCATCTTCTCTCTGCAGGTATCCTGTGGTTGGAAGCACACAGCTGTAATTTCAGGTATCAAACTTTTGAATCCTTCGCTCTAATATTACTAATAACAAATTTCTGTATATCTCAGTCAACGTGTGTCCGTCGTCAGGATCCGCTACACAACTTATTCCCTCGGTTAGAATTTGTATATCTTAAGTATATAGAAACGACATAATAGAGCAATAGTTCTACTACGCTGTACTTGAAAGTGGGCTTTGAGTTGAGAATATCATATGACTGTAATATAAAATACATGCTGGCCCACATGGCTCGACTTAACTAGCTGCACACACAACTCGCAATAGCAAAGTTCTATAGTTTGTTTTGACAAAGTTCTTCAAACAAATTAAAAGGGGAGAAGTAAAGCAAGGTGCCATTGTGTGATGACATCTGCCTGACTTTCCAGTATATTCTCGATGTGTATTCAAATGAACAACAGATATAGCGCTGTTTAATTTGTTTCAACAGTATAAAAATACAAAAAGGTTTATTTTGTATGAATGTTCTACAGGAATGGATTGCAGTCCTTTTCCCTGGATTTAGTGCATTAAGCTAGATTTAAGACTGGGCTGGAAAACTAGCTGAAAAGCAAGTTTTTTTATAGCCAAGAGCTTGCTGGACTAACCTGGCTTTAGTCCCATGTAGCTACATTTTCATCGCGTGACCTCTTGATTGCCAAGCCTTAAGATAGCTCAGTAACCAGTTGAATCTTGTTCTTCTTTATTCACTACTCCCTCCGTTCCATATTAGTTGTCGCAGATTTGGATGTATCTAGACAACGAATATGGAACAGAGGGAGTACGTACCTGACAAGGGTGAACGTGCTATCTTAAAGTAAGATTTCACGTGTTGTCTTCTGTTGCCACGTTGTTTACGGTACTCTGAACATTTCAAAACATCCAGGTGAAGATATTTACACATGGGGTTGGGGAGGTGCCAATGGTACGTTCTTCGAAGAGGGCCATTCTTCTGGTGGGCAATTAGTGAGTTGCTTGCTGCCACCGCAACTATTTATCAGTCTTAGTGCTGATGTTCTGCATTTTGTACCTCCTTGCACAACTTCCACTGAATCCTGTCGTACTGTAACAACGATCTACATTCATCTATAATAACATTGCTCATTTCAGCTGATTGTCATGACCAGTACCTGCTTTGCAGGGGCATGGAAACGATGTTGACTATTTTGAGCCGATGATGGTGAAATTTGGCAAGAATGCAAGAGCAGTTCATGTATCATGCGGCTTCAATCATACCGGTGCTATACTTGAGTACAAGAACTAACTACCGTGCCATGTACAGGACTGTAACTGTAAGTGCAATCGGGCATGTTTGGTACTACGAAGTTATACCTGCACATATAGAAAAAAAAAAAAGCTCACCTTGGATGAGTGTACGTGGATGAACTAGTATAACGGAACGGGATGCAAGCCAGATGCTTTGCACCCACCAGAGTTACAGTTTAGTTTAGCTGTATAGTGGTCTTCCATATATTTTCGTCCCCATCTTGAATCTGTCATATTTGACGGCCTGCAAACACAATTTTAACCAAAATAAATCATGTCTCTACAGTTACATACTTGCAATGTATATGGATCATCCATTATTATTTTTAGATGGCGTCCAACTACTTCTGTTTGTGTTGCTATTGCACCGAAGTAGACCTTGGGCATTTTGTTTCCGATTGTAATGACGTGTCTTCAATCCCATGGAACTAGAAAACTACAGGACTTTTGTTTAAAGAGTGTTTGATAGCGTAGAAAAAACAAAGGGAATGTAAGAATATGTTTGAGTTGATGAAAATTTCCTACGGAGCCTAACGCAAAAGTATCCTTAATCTTAAGGATTGTAATCTTGTGCAGAAGACATTCATAGAAAAAAATTCCTAAAACGACCCAAATCCTCCAAAGTTCCAAAAGTCCCCTTCCCCAATCCACGCAGCTCGTGGTGACATGGACCAACTGTTTCTGTGTGTTCCTCTATCCCACAATGTAGCCAGTGTCAAATTGCAAAAAAAAAAAAAATGCCACCTCAACATCGATGACCAAAGAAAGTTAGCTTAGGCAATTTTGGGCATCGATTCTAGAGAGAAACCAGAGAGATTGAGTGAAATGGATGTCTTTATTGATAGAATATGTTGGGTATTTATAGGGGCCCAACGGGTGCTTTACATTGTCAGTTACAATATTTGTGGTCGCTTTGAAAGGGTGTAGCGATAGTTCCATGTACACAGCGTTTGGACAACACTAGAGTTCTAACTGCTAGGCAGTTATCCTAATGGAAATCCTAACTGCCTAATTAGCTTAATTATAACGCTAATTTATTCCTAACACTTCTCCTTGGACAAACGATGTCTTCGAAATCTTCTATGTCCGAAATTCTCCACAGTGTCTCTTGAAAACTTGATCTCGATGGACCTTGATCCTGAAAACTTGACCTTGTACAATATATGTCCTCCAAAATCCTGTAGGAAAAATATAGGGATAATATAGGAATCCGATATACCGTTGGTATAATAATTGTATCATTAAAACCTATATGAGAAATCCGTTGGAGAACTCATAAGGAAAGAGTATAATATATTATTATCGGATGATAAATATTAAGTTTAGTCCTGGGAGATTTCTCCCCCTGAACTGTGCAAATTTCTAAGTCGTCTCATACCAATGCCATGAATGCATTTTTTAAATGCAGCTGTTGGTAAAGACTTAGTGAACAAATCTGCAAGATTGTCACAAGATTTTGTTTGCAAAATATTTATTTCTCCATTTTTCTGTAATTCATGAGAAAAGAACATTTTTGGAGCAATATGTTTTGTGATATTACTTTTAATATATCCCATATGCATTTGAGCAACACATGCAGCATTATCTTCATAGATAATAGTTGGTGATTCTAATGAACATATACCGCATGAGGTCTAGATGTGATTAATCACTCTGCGAAGTCATACACACTCACGTGAAGCTTCATATAATGCAATTATTTTGGAGTGGTTAGTGGAAGTTGCTACTAAAGTCTGTTTAGTTGACTTCCATGAGATAACAGTTCCACCGATAAAAATACAAATTCAGTTTGTGATCGATGTTGCGGTGGCAAATTTTTTTTTTGTTTGCAGTTTGACACTGGCTACATTGTGGGATAGCGGAACACGCAGAAACAGTTGGTCCATGTCACCACGAGCTGCGTGGATTGGGGAAGGGGACTTTTGGAACTTTGGAGGATTTGGGTCGTTTTAGGAGTGGTTAGTGGAAGTTGCTACTAAAGTCTGTTTAGTTGACTTCCATGAGATAACAGTTCCACCGATAAAAATACAAATTCAGTTTGTGATCTAGCATTATGGGAATCAGAAAGATAGCCAGCATCAGTATAGCCAGTCAAAGTCATATCTTGATTCTTCTTATAGAATAAACCAAGATCTTTGGTACCTTGTAAATACCTGAAGATATTCTTCACTCCAGCCCAATGACGTTTTGTTGGAGCTGCACTATGTCTAGCCAGTAAATTTACTGCGAAGGCAATATCTGGCCTAGTACAATTAGCAAGGTACATTAGTGCTCCTATCGCACTAAGGTATGGAAACTTAGGTCCCAATACATCTTCGTTATCATCTCTAGGTCTAGAAGGATCCTTTTCCATATCAAGGGATCTAACGACCATGGGTGTTTTGGATGGATATGATTTATCCATATTGATTTTTTCCAAAACTTTCTGAATATATGCGGGCTGATAAACGAGTATTCATGAGGGAAGATGCTCAAGTTGTAAACCTAAGAAGAATTTGGTTTTTCCCAAATCCTTCATCTCAAACTCCGTCATTAAAACATTGCGTGCTACAGATATATCTGTCGTTGAGGTCATCAACATAAACTGAGATGATGCAAAATCCTTTTGAGGATTTCTTTATGAAAACGCATGGGCAATCATCATTATTTGAGTATCCTTTCTGAAGAAGGAACTCACTAAGATGGTTATACCACATTTTACCCGACTGCTTTAAGCCATAGAGTGACTTCTGTAATTTTACACAGTACATGTTGCGATTTATGTTTGGATTAGGGATTTTAAGTCCATCAGGGACTTTCATATAAATATCCGCATCGAGTGACCCATATAGATATGCGGTCACTACATCCATTAATTGCATTGATAAATTCATTTGTACTGCCAATGATATTAAGTATCGAAACGTAATTCCACTCATTGCAGGAGAATATGTATCGTTACTTTTTCGAACGAAAACCCATTTAGCTCTCACAGGGAAGAATTTTTTAGGAGTAGGTATTACTTTAGAAAATACCTCTCTTTTATTAAGCGAGCGCAGTTCTGCCTCAATTGCCTCCTTCCATTTAGGCCAATCCGAGCGCTTCAGGCACTCTTTCATAGATTTTGGCTCTGGATCCAGTTGAAGGGTTTTAGCAATTTTAGAGGAGAAATATGTGTCGACAAGTGTAGTCTTTCTATTGTATGATTCTCCTGAATCGATATAGTTTATGGAAATTTCATTGATTTCTTCAGGCATCGTGTGATTTCCCATAACAACGGTGTCTGGTTGTTTCGATGTCCCAATATTAGAATTTGTGTGCACATTTATGCTAGGTTCATGATGTTGAACATCATCTTGGTGTCTATCAACTTCAGGTTGATTTGCATTTACCGTCATAGATTTTTTTGTTTCTGCGGTGGCTTTAGAGAAGCCTTTTCCCTTGAGACCAGATTTCTCCCCCTTTTATTTGCAATTGGGAGTTGAGTAGTTTTATTTGGTACCTCTACTCGTTCTGGTGCATTGACTACGGGGATATATGATTTAGTGACACCGTTGTGATCAGTAAATGCGGCTGGCAAGTTATTTGCAAAGTGTTGCAAATCTACTATTCTCTGAACTTCAGATTCAGATTCTTTAGTACGTGGATCTAAGGATTGGATGCCTGTTACATTCCAATCTATTTCCTGGCATTCTTTGTGGTTTGTTTCCCCCCTAATGCCGGGAAATGATCCTCCTCAAAAATTGAATCAGTGTACTGGGCTGTAAACAGGTCCTCTGTTAGGGGTTCTAAATATTTTATAATTGACGGAGATTTATATCCCACATAGATTCCAATTTTTCTATGGGGGTCCATGGAGGTACGCTTCGGTGGTGATATCGGTACGTATACAGCGCAACCGAATTTTCGCAGGTGGGAAATACTTGGCTGATTGCCTCGTACTATTTGAAATGGGGAAGTTTCATGATATGCAGTTGGTCTGACTTGTATCAGATCTGCGGCGTGTAAAACCGCATGTCCCCAACAAGAGGTTGGTAAATTGCAATTCTGCAATAATGGTCTAGCAATTAATTTTTCTCTTTTGATTAAAGATTCATCCAATCCATTTTGAGTATGAACATAAGGTACAGAATGTTCTAGATGAATGCCTAGGCCATACAATAATCATTGAATGCGCGTGAACTGAATTCAGCCGCATTATCCATTCCTATTATTTTAATCCTGTGTTCAGCATGATTTGCTCTTAATTTGATAATTTGAGCTATTAATTTGGCAAAGGCAGACACATGTGACCATCTAGTCGATGCATCAATTAGCAACATAAAGTACCTAAATGGTCCAGATAGAGGTTGTATTGGACCACATATATCTCCTTGAATTATTTCAAGAAAATTAAGTGACTCATTTTTAACTTTGAGGTAGGATGGCCTAATAATTAATTTCCCGGTAGCACATGAGGTGCATACAAAATCTGATGACTTGGGAAATCTTTTAATTGGTAAATTATGACCAATAGAATTGCTTATAATTTGTCTCATCATACCTATTCCAGGATGACCAAGGCGATCATGCCAAGTCTTGAATTTATCAAGATTTTGAAAAATTATTTTGTACGCAACATAAGGTACGGGTTTGATGTATGTAAAGTATAATCCGGATGAAAATGAAGGGATTTTTTCAAGAGTTTGTTCCTCATATCCGTCGCTTTTTGTTAAAAGCAAATATTCTTTCTTATCCATCTTAACAGTTTTAAGATGAAAATCATTTGATCGGATATCTTTGAAACTTATAAGGGTATGTGTTGATTCAGGATACAAGAGTGCATTCTGAATTACAATAGTAGTACCCATAGGGAGTGGGAATGTGGCTCTTCCTGAACCAATTATTGCTTTGTTACTCCCAGTTATAGTCATAACATCTTCCTTTCTCTTAGTAAGAGTTTGGAAGTATTTTGTTTCCTTAAAATTGTGTTAGTAGTAGCACTATCCACTAAACATAATTCTTCTTCCATCGGTTTTTTCCGTAAAATTTCTAAAAATAGAAAGAGAATATTTTAGAATAAATTTATTTTATTCATATATTCATCAAATTACATACATAGTATTTATATTACAAATTCGAAATATAAATACATTACAATATTATGTCCGATTCACATAATACAATATATGTAGTCTGAAAGACTTTATTCTACTTATTGTTATACAATATATAACATATCGTAGTATTTAAATAGCTAAGTGACATCAATTGTTTAGGAGATCAGTTGAGGTCTCCAAAAACATCTTGGGTGTAGTCCACAAGCATGTCTTCACGAGGATGATGTTGTCCTTTGGCTTGAATTCTTCAATAGCACTTTGAGAAGGACTAGCTTGAGGGTTGTCTTCAATGGCATTGAAGTGAGCTTCAGCCTTATTTCCATGAATTTGCTTCCCTTTTCCTCCATACTTCATGTATAGATCCACTAGCAGGTGCTTGGGAATACGACATTTGTTTGTACGGTGATTCGCACATCCACACCTTTGACAAACTTGAGAGTTGTCATTTTGATCATTTTTCTTGAAATGACCTTTACCCTTAAATTGACCACTGGTCCTTTGACCATTATTCTTCCACTTTCCCTTGAATTTTCGGAAGTTCCGTTTACGGTTTCTGAATTTATTAGTAAAATGAGCATTAGCATGTGCTTCAGGGATCGGCATGGCACCCGTTGGGCGAGCATTGTGATTTTTCATGAGAAGTTCATCATGCTTCTCGGCCTGAAGTAATGTGTATATAAGCTCAGAATACTTCGTGTATTTGTGTTGACGATATTGTTGTTGCAATATCCTCATCGAGGGATGGAAAGTGCATAAGGTCTTCTCTATTAAATATTCATCTGAAACTTGCTTATTGCATAATCTCAGTTTGGAGTTAACTTTATGCACATCAGAATTATATACTGCAACGGACTTAAAGTCCTGAAACCTTATGAGAGACCATTCTCTCTCCGCTTCCGGCAACATAACCACTCTTTGTTGGTCATATCTCTCCTTAAGGGAGTTCCATAAAGCTAGTGGGTCCTCCTCCATCAAGTATTCAGTCTTCAAATCATGATGGAGGTGGTGCCTTATAAAATGTAATGCCGCATACTTTACCATTTGAGGTATTTCTATAGCATTTTCGGGGGGTGTGGTAATCACGGGACCAAGGCCACGACCAGTTAAATTTATTTTCATATCCATGGCCCATGATAGATAGTTACTTCCATCAAGTTGTAGTTCTTGGAATTCTTTTTTACTGATATCACCCATTTTTCCGTATGATCATGCATTTAATTAATTTTACTTGATAGTAAAATTTATTTTGGTAAGCAACAAATTTGTTCTAGAGGAACAATTTGAAAGTGGATGCTTATAAGCCATATATGTGTAGATCTTCGAGATATTCACATATTTTGTTTTGCCTTTTTCTTATCACATATTTTTTTAACGAGAAATTTTGGAAGAAAAGCGTGAAATAATATTATTCTACCAAATACCATGTTATGAAGTGCTAGAAGCAAATATATTAATAACATGTCATATCATATACTCGTAACATATAATAGATATAAGATCTAACATGAATGTATTTACATCACAATACACTGATATTCTGAATGAAGAACAACGTAGGGTCCTAAACAGATTTGATAGACTGATACTGTTACAGAGGTAAATGTGCAGATTATAATAGTGACCAGACTAAAACCACGTAAATACTAAAGTTCTGCCTTTTATATTCATGGCACATGGCCGAGGAAAGTGCGCTGTCCTTTTGGTCCAACAGGTGTGGGCTTGGATCAGTATAGAAAGGGAACTGAGAGGAGCGACTTGGGGAAAAGAAATATATGCCGTCGTCCTCCTCACCTTATCCTCTTGACGCTTCTCTTTGCCAACGCCTGTTCAACCTTCAGCGGCGGCTCGACCCCTCCTCTGAGAAGGAGAAGTGGTAGGCGGCCTCGTTGAGGCGGAGCTCCGCGAAGCGGCCGGTGAGGCCGAGAGCCTCGGGCGACCAGGTCCCTCTGCGGATGCCGGCGGGGCGGGCCGCCATGGCCGACGCTAAGCGACGGAGCAGCACCCTGGCCTCCGGCGAGGGCGTGGGGAGGCCAAGGGATGGCGCCGGCGGCGCGTCCTCGTTCTCCTCCTCCGTTTCTTCTGCCGCTGGGAGGTTGAGGTCGGGGACGAGCGGGCCGGCGCGAGCGGTTGCCACGACATCGTTCTCCTCCATCTCTGTCTGGAGGTTGGTGGTGAGCCCCGGCGGGAGCGCGTCCACTGGAGCCGCAGCCGGCGGCTCGAAGACCTCCGTCACCGGAGCGTAGCCCGGCGGAGCGAAGTGCTCCGGCTCCTCGTCGGACGGCGTCGAAGACGGCATACACCCTCTGTATCCATGTCGCATGTAGTAGTACACCGGCGGAGGCGGCTGCGTCGCGGGTTCGTCGTCGCTGAAGTCACGCTTGGGGTCGTCCCCGAGCCATCCGGCGCTCGGCCCGCCATTGGCGGGATAGTGAAGGCCGGCGGAGGAGGCAGCAGGTCGTCGGCGTCCATGGTGATGCTGGAGGCAGAGGCCTCGTTCTCGTTCTCGGCGTCGACGACCTGTTCTGCATCAACATCTGGTACGGCAGCGACCTCCGGCGTCACGGCAACAACCTCCGACGCCGCGGCAACAACCTCCGGCACGGTAGCAGCCTCCGGCGCGGCCGGAATCTCTTCCCGGGGCACAACTGCCCTGGTACTTGGTCCTGGTGCTCCAGGGGAGTGGTGGCGCTGCGCCAGCGGTTACCACGGGGGTGGTTCCGGTTGTGGTGGCGGCGGAAACCACCACCAGGGCCGTAGCGACGATGAGGGGCACTAAGTGGTGCCCTGTGGTGGTAGTGCTGGCGGCGGAGGCCACCACCAGGGCCGTAGCGAAGGCGAGGCTGTTCCAGGGACGCTGATGCCGCCGGCCGAAATTTCGGCCGTAGTTTTGGCGACGAGCGGCAAGATCGAAGGCCTGGCGAGAAAAAGGAGAGCGGCGATGCTCCCTGGCAACAAAGCGTGCGAAATAAAAAGCAAGTTCTAGCAGTGGCAGGAAAGCCATCCTTTCTTTCTCAT
Source organism: Lolium multiflorum (assembly GCA_030979885.1). NCBI lineage: Eukaryota > Viridiplantae > Streptophyta > Magnoliopsida > Poales > Poaceae > Lolium > Lolium multiflorum. The sequence goes on from CM061750.1 coordinate 260,660,279, forward strand.
CTTTCTCTGTTCTCTCATGTAGCCTACTCTCTCTAGAGCGATGCGTGCATGATAACATAGAGAGAAACCAGAGAGATTGAGTGAATTGGATGTCTTTATTGATAGAATATGTTGGATATTTATAGGGGCCCAACAGGTGCTTTACATTGTCAGTTACAATATTTGCGTCGCTTTGAAAGGGTGTAGCGACGGTTCCATGTACACAGCGTATGGACAATGCTAGAGTTCTAACTGCTAGGCAGTTATCCTAATGAAATCCTAACTACCTAATTAGCTTAATTATAACGCTAATTTATTCCTAACAGATTCCTCTTAGCTGATGTTTTAGGGCATGTACAATGGTGATGAGTCAGCTGTCTGTAAGAGGTAGTTATAGATAATTTTGGTGATGTGGAGGAAAGAGAATGAGGAGAGAGAAGGAGGTTGTCTGTTTAGTTACAGACAGTCTGTAGGCTTCTTACAGACAGCTTACAGACATCATTTTTGCTGTTGTATGAAGGGTGTCTATAATTTATACTCACATATAGCTATGGCTAAAAATAGACAACTTACAGACAAACTATTGTGTATACTGTCTATATAATTGTCTATAGATGACATGGAGTAGTACTACAGATACCATCCGTCTAAGAGCAAGTACAATAAATCCTACTCAGCTGGCTATAAGGATTAAAATAATATATTGTTGCTTAGTTGGAGGAGAGAGAAGAGGAGTGACCTCTTATGCAAGAGCCAGCTCTAGCACGTGCTTCTAGGCACTATGTGAGAGTGAATAGTGATGCATGCACTAATAAAGTAGTACAATTTAATAGCTCATTATTGTACATGTTGGCTCTAATATAACTACAGATGACATGACAATTGGCTTATAGCCAACAATTGGCTATACTATTAAACTTGCTCTAAACCAATGTACATATCCTTATAAACAAATCTAGAAACCAAAACAGCCAGCGCCTCTTTCAGCCAAACTGCGTCACAACGGTTGTTGTTTCGCCGGAGAACGAGCGAGATGGGCCCACAATGATCATTGGTTTTTTGCATTGGCGAGTTTGACTTTGGAGCAGAAGGTCCTCTGTTTTTTAATTTTTTTATGGCAGATAGTGTACGGCATCGGTGGTAAAACAACAACAAAAAAAGAATATGGCGCCAACAAAACCATATGGTGTGGAAGGCCTAATTGCATTGAGTTACATGGCGGTCCTATTTCTTTCGCCGAAATGTCAACCAAGTCCTAAATCTTTGAAAATGTACATCACATTACTAATTGCTTTTAAGTTGTTCCTCTGAGGTTCTATTTTACTATTAACCGTGAATCTTGAGGTCGTGGGAAACAGGGTCTTGGAGGCACGATTGCCATCACAACGTACTCAAGGTCTTGGTAGAGCTACTTGAGGACATGGTGTAAACATTTGTACACCCATTATTTTTGGGAAACAATCTTGATTGCCTATGTATAGTTCACATATGTAGAATGATACACATCAAAGAAACTAGAAACTCTTAGTAAAACAACGATTTTAGTATGATATGTATACACATTATTTTGATGTTGGCTCCGCCGCAGCTCGAGGAGGTTCCCTATGATGGTACGGTGACTCGGGAATGCATGGCGACGAGGCCATGAATGACGATAGTGGTGTCGGATCCGACCATGGTGGCGGTTTGTAGGGGTTCGCAGTAGAAAACAAAAAATTCTAACTTAACGCAAACCCTTATATGCCCAAGATATATCCCTCGAGTAATGCAGTAACGGAGATGATATCAGTAACGTACCATCGTACACCGATATTGGTTAACGTTCCGCTAGAACATGGTTGATGTAGACGTGCTTCCGTCGCCGACCTCAGGGTCGTGTAGAAATCCTCTCCCACGACATCGAGTGCCGTAGGTGCAACACCTCGTAGTTTCGCACACGTACGGTGCTCAACGACGCTCCCGTCTCCGATTCAGGGAAGTTGCGGAAGTAGATCTTCTCGATCCGGATCCCAGCTGCGCTCACACGTACTGGGTGGAGTTGTCTTCCTCATATGCAGTTTTTCGGGGAACCGCACGGAGAAGAAAACTAGAGAGAGATATTTCTCTATTTAATTGTGTACTTAATTTGCCTCTATGAGTCTCTTTATATAGGGGGCAAAGGGGGGCAATACTTTATAAGTGGGCAAGGTGGGACAAAAGGAGGAGGTTGGAATTGGGGAGGCAGCAAGCCGGCCAAGTCCTACCCCCACTGATGCAGCCCGACCTTCGGTCTCCACCGCATCATGTACATCAACGACAAGAACCACACTCAAGACCGAGGCCACGGAGACATGGAAGAGAAGAAGGAAGAAGAGCGCCCGAGGTCGCCAAGAAGAGACGACGCATGAAGCACGGATGCTGGGCCGGATTATCCGCCCCACTAAGGCCGGACAATCCGCCCCTATGCGTCCAAGCATTTTCGGGCCAATTCCCATGTATCCCTATGTATGCCTAAACTACCCCTCCTTTAGTGGCTCCCTATATATAGGCTCCCACCTCCCCCTTCATTAGTTAGAGTTGTTGAATTTGAGAGAAATTGGCTCATGCCTCCACCATTTCTTTGGGATTAGGGAAACCCCCTCCTTAGATTATCACATCTATTGTATCAAGGCACTCCTTTTATGATTTATCTTTCGCACTTGTGATTCTACCGCGGTCTCTCACACGTGTGACTCTATAGATCGTATACCGGTCATTCTCTCGGGGATTCTACCTCGTGTCTCTCCCTTGAGAGATTCTATCGGGATAGTGGTTCGGGCTATCAGGAGTAAACCGGAATTGTATCGGGTTGGCGTGTGTTTGAGTGCGTTCATCATGTGTTCGTCGTGTTCTTCGCTGTGTTCTTCGTGTTCTTCCTCTCCCCCGCCTATTTCTCGGTCAATTCGTGAGATCGGGCAACCCACGTGGCCTTAGGCCTCATCATATGGTATCAAAGCAAAGGTTGGCACGAATTTGACCCTCCAATTCCACCAATTTCGCCCAAAAAATTCCCAAATTTTTTTGCCCCAAAAATAGCTCGAAATTTGATCTGCAAATTTGTAGAGTTTTTTTATGGTTTAGATCCAGATCTGGTGTTATAGTGGTTGATCTACCTTTTCCTCATCTTTTCCCCATCAATTCCTTCCAATTTGGTGCGAATTTGAACGATTCCACTCCGTTTTCTATCAAGAGATGTGAAGAACAGCTTCTTCTCCAACGACTCCCCCGCGCTGCCACCTCCACCCAGCGTCGCCTGGCCCCACCGCCGCTCGCCTGCACCCCCCGGCCCACCTCTGCGCAGCCGCCAGGAACCTGCTCCCGCACGCCTGGCTCCCAACCTCGCTCGCCGTTGACCCACCCTCAACCGAGCCTCCGCTTCATCCCCGCATCACAGCAGCGCGCCTCCGCTCCCGCACTTGCCCCGCGCGCGCAGGCCGCATCCCAGGCCGCCCTTCCGCTCAGCCTGGCCTCCAGCTCGACCGGCCACCACCGAGGCCCGCGAGCCGCTCCGCTCCATCTATTCCGCTTGGCCCCGCACTGCCCCAAGCCACCATCCGCGGGGCACCAATTCTCCTGCACGCACCCACCGCGAGCTGCCGCTCGATTCCCTGCTCCCGGCCGCATCCCGCAGCAGCGCCTGTGCTCGCGCCAGCACCTGAACGTGGCCCCGCACGCCACCAAGCTCGCCTCGCTCCAGCAAGGACGCGGCCGACCACCAAGGGCGCCCAACCACCTGTGTCGCTCGCTCGCCTCACTGCCTGCCGCCGCTTGCCATCGATTCAGCCGCGCGCCAGACTCCCGTCGTCTCTTCACCTCGCAGCAGCCAGGCGCCGCCGCAGCTCCAATCCATCGCGCACGCATCGCCGCAGCTAGCCTGTTCCCAAAGAAATCTAGCAGCACGCTGCACGCGCCCGCCACCATCAGGTTCTATCTCAATTTCACGTGCAGCACTCAGCTTCCACGCTCGCGCAAGAATCGCGCATCAATTTCAACATCCCCACTGCTCAATCGAGCTCGCCTCCGCTCACCAATCTTGATTTTCCAGAAAAATCTCACCGGTACTACCGGCCGGCTCCCAGCGGTACTACCGGCCGGCTCCCAGCGGTACCACCGCTCATTCTACCGCTCACACTACCGGCAATTCGATTCTGCTTACAGTATAGTCTGCCTTCTTTTCCGGTACCACGGGCGGTACTACCGCTCAGATACAATTGTGTCCAGTTTTCACTTTTCACACAGTTTTGACTCATATTTTTAATCCAAATTTTGTTTTCACACAGTTTTGACTCACATTTGCCCCAAATTTTGACAACTTTTCGTACGCCGTTTGACTCCAGATTTTCACAGCTATCTCATACCATTTAGACTCTAATTTAGACACCTTTTCCGAAATTTTTCGACTACAAAATTTTGACAACTTCGATCGC